>JAIOJX010000026.1:258471829-259073257 GCA_022376925.1 Tragulus kanchil | reverse complement strand
ATTTTTAAATGGGTTGTAACTGTAACATGAAACACTATTATTATGTTCTGGAAGTAACTTTCCAATTCTTCAAGGCTGCTAACTACTCAAGACTAAATTTCAGGTTGAAACCTTTGTCCTTTTCTTCATTGGGTTGATCAAAAAAGTTCATTAAGGTTTTTCATAAGATGGTACGGAAAATACCGAATGAACTTTTTGGCTAATTCAGTAGAAACTAATATGAAAAACCTATCGTCTTCCCACCACAATCTAAAGCACTTTTTACCTTTGTGCCTATTTCCTCTTCTTTCCTCACTATTAAAATGGAGCAATTCCTTCTCTCTTCACAAAACAATTTATTTATAAGACCTGTTTTATTTTCTAATACGTATTTACCACCCCCTTTACTTAAATTTGGCTTCTGTTCTCATTACCAGTGAAAACTACTTTCAGCAAAGCCACCAATGTCTTTCATGTTGCAAATTAAATGAATTTTTGTTCTGTCTTCATCTCTAATCTCGTGTGTATTTGTCATTACTTCTTTTGTTCTATTTTAAAGCCTTTTGTTTCTAAAGATGGAATACTTAATAGAGTCAAATTTAATTATTTTGAGACATTTGGAGCAGTCCTAGAATATAATGCAGTGTTTTCTGTCTTCAGTTTCAGTTTGACTCTTTGTGGTTGTAGGAACATCCTTTTATTTCTTTTTAAATTTTTGGCCACTTTTTTTTATTGGTCTTTCATTATTTATTTTTATCCATCTTTGTTCTTTGACCTATGTGGGCCTCCCATTACAGTGGCCTCTTCTGTAGCAGAGCACCGGCTCTGGGCACATGTGCTCCAGAGCAGAGGCTCTTAATTCGACACACTGGTCCAGCCGCTCTGTGGCATGCGGGATCCTCCCAGGCCAGGGACCACACTGGTGCCCCCCCACACTGCAAGGTGGGCTCCCCAACCACTGGGCCACCAGGGAAGCCCACTATTTTTATATTTTCCTTCAAGGTTAAATTTAAAACCTCCAGATAACTTTTAGGAATAGTGAAAAGAACATCCATATATCCTTCACTTTGATTCTTCAGTTGTTAACATTTTGCCAAATTGACTCTGTCTTTCTAAATCTGTCTCTTTAAAAAGAGGGATCAGTATCAATCTATACTTTTATATACGCCCAAGCAAAACATTTTTCTGTATTATATCTTATAATTAAAATAATTTACTCTTGTATATTTATGTCTATGATTTATTTCAAGTTAATTTTTGTGTGAAATGTAAAGTTAAAGATTAAGGTTCTTTATTTTCTCACTAACATGTTGGTTTTTTAAAGAAGAGATTATTAAGAGCTGTTTTATGTTAACAGAAAAATTTAGAAGGTACAGAGATTTCCGTTGTACACCTTGCCCCCATGCATGCATAGCTTCCCATACTATCAAAATTCCTTACCAGAGTTGTACATTTGTTATAATTGAGAGTCTACACTGCTACATCATTATCCCAAAGACTATAGTTTACCTTGGGACTAACTCTTGGTGTTGTATATTTTATGGATTTGGGCAAATGGATAATGACATGTATCTACCATCATAGTATCATACAGAGTATTTTCAGTTCCTTAAAAATCCTGCACTCTGCTGTTTCATCCTTTCTTTCCTTCTAAACCCTGGCAACCACTGTTCTTTTTACTATCTCTATAGTTTTGTTTTTTCCAAAATGTGATATATTTAGAATCACAGAGTGTGTGGCCTTTTCAGATTATCTTTTTGGTATTTGTAATATGCATTTAAGATTCCTCCATATTTTTTGATGGCTTGATAACTTATTTAAATTCTATTTTTCTGATGAGCAAAAATTTATTTGTTTTCCTACTAAAGGACACCTTTGTTCCTTTCAAGTTTTGGCAATTATGAATAAAGCTGCTATATCCATGTATGTGTGGGGCTTCCCTGGTGGCTCAGTGATAAAGAATCCACCTGCCAATCCAGGAGACATAGATTTGATCTCTGGGTCAAGAAGATTCCCTGGAGAAGGAAATGGCAACCCACTTCAGTATTCTTTCCTTGCAAAGCCCATGGACAGAGGAGCCTGATAGACTATAGCCCACGGGGTTGTATTAGAGGTGGACACAACTTAGTGACTAAACAACAACAACAAATATATCTGTGTGCAGGCTTTTGTGTTCTTGACATGAGACTCTTTGGGTAAATAGTAAGAATGTGATTTCTGAGAATATATTTAGTTTTTTAAGAAACTACCAAATTACCTTCAAAAGTGGCTGCAGCATTTTGCATTCCTACCAGCAGTGTATAATAAAAGTTCTTATTCAACATCCTCACCAGCATTTGATGGTTGTCAGTGTTCTGGATTTTAATCATTCTAATAAGTATGTAAGGGTATCTCATTGTTTTAATTTGCATTTTCCTGGGATATACAATGTGGAACATCTTTTCATATTCTTCTTTCAATTTTTATTTTACTTTTTACTTTTACAGAGTTTTGCTGTTTACAGATATGTATGATCCCAGATTAGTCATATGTATATCCCCCACCATCCCACCCCTCCAGGCCATCACACAGTGCCCCTGCAGGATCCCCTTTTCTCACAGCACAATGACAATAGCTTTTTTTTTTTTTTCACATATGATAGTATAGGCGTTCATGCTACTTTCTTTATGCCATCCCTCACTGTTCATTCCCCACAATGTCCATATGTCTATTCTCATGTTTGTTTTTTCATCATTTCACTGCATGTGTTATCATTACCATCCTACTAGATTCCATATATATGTGTTAGTATACTGTACTTGTCTTTCTCTTTTTGACTTACTTCATTTTTTATGATAGGTTCTAGATCCAGCCACCTCATTAGGATTGATTCTTCTGCATTTCTTTTTACAGCTGTGGAGTATTCCATTGTATATATGTACCAGAACTTCTTTATCCATTTATTCGTCGATGGGCATCTAGGTTGCTTCCATGTTCTAGCTATTGTATAGAGAGCTGCAATGAACATTGGGATACAGATGCTTCTTTCAGATTTGATTTCATCAGGGTATAAGCCTAATGGTAGGATTTCTGGGTCATATGGTGCTTCTATTTTTAGTTCTTAAAGGAATCTCCATACTGTCTTCCATGGGGGCTGTATCAATTGACATTCCCACCAGCAATGCAAGAGGGTTCCCTTTTCTCCACACCTTCTCCAGCATTTATTGTCTGTCGGTTTTTGGATGATGGCCATTCTGACAGGTGTGAGGTGATATCTCATTGTAGTTTTGATTTGCATTTCTCTAATTATAAGTGAGGTTGAGCATTGTTTCATGTGTTTTGGGCCATCTGTATGTCGTCTTTGGAGAGGTGTCTGTTTAGGTCCTTTTCCCATTTTTTGATTGGGTTGTTCATTTTTCCGATGTTGAGGTGTCTGAGTTGCTTGTAGATTTTGGAGATTAATTCTTTGTCAGTTATTTCATTTACTATTATTTTCTGTCATTCTGTGGGTTGTCTGCTCACCTTGTTTTTAGTTTCCTTTGCCATACAGAAGCTTGTAAGTTTCATTAGGTCCCACATGTTAATTTTTGTTTTTAGTTCCACCATTCTAGTAGGTGGTTCATGGAAGATCTTGCTTTGATTTATGTCCTTGAGGGTTTTGCTTATATTCTCCTCTAAGAGTTTGATGGTTTCTGGTCTTACATTTAGGTCTTTAATCCATTTTGAGTTGATCTTTGTGTATGGTGTCAGGGAATGTTCCAACTTCATATTTTGCATGTAGCTGTCCAGTTTTCCCAGCACCATTTGTTGAACAGGCTGTCCTTGTCCCATTTTAGATTTTGTCTCCTTTGTCAAAAATGAGGTATCCGTAGGTGCATGGGTTTATCTCTGGGTTCTGTATCTTGTTCTATTGGTCTATATTTCTGTTTTTGTGCCAGTACCATACCATCTTGATGACTGTTGCTTTGTAATATAGTCTGAAGTTAGGGAGGCTGATCCCTCCAGCTCCATTCTTCTTTCTCAGGGTTGCTTTGGCTATTCGAGGTTTTTTATGTTTCCATACAAACTGTGCTATTTTTTGGTCTAGTTCTGTGAAGAATGTCATTGGTAGTTTGATAGGGATCACATTGAATCTGTAGATGATATTTGGTAGTATGCTCATTTTCACAATATTGATTCTTCTAATCCAGGAACATGGAATATCTCTCCATCTGTTTAAGTCTTCTTTAATTTCTCTCATGAATGTCTTGTAATTTTCTGTGTACAATTCTTTTGTTTCTTTGGGTAGGTTTATTCCTAGATATTTGATTCTTTCAGTTGCGATGGTAAAGGGGATTGCCTCTTTGATTTCATTTTCTGATTTTTCATTGTTTGTATATAGGAATGCCAGTGATTTCTGTATATTGATTTTGTATCCTGCGACTTTGCTGAATTCATTGATTAGCTCTAGTAGTTTTCTGATAGTGTCTTTGGTGTTTTCTATGTATAATAGCGTGTGCAAATAGAGTTTTACTTCTTCTTTTCCAATCTGAATTCCTTTTATTTCTTGTTCTTTTCTCATTGTGGTTGCTAGAACTTCCAGGGCTATGTTGAAAAAGAGTGATGAAAGTGGACACCCTTGTCTTGTTCCTGATCTTAGAGGATTGCTTTCAGTTTTTTACCATTGAAGAAAATGTTTGCTGTGGGCTTCTCATATATGGCTTTCACTATGTTGAGACAGGATCCTTCTCTCCCCATTTTTTGAAGAGTTTTTATCATAGGTGTTGGATTTTGTCAAAGGCTTTTTCTGCATCTATTGAGATTAACATGTGGTTTTTGTCTCTCAATTTGTTGAGATGGTGTATAACATTGATTGATTTGCGAATATTGAAGAATCCTTGCCTGCCTGGGATGAACCCGACTTGATCATGCTGTATGAGTTTTTTGATGTGTTGTTGAATTCTGTTTGCTAGGATTTTGTTGAGGATTTTGGCATCCAAATTCATCAGTGAAAATGGCCTCTAATTTTCTTTTTGTGTATTCTCTTTAATTGGTTTTGGTATCAGGGTGATGGCAGCCTCGTGGAACGTGTTTGGAAGTGTTCCTTCCTGTGCAGTTCTTTGAAAGAGTTTTAGAAGGTCAGGCATAAGCTCTTCTTTAAACGTTTGGTAGAATTTGCCTGTGAAGCCATCTGACCCTGGGCTTTTATTTTTGGGTAGATTCTGTATGGTACTCTTTGTGCTTCTTGGACTTGATTGACTATTTCTTTACCCATGCTGGGGAAATTTTCAACTAGAATCTCTTCAAAAATTTTCTCATAGCCTTTGTTTTTTTCCTCTTCTTCTGGAACCCCTATAATTTGAATATTGGTGCGTTTGGTATTATCCCAGAGGTCTCTGAGGCTATCCTCTGCTCTTTTCATTCTTTGAGCTAGATTCTGTTCTTCAGCCGTTACTTCCACCATTCTATCTTCCAGCTCACTTATCCTGTCTCTGTTTCAGATACTTTGCTTTTTTTTTTTTTTTATATTTTATTTTTTTCCCTTTATTTTAAAGATTTTACAGAGTTTTGTTGTTCACCAACATGTATGTTCCCAGAGCATTCATATGCGTATCCCTGGACCCTCCCCCCACCCAGTTCCCCACCTCCGACCCCTCCAGACCATCACCCCAAGTGGTTGCAGGTACTCCTATTAGATACTTTGCTCTTGATTCCTTCTACAGTGTTCTTAAGTTCAGCAAGTGAGTTGTTTGTCTCTGGTGTTTTTTAAGTTCTTGCATTTCTTTATTCTGTGTGTTAGTTGCTTCTTGCAATTTCTCTAAAAGTCTGTTTTTGGTGTTTTGGATCATTTTTACTATCATTCTTCTGAATTTGCTTACAGAAAGTTTGTCTAACTCCTTTTCATTTATTTGAACTTGTTTGTTCCTCCACTTGTGTGGTATTTCTCTGCCGTTTTATTTTTATTATTAATTTTTAAACTATGATTGAGGTATCCTTTTCCCAGACTTTGAGTTACATCTGTCGGTATTTGTTGTTTGGATGAGTTATCTTATTCTGGGTGATGCTGGTGGTTGGGTGATGTCAGGACTTGCATGCACGTGCTTGCCTTTGGATTTTGTTGAGGATTTTGGCATCCAAATTCATCAGTGAAAATGGCCTCTAATTTTCTTGTGTGTATTCTCTTTAATTGGTTTTGGTATCAGGGTGATGGCAGCCTCGTGGAACGTGTTTGGAAGTGTTCCTTCCTGTGCAGTTCTTTGAAAGAGTTTTAGAAGGTCAGGCATAAGCTCTTCTTTAAACGTTTGGTAGAATTTGCCTGTGAAGCCATCTGACCCTGGGCTTTTATTTTTGGGTAGATTCTGTATGGTACTCTTTGTGCTTCTTGGACTTGATTGACTATTTCTTTACCCATGCTGGGGAAATTTTCAACTAGAATCTCTTCAAAAATTTTCTCATAGCCTTTGTTTTTTTCCTCTTCTTCTGGAACCCCTATAATTTGAATATTGGTGCGTTTGGTATTATCCCAGAGGTCTCTGAGGCTATCCTCTGCTCTTTTCATTCTTTGAGCTAGATTCTGTTCTTCAGCCGTTACTTCCACCATTCTATCTTCCAGCTCACTTATCCTGTCTCTGTTTCAGATACTTTGCTTTTTTTTTTTTTTTATATTTTATTTTTTTCCCTTTATTTTAAAGATTTTACAGAGTTTTGTTGTTCACCAACATGTATGTTCCCAGAGCATTCATATGCGTATCCCTGGACCCTCCCCCCACCCAGTTCCCCACCTCCGACCCCTCCAGACCATCACCCCAAGTGGTTGCAGGTACTCCTATTAGATACTTTGCTCTTGATTCCTTCTACAGTGTTCTTAAGTTCAGCAAGTGAGTTGTTTGTCTCTGGTGTTTTTTAAGTTCTTGCATTTCTTTATTCTGTGTGTTAGTTGCTTCTTGCAATTTCTCTAAAAGTCTGTTTTTGGTGTTTTGGATCATTTTTACTATCATTCTTCTGAATTTGCTTACAGAAAGTTTGTCTAACTCCTTTTCATTTATTTGAACTTGTTTGTTCCTCCACTTGTGTGGTATTTCTCTGCCGTTTTATTTTTATTATTAATTTTTAAACTATGATTGAGGTATCCTTTTCCCAGACTTTGAGTTACATCTGTCGGTATTTGTTGTTTGGATGAGTTATCTTATTCTGGGTGATGCTGGTGGTTGGGTGATGTCAGGACTTGCATGCACGTGCTTGCCTTTGTTGGAGTTCTCGCTGTTTAACTCTCTCTAGTGTTAGGTGTTCTCTGGTATTGTAGGGTTTTGGAGTCAGTGCTCCCTCCCTGAAGCCCCTGGGCTTGTTGCCTGACCAGGGAATGAAGACTTTACAGCTGGTTTGTTATGGCATTAAATGGTATTAAAACATATATACGCGAATGAGAAACAGAAGGTATATCTTTGACACATGGCAATTAAAATTTCATGCAAATATGATCTAGCGTACTGAATTATACACACTAACATACACAGGCATAACATAACCGAAACATTCCAACAAAAAATACAGTGCAATACATTAGCACAGTGAATAGAGAAAACTAAGAATGATATTCACCAGTTAATAACCAAACTAAGTAGAGCACAAATTGGAGAATAATGCTACAGCAGGGTCCCCATTGGGGATAAGGCAATGAGGACAGAACAGACTAAGAAATATGGTGGGGAAAGGGAAAAAGAGAAAGGGAGGATAGAAGAGAAATATAGAATAATACTGCAAAGTTAAATATAGGGAGATAAAGATTTGTATGTATTAGAGTTTAGTGCTGTAGGAAAAGAGCATCAGAGAAATCAAAGGAATAGTTGTAGAGGAAGTAGTAATACATATAAAAAATTTAAAAATTAAAACAGAGATAAGTACATAGAAAAGTATAGATAAACAAAGCAAAAACAATACAAACAAACAAAACCCGCACAGAACCATTAAAGGCCAATGTGGAACCAGAAGTTTATACCAAAATAAAATGTGTGATTTAAAAAGGAAAAAAAAATTATGTAAGCTTGAATATATTCAGTCTTACTGATGAGATTAGTAGCTTCAATAGAGTTCAATGGAGGAAACAAACAAAAAAGGTGGGGGCGGGCTGAGGGGGTATGGAAAAAGGGGAAAAAAACGAGTGAAAAAAAGAAAAGAAACAAAAAGTAATAAAAAAGAATAAAAAATAAAATGAAATAAAAAAAAATCCAACAGTAACTCCAGCTCCAGACAAAACGTGAAAATAGTGAATGTTTATGGTCTTCTTTTTCTTGACTCTGGCAGTGATTTTATCTGAAGGCCTCTTTTGCTGCTTGTTTATTTCTTCCTATTCCAGAACTAAAAGGCCCTTCTAGGCTGGCCCTGGTAGTTTCTTAATCGTTAATGGAGATACCTTTGTTGCTGGATGGAGCTAAGTTCCCTCCCTGTAGTTTGACCTGCAGTCAAGCTACAGTAGGGGTAATTGCGTCTCTCTCATAAAGGATTTATTCCCACATGCTCTATGAGAAGCACTTCTGCAGTGTCCCCGACCCTGCTGCAGGCCACCATCGACCCCCGCCACTGAGGGAGATGTCAGAATACTCAAGGTGAGTCTGGCTCATTCTCTTGCGGGACAGGTATTCCCCTCTCCTGGATCTCAATGCGCACAGAGTCTCCAGTCCTACTCTGTGGCTCTGCTATCGGGTTAATGATAACTTCCTTCAGAGGGAATTGAGTGCTATCCTTCCGAGGACTGCTCAAGGGCAGGCACTTCTAGCTTAAGGCGGCACTGGGACCCTCTAAGGCAGGTCTGGCTTAGTCCATTTTGGGGGTCACTGCTCCTTTTCCGGGTCTTGATTTGCAACAGGCTTTTGCATATTTGGCCCGCCCAGCCTCCCTGGCAGGTATGAGGTTTGACTTTCAAAAGCGCGATTGCGCCTCTCCTACTGTCTTGTTGCAACTTCTCTATTGTTCTTCTATGTGGGGTATCCTTTTGTGATTGGATCCAACCTCCTCCTGTCGATGATTTTTCTGGAATTTGTTGCAATTCAGGCGATTTTGCAGGAGAAAAGAGTGCATGTCCTTCTGTGCTGCCATCTTAACTCCACCTCTCTCTTCATATTCTTATTTTCCATCTGTGTATCTTCTTTGATGAACTGTCTGTTAAGGTCTTTGACCCATTTTCAAATGGATTAATTCTTTTGATGTTAAGTTTTGAGTTCTTTATATATTTAGAATAATAGAGTTTTATCAGTTGTGTCTTTTGCAAATATTTTTTGAGTCTATGGCTTGTATATTTATTTTTTGTAGTGTACATTATCTTCAATTTGAGTATCAGAAATTTTCCAAACTTGCTCTTTTTTGAAATAAACACTTTAAAGCAGCTTTGAGTGAGTGAAGTGACATTGCTCAGTTGAGTTCACCTCTTTGCAACTCCATGGTATGCAGCATGCCAGGCTTCCCTGTCCTTCACCATCTCCTGCATCCTCCTCAAACTTATGTGCACTAACTCAGTGATGCCATCCAACTATCTCATCCTCTGTCAGCTCCTTCTTTTGCCTTCTATTTTCCCCAACATCAGGCCCTTTTCCAGTGAGTTGTCTCTTTACATTAGGTGGCCAAAGTATTGGAGCTTCAGCTTCAGCATCATTCCTTCCAACAAATATTCAGAGTTGATTTCCTTTAGGATTGACTGGTTTGATCCTCTTGCTGTCCAAGGGACTCTCAAGAATCCTTTCCAACACCACAGTTCAAAGGCATCAGTTCTTCTGTGCTCAGCCTTCTTCATGGTCCAACTCTTACATTCATACATGACTACTGGTTTACAGACTTTTGTTGGCAAAGTGATGTCTCTGCTTTTGAATATGCTTTCCAGGTTTGTCATAGCTGTTCTTCCAGGGAGTAAGCATCTTAATTTCATGGCTGCAGTCAGTATCTGCAGTAATTTTGGAGCCCAAGAAAATAAAGAAGTAAGGAAAAGAAAGAAAATGATGAGTTAGGCACAGGATACTAGCAATAGGCACTCCTTTCAAAAAGGTACTCATTCAAACATAAGGCATGTGGCAGTCTCTGGTCCATAGTAATTTTGAAATCCAGCCAGCCATATGTTGCCATTATAAAGCAAAGAGACCTCAGTACTGCTCCACAGAAATAATTCTCTGTGCCTGTTCACTTCTCACTTTGAGCTCTTGGTTTCAACATTAGATTCACCTTTCCTTTCTATAAGAGATAACTTATGTTTCTGGCTGAATAGTTTTCTCAGCTGTCTTTCAGACTGCTGGATATTAGGATTCCCAATGCCTTTTTCATTCCGTAATATCTCTTTTCCAGTTTAAGTTGTATAGTTCTTTCAAAAGTTCTGTCAACAGATATTTTTGAGTCTATGGCTTGTATATTTATTTTTTGTAGTGTACATTATCTTCAATTTGAGTATCAGAAATTTTCCAAACTTGCTCTTTTTTGAAATAAACACTTTAAAGCAGCTTTGAGTGAGTGAAGTGACATTGCTCAGTTGAGTTCACCTCTTTGCAACTCCATGGTATGCAGCATGCCAGGCTTCCCTGTCCTTCACCATCTCCTGCATCCTCCTCAAACTTATGTGCACTAACTCAGTGATGCCATCCAACTATCTCATCCTCTGTCAGCTCCTTCTTTTGCCTTCTATTTTCCCCAACATCAGGCCCTTTTCCAGTGAGTTGTCTCTTTACATTAGGTGGCCAAAGTATTGGAGCTTCAGCTTCAGCATCATTCCTTCCAACAAATATTCAGAGTTGATTTCCTTTAGGATTGACTGGTTTGATCCTCTTGCTGTCCAAGGGACTCTCAAGAATCCTTTCCAACACCACAGTTCAAAGGCATCAGTTCTTCTGTGCTCAGCCTTCTTCATGGTCCAACTCTTACATTCATACATGACTACTGGTTTACAGACTTTTGTTGGCAAAGTGATGTCTCTGCTTTTGAATATGCTTTCCAGGTTTGTCATAGCTGTTCTTCCAGGGAGTAAGCATCTTAATTTCATGGCTGCAGTCAGTATCTGCAGTAATTTTGGAGCCCAAGAAAATAAAGAAGTAAGGAAAAGAAAGAAAATGATGAGTTAGGCACAGGATACTAGCAATAGGCACTCCTTTCAAAAAGGTACTCATTCAAACATAAGGCATGTGGCAGTCTCTGGTCCATAGTAATTTTGAAATCCAGCCAGCCATATGTTGCCATTATAAAGCAAAGAGACCTCAGTACTGCTCCACAGAAATAATTCTCTGTGCCTGTTCACTTCTCACTTTGAGCTCTTGGTTTCAACATTAGATTCACCTTTCCTTTCTATAAGAGATAACTTATGTTTCTGGCTGAATAGTTTTCTCAGCTGTCTTTCAGACTGCTGGATATTAGGATTCCCAATGCCTTTTTCATTCCGTAATATCTCTTTTCCAGTTTAAGTTGTATAGTTCTTTCAAAAGTTCTGTAGACTTCATGTGTACCAATTTACTTTCGATTTCAACAGACAACACTATACACACAAATATCTTTGAAATAAGCTCTTCTATATCTTGAGCATTCTGCTTGAGTCAATGCTCTCAAGATTCTTAGAAGCCCAAAATTTAAAGAGAGAGTCTGTAAGACTTTCCTAAGAAGGCTTTGTCTTTAAAAGGCATTTTGTGTAACAGAAAGGGTCTACAAAACACGATCTTAAGTCTCTGTAAGATCTTAAATGTAGTTTTACGCTTCCACTCTTGACTTCATTTTTACTCAGCCTATGCTTTACTAAACATGGAAGTAACTTTGATCTTTTCTCTGAGGCTATTTCTTTTTTGTAGTTTTTGTTTTTGATTTGGTTTGTTTTTTGTTTCTTTGGTTGGTTTGCTGGTTTTGGCTTGGAGAGAGTGTCCTGAGCTTTTCGTGTGTTCTCTGACCATGTTATTAAACTTAAGAATTTATTTCTTAGTTTGTCTCCCTCAGTGTTCATTTTGTTATGGGTGGCTAGAAAAACTTTGCCTGCAAATCTCTTTAGCAAGATTTCTGAGATCATTAGGTTGCTTTTCTATTTTCCATATTGCTGCAGGCAACAGTTTTGCCAACTGTTCTGTCTGTATATAACTCAGCTGACCTTTCCACTGGCCTCCAATAGTATTTTGCTCTTTGTCCTCCAAGCCCTAATAGTCTCCCTAAGGCCATTTAAGTTTCACCCCTAGTTCCTTCCAGCTCCTGTCCACCACCCTGTCCCAGGCAACACTTACGTTTAATGATTTTTTTGTTGTTATCATAATATGTTACTCAAAAAAAAAAAAAAGGGGGGCACATACTAGCAATAGGCACTTTTTTTGGCAGTCTCTGGTCCATAGTAATTTTGAAATCCAGCCAGCCATATGTTGCCATTATAAAGCAAAGAGACCTCAGTACTGCTCCACAGAAATAATTCTCTGTGCCTGTTCACTTCTCACTTTGAGCTCTTGGTTTCAACATTAGATTCACCTTTCCTTTCTATAAGAGATAACTTATGTTTCTGGCTGAATAGTTTTCTCAGCTGTCTTTCAGACTGCTGGATATTAGGATTCCCAATGCCTTTTTCATTCCGTAATATCTCTTTTCCAGTTTAAGTTGTATAGTTCTTTCAAAAGTTCTGTAGACTTCATGTGTACCAATTTACTTTCGATTTCAACAGACAACACTATACACACAAATATCTTTGAAATAAGCTCTTCTATATCTTGAGCATTCTGCTTGAGTCAATGCTCTCAAGATTCTTAGAAGCCCAAAATTTAAAGAGAGAGTCTGTAAGACTTTCCTAAGAAGGCTTTGTCTTTAAAAGGCATTTTGTGTAACAGAAAGGGTCTACAAAACACGATCTTAAGTCTCTGTAAGATCTTAAATGTAGTTTTACGCTTCCACTCTTGACTTCATTTTTACTCAGCCTATGCTTTACTAAACATGGAAGTAACTTTGATCTTTTCTCTGAGGCTATTTCTTTTTTGTAGTTTTTGTTTTTGATTTGGTTTGTTTTTTGTTTCTTTGGTTGGTTTGCTGGTTTTGGCTTGGAGAGAGTGTCCTGAGCTTTTCGTGTGTTCTCTGACCATGTTATTAAACTTAAGAATTTATTTCTTAGTTTGTCTCCCTCAGTGTTCATTTTGTTATGGGTGGCTAGAAAAACTTTGCCTGCAAATCTCTTTAGCAAGATTTCTGAGATCATTAGGTTGCTTTTCTATTTTCCATATTGCTGCAGGCAACAGTTTTGCCAACTGTTCTGTCTGTATATAACTCAGCTGACCTTTCCACTGGCCTCCAATAGTATTTTGCTCTTTGTCCTCCAAGCCCTAATAGTCTCCCTAAGGCCATTTAAGTTTCACCCCTAGTTCCTTCCAGCTCCTGTCCACCACCCTGTCCCAGGCAACACTTACGTTTAATGATTTTTTTGTTGTTGTTATCATAATATGTTACTTACAAGCACAAAATCTGCCCCAGTTATCCATTTCTACATAACAAATCACTCTAAATCTTGGAAGCTTAAAGCAAGAAATGATTTATTATATCTATGATTATGTGTATTAGTAATGTGGGCAGGGCACAGCTGGCTCATACTACTGTTCTATATAATGTTCAATGATATTACTTGGTAGTATTCAGCCAGTGGTTGGGATGGTCTGGAGGGTCAGGTTGACTTCACACATATTTCTGATGCCTAAATAAGAGTGGCAAGATGGCTAAACTCATCTGAGATTTTTAAAAACAGCACCTATATGTGGCTTCTTTGGCATAGCTGTTCACCTCCCTTGAGAGACATTGGTATTTGCATACCAAGTCAAGGATCATGGACCAGGTAGGTGTTGTAAGAGACAAGAAGCTCAAGATGGAGTCTGTAAAAGCCTTGTACTAAATATTGACTTGGATATATATTCACTATGTTCTATTAGTTAAAACAGTCACAGACTGCACTCAGGTCCCAGATCAGTTATCATAGAGTCCCTTTTTTGGAGTATTTGCAAGGAATTTTTAGTTATTTCTAATCTGCCACATCTCTGACTTCTCTTTTCAACTATAATAAACTGATTTTAGAGGTTTGGGCAATTTTTTCTTGTAGCATGTCTTTGGAAAAATTAAAATTTAGTTGGCAATTGGTAGACATTTAATTAGGGAAAAATCTCTCTTAATAAGAATTAAAATACACCCTGAAAATTACCTAGTTCTGTGCCTTGGAAGAGCATGCCTTTATTATTGAAGAATCAGAGGTTTCCCATTAAATTACCAGTCCTATTATTTATCAGTTGTGTAATTCCATCAGAAGAATTTGATTTTCTCAATTGTAAAATGAGAGAAGGAATGTTATATCCTTGGTATCCATATAAGTTGGTCTAAACCAGAATACTTTGGGAAATACTAAAAATGAACTGTTCTGTCTGTATATAACTCAGCTGACCTTTCCACTGGCCTCCAATAGTATTTTGCTCTTTGTCCTCCAAGCCCTAATAGTCTCCCTAAGGCCATTTAAGTTTCACCCCTAGTTCCTTCCAGCTCCTGTCCACCACCCTGTCCCAGGCAACACTTACGTTTAATGATTTTTTTGTTGTTGTTATCATAATATGTTACTTACAAGCACAAAATCTGCCCCAGTTATCCATTTCTACATAACAAATCACTCTAAATCTTGGAAGCTTAAAGCAAGAAATGATTTATTATATCTATGATTATGTGTATTAGTAATGTGGGCAGGGCACAGCTGGCTCATACTACTGTTCTATATAATGTTCAATGATATTACTTGGTAGTATTCAGCCAGTGGTTGGGATGGTCTGGAGGGTCAGGTTGACTTCACACATATTTCTGATGCCTAAATAAGAGTGGCAAGATGGCTAAACTCATCTGAGATTTTTAAAAACAGCACCTATATGTGGCTTCTTTGGCATAGCTGTTCACCTCCCTTGAGAGACATTGGTATTTGCATACCAAGTCAAGGATCATGGACCAGGTAGGTGTTGTAAGAGACAAGAAGCTCAAGATGGAGTCTGTAAAAGCCTTGTACTAAATATTGACTTGGATATATATTCACTATGTTCTATTAGTTAAAACAGTCACAGACTGCACTCAGGTCCCAGATCAGTTATCATAGAGTCCCTTTTTTGGAGTATTTGCAAGGAATTTTTAGTTATTTCTAATCTGCCACATCTCTGACTTCTCTTTTCAACTATAATAAACTGATTTTAGAGGTTTGGGCAATTTTTTCTTGTAGCATGTCTTTGGAAAAATTAAAATTTAGTTGGCAATTGGTAGACATTTAATTAGGGAAAAATCTCTCTTAATAAGAATTAAAATACACCCTGAAAATTACCTAGTTCTGTGCCTTGGAAGAGCATGCCTTTATTATTGAAGAATCAGAGGTTTCCCATTAAATTACCAGTCCTATTATTTATCAGTTGTGTAATTCCATCAGAAGAATTTGATTTTCTCAATTGTAAAATGAGAGAAGGAATGTTATATCCTTGGTATCCATATAAGTTGGTCTAAACCAGAATACTTTGGGAAATACTAAAAATGAAGTTGCTATACCTTCTTGGTAGAGCCAGAAAACTGAGGATATGCTGGGTAAATGAAGACCCACCATTTGTCTATTTATCAAGGTTTTTGTGATGATCAAATAATATATATATATATATATATAATATATACAATATATATCTATATCAATGAATATTGAAAATTATAAAATGTGTAAAAGAGGCAAGATATTCAAATATTTCAGGGAATATTATTTATGTACTCAATTTAGACACTTCTAAAATGGTTTCTAAATCTATTTGAATTGCCTTCAGCATGGGATAATGCAAATATATGTTTCTTTTCCATAATTGTGGAACTGGCATGGTATATTTTAAGATAATTTTGACTTTTTTCAATTCCCAGGGAACTCTGACTATTCATCTTTGTACAATAAGCTTCCCTGCTATTGCAGCTATTCATGTGTCATTAGTTGGCCATTTTTTGGACTTTGTAATATGAAGTTCTTTATGTCTTGTGAAGACAATTCAAAACATTCTAAAACACACTAATTCAGAGTGGTTTGATTATATAGTATCAATATTCATTCTGATTTTCCAGGTCTAGGATATATCCCTCTCTGGCTTTATGTCTCATGAATGCTTGCCTAACTGTGTATCTAGTTATAGGTTGCTGGTTCTGGTTTTTGATTCAGATTAAAAAGGAGGAGTATTCACGCAACACTATCCTTGGTAATTCTAGAGTAATAGAAATCTAGAAGAAGAACCCTGAACAAAGTCCGAAATAATATTTTCCTCAAAATAAAACTCGTCTTCAAAGACGGGAAGTATCTTCCTCGTGGAAATGGGAAATACCAGATAAGAGCTCAGTCATTGGCTAGAACTCAGTTATGGGACATTTGACTTCTTTCAACTATAATAAACTGATTTTAGAGTTTTGGGCAATTTTTCTTGTAGCATGTCTTTGGAAAAATTAAAATTTAGTTGGCAATTGGTAGACATTTAATTAGGAAAATCTCTCTTAATAAGAATTAAAATACACCCTGAAAATTACCTAGTTCTGTGCCTTGGAAGAGCATGCCTTTATTATTGAAGAATCAGAGGTTTCCCATTAAATTACCAGTCCTATTATTTATCAGTTGTGTAATTCCATCAGAAGAATTTGATTTTCTCAATTGTAAAATGAGAGAAGGAATGTTATATCCTTGGTATCCATATAAGTTGGTCTAAACCAGAATACTTTGGGAAATACTAAAAATGAAGTTGCTATACCTTCTTGGTAGAGCCAGAAAACTGAGGATATGCTGGGTAAATGAAGACCCACCATTTGTCTATTTATCAAGGTTTTTGTGATGATCAAATAATATATATATATATATATATAATATATACAATATATATCTATATCAATGAATATTGAAAATTATAAAATGTGTAAAAGAGGCAAGATATTCAAATATTTCAGGGAATATTATTTATGTACTCAATTTAGACACTTCTAAAATGGTTTCTAAATCTATTTGAATTGCCTTCAGCATGGGATAATGCAAATATATGTTTCTTTTCCATAATTGTGGAACTGGCATGGTATATTTTAAGATAATTTTGACTTTTTTCAATTCCCAGGGAACTCTGACTATTCATCTTTGTACAATAAGCTTCCGTGCTATTGCAGCTATGCATGTGTCATTAGTTGGCCATTTTTTGGACTTTGTAATATGAAGTTCTTTATGTCTTGTGAAGACAATTCAAAACATTCTAAAACACACTAATTCAGAGTGGTTTGATTATATAGTATCAATATTCATTCTGATTTTCCAGGTCTAGGATATATCCCTCTCTGGCTTTATGTCTCATGAATGCTTGCCTAACTGTGTATCTAGTTATAGGTTGCTGGTTCTGGTTTTTGATTCAGATTAAAAAGGAGGAGTATTCACGCAACACTATCCTTGGTAATTCTAGAGTAATAGAAATCTAGAAGAAGAACCCTGAACAAAGTCCGAAATAATATTTTCCTCAAAATAAAACTCGTCTTCAAAGACGGGAAGTATCTTCCTCGTGGAAATGGGAAATACCAGATAAGAGCTCAGTCATTGGCTAGAACTCAGTTATGGGACAGCTAAGGGACAAGTTCAGAACTTTCCTAGTAACACTTTTGACTGAATCAGTTATTAAAAAAATAATGATTAATCTGTAATTTTTTATATTCTTCTGTTAATATCATAGGTCCAGAATCAGACCTTGGTTTGGATTTGTAGAGAGCTTTATTACAAGAAAAAGGAGTTGCAATCTCTTTGTTCAAAAACTGGAGGCATGGTCACATATAAAGAGAAATGAATCCTTACAAAATTAAGAACACTGAAGAGAAAGGGTGATTTAAGTAGGTTGGGAAGACTTTGATTCAAGTCTGGTGCAGGGCACCTGTCTGTCAGAGTGCTTAATGTTTGTACATGAACAGAGGAGTCTCTTTGAGGTGGTAGTAATCAAATCTTGAGAAATGCTATCATCTTCAAGTACGAAATATTACATATAGATGATACTAAACTGCCTCAAAATAATATTTGAAAATCATAACATAAGCACCATTCTTTCAGAAGTTTATTCACTCGTCATTTTAGATTTGACATTATGGTAGTTGAACATCCTTTGGATTATGCCTAGAAATATAAGTTTAGTGTATATTTCCTCTACTTCTATAGTAGACTTTTTTTTTTTTTTTTTGAGAAAATATAGTAGGCTTTTATATTGCTGAGTATTTTCTCACAGATTATTAAGAAGTATCAGTAGTGCTTGATTAAATGACATTAGTCTGAATGGAAGAAATAACAACCTTGAACATAGTGTCAACAGTAGATTTAATTATGCTATGAATTTTGAGCTTCTGCTTTTGTATTAAGACTGAAAATTATAAGCACTCTCTTTTCCTCTCTTAATTTTAAGTATTCCCAAGAGAAACAGTAATTAAAGAAGCACTTTACAGTGCATGGTTTCATGGCTGTATTCAATAGAGAGTCATTTGTTTTGATAAATTCTTTGCCAATAATTCTGATTACAAGAATTACTTATTTGAACATGATTGTAATAGTCACAAGACAGAATCCATTATTTTCATTTTTGTAGAGATTGCATTATGGGGGATTAAATAGACTTTTCTGTCTCTGAGTTTCCTTGTTGTTAGATTATTTTTTGTTTGTAATATAATTGTAAATAACTATGTTTTTATTGTATAAGTTATTCAAAGGTGCTAAAATAAAAATTCAAAGTCTTCAAAAGTTTTAAAAATGATACTAAACATTCTAGCTGGTGGTCTTTGACATTAAGAACACAACCCAAAACAACAGTATTTGTTGATACATTCAACTGTGAATTAAATATATTTTAATCTTTAAATAAAGTAACATTTAGTCCTAAAACAATAAGGCAAATGTTATTGCAATAAAAATCCTTCCCATATTGAACTTGTAGTTGAATTATTTCTAATTACAGAAGGCTTTGGCCTATTGCAAATTTTAAATTATTATAAGTGCAAGTATTATTTTCTAACTCCATCTGTACTCATCATGTCTTGACAAACTAGTCTTCTAACTGCCTTTAGAACTTCCATCCTTCCTTCTTGGTTTCCTATCTTTCTTGAAAGATTTTCTTAAACTGCCTCAAAATAAGAAATTCCTAACTTAGTTTTTTAGTGTTTATACTATGGGTGAAAAATGTTTTACATTTTAAATACTGAGTTCTTACTTACGTTAACTTTAAAGATATTAGTTACTATGTACCTTAGTAGTATTTTAGATCAAATATTTTTTTTTCTCCAAACTGTTGAATTTTGTCTTCTATTTGTTTTCCCTTGATAAACATCATATTTTTGCATTTTGTTTAACCAGTTGTTATGTAATATTTTTCATTATTATGCCTTATATGTCTTTAGTATGTTTTGATAAAATGACATATTTGTTCAATTTTAATTTTGCTCATCATGTCACTCACAAGACAGAGTTAATGCTACTCTGAAAACTTTTTAAAAGATTATTGGTGTAAAACTAATTCTCAAACTAAAATGACCATTGGGATTGAGTGAAACAGTATTATCAAAGGACACAGGAGACAAAGACCATTTTTCTTCTCCACTACTGATGATAACTGGGGCTTGGGGCATTTTATTTGCTATGTCAGAGAGGTTCAGTAAATACATCTATAGAATGGGAACACTAATGCTTAACTGTTTAAAAGCAGAAAACTTTCCTGAACTACATTCTTGTTCTGAGATCTTAGATTGCCTGATCATTGATTTCCTTTTTGGTCTGGAGCATTTGGATTTTTTTTATGTATGTATGTGTTTTTTATTTTGCTTTTTTTTTGCTTTTACAGTTTTGCTGTTTATAGACATGTATAATTCCAG
Source organism: Tragulus kanchil (assembly GCA_022376925.1). Classification (NCBI taxonomy): domain Eukaryota; kingdom Metazoa; phylum Chordata; class Mammalia; order Artiodactyla; family Tragulidae; genus Tragulus; species Tragulus kanchil. The sequence continues at coordinate 259,053,448 of JAIOJX010000026.1, read as the reverse complement.
ATTAGTTATATGTATATTCCACCCCTCCAGGCCGTCGTGTAGCCCCCATGTAATAGTAATATCCCTTAGTCCCACAGCACAATGACAGTAGTTTTCTCTTTTACATATGGTAGTATAGAGCTCCATGTTGCTCTTTGTATATCTCTCACCCACTCTTCCCTCTCCCCAATGTGCATAAGTCTGTTCTCTATGACTCTTTTTCCACTGATGCTCTGTGTGTGTATTTATGAATACGAACATACTAGATTTCGTGTATATGTTTTAGTATACTGTGTTTGTCCTTCTCTTTTTGACTTACTTCACTTTGTATAGTGGGTTCTAGATTCATCCATCTCATTAGGACTGACTATTCTGCATTTCTTTTTATGGCTGAGAAGTATTCCACTGTATATATGTATCAGAACTTCTTTATCCATTCATTTGTTGATGGACATCTAGGTTATTTCCATGTTCTAGCTATTGTGTAGAGAGCTGCAGTGAACATTGGGGTACGGGTGTCTCTTTTAATTTTGATTTCATCAGGATATATGCCTAATAGTGGGATTTCTGGGTCATATGGTGCTTCTATTCTTGGTTTTTTGAGAAATCTCCCTACTGTCTTCCATAGTGGTTGTATCAATTTGCATTCTCACCAACAATGCAAGAGTATTCCCTTTTCTCTGCACCCTCACCAGTTTTATTATCTGTAGATTTATTTTTAATTATTTTTGGCCACTTCTATTGGTCTTTCATTTACTCATTTTCATCCATCTTTGTTCTTTGGCCTGTGGCCTCCCATCACAGTGGCTCAAACTAAAATGACCATTGGGATTGAGTGAAACAGTATTATCAAAGGACACAGGAGACAAAGACCATTTTCTTCTCCACTACTGATGATAACTGGGGCTTGGGGCATTTTATTTGCTATGTCAGAGAGGTTCAGTAAATACATCTATAGAATGGGAACACTAATGCTTAACTGTTTAAAAGCAGAAAACTTTCCTGAACTACATTCTTGTTCTGAGATCTTAGATTGCCTGATCATTGATTTCCTTTTTGGTCTGGAGCATTTGGATTTTTTTTATGTATGTATGTGTTTTTTATTTTGCTTTTTTTTTGCTTTTACAGTTTTGCTGTTTATAGACATGTATAATTCCAGATTAGTTATATGTATATTCCACCCCTCCAGGCCGTCGTGTAGCCCCCATGTAATAGTAATATCCCTTAGTCCCACAGCACAATGACAGTAGTTTTCTCTTTTACATATGGTAGTATAGAGCTCCATGTTGCTCTTTGTATATCTCTCACCCACTCTTCCCTCTCCCCAATGTGCATAAGTCTGTTCTCTATGACTCTTTTTCCACTGATGCTCTGTGTGTGTATTTATGAATACGAACATACTAGATTTCGTGTATATGTTTTAGTATACTGTGTTTGTCCTTCTCTTTTTGACTTACTTCACTTTGTATAGTGGGTTCTAGATTCATCCATCTCATTAGGACTGACTATTCTGCATTTCTTTTTATGGCTGAGAAGTATTCCACTGTATATATGTATCAGAACTTCTTTATCCATTCATTTGTTGATGGACATCTAGGTTATTTCCATGTTCTAGCTATTGTGTAGAGAGCTGCAGTGAACATTGGGGTACGGGTGTCTCTTTTAATTTTGATTTCATCAGGATATATGCCTAATAGTGGGATTTCTGGGTCATATGGTGCTTCTATTCTTGGTTTTTTGAGAAATCTCCCTACTGTCTTCCATAGTGGTTGTATCAATTTGCATTCTCACCAACAATGCAAGAGTATTCCCTTTTCTCTGCACCCTCACCAGTTTTATTATCTGTAGATTTATTTTTAATTATTTTTTGGCCACTTCTATTGGTCTTTCATTTACTCATTTTCATCCATCTTTGTTCTTTGGCCTGTGTGGGCCTCCCATCACAGTGGCCTCTCTAGTTGCAGAGCACCAGCTCTAGGCACATGTGCTCCAGAGTTCTGGCTCGGTAGTTGGACACATCAGTTTAGCTGTTCCGCTGCACGTGGGATCTTCCCAGGACAAGGATCAAACCAGCGCCCGTTGCACTGCAAGGCAGTATCCTTACCCACTTGACCATGAGGGAAGCCCTAGCTGTAGATTTTTTGATGATGGTTATTCTGACTTGTGTAAGGTGATATCTCATTGTAGTTTTGATTTGCATTTCTCTAATAACAAGCGACATTGAGCATCTTTTCATGTGATTTTTGGTCACCTGTATGTCTTCTTTGGAGAGATGTCTGTTTAGGTCCTTTTCCCATTTTTTGATTGGGTTATTTGTTTTTTCGATATTGAGTTGTCTGAGTTGCTTGTATGTTTTGGAAATTAATTCTTTGTCAGTTGTTTCATTTGCAATGATCTTCTCCCATTCTATGAGTTGTCTGTTCACCTTGGTTTTAGTTTCTTTTGCCATACAGAAGCTTGTAAGTTTCATTAGGTCCCACATGTTAATTTTTGTTTTTAGTTCCACCATTCTAGTAGGTGTGTCATGGAAGATCTTGCTTTGATTTATGTCCTTGAGGGTTTTGCCTATATTCTCCTCTAAGAGTTTGATGGCTTCTGGTTTTACATTTAGGTCTTTAATCCATTTTGAGTTGATCTTTGTGCATGGTGTCAGGGAATGTTCCAACTTCATATTTTGCATGTAGCTGTCCAGTTTTCCCAGCACCATTTGTTGAAGAGGCTGTCTTTGTCTCATTGTATATTTTTGCCTCCTTTGTCAAAACTAAGGTACCCATAGGTGCGTGGGTTTATCTATGGGTTCTGTATCTTGTTCCATTGGTCTATATTTCTGTTTTAGTGCCAGTACCATACTATCTTGATGACTGTTGCTTTGTAGTACAGTGTGAAGTTAAGGGAGACTGATCCGTCCAGTGGAGCATTTGGATTTTAAATCAATAAATAGGCAAGGACTATGCCTATAAATCTCTTGGTAGCTGATTTATAGAAAACTTTGGTCATTATCCTCTATGGATTTCAACCACACTTTACTGTGTGTTTACATAACATCTAAAGTAAAATTGTTGAAATGTGGTCAGAACCACTTCATTAAATGAACCAAATGTAAGCAAGTGTGAGAGGATGGTCAAAGCATACAAAGAGAAGAGGCTGTGAGACACCTATTGAATGAGGATGTTTGAAAGAATGTTAGCTGTATGATCTGTCAGAAAAAGAACTATCTTAAATTGGGACCAACCTTCTCAACTTTTACATTACTTCCTTGAATTTTTGGGAGAGAGAGAGAGAGATGCAGGAAGGAATAACACTTAGCTCAAGGAATGGGTATAATTCTCTCCCAGAAAACTGAAGAATATCTTCTATTCCATTTTACATATAATATTTTCGAATAGTTGATAAATTAATGATTATTACTGACTTCTATGGAATGTGGTGCCCTGTAAGTTCGTAGTTAACCACTGATGGCATATGCTTGACCTCCTACCAACTGTACTTAGTAGACTTATGAAAAATTTCAGAGAGTGTCATGGCCATTTCCTTCTGCAGGGGATCTTTCCAACCCAGGGATTGAAACAGGTTTCCTGAATTGCAGATAGATTCTTAGCAACCAGGGAAGCCTAGTCTCATGGACACCATATAATTATGAATTTTTTTACTAGTTTTGATTTTTTTTTGCTCAATCTTGCTTAACAGAAGATTATCGAGTGTTATTAAACATGCTGTAGCACCAACATCTGTCATATTTTGCATAGCTACGTTAATTGTACTTTATATATGTTTACATATAATATTTTACATAAATAGCAATTCTATACTGTGAGTGGACAATTACATTCAACAAAATTTTACAATAATTCAGTTAGTTTCCTGAAAAACAAAACCTTAGGAATTTGGGAATTAAATATGGAAATACATCATATATAAAATATCTTAAACAAGATTATGTGAATGAATGATGCTTTTCAGGAAAATATGAAAATTGCATTTGGGTCGAATTGAATGGGGTGGTCCAGTGGAGCATTTGGATTTTAAATCAATAAATAGGCAAGGACTATGCCTATAAATCTCTTGGTAGCTGATTTATAGAAAACTTTGGTCATTATCCTCTATGGATTTCAACCACACTTTACTGTGTGTTTACATAACATCTAAAGTAAAATTGTTGAAATGTGGTCAGAACCACTTCATTAAATGAACCAAATGTAAGCAAGTGTGAGAGGATGGTCAAAGCATACAAAGAGAAGAGGCTGTGAGACACCTATTGAATGAGGATGTTTGAAAGAATGTTAGCTGTATGATCTGTCAGAAAAAGAACTATCTTAAATTGGGACCAACCTTCTCAACTTTTACATTACTTCCTTGAATTTTTGGGAGAGAGAGAGAGAGATGCAGGAAGGAATAACACTTAGCTCAAGGAATGGGTATAATTCTCTCCCAGAAAACTGAAGAATATCTTCTATTCCATTTTACATATAATATTTTCGAATAGTTGATAAATTAATGATTATTACTGACTTCTATGGAATGTGGTGCCCTGTAAGTTCGTAGTTAACCACTGATGGCATATGCTTGACCTCCTACCAACTGTACTTAGTAGACTTATGAAAAATTTCAGAGAGTGTCATGGCCATTTCCTTCTGCAGGGGATCTTTCCAACCCAGGGATTGAAACAGGTTTCCTGAATTGCAGATAGATTCTTAGCAACCAGGGAAGCCTAGTCTCATGGACACCATATAATTATGAATTTTTTTACTAGTTTTGATTTTTTTTTGCTCAATCTTGCTTAACAGAAGATTATCGAGTGTTATTAAACATGCTGTAGCACCAACATCTGTCATATTTTGCATAGCTACGTTAATTGTACTTTATATATGTTTACATATAATATTTTACATAAATAGCAATTCTATACTGTGAGTGGACAATTACATTCAACAAAATTTTACAATAATTCAGTTAGTTTCCTGAAAAACAAAACCTTAGGAATTTGGGAATTAAATATGGAAATACATCATATATAAAATATCTTAAACAAGATTATGTGAATGAATGATGCTTTTCAGGAAAATATGAAAATTGCATTCTGAAGAAGGATGAATTACAAGTATAAACGTTTGGAAATGAGAGAGTGTAATCAAGGTATATTGTATTGTGAAGTTGGAAGGGGAAACAGGGACATATCATGGGGCTAGAAATTAGCGATGTTAATTAGGAAAATATCAGTAATTCATCATTGTTAGTCAGTGTTTTGGAAAAGTTGAGGAGGTAGCAAAGAGCGGGACAAGACTAAGTGACCAAACAACAACAGAGAGTAAACAACAGACACCTCTCTTACTTTACCTCTTTGGCAGTGTTTGCCCCAGATTATGGTTTTCCTCTGAACCACCCATCAGATTGAAATCAAACAAAAACAAAACAAGGATCGCATTCTTTGTATTTGATAAACTTGAACTCAAGACTCAAAATGTTATACAAGGCATAAAAGGACATTGATAAAACTACAATTCACAATACATATATAAACATGAAAATATATATATATATATATATATATATATATATATATATATATACACACACACACAATGCATATATACATGTAAATATATATGTGCCAACTAATATTACTGAGTCCAGGCTCACTCTGCTTGGTACATGATAGGTCAATGAATCTGAGAGGTGAGGTGTTGAGGTGAGGAAAATGACTATTAGGAAAGCAATTGACTGAGAAGATGGCAGAGTAGCACCTCGAAATAGCCATATTATGGGCTAGATCCGGATGCCAGGTTCTTTCATAGATCAGAGATGGGGTGGGGGGGAAGTGAGAAAACAAACTAGAAAGGCTATTAATTAATCTTGCAAACAGCTCCTAGAATGGCAGGCCTCAGGCAGGGGATGTGTTAATTTCTCCCTTCCTGCCATCTACAGGTGGACAGGGTTCTGAACAAAGACACTTTAGTTTACAGTCTAGCAGAGGGACAGGGTCCTCCAGGCAAGCCATTAAGTATGATTATAATAACAAAAGAAACGAAAAGCAGTTCAAATAAATACGTTTGCAGTATGGAGTCAGAATTGGTTTCCTCCCTACCTCATTGACAGAGCCCCTACAGGGGGAAAAAGAGACCCTCCCTCCCCAACAGTATCAGTTTTTATATGCTGTCCTTATAGTTCTTTTAACTGTAAAACATATATAAACCTATACAAGACGTAAAGTACAAAATTAATATAATTTTATGAAAATACTGTTTAAGTTGAAAATCTGAAAATTGAGAAAACACCATTATTTAAGTACACAATAATCTTGATTATATACCAAATCTAACTCTATACCAGTTAGTAAGCCACAACTACTCACTGAATTGAGCAAAAGAAAAATAATATGAGCAACGTTCTGTGGTGAAAGGCAGCAAACACAAGCATTTAATGATGACCTTTTTAAAAAACATCATTATTGTTTAGTAATCTATGAAGCTCCTTATTAAACAACACTTGGCCAAGTAGAAATACAATCATCCAGAAATAATGATCATGGAATGATCATTGGGTTCTCTGGGATACCATTGAAACAGTGGTCAGAGAAGTTCAATAATTAGGCCAATAAAAATGAAAATAAAGAACTTCTGGTTTCCTATTTGCAAATAAGGAGCTTGAAAGTGGCCTCTCTGTCCTAACAACAACAAAAAAAGTCGAGTGGACTGAAAAACCAATAGCTGTTTGGATCTATAAGAGAGGGGAGGACACAGTAGCGACTCACGAGTGAAATTCTCCACAGAAAAGATTGCTGGGATAGGGAAATCTGAACTGTAATTTTTAATTTCTGAACAGTCAGCATGGAGAACTCTGAGATGTAAAAACTCCAGGATCCAGTCATTGGAAGAGTGGTGGAGGAGGGCATTATACTGAAATTTACCTCCATCAGACTAAATTCCTACACCAAGTATCAGAGGAAAACCCCTTATGCTTCAGGTAGGGGGAAGAAAAAGAAACCATTTTAAAATATAGTAGAGTATTGTCTTTTTCACAAGACCTGCCCACTGGGGAAATTAGTAGACCAGAGTCTAAACTTGGAAGGTATTATCTGAGTCTTACTGACTTGAAAAAAGGGAAATAACTAACTCTAGTCTTCTCTAGCTATCCTGTACCATCTAAAAGTCCGGGAGGGGAAGAGGAACAGAGAAACATTTGACAAGTTCGCCATCCAGAGGCATAAGCTTACTGAAAGACTGAGACCTAGTCTTAGGATTGTAGAATGCTTCGCCTCCCCCATAACTCACCCTACATTACCAAGGCCTGTTTAAACCGGTTCCTTTTGTGTGGTATATCATGTCTGGCTATGATGAAAAAATGACAAACCTCAATGTAAAGAGACAGAGAAAGCATCAGAATCAGACATGGCAGGGAACTTGGGAGTTTTCCTACCTAGAATTTAAAACAACTATAAATAATATGCTAAGAGCTCTAACAGATAAATTAGATACTATATAAAATCCACAAAGAAATGCTAGAGATAAAAAAATAAAAACATAGAATGCCTTTGGACACAGGTGAGGAAAGACTCTTTGAGTTAGTGTATCAACAGAATCTTCAAAACCCAAAAGGAAAGCGAACAAAGGTTGAAAAAAGACAATATCAGAGTTCTGTAGAAGTTGTATAATGCATACAAAGTGGGAATATTAGAAGGAGAAGAAAGAGTGAAAGGAACAGATGAAATACTTAAAGAAATATGGACAGAGAATTTCCCCAGACTTAATCTCAGACACCAAACCACAGATCCAGGAAACTCAGGGAGCTCCAAGCAGGATAAGTGCCAAAACAAAAACAAAGAAAACACCACCAAGCCTAGCTATATTATTTTTAACTACAGAAAATCAAAGATAAAGGAAAACACCAGAGGAAAAGGATACTTTAGTTATGAAAGAACAAAGAAAGGAATTGAATCTGCCTTCTCCTCAGAAACCATACAAGTAAGAAAAGTGGAGTGAAATATTTAAGTTTTGAAAGAAAATGCTCTACTGATCTAGAATACTTTACTTGCAAAATCATCTTTCAAAAGTGAAGATGAAATAAAGAATTTCACAGACAAATTAAGTTAAGAGAATCTGTTGCTATAGACCTGCATTGCAAGAAGTGTTAAAAGAACTTACTTAGAGAGAAGGAAAATAATACAGGTCACAAACTTAGATCTACAGAAAGTAAGGAAGTGTATGAAGAATGAGTAAGTGAAGGTAAAATACAAACTTTCATTTTTTTATTCTTAGTATGTGCTATGTATCCTTATGTATAAATGAACTGAGGGATAACAGTGATGTTATGTATAGAAAGGAGGAATTGGGTTATTTTGCTATTATAAGGGACTCATACTACTTATGGTGTTATTTGAAAGTGAACTCATATATTATAAACTCTAAGAGAACCAACTAAAAATATTTTAAAAAAGAAATACGACATGTTAAGAAATAGAATGAAATAATATAAAAATCTAAATTATTATTATAAAAGGCATAAAAAAATGGAAGACAAAAATTGGAACAAAAAAGGAACATGAAAACATATAAATAATATGCTAAGAGTTAACAGAAATTAGATACTATATAAAATCCACAAAGAAATGCTAGATTTGACCTTTGGACACAGGTGAGGAAAGACTCTTTGAGTTAGTGTATCAACAGAATCTTCAAAACCCAAAAGGAAAGCGAACAAAGGTTGAAAAAAGACAATATCAGAGTTCTGTAGAAGTTGTATAATGCATACAAAGTGGGAATATTAGAAGGAGAAGAAAGAGTGAAAGGAACAGATGAAATACTTAAAGAAATATGGACAGAGAATTTCCCAGACTTAATCTCAGACACCAAACCACAGATCCAGGAAACTCAGGGAGCTCCAAGCAGGATAAGTGCCAAAACAAAAACAAAGAAAACACCACCAAGCCTAGCTATATTATTTTTAACTACAGAAAATCAAAGATAAAGGAAAACACCAGAGGAAAAGGATACTTTAGTTATGAAAGAACAAAGAAAGGAATTGAATCTGCCTTCTCCTCAGAAACCATACAAGTAAGAAAAGTGGAGTGAAATATTTAAGTTTTGAAAGAAAATGCTCTACTGATCTAGAATACTTTACTTGCAAAATCATCTTTCAAAAGTGAAGATGAAATAAAGAATTTCACAGACAAATTAAGTTAAGAGAATCTGTTGCTATAGACCTGCATTGCAAGAAGTGTTAAAAGAACTTACTTAGAGAGAAGGAAAATAATACAGGTCACAAACTTAGATCTACAGAAAGTAAGGAAGTGTATGAAGAATGAGTAAGTGAAGGTAAAATACAAACTTTCATTTTTTTATTCTTAGTATGTGCTATGTATCCTTATGTATAAATGAACTGAGGGATAACAGTGATGTTATGTATAGAAAGGAGGAATTGGGTTATTTTGCTATTATAAGGGACTCATACTACTTATGGTGTTATTTGAAAGTGAACTCATATATTATAAACTCTAAGAGAACCAACTAAAAATATTTTAAAAAAGAAATACGACATGTTAAGAAATAGAATGAAATAATATAAAAATCTAAATTATTATTATAAAAGGCATAAAAAAATGGAAGACAAAAATTGGAACAGAGAACATGGACAACATATAGAAAACAGTATACATATAGTAAATAGTAATCCAGCTATATCCTATATACGAACAATGCACAAGTGGAATTTGAAATTAAAAAACAACAACAAAAAAAAGAAATTAAAAAATGATACCATTTACATTAGCACCAACAGAAATGAAATACTTAGGTATAAATCTAAAATATGTATAAGACCCTGATGAATTAACAACTGAATAACTGGAGATAATGTTTCATAACCACGGAAAGGAAGACTCAGTACTGTCAAGAGTTCTTCTCAACTTGGTCTATAGATTCAGTGCAATTCCAGTTAAAATTCCAGCAAATTATTTTGCTGACATGGACAAACTTTCTCTGCAGTTTGTGCGAAGAGGCAAAGACAGAGAAGGGCCAATACAACTTTGCAGATGAAGAGCAAAGTTGGAGGACTGACACTTCAAGATTCACTATAAAGTTACAGTAATTAAGTCAGTGTAGTACAGGTGAATGAATGAACAAGTAGATCAGTGAAACAGAATAGAGAGCCCAGAATTAGATCCACATAGATAAAGCTAATTGATCTTTGACAAAGGAACAAAGGCAACATAATGGGGCAAAGATCATGTTTTCAATAAGTAGTGCTGGAACATTGGGACATCCACGTTCAAAAAACTGAATCCACACACAGATTTTGTTGTTGTTCTTTAGTTGCTAAGAAATGTCTGACTCTTTTCTGACCCCATGGACTGTAGATTGCCGGATTCCACTGTCCATTGGATTTCTCAGTCAGGAGTACTGCAGTGATCTTCCATTTCATTCTCCAAGGGATCTTCCCAACCAAGAGAGTGAACCTATGTCTTCTGCTTTGACAGCTGGATTCTTTACCACTGCACTACCTGAGAAGCCCCCACACGGACTTTACCTCATCACAAAAGTTGGCCCCAAATATGTATAATATATAGGAAACCCATCAATAGCAAAAGAAAAAAATAAAAAATAAGTATAGGACTCTAATAAGCATTTATTTTTAATTCTACTCTGCTTTTAAAAAATTGATTTTCTATTGGAATATAGTTGATTTACAATGATGTGTTAGTTCTATCAGTATAGCAAAATGAATCAGTTATGCATACATGTACCTCTACCTGTTTTTTTTTTTTTTTTTTAATTTTGGCCTCTTTTATTGATTCTATTTATTTTCACCCATCCTCATTCCTTGGCTTGTGCTGGCCTCCCACTGCAGTGGCCCCTTTTGCTGCAGAGCTCTGGCTCTGGGTGCATGCAATCCAGAGCACTGGTTCACAATTGGACACTCCCATCCAACCACTCCGCTGCATGTGGGATCCTCCCGGGCCAGGGATCGAACCAAGGCGGCCTCTTTACCCACTGGAACACGAGGGAAGCCCAGGGAAGCCCAGTTATCTACTTTTTTTTTTTTTTTTAATTTATTTATTTTGGGCGGGGGTCGGGTTGGGGAGGGAAGGGAGCAGGCGGGCTACTTCTATTGGTCTTTCTCTATGTTCATCCATCTTTGTTCTTTGGCTCCTGTGGGCCTCCCATCGCGGTGGCATCTGTCGTTGCAGAGCGCCGGCTCTGGGTGCATGCACTCCAGAGCTCTGGCGCGGTAATTGGACACATCAGTCCAGCCGCTCTGCGGCACGTGGGATCTTCCCAGGCCAGGGCTCGAACCGGCGCCCCTTGCACTGCAAGGCGGTGTCCTTACCCACTGGGCCACCAGGGGAAGCCCCCCAGTTATCTACTTTTTAATTAGCATTGTTTGTATGTCAATCTTGGTCTCCCAATTTTAATAAGTGTTTCTTTTTAAAAAGACACACACATGGCCAACATGTATGTGAAAAGATGCTCAACATCTCTAATCTTCAAGGAAATGCAAATCAAAACCTAATGATATATCATCTCACACTGTTGGGATGGGCATTATCAAAACACAAAATAAGTGTTGACAAGAGTCTGGAGAAGGTGGAATTTTTGTACACTCTTGGTGAGAATGTAAAATTATCCAGTGACTATGGAAAACAGTGTAGAAATTCCTCAAAATATATAATAAAAACTAGTCTTACCATATGATAGTAATTTGACTTCTAAGCATTTAACCAGAAGCATTGCAGTCAGAATCTCAAAGGGATCTTTGGAGTCCCATGTTCATAGTAGCATTGTTCACAATAGCCAAGATGAAGAAATAACCTAAATGACCATCAATGGATGAATACATAAAGAAAATGTAGCACATACATATGGAATATGATTCAGTCTTAAAAAATGAATTTTGCCATGTGTAAAAACTTGGGTGAATCAGTATTGAGGAAATTATATGAGTGAAATAAGCTAGCCTTGAGAAATAAATATGTATGATGCCACTTATTTTACATGTATAAATTGATGAAACGTTTAGAGATAGAGAGTTATATAATAAGATTATGGGGAAGGAAAAATAGGGATTTATGATGATTAAGTTCTAGAGAATAGCTAAAATTTTGTGAAGAGAGTAGATCTCATGTTAAGTATTTTTACCAAAGCAAAAAAAAATGGCCATAAAACACAAAAGTTATATTTTGAAAGGGCGATAATGTTTTCCTAGGGGCTTCTCTTTTAGCTCAGTTGGTAAAGAATCCACCTGCAATGCAGGAGACCCTGGTACATTTCTTGGGTCAGGAAGATCATCTGGAGAAGGGATAGGTTACCCACTCCAGTATTCTTGGGCTTTCCTGGTGACTCAGACAGTGAAAAAATCTGCCTGCAATGTAGGAAACCTAGGTTCAATCCCTGAGTTGGGGAGATCCCCTGGAGAAGGGAAAGGCTACCCACTCCAGTATTCTTTAATGTCATCCTATCCTATGTATATAAATTTGACAGCCTTGGTAAATTGACTGATTTTCTAGGAAAATATAATTTGACTAAAATTGAACATAGTAGAGATAGGAAGTTTTGAAAAAATGGTTTCCATAAAAGAGACAATTTATCAATGAACCCTCCACACAAAAACATCAAGTCTAGATATGTGTAAAACCTTCAAAGAGAAGATAATCCCAATTCTACTTAAATTGTTCCAGGTCATAGAAAAGGAGAAAAATTTTCATATTTGTTATAAGAAGCAAGCATAACATTGGTATTTATACCTATTTAGAAATCTGTTAAAAAAAGAAACCAAAACCAAATATGTATGAATATTGATATAAATATCCAAGATAATACAAGCAAGTAGTATCCAAAAGTACATCTAAAAATATGCCATAACTAATAAGATTTATTTCATAAATATAAGTCTAGATTTATATTAAGACATCTATTTATATAGTTCAACATGGTAATATACTAAAGGAGGAAACATTTTTGATCATCTGCATAGATGCTCAGACAATTCTCAGAAAATGTAATGATCTTATAAAAACATTTAATGCAGGAAGCATCAATATTAGTTGTGTAAAGCAACCATTTACTCCGCTTACAAATCCTGTGGCTCAGGATTCTGACTAGGCTAAGGGAGGGAGTACTGTGCCTGTTCTTTGATGTCTGGACCTCAGCTGGGGCTTGAATGTATGGGGATGACTCAAAGCCTGGGTCCTAGGCGGATTATGGGGAAGGAAAAATAGGGATTTATGATGATTAAGTTCTAGAGAATAGCTAAAATTTTGTGAAGAGAGTAGATCTCATGTTAAGTATTTTTACCAAAGCAAAAAAAAATGGCCATAAAACACAAAAGTTATATTTTGAAAGGGCGATAATGTTTTCCTAGGGGCTTCTCTTTTAGCTCAGTTGGTAAAGAATCCACCTGCAATGCAGGAGACCCTGGTACATTTCTTGGGTCAGGAAGATCATCTGGAGAAGGGATAGGTTACCCACTCCAGTATTCTTGGGCTTTCCTGGTGACTCAGACAGTGAAAAAATCTGCCTGCAATGTAGGAAACCTAGGTTCAATCCCTGAGTTGGGAGATCCCCTGGAGAAGGGAAAGGCTACCCACTCCAGTATTCTTTAATGTCATCCTATCCTATGTATATAAATTTGACAGCCTTGGTAAATTGACTGATTTTCTAGGAAAATATAATTTGACTAAAATTGAACATAGTAGAGATAGGAAGTTTTGAAAAAATGGTTTCCATAAAAGAGACAATTTATCAATGAACCCTCCACACAAAAACATCAAGTCTAGATATGTGTAAAACCTTCAAAGAGAAGATAATCCCAATTCTACTTAAATTGTTCCAGGTCATAGAAAAGGAGAAAAATTTTCATATTTGTTATAAGAAGCAAGCATAACATTGGTATTTATACCTATTTAGAAATCTGTTAAAAAAAGAAACCAAAACCAAATATGTATGAATATTGATATAAATATCCAAGATAATACAAGCAAGTAGTATCCAAAAGTACATCTAAAAATATGCCATAACTAATAAGATTTATTTCATAAATATAAGTCTAGATTTATATTAAGACATCTATTTATATAGTTCAACATGGTAATATACTAAAGGAGGGAAACATTTTTGATCATCTGCATAGATGCTCAGACAATTCTCAGAAAATGTAATGATCTTATAAAAACATTTAATGCAGGAAGCATCAATATTAGTTGTGTAAAGCAACCATTTACTCCGCTTACAAATCCTGTGGCTCAGGATTCTGACTAGGCTAAGGGAGGGAGTACTGTGCCTGTTCTTTGATGTCTGGACCTCAGCTGGGGGCTTGAATGTATGGGGATGACTCAAAGCCTGGGTCCTGGCATCATGTGGCTTTTTACTTACATCCTTGGTGTTTGGGTTGAGATGACTCAAAAAGTTTCCCAGGTGGTGCTAGTGGTAAAGAACCCACCTGCCAATGCAGAAGACGTAAGAGATGCGGGTTTTATACCTGTGTTGGGAAGATCCTCTGAAGAAGGAAATGGCAACCCACCCTAGTATTCTTGGCTGGAGAATCCCATGGACAGAGGAGCCTGATGGGGTACAGTCCATAGGTCACAAAGTGTTGGACATGACTAAAGTGACTAAGTAAGCACGCATGACTCAAAGACTGGGTTCAGTTGACCCATGATCAGAGCACCTGTGTGTGGTCTCATCATTTGGAATGGGCTGTCAGAGTTGGTGGCTGGGTTGGGAGAGAGTATGTTCTGAGAGACAGCATCTGGAGAGCTAACTTTCCAAGAGTCAGAACATTTTGTCTGATGTAGGCTCACAGATCACACAACTTCACATTCTGGTGGCTTCAGGTAAATCACCATGACTGACCCAAACTCGAGGAGACCAGAATTCAGCTTCATCCCTTGATAGGGAAGTGGCAAGGTCACATTGCATAAAGGTATTTGGGATGGAAAGTAATTTTATGGAAATTACTGAAAAATATTTCACATCTGACATTTTGTTTAATGGGGAGATGCTATAGGTGTATATGCCAAAATCATAAAGGCAAGATGCTCACCATCTTCAGTACTGTTTAACAGTTTAGCATATATGCCTTGTATTGAGGTTTTTCCATAGAATAAGAAACCAATTAAAGCAGCATATGAATCAGAAAGGACAGTATGTATGAGAGAAAGAGAAAGCAAATGCGAATGAGCATGGTAATACAAGTTTTGTTTGTAGATGCTCAGACAATTCTCAGAAAATGTAATGATCTTATAAAACATTTAATGCAGGAAGCACCAATATTAGTTGTGTAAAGCAACCATTTACTCCGCTTACAAATCCTGTGGCTCAGGATTCTGACTAGGCTAAGGGAGGGAGTACTGTGCCTGTTCTTTGATGTCTGGACCTCAGCTGGGGGCTTGAATGTATGGGGATGACTCAAAGCCTGGGTCCTGGCATCATGTGGCTTTTTACTTACATCCTTGGTGTTTGGGTTGAGATGACTCAAAAAGTTTCCCAGGTGGTGCTAGTGGTAAAGAACCCACCTGCCAATGCAGAAGACGTAAGAGATGCGGGTTTTATACCTGTGTTGGGAAGATCCTCTGAAGAAGGAAATGGCAACCCACCCTAGTATTCTTGGCTGGAGAATCCCATGGACAGAGGAGCCTGATGGGGTACAGTCCATAGGTCACAAAGTGTTGGACATGACTAAAGTGACTAAGTAAGCACGCATGACTCAAAGACTGGGTTCAGTTGACCCATGATCAGAGCACCTGTGTGTGGTCTCATCATTTGGAATGGGCTGTCAGAGTTGGTGGCTGGGTTGGGAGAGAGTATGTTCTGAGAGACAGCATCTGGAGAGCTAACTTTCCAAGAGTCAGAACATTTTGTCTGATGTAGGCTCACAGATCACACAACTTCACATTCTGGTGGCTTCAGGTAAATCACCATGACTGACCCAAACTCGAGGAGACCAGAATTCAGCTTCATCCCTTGATAGGGAAGTGGCAAGGTCACATTGCATAAAGGTATTTGGGATGGAAAGTAATTTTATGGAAATTACTGAAAAATATTTCACATCTGACATTTTGTTTAATGGGGAGATGCTATAGGTGTATATGCCAAAATCATAAAGGCAAGATGCTCACCATCTTCAGTACTGTTTAACAGTTTAGCATATATGCCTTGTATTGAGGTTTTTTCCTGTGTAATTAGAATAAAGAAACCAATTAAAGCAGCATATGAATCAGAAAGGACAGTATGTATGAGAGAAAGAGAAAGCAAATGCGAATGAGCATGAGAGAGAATGTTAAAACAAATATGTCACAAACTTGGAAGGCATACGGATGCTTATAGACCTATTATTCATTAGGAACTCAAGATATGGACAATGCTATACCAGCGATACAGAGTGTGTATTATTCTTAAAAACAGGCTTGGTTTCTGTACTCTAGATACCTATGATGTGACAAAATATACAAACAGATCAAATACACAGTCAACAAAGCAATGTCATTATATCTTAAGATTACCTCTTGCAAGAAGTTGAAGTATGATTATGTTGGAAGATTAAGGACTGTGCTGTGCTTAGTTGCTCAGTCGTGTCCAACTCTTTGGGACCCCATGGACTGGAGTCTGTCAGGTTCCTCTGTCTGTGGGGATTCTCCAGGCAAGAATACTGAAATGGGTTGCCATGCCCTCCTCCAGGGAATCTTCCCAACCTAGGTAGAGAATTCAGGTCTCCTGCTACCAGGGTGAGATACCAGGAAAGCCCAAATTAAGGACAGATGAGCTAATACAAAATGTTTCTGAGAAGATGTGGAACAGGAAGGAGTGTGTGCCAGCCTATATGAGCAGCAAGCAGGAGCAGGGAGAAAATGGAGCATGAAGACCAGCTTGGACAAATATGGCTATTTGTGTGGAAAGCCTTGGGTTGCTGGGTTGGTAGCAGGAACGCAGGCACACATGAAATAATATTGTAAACAAGTTCACACACTTCCGTTTAGGGTGAGAGACTAGGGAAGGGAAAGGGGTGCATATGAAATAGCATTTCCCTCCATCTCAGTGTTTGCACTGTCCAAAAGCCTACAGAGGTTTGTAATTGAAAATGTACAATAACAGTAATGCTAATAATGATGACATTAACCTTTATTAAGCCCTACTGTATACTAACCATTTTGCTAAGGACAAAATGCGAGCCTCAGCACCTCTGATGTTCTTTCCTGCTGCACGGTTACTCTCTAAATTCATGTGGAGCTGTCCCTGGCACTGTTCCAAAAGGGGTATTAGAATAAAGAAACCAATTAAAGCAGCATATGAATCAGAAAGGACAGTATGTATGAGAGAAAGAGAAAGCAAATGCGAATGAGCATGAGAGAGAATGTTAAAACAAATATGTCACAAACTTGGAAGGCATACGGATGCTTATAGACCTATTATTCATTAGGAACTCAAGATATGGACAATGCTATACCAGCGATACAGAGTGTGTATTATTCTTAAAAACAGGCTTGGTTTCTGTACTCTAGATACCTATGATGTGACAAAATATACAAACAGATCAAATACACAGTCAACAAAGCAATGTCATTATATCTTAAGATTACCTCTTGCAAGAAGTTGAAGTATGATTATGTTGGAAGATTAAGGACTGTGCTGTGCTTAGTTGCTCAGTCGTGTCCAACTCTTTGGGACCCCATGGACTGGAGTCTGTCAGGTTCCTCTGTCTGTGGGGATTCTCCAGGCAAGAATACTGAAATGGGTTGCCATGCCCTCCTCCAGGGAATCTTCCCAACCTAGGTAGAGAATTCAGGTCTCCTGCTACCAGGGTGAGATACCAGGAAAGCCCAAATTAAGGACAGATGAGCTAATACAAAATGTTTCTGAGAAGATGTGGAACAGGAAGGAGTGTGTGCCAGCCTATATGAGCAGCAAGCAGGAGCAGGGAGAAAATGGAGCATGAAGACCAGCTTGGACAAATATGGCTATTTGTGTGGAAAGCCTTGGGTTGCTGGGTTGGTAGCAGGAACGCAGGCACACATGAAATAATATTGTAAACAAGTTCACACACTTCCGTTTAGGGTGAGAGACTAGGGAAGGGAAAGGGGTGCATATGAAATAGCATTTCCCTCCATCTCAGTGTTTGCACTGTCCAAAAGCCTACAGAGGTTTGTAATTGAAAATGTACAATAACAGTAATGCTAATAATGATGACATTAACCTTTATTAAGCCCTACTGTATACTAACCATTTTGCTAAGGACAAAATGCGAGCCTCAGCACCTCTGATGTTCTTTCCTGCTGCACGGTTACTCTCTCTAAATTCATGTGGACTCTCTGCTGTCACAGAAGCCTGACTAGAGAGCACTCAGGAGACTGTGATCTCCCTCCCAGTCAGTGATAAGTGGGGGGCACACTGTGTCCTACCTCCCATCTGTGTCCAGAGTCTAAAGTGGAGCCGAGAGCTCAGGAGGTATTACTGTACATGCCCTTTTCATTAGCATTCAGTTTTGGTCTGTTGCTTATGATGAGATAGGACAAGCATTTTCAGGGTGCTCCATTAAATTTCTTCCTCACGCCAGAATCTCTTTATGATGGTGGGAAGATAGGATGTCCTTGTCCTCCATGTCCTTTTATTATTCACTCTAACCTGGTTCTGGAGTGTCTCCATTCACCCATTCTGAAGCCTTCTTTTCCTAATCTTTGTAGATTATTTCTCCATTTTTTTGAAGATTGGGTAGTTGGCTCTTAAATGTTTCCTGAGGTCCTTTCATTTCACTGAATTTTAAATATTTCAGCCAATTTGAAGAGTTCATAATGATGAATAAGATTAAGCTTGGAGCTTAACCTTTTGAAACTGGGTGACGCGTTAACTCGGCTGGAACGCTGGTTAATTTAACAGCAGGAGTTGAATTAACTTGTCACAGCTCTGCCATTGTTAAATTTCCTGCTTCTGATCCTTGTCCCAGTCTCTCAGAGCTCAGTTGTCCTGGGACTGGGAGATGAGTCAGGGTGAAGAAGAGAGTGGAAACGGGAAAGGAAAGATGGCATGTGTTGTCAGGAGGGTAGCAGGCCGACCAGACATGGCTATATGAAAAATACATTTTAGCTGGGGAAGACTGGAAGAGAACAAGTGGAGGGGGAGGAAGTTTTAGAAATAAAAGGCAAAGCAAGGGGGTAATAGGGAGGGGAGGAGAGGAACAGAAAGGAGACAGAGAGGAGTATATTAAGAGGAAGCAATGGACGATGTGGCTTGAATGTCTTGGAAATGCGTTACATTCAGTACATTAGAAGTTTTGATAGTGGCAGTCTGCCACACAAAAATAAAATCACCTGCTTAAAAATACCCTGTGCATTAGGCAAAAATGAAAGTGTTGGACCATGGGAATAGTTTCACAGGTGATCTCTACATAGAGAAGTTGCTCTATATTTGGTTTAGCAGAAACATTTTTCTGGCGTGTTTGTAGATCAATGTCAAACATTTTTGTTCAGTGCAATTCAGTCAGAAAGGAAGAGAGTAGGTGGGTGGAAGGGAGGGAAGGGAATAATTCAGGGACCAATGAGCCCTAGGAGAGGCACAGAGAGAGAGAGAGAGAGAGAGAGAGAGAGCGAGAGCGAGCGAGCGAGAGAGCATGGTCTTTCCCCAGGGAGCAGAGGGAGCGCATTTGTGGAGACTGGGGACAGAAAGCAAAAAACAGAAGCAGCCACAGCAGTTACATTTGCAGTAACCTTTTCCTTCAACAAAGTAGTGGGCATTGGTGGGCTGTGGCTCTGTGCATGTATTGCCTACTTATGAGTAACACTCAAATATGCATCATCTCAGGTTTGCTGTATTCTCTCCCAGACAGGAAGCTGTATGCAGTAGAGTAAGCATCTCAGCCTTTAGGGCAGAGGCCTAATGACACCTGAAATGCAGGCAAAATAGCAGCCTGCTTCTAAGCACCAGCCACTTTGAGTCTCATCAATAGAGATCACCTAGAGCCTGTCTTCCTTTCAATTGTTTTAGCAGTGCTTTAACACTGAAAGGACATTTTCTTTTCTATTTGTATGATTTTGTCTCAGGGCTCACATTATTCCACGGGTGCTCTAACAGGTTTTCAATTTCCAAGGTAGTTGCCTGAAAAGACTGTTGACTGTTCAGGAGCCTAACCAACGCTCAGTAGCTGGATCTGAAGTGGATTACTGAGGATTCTGGGGCCTTTTGCTTCTGTCCAAATTACTTTAGGGTATAGCTATCAGACAGCTGGACTGTGTCTGATGGATCAAGAGAAGGAGGCAAGTGGAGAGAAGGTGAAAGGGATAAGTCAGACATAGAGGACAAGAGGAAGGTTAAAAAAAAATGTACAAGAGAGTTAAAGAGTGAAGGATTTCTTGTTTAGTTTCAGGATAGAAACTAAACTCTCAAGGCATTTTAAAATTCACCAATTGGTGTTAAAATGCACTAAGAAAGGTTTGAACCTGGATAGTTAAAAAACAATGCACTGCAGAGTAAGTACAGTGATTTGATGAATTACTAGGTAAGACCGAACCTTCCTCTTGTATCAAAGCAGTTGGCTGGATGCATGATTGTTTTGCTTCAGATAATCCAAGCAGAGACATGGCGATTGGTGAAGGTTAGGCAGAATTTGAGGGTATAAGTTTGCATAGTACTGTTAATGACGTGTCCTTTTTCAGTGAAGGTAAATTAAATTTTTTCTCACCATCCAAAGTGTATGTGAGTCTCATAATAAAAGCAACATTAGTATAAGGAAGATTTGTCTTCTTCTCCAGCATTAAGACTTTATTGTTCACATTCTCTGGGATCTTTAAATTGGTGTCTAGATAAGAAACTCCAATACACTATATAGAAATTCGAATGCCTTCCTTGAACATAATGGTTCTCAATATTGGCACACCTGATTTTGATTGGCCTTAGCATTTCTTTTAGATAATGAAAACAGTAGGACAAATTTAAATATTAAAAACAGGGGAATGAAAATTTCTACTCTCTCAGATGGATAAAACAATGATTTCTACTATGTTTCATGGAACGTTACATGGAGTGGCACTCCATGAGAAAGGTATTTCAATGAACATATTTACAAAAGAGAAATAGAGTCAAGGATGTAAAAATTAAGCTTATGGTTACTAGAGGGAAAAGGTGGGAAAGAGATAAGTTGGGAAATTGGGATTGACATGTACTTACTGCTGTATATAAAATAGATAATCATTAAGGACTAACTGTGTAGCACAGAAAACTCTACTCAATACTCTGTAATGACCTATATGCAAAAAGAACTTAAAAATGAGTGGATATATGTTTATGTATAACTGATTTGCTTTGTTATACACTTGAAACTGATACAGCACTGTAAATCAACTATGTATATGTGTGTTAGTTGCTCAGTTGTGTCAGACTCTTTCTTATCGATAACACTGTGGTCTGCCGGGGTCCTCTGTCCATGAGATTGCCTAGGCAAGAATACTGGAGTGCATAGCCATTCCCTTCTCCAGGGGAAAATCAACTAAACTCCAATATTTTTTTTTTAAATAATAAAGAAATAGGAAAAATACTTTTATCACTCTACATCTCCAGGTTGTGGTAAAGAACTTTCCGAATAGGAAAGGAATAGGAGATAGGAGTAAGAAATCATTGTCTTCACAGAATATCAATCCTTGCATTTTAAACCAACTATTTCTTCTTTAAGAATTTAGTTCACTGTGAAGGTTAGGCAGAATGGGTATAAGTTTGAGGGTATAAGTTTGCATAGTACTGTTAATGACGTGTCCTTTTTCAGTGAAGGTAAATTAAATTTTTTCTCACCATCCAAAGTGTATGTGAGTCTCATAATAAAAGCAACATTAGTATAAGGAAGATTTGTCTTCTTCTCCAGCATTAAGACTTTATTGTTCACATTCTCTGGGATCTTTAAATTGGTGTCTAGATAAGAAACTCCAATACACTATATAGAAATTCGAATGCCTTCCTTGAACATAATGGTTCTCAATATTGGCACACCTGATTTTGATTGGCCTTAGCATTTCTTTTAGATAATGAAAACAGTAGGACAAATTTAAATATTAAAAACAGGGGAATGAAAATTTCTACTCTCTCAGATGGATAAAACAATGATTTCTACTATGTTTCATGGAACGTTACATGGAGTGGCACTCCATGAGAAAGGTATTTCAATGAACATATTTACAAAAGAGAAATAGAGTCAAGGATGTAAAAATTAAGCTTATGGTTACTAGAGGGAAAAGGTGGGAAAGAGATAAGTTGGGAAATTGGGATTGACATGTACTTACTGCTGTATATAAAATAGATAATCATTAAGGACTAACTGTGTAGCACAGAAAACTCTACTCAATACTCTGTAATGACCTATATGCAAAAAGAACTTAAAAATGAGTGGATATATGTTTATGTATAACTGATTTGCTTTGTTATACACTTGAAACTGATACAGCACTGTAAATCAACTATGTATATGTGTGTTAGTTGCTCAGTTGTGTCAGACTCTTTCTTATCGATAACACTGTGGTCTGCCGGGGTCCTCTGTCCATGAGATTGCCTAGGCAAGAATACTGGAGTGCATAGCCATTCCCTTCTCCAGGGGAAAATCAACTAAACTCCAATATTTTTTTTTTAAATAATAAAGAAATAGGAAAAATACTTTTATCACTCTACATCTCCAGGTTGTGGTAAAGAACTTTCCGAATAGGAAAGGAATAGGAGATAGGAGTAAGAAATCATTGTCTTCACAGAATATCAATCCTTGCATTTTAAAACACAACTATTTCTTCTTTAAGAATTTAGTTCACTGTACCACCAAGTTTTCATGAATATGTGCAGAAATAACTGACCTGCAATCTATTCAGAGGCAGGATAGAATATGACATTTCTGATCTGATGGGATTACGTTGAGATAAGGAGTGTTTAGCTTTTTATGTCTTGCTAGCTTGGGCAGCGCCCTCAGCTTGTTGTGAATTCTATTTGTGCTGAACAGTGCTCCAGTAACTTTAGGGGTACAAGGTAAAGAGGGGCCACCAGGAAAAACAACTCTCAAGGTTTCAGAGTTTCAGTGAACTGAGTGAGTGTATATTCTGCAACCACATAGAGAGGGAGTGTGGGCTGCTCTCCAGCGTCAGGCCGGGACATCTGCACTCCTAGTCAAATGGCCACCCAGGCACCTCAGTGCTACTTTATGTGCCTGTTATTTCCATTATGACTTTAGACTGTCATCTTTCAGCGTGTTTTCATTTATGTTTTTAGTTACAATCAGGGCAGTAATAGGAGAGCAATTCTAGGGAGTGAGAGCACAGATAAAATATGTAGACCCCAGCACCAGTGAGGTCTACTTAGCCACACCTCATATTTCAGTTCACAGAAATGTGTGTGGGGGCTGACATAAGTGCTCCCTGTTGTGTTATTGCTTCTGGCTCAGTAGCCCTTTGAGAAGACTGGAGAATAAAGGACTGCAGAGAATGGGTGCCGTCGAAACGGCTGTGCTAGAGACGGTGCCTACAAGCACCCGAGAGAGTTTTATGTTTTTAACAAATGTTTTCTTGATGTTACCCTAAAATCCCACCTGCGATTCCTTCTCTTGCCATTGACATCAGTCACCTCTCTGCTTTTCAGGCTTCTTTTTGAGGCATCAATGAACCTAAAGGAAACCAGCATGATGGGAATTTCACGACAACTTGCAGTGCATCGTGCTTTCTTGGCAAGCGATGTTACTGAATGGCATTCAGACACTCACGGCAGGGCCACAGCTGATCAATAATTTCCAGGAGCCCCTTTTGATTGTGTCAGAAGCAAAACCCAAGGAATGTGACAGAGACCAGTTAGAAATAGCACCCTGACAGGAAAATTCCAGGGCCGTCAAAGGATAAATTGTAACATTTGGTTATATTACTATGTGGTAAAGCTCTTTCTTGACAGGAGACATTTGGTTCCCATTTTAAGGCTGCAGAAGGCTTTAACTAAGCATAAAGAAATGAGTGTCACAAAGGAGTGTTTCAAACAGCTACATTAAGAAATCGAGATTGCCAAATCTCCTCTTGTGATTTTAAGGATGAGAAACGATCATTTAGGTATGTACTAAAAGGTTCCATTAGAAAACTCTTTTAAATACTCTTACCCTTGTAAAGCCTCCCCCAATGAAATGGTAATAATGGTGTGATTTCTGAACTATTTTTTTCTCACTTTTCTATCAGGAAAGTTTTTCATCTTGCAATACAGTACAGTTATATTTTTCTTGACTTATTATTTTCTTTAGTTGTTGCAGTGGTTCTACTCATACAGATGGTTGCTGCATAATTAACCAGGAATTCCAACAATTTACTTTAAAGTACTTGTCAGGAATACTGGAGTGCAGGCTTCCCTGGTAGCTCAGTGGTGAAGAATTCGCCTGCCAATGCAGGAAAACATGGGTTTGATCTCTGATCTGGGAAGATTCCACATGCTGTGGAGCAACTAAGTCCATGAGCCACAACTATTGAGCCCATGTGCCACAACCACTGAAGCCCGTGTGCCCTAGAGCCTGAGTTCCACAATAAGAGAAGTCACCGTAACAAGAAGCCTGCTCACCTCAACTAGAGAGTAGCCTCCACTCCCTGCATCTAGAGAAGAGCCCACAGTAGTAGTGAAGACCCAGAAAAATAAATAATTAGTAAATAAAATTTTAAAAAGAATACTGTTAAATATGAGAGAACTTGATAAGTATTTTTGGATGATGAAGAACACAAAAGCCTCTCTCTTTGTATTATGCATGTAGAGAGCAATAACATAAACTTTTCCAAAGATCACCGTCATTAGTGCAGTCTATGATGGCTATGTGTGCTGAATATGACTGGGGATAAGGAAAAACAGGCTTTCCAGGTTGGTACTATTAGTAGAAAATCTGTCTTCCAATGCAGGAGATGCAAGAGTTTTAATCCCTAGATTGGGAAGATCCCATAGGAAATGACACCCCACTCCCATATTCTTGCCCGGGAAATCTCATGGACAGAAGAGTCTGGCAGGCTACAGTCTGCAGGGTCACAAAAAGTTAGATATGACTGAGCAAGGAAAAGGATCTTGGGTTTTTTATCCTCTTTTTGTAAATTTTCAAACTGAAGGTCAGACTGACTGCTTGAGTAGTTCTATAGGTCATTAGTGGTCAACGTAGAATTTGGAAGGAGATCTCCCCGACTCCAAAGACCTTGTTCACTCTTTATTTATTTATTTTTTTGTTCACTCTTTAATACAAGACTGTGGTCAATCAATAACAAAAAGTTGGAGCTAACAGGTTATTCTGTTTTCAACTTCAGTTATTGATCTGAAAAATGCAAATAATGTTGTATTTATTCCATGTATTTAAAAACTATTATAAATAAAAGAGATAATTGATATGCAGAAATTAATAAGCCTCTGCTTAATGTTATTTACCGTTATTATCCTTCTTAACCAAATTGCCTTGTGACATGTAGAGTTGTGGTAGTAACTCTTCTTAAAGTGCCTATATTGATCAACACTTTGAAAGGGTCTGACTTGACAGAGAAGGGGAAAGGTCCTTAAAGTTTACAGGGAATGTCTGTGCCATACCTTGGAAGTGAGGTAATTTTAGTTTAATTTTATAGAGGATCTTTTAAGCAGGATTTATTGGATAGGGTTGAGAGGAGTGGCCTATGTGTGATGGCAATGATGGTGATGGTAATTAACAGTTTTCATTTATTAAGTAAACTTCTAATGAGAACCACGTTGTGCCAAGCAGAATACTAGCCCCTGGATTTGTGAGTTCTATGAAGCGTGATTTCTGCATTTGAGGAGTTTACTGTTTCATGAGGCATCAAATAATGAAGCACTACTCTTCAGAGAAGAAAGTGTTGAAAAACAGAACTGTGTACCTGAATGGTGGTGGCAATGAGCGAGAAAAAGCTGGTTTTCTTGAGAAGACTGAGAAAGGGATGATGGTTAAAATAGCACTTTCCTTTAGAATTGTATTTTGGATTTCAGAAGCTGTGTGGCCCAAGAGCTGACCAGAGAAGTGGCCTAACATGATCAAAACACATGCCAAATAAATTCATTTATCCTTTATTTCTACTGAGGATGCAAAAATATCTGAAAAGTGCTGTTTTGCATCATATAGGTAAAGGATAGGGCCCAACAATGGATGAATTTTAAAGAATTAATGGGTGATGGACTCTGTGTTAAAGGTAAAAGAAGAGACATGGGAAGTGAATAAACTTGAATGTTACTAGAGATAATTGTGGCTTTGATATGTACACAGAAAGATGAAGAGCCATACAAAATGTCAGCTTGAGTGGAAGTTAATTATTCCCAGCATGGAGAGAATTTTGAGACGGTTTCAACCAATGAGACTAACTGGCAAAATTGAAGAGAGTACAAGCATTTCTTGAAATTTATTTATTTATTTTCCAGTGTCCACAAACCACTACAATGGATAAATCCTAGAGATGATGAAATTGATTTTCTTTCCTTTTTGGGGGGTTTATTAAGGGTAGAGAAATGAAAATAAAAATGTTCTCTCTGTATCAAAAAGGAAATATTCGGGCTTCCCTGGTGGTCCAGTGGGTAAGGACACCACCTTGCAGTGCATGGGGCGCCGGTTCGATCCCTGGCCTGGGAAGATCCCATGTGCCAACGAGTGGCTGGACCGATGTGTCCAACTACCAAGCCAGAGCTCTGGAGTGCTTGTGCCCAGAGCCAGGGCTCTGCGACGGGAGAGGCCGCTACAATGGGAGACCCACACAGGCCAAAGAACAAAGATATATAAATGAAAGATAAATAGGAGTGGCCAAAAAAAAAAAAAAAAAAAGGAAATACTGAATTGTACTTATTTTAGTGACTTTGGGATTATTCCATTCTACTGTCCTTGATTAGTATCAATAAGTGAACTAACCCTGTTTGTGAATGAAACCCTCAAAATAATATATTTATTGTTTATTTAAGTATGAACATATACTGGACATATGTTCTTATTAAAGGGTAAGAAAACAGGGTACATATGTTTTAATTATACTGACAAAACTAGTCATTCACCACAGTCATATTTATTGTCACTCTAGCTTTGACAGTATAGATTTCGTAGGTGTCTCTGCTAGGTTTAATCTGGCTTTTGAATAAAGAGAAACATGTCACATTTACTTTTCTGTGTCATGCAAACTTTCTTAGGCTCTACATAGTATAATTATTAATATGTCAGTTTTTTATCCCTGGTTACTTGGAAGAAAAAAATCTTGAAATAACATGAACTGAAAACCCAGGTGAGTAAATAAAGATCTGAAAATCTGCATTAATATTTTCAGTGAAAGAATATGGCATATACATATATGGCATATTTCTGTCTTAATCTCAGTTGCCTCATCTAGAATGGTTTTGAGGGTGAAACGAGGACAAACACATCATGTTTGTCAAGGTCTCAGCACAGTGCCTGACACAGTGAATGGTCAACAAATGGTACTAATTTTAAACTTCTATAGTTCTTTCTCTAGAATCAGCTTTTTTTTTTCAATTTTTTTCTTTTTTAAAGATTTACTTATTTATTTATTTTTGGGCGGGGGTCGGGTTGGGGAGGGAGGGGAGCTAGAATCAGCTTTAAGAGTTAAAACCAAATGAGACATTTTCAGGTGTCACAGATAGAAGATATAGTTGCTTATTGACCCACCTCTTTCTCTATACTGCTAGAGAAGTACAGCAGAGTGAACATTTCCTGTGACAAACTCACTTTTCTCCTCTTTACAAGCAGATCTGGACTACTTAGATACCTAGTGTTCACTGAAGGAAGAATTGCTTAAATGAATGACATCCTGTTGTCAGAGGTTTCCTATACATGTCTCTATGGCATCTGTAGGAGATTGAGTCCAGGACTCCTATGAAAGCTCAAGTCCCTTGTATGAAATAACATAGTATTTGCATATAATCTATGCACATCTTCCCATATACTTTAAACTGTCTCTTGTTGTTGTTCAGTCGCTAAGTTGTGCCAACTCTTTGCAACCCCATCGACTGCAACAGGCTTCCCTGTCATTCATTATCTCCCAGAGTCTGCTCAAACTCATGTCCATTGAGTTGGTGATACCATCCAACCATTTCATCCTCTGTCACCCCTTTCTCTCTTGTCCTCAGTCTTTCCCAGCCATTGAGTTAACTCTTCACATCAAGTGGCCAATGTATTGGAGCTTCAGCTTCAGCATTAGTCATCCCAATGAATATTCAGAGTTGATTTCCTTTAGGATTGACTGATTTGATCTCTTGCTGTCCAAGGGACTCTCAGGAATCTTCTCCAACATCACAGTTCAAAGGCATCAATTCTTCGGCACTCCGCCTTCTTTTTATGGTCCAACTCTCATATCCACCCATGATTACTGGAGAAATCATAGCTTTGACTATGTGGAACTTTATCAACCAAGTGATGTCTCTGCTTTTTAATACACTGTCTAGGTTTGTCATACCTTTCCTTCCAAGAAGCAAGTATCTTTTAATTTCATGGCTGCAGTTCACCTCTCCAGTGATTTTGGACCTCAAGAAAATAAAATCTGTCACTGTTTCCACTTTTCTCCCTTCTATTTGCCATGAAGAAATGAACCTAGATACCATGATCTTAGTTTTTTGAATGTTGAGTTTTAAGCCAGCTTTTTTACTCTCCTCTTTCACCTTCCACAAGAAACTCTTTAAATCATCTCTAAATTACTTACACTACCCAAATGCAATGTAAATGCTATCTAAATAGGTTCCACTGTGGGGCATATTTAAGTGCTTTTTGGAACTTTTTGGAATTAAAAAAATATATATTTTCTATCCGTGATTGGTCATGTAAGTCCTTGGATGTGGAACCGGTGGAGGACCAGTTCTAGTTGTTTGGGCATGGTAACCTGGGCGCTTACATGGGAATCTTTGTGGGACCCTTTAGACTCAGTCCTTTTCCCCTTTTTCTTCTATCTTAGCTCCCTGGGAAATGAAGAACAAGAGTGAATTTTCAGCTCTAATCCCTGATATGACACTATTGACTTTGCCTTTCTATGGATGAGTGGAAGATTACACCTCCATGAAAGCTCTAAACTGTGCCTGTCGACTTCTTACCTCCAGTGTGCTTCTTGCAGGGGACTGGCAGATCCTTAGATTAGGGAAGTTGTTAGGTAAATACATTTCTTGTCCCACCTTAAAATTTCAACCATGTATATGAGGAGAGCAATTCATTTTCCCCAGCACAAACTTTAAGGACAGCATCATCTGAGGCTGTTTGGTCAAGCATGTGCTAAGTCACTTTAGTTGCATCCAACTCTTTGCTACCCTGTGGACCTTAGCCCAGCAGGCTCTTCTGTTCATGGGATTCTCGAGGCAAGCATACTGAAGTTACCATGCCCTCCTCAAGGTGATCTTCCTGACCCAAGAATCAAACCTACATCTCATGTCTTTTGTATCGGCACCGCTAGTGCCGCCTGGGGAGTCCCTGATTGGTCTAGGTTGAATACCAATATGCAGCTTGTACTGGAAGCAGCTGACACTAATGAGTACTCCTCTTGGTACTGTTGAGAGCACTGGTGTGTGGAACTAGGGATTCCAGTGACTTAGATGGGTCAGTGCTAGTGCAATACAGAGTTACCCCAGAACTTACCGAGTCTGAATCTTTGAGCTCAGAACACTGTAAAGATGGAACAGATTTCTTGCAGGTAAACTCCAAAAACGCTGCAAATTGCAAAGGTCTAATCTGAATGGAATCACATATTTCAGAAGCTTGGAATCAGCTTCTAGAACTGGTTTTTTGGAGATATTCATGGTCAATTCAGAGTCCCCAGGGATTTATACCAGAAAAATGGGAAGTAGCAGTCTTGTCCACTTGGAATTTGCCATTTGTATTACTTACATGACTAAAGAGAACCAACAAAGTGAATTAATGTTGGTCTCAGAACTAGTGGAGAAGCTAAAAAAAAACCCTGTCTTAAATTTTGACACTTGGAATTCAGATATTCATGGTAACCTGGGCGCTTACATGGGAATCTTTGTGGGACCCTTTAGACTCAGTCCTTTTCCCTTTTTCTTCTATCTTAGCTCCCTGGGAAATGAAGAACAAGAGTGAATTTTCAGCTCTAATCCCTGATATGACACTATTGACTTTGCCTTTCTATGGATGAGTGGAAGATTACACCTCCATGAAAGCTCTAAACTGTGCCTGTCGACTTCTTACCTCCAGTGTGCTTCTTGCAGGGGACTGGCAGATCCTTAGATTAGGGAAGTTGTTAGGTAAATACATTTCTTGTCCCACCTTAAAATTTCAACCATGTATATGAGGAGAGCAATTCATTTTCCCCAGCACAAACTTTAAGGACAGCATCATCTGAGGCTGTTTGGTCAAGCATGTGCTAAGTCACTTTAGTTGCATCCAACTCTTTGCTACCCTGTGGACCTTAGCCCAGCAGGCTCTTCTGTTCATGGGATTCTCGAGGCAAGCATACTGAAGTTACCATGCCCTCCTCAAGGTGATCTTCCTGACCCAAGAATCAAACCTACATCTCATGTCTTTTGTATCGGCACCGCTAGTGCCGCCTGGGAGTCCCTGATTGGTCTAGGTTGAATACCAATATGCAGCTTGTACTGGAAGCAGCTGACACTAATGAGTACTCCTCTTGGTACTGTTGAGAGCACTGGTGTGTGGAACTAGGGATTCCAGTGACTTAGATGGGTCAGTGCTAGTGCAATACAGAGTTACCCCAGAACTTACCGAGTCTGAATCTTTGAGCTCAGAACACTGTAAAGATGGAACAGATTTCTTGCAGGTAAACTCCAAAAACGCTGCAAATTGCAAAGGTCTAATCTGAATGGAATCACATATTTCAGAAGCTTGGAATCAGCTTCTAGAACTGGTTTTTTGGAGATATTCATGGTCAATTCAGAGTCCCCAGGGATTTATACCAGAAAAATGGGAAGTAGCAGTCTTGTCCACTTGGAATTTGCCATTTGTATTACTTACATGACTAAAGAGAACCAACAAAGTGAATTAATGTTGGTCTCAGAACTAGTGAAACTAATGCTCTCTATGAATTTGGTTCAATAAGAAAAGAAAAAACACTTCATGTTCTGTAACAGTTTCTTAGATTTTACACTTCTCCTTTGAGGAATGGAAAATATAAAACTGATGTGGCAGTCATTTGAAATTAATTTCAAAAGGCTACTCAGTTTACTACTTAAGATCAAAGTATATTTCTCTGACATTCTTTTGGTACTAGTTACCACTACAGCTTAATTGACTTCCATTTGGGGAAGTATGTTTGTGTGTATATGTGTGTGTGTGTGTGTGTGTATATGCGTATATAACATTCACTCACACATATGTGTGCATGTATGCATGTATGTGTATATTACATACACTCACGTATATGTGTGTGCATACATGTATATTTATAATGTATGTGCACACATATAACCATACAATGCTGTTTTCTACACATATGTGTATATATGTGTGTATATATATATATTAATACACATATGCATATTAGAATATGAATAATAAGAATTGACATTTAGAACATGTTAAATGTGTTTTACAAAATGAAATACAATAGAAATCATGAAAATGAGTTAAAGATTCTGTTCTAGCTATCTTGCAACACTGTGTAAGACCTTTTTGAAACAGAAGCAGAAGCACAAACCATTCTTCCAGCTTTCTCTTTCTTTTTTTTCTTCACAAAACTGCAATTTTATTGCTAGATAATATGGTAAAAAAGATTCATCGTAAGGGTTACCCAACAACGTTGGTGGTGTTGATGAATAGTTGCAATTAATACATTCCCTTAATTAGTCTGATACCCAGAAGATGCACCTGGCAGGTCATTTTAATACTACAATTGATTTATAGCTGCTAGAAATGATTTTACCAGCTATCTTCAAAGAGTACAATTAGAGTGGATTTCATTTTTTTATGCATTTTCACTGAGGAATAAACATAAAAGGTCTATGTAATTCAGAACAAAGCAGCTATAATGTACTAATGGTTTATGGATTTTATTAATATTCAGCTAACATTAGAGGCAATTTTAGGGGAAAGCAACCTATTTTCTTTATGAAGTATTCAGTTTTTTAGTATCTGAGTGCTTTAAAAAAAAAATAAACCTTTATATTTTCCAGCAAGTTGCTTCTATTTCTTATAACAAAAATGCTATATGTTACAAAGTATGGAAAAAGAAAATAAGAATTTTAAGTGCTGTTTATTAATTGCATGCATTTATATAGTGCATATTTACTTCTTAAATATATGTAAATTTTAAAGTAAGTCAATTAAGCATTCATGTGACTTAAATAGCGCTTCCATTAATATAATTGTTGAGCTAATGGATGAACTCTATTAGTAATAGAGGGAGTAGTACTTCGTGGTTGAACAGGTAACAGAATATTTTAAGATCCTGATTGCATATCTGGCTTTTAATTAGCTGTTTATCTGGGATATTAATTTTGCTAATCGGAAATCTTTGTCCTTCTCTCTCTCATCATCCATAACATGGGACCAGTTTTGTTTAGTTTCAGATATTAGGACAATGAGAAATCAGTTCCGCAGATAAAGTCAATAGTTCTGTGAAAAGTATTGATATTTAAATGTACCGTTTCCATGATTAAAGTGAACTCTATATAAAAAAATATCAAATTGTCAGTGAACTTCTGGTAGTTTGAGGAAAATTTACACAGTAAAAAATTAAAACTTTCCTTAAAATTTATTCTATGACTAGTTAGAGTCTGCAGCATGCAAGGGGCTGGGCTTAGGAAGTGCTGTGGATTCAAGAAGGAAAGAACAAAAGGTCTCTGTCAACATGGAGTTGCAGTGCAGTGGGGAAAGGCAAGATTCAACTGATTCACAAATACAAAATCATAAGCTTCATAAGAAGGAAAGGCCGAGGATCCTGTAAAAGGATATCACAGGGAGGTCTGGCTGCTGCTAAATTTCTGTATCACAGATTCTAAACTGGAAATTGTCCGTCTGGTCTAAACCACAGAGAAGTATATCACGACACCCATAATGTCCTATAATAATATTTCTCCTCTTTCAAAAGTGAAAATTCTTCTGAGCCTCCATCAGTAGGTGAGCTTGGATTTTTGTTTGGTTTCGTTTTTAGTATTTAGTGATAGATTTGCAAAGTCATTCAGCCTCTTGTCCAAATTTCCCTCTTAACCAGCACAACACCTTACAAAGACAGCCAGCTACAGTTAGCAGTATAGTTCAGATTCAGGTGTACTAATTCTTTGGAATTCTATAGTCTACATAGAGTATAAATTATCAAATACTACAATATGTGTATATGTTCTTCCTTAAAATTTTAATTAAGCTATAGTTTATCTTGTTGTTTAGTGGCTAAGTCATGTCCAACTTTTTGTGACCCTGTGCACCCATTGCCTGCTAGGCTCCCCTGACCATTTCCCAGGCAAGAATACTAGAGTGGGTTGCTCTTTCCTTCTCCAGGGGGTCTTCTTGACCTAGGGATGGAACCTGTGTCTCTTGCATTGGCAGGTGGTTTCTTTACTATTGAGCTACCAGGGAAACCCATAGTTGATGTACAGTATTACATATGTTTCAGATGTTCAGCACAGCAATTCACAATTTTAAAAGATAATTTTATAATAACTCTATATATAGTTATTATAAAATATTGGCCATATTCCCTGTGTTATACTATCCTTCCTCATAGCTTATTATTTTTCACACAGTAGTTTGTACCTCTTATTCCCCTGCCTGCATGGTGCCCTTCCCCTCTTTCCTGTGTATGCCATCTGGTAACCATTAGTTTGTTTTCTGTATCTGTGAATCTGTTTACTTTTTGTTATATTTTAAATATTTTGTTATTTTTATGTTTTCTTGTTACATTCATCAGATAGTTTTATCTTTTAGATTCTACATATAAGTGATACTGCACAGTATTTGTCTTTCCCTATCTGACTTATTTTACTTAGCGTAATACTGTCCATGCAAATCTATGTTGTTGCAAGTGGCAAAATTTCATTCCTTTGTGTGGCTGAGTAGTATTCCATTGTGTATACATATGATATCTCTTTCTATATATGTACATCTTCTTTATTCATCTGTGACGGACACTTAGGCAGCTTCAGTATCTTGTCAACTATGAATGAGGCTGCTACAAACATTGCGGTGCATGTATCTTTTCAAACGAGTGGGATTTGTTGGAACATAGGGTCATTCTAGGTTTCAGTATTTTTGAGAAACCTCCATACTGTTCTCCACAATGGCTATACCAATCTACAGTTTCACCAACAGTATATGAAGGTTTTTTTCTATCTACATCCTTGCTGACATTTGTACTTGTGGATTTTTGTTTGTTTGCTTCTTTTTACTTGTGGATTTTTGATGATAGCCATTGTGACAGGTGTGAGGTATTGTCTCATTGTGGTTTTAATTTGTGTTTCCCTGATCATTAATGATGTTGAGCATCTTTTTATTTTACAACATGTATATTTTAAATAAAAATGCAGCCAACATTATCCTGTATAATTGAGAATTATTTAAAATTAGTCTTAATTGATACATCTGGAATCATTGAGGCAAGGTGATCTTTCAGAATGCTTTAAGACCTTTGATTGTGTATGTTTCCTGAAAAAACTACAAGTTCAAAAAAATCTATGCTTGTTATCAAATGGTGCAGTTACCCACAAAAGTTCTGAGATTCTGGGGAATGTCCTAATGCCAATAGGAAATTAAATGATGATTCCCACTAGGATTGGGCCTAATGGCCCCCAATAGGAAATTTTAAATGCTGATTCCATTTTTACATTTAGCTTATTATTTCACACAGTAGTTTGTACCTCTTATTCCCCTGCCTGCATGGTGCCCTTCCCCTCTTTCCTGTGTATGCCATCTGGTAACCATTAGTTTGTTTTCTGTATCTGTGAATCTGTTTACTTTTTGTTATATTTTAAATATTTTGTTATTTTTATGTTTTCTTGTTACATTCATCAGATAGTTTTATCTTTTAGATTCTACATATAAGTGATACTGCACAGTATTTGTCTTTCCCTATCTGACTTATTTTACTTAGCGTAATACTGTCCATGCAAATCTATGTTGTTGCAAGTGGCAAAATTTCATTCCTTTGTGTGGCTGAGTAGTATTCCATTGTGTATACATATGATATCTCTTTCTATATATGTACATCTTCTTTATTCATCTGTGACGGACACTTAGGCAGCTTCAGTATCTTGTCAACTATGAATGAGGCTGCTACAAACATTGCGGTGCATGTATCTTTTCAAACGAGTGGGATTTGTTGGAACATAGGGTCATTCTAGGTTTCAGTATTTTTGAGAAACCTCCATACTGTTCTCCACAATGGCTATACCAATCTACAGTTTCACCAACAGTATATGAAGGTTTTTTTCTATCTACATCCTTGCTGACATTTGTACTTGTGGATTTTTGTTTGTTTGCTTCTTTTTACTTGTGGATTTTTGATGATAGCCATTGTGACAGGTGTGAGGTATTGTCTCATTGTGGTTTTAATTTGTGTTTCCCTGATCATTAATGATGTTGAGCATCTTTTTATTTTACAACATGTATATTTTAAATAAAAATGCAGCCAACATTATCCTGTATAATTGAGAATTATTTAAAATTAGTCTTAATTGATACATCTGGAATCATTGAGGCAAGGTGATCTTTCAGAATGCTTTAAGACCTTTGATTGTGTATGTTTCCTGAAAAAACTACAAGTTCAAAAAAATCTATGCTTGTTATCAAATGGTGCAGTTACCCACAAAAGTTCTGAGATTCCCTGGGGAATGTCCTAATGCCAATAGGAAATTAAATGATGATTCCCACTAGGATTAAAGAGTCACAGGGATTTGGAAGTTTCTAGGTATTGGAAGCACAAATATTTTTCCCTACTAACATTCTAGCATTTCTAACAGAGGGTTAAAATGTTTGCCTTTGACTGCCAATGCCTGCTAACCCCTTTACCATCACTTTTGTGGTTCTACTGAAGGAGTCAGTAGCTGTCTTCTAAATTACAGGATTGGGACTTCAAGAGGTCATTTTACCCATCCCCCTGCTTCTGGGCAGGACAGTAGTTAATTATCTCAGCTCACAAAGGCTCTCTCTGAAACCAATTGATGCATAGATGTAATCATTTGCCTCAGGGGAATACAGTGCTCTGTAGATTGTTTTTGTTTATTTGTGTTTTTGGCAATTGAACATTTAAAAGTGAAATCTTTTCCCACATGCTTTTGTTCACAATGTGGTCTAAATTATATTCTGCTCTGCTTCTCATGCTGCAGGAGGTTTTTAGTGCCGAACAGGATCACTGACAGCCATCTGTGCCTGGCCCCAGGCACGAACTCTCCTAGGATATGTCTACACTCACCTGTTGGCACCACGGGTTTAGGCTGTTAATATCATTTGAGCACTTTGCATTGAAAGAAATAGAAATAAAAAGGTAGTTTTCTTTCCTGTGGGAGAGTCATTATTCTTACAACTTGTCAGGCAGCTCCTCCTTTCCAACTTCTTCACTGCTGGCTATTGACACAACTTATGTCACAATATATTGTTTTTTAAATTTTTATTATTAAAGATGATCTAAAACTAACTTCTGATAGAAGTACTTAAGAGTGAGTTGTCCGTGATACTTTCTTTTTTACATTTTTTTCAGAATAAAAATGCAGCCAAAATTATGCTGTATAATTGAGAATTATTTAAAATTAGTCTTAATTGATACATCTGGAATCATTGAGGCAAGGTGATCTTTCAGAATGCTTTAAGACCTTTGATTGTGTATGT
Source organism: Tragulus kanchil (assembly GCA_022376925.1). Lineage (NCBI taxonomy): Eukaryota > Metazoa > Chordata > Mammalia > Artiodactyla > Tragulidae > Tragulus > Tragulus kanchil. The sequence goes on along the minus strand of JAIOJX010000026.1, from coordinate 259,016,758 downwards.
TTCCTGAAAAAACTACAAGTTCAAAAAAATCTATGCTTGTTATCAAATGGTGCAGTTACCCACAAAAGTTCTGAGATTCCCTGGGGAATGTCCTAATGCCAATAGGAAATTAAATGATGATTCCCACTAGGATTAAAGAGTCACAGGGATTTGGAAGTTTCTAGGTATTGGAAGCACAAATATTTTTCCCTACTAACATTCTAGCATTTCTAACAGAGGGTTAAAATGTTTGCCTTTGACTGCCAATGCCTGCTAACCCCTTTACCATCACTTTTGTGGTTCTACTGAAGGAGTCAGTAGCTGTCTTCTAAATTACAGGATTGGGACTTCAAGAGGTCATTTTACCCATCCCCCTGCTTCTGGGCAGGACAGTAGTTAATTATCTCAGCTCACAAAGGCTCTCTCTGAAACCAATTGATGCATAGATGTAATCATTTGCCTCAGGGAATACAGTGCTCTGTAGATTGTTTTTGTTTATTTGTGTTTTTGGCAATTGAACATTTAAAAGTGAAATCTTTTCCCACATGCTTTTGTTCACAATGTGGTCTAAATTATATTCTGCTCTGCTTCTCATGCTGCAGGAGGTTTTTAGTGCCGAACAGGATCACTGACAGCCATCTGTGCCTGGCCCCAGGCACGAACTCTCCTAGGATATGTCTACACTCACCTGTTGGCACCACGGGTTTAGGCTGTTAATATCATTTGAGCACTTTGCATTGAAAGAAATAGAAATAAAAAGGTAGTTTTCTTTCCTGTGGGAGAGTCATTATTCTTACAACTTGTCAGGCAGCTCCTCCTTTCCAACTTCTTCACTGCTGGCTATTGACACAACTTATGTCACAATATATTGTTTTTTAAATTTTTATTATTAAAGATGATCTAAAACTAACTTCTGATAGAAGTACTTAAGAGTGAGTTGTCCGTGATACTTTCTTTTTTCCTTTTTTTTTTAAATTAATTTATTTTTTGGGGGGAGGTGGGGAGGGAGAGGTGGGCGAGCCACTTCTATTGGTCTTTCATTTATCTATTCTCATACATCTTTGTTCTTTGGCCTGTGTGGGCCTCCTATCGCCGTGGCCTCTGTTGTCACAGAGTACCGGCTCTGGGCGCATGCGCCCCAGAACTCTGGCTCGGTAATTGGACATATCGGTCCAGCTGCTCCACGCACGTGGGATCTTCCCAGGCCAGGGATCGAACAGGCACCCCTTGCACTGCAAGGTGGTGTCCTTACCCACTGGACCACCAGGGAAAGCCCTGTCCGTGATACTTTCTCTCCTAACTTCTGACTAACATGCTTATAAAGGCATAGGAGATAATGCAAATCAAAACCCAGAACCAATGTATAGTTTGCAAATAACTATAAACAAGAAATAGAACAGTCTCAGTCACCTAAAAGAAGGTTAAGTGGATTCTCTCTTCTTTCAAAATGTGCTTCCAGACTTAGAAGCCTACTGTCTATATCCAGCAGATTGGGGGGCATCTCACCTCTGCATTGGTGAGTTGTCAGAGCTGAAGAGAGATTAGGGGCATCATCACCCTCTGGGAGGTTGTGAGAAATGAGGGAACCTCAGATTCTGCCTGGACCTACTCAGTGAAAATCTGCATTTGAGCAAGATCTGCAAGTGACTCATGTACTCAGCAAGTTTGGGAGAGGACCCCTTGATATGGTATGACTCTGTCCTGATATGCAGTGTTAAGACTGAAAGGAGTTCATAGGCAGACTTGGTAAGGAGGCCAGCAGGTTCCAAGGACAAGGAGGAGGAGGGTGAGGAACAAACATTTTTAGCCAAGGTGTCTTCACCTTGATTGCCATGCCTATGACAATAATCCATTTTGCCTAAGACGTTCTTTTAAACCCAGAGCTAAGGTGTATAACAGTGTATCTTGCTGGAGGACATGTTTCTCATCTTAACTTGTACTTATGTTATCTCAAGATGTATGTTGTGGGTGTGGGTCTGGTAAGACCTTTATTGCCTCAATATGTTCTTTTAAACTACTGTTGATAACCAACTGAAAAAGTATAAAATGCCATGCCTAAAGGGGCTTCGTGACTTCCATTCCCCTTCCAGTGTCAATGCTGGAAGCTTTTCTCTATCCTTTCTTACTTTAATAAACTTTTCACTGCACGAGGCTCTGAGCGACTGTCACCGAGTCTTTTGATCCCAGTGTGAATTCTTCTCCATTGGAGATTAAGAATTCGACACCATTCATGGTAACCTACCATCGTCTATCACCTATCAAGAGATTAACCCATTAAGAAAAAAGATTATAGACATTGAGGATGACAACTTTACCAAATATTACTATGATGATGTTCTATTTAAGCTCATGCTAAAATTTTCAAGTTAGGAGACCCCGAAAATCTTTTTTTCTCTTTATCTATAACAAAGTTGACATAGAACACAGAAATAGCCTTTTTTACTTTTAAAAATTTCCAGGTTAATTGAGTGATCAATTTATGCATATGTAAACATATTAAATGGTATGAGAGATGGCATTGTGCTCTCATCTGACAAAGACTATGTAATAGCAGATAGCAGTCACTGTTCACTTCAGTTAGGTTCATTCGCTCAGTCATGTCCGACCTTCTGGGCCCCATGGACTGCAACACAACAGGCTTCCCTGTCCCTCACCATCTCCCAGAGCTTGCTCAAACTCATGTCTGTTGACTCGGTGATGCCATCCAACCATCTCATCCTCTGTCATCCCCTTCTTCTGCCTTCCATCTTTCTCAACATCATGGTCTTTTCCAATGACTCGGCTCTTTGCATCAGGTGGCCAAAGTATTAGAGCTTCAACTTCAGCATCATTCCTTCCAATGAATTTTCAGGATTGATTTCCTTTAGGATTGATTGGTTTGATCTTGTAGTCCAAGGGACTCTCAAGAGTCTTCTCCAACACCACAGTTCAAAGGCATAAATTCTTCAGTGCTCAACTTTCTTTATGGTCCAGCTCTCACATCCATACATGACTGCTAGGAAAACCATCATTTTGACTATATGGTGTTTTGTTGGTAAAGTGAAGTGTCTGCCTTTGAATGTGCTAAGTTTGTCGTAGCTTTTCTTCCAAGCAACAAGTGTCTTTTAATTGCATGGCTTCAGTTACCATCTGCAGTGCTTCCCTGGTGGCTTAGATGGTAAAGAATCTACCTGCAATGCAGGAGACCTGGGCTTGGATCCTTGGAGTAAGGAAGGGCTACCTGTTCCAGTATTCTTGCCTGGGGAATTCCATGGCTCGTCCATGGGTCACAAAGAGTCAAACACAACTAAGTAGTCACTAATTCCATCTTAATTTCCTTTCTATCTGAGACCTCTGATTGACACTTAATACATTGAAAAATCAAAATATACAAAGTAGTCTCAACTATTTAAAGATGCATAGGATATTAAGAAGATACACCAATTTCTAATGATGATATGCATTAGGATTCTGGATAAATTAGTTTCTTCACTTTAATTTTTTGTATATCTCTGTATTGTTGTAGTAAGTATGTATTGTGTGGTATGTGCATGCTCAGTTGTGACCAACTATTCGTGACCCCATGAACTATAGCCTACCTGGCTCCTTTGTCTGTGGAATTTTCTAAGCAAGAATACTAGTGTAATACTAGTGTTGGTTGCCATTTCCTTTTTCAGAGGACCTTTCCTTCCCAACCCAGGGATTGAGCTCTCACCTCTTGCATTTCCTGCATTGGCAGGTGGATTTTTTTTTTTTTTTTCAACCACCAAGCCACCTGGGACATACAAGTATGCATTACCCTATAGTCAAATTATATTACTTAAAATGTAACTTACACAGTTTCGTTCATGCAAGAAGTAGAAAGTATGTAAAAATATCAGAAAGTCTGGAAGTACACCATTATCTCTGAAGTACAATATTATCTCTGTTTTTCTATATTTTTAGTTTTCTATATAGGATATATTATTTCTTCCATAATCTCTGCCACAGCAGTTTCAATAAATGTCTAATAAGTAACTTTGAATGAATAAATGTTTAGACTTAGAATTTATTATTTCACTAATGTTAACTGTGAAATATTTATATTATAAATTTTTAGATGTATCACTCATAAGAATTGAATTATGATGGTTAATTTGTACACATACAGTTGAGTCAGATTAGTGATAGAAAAGTAATCTTCAGTGCCTTCTTCCTATTTCTTTTCTCCTAAACATCATGGCATTTTGTAAATGAAAGGCTTAACTAAACTTTCTCAAAGTGTAAAAACATACTGTTTGCTATATAGAGCTTTAAAAAGCATTTATATTTAAATTAATTTGCAATTCCAGATATCTATAACAAATGATATAAATGGTAAGGTTGATAGAGTAATTGAATTTTGGCTGGTTGGTATAGACTACTGAATTCAGAGATTTTAAATATTTTTAGCCCTGGGATCCTTTATTCCATGTATTCTTATTGTGAGTATGAAAAGTAAGTACACACAAGAAATTCTGGTTGTTTGGCATCAGGGAGGTTCGACTACCTATCTAACTCATAACTGGGAGTTGTATGTTCTCTAGAAACCTGGAATTGGAAAGTACAGTATGCAAACCATGACGTACAAAGTGTCTGGATCACTGGGTTAAGGTAGAGTATCTTTTTCACCCAGGATGCAACAGGGTACAATAGTATTTCCTGATTACTTTTCATATCTCTCGCTGTCATCTTTGGTGATCTTTATAGCACTGAGAGTTAGTTGTTCATGCTACTAGTGAAGAAGAAAGTTAGAGACACTCAGTAAACTGCCCAAATTGACACTGCTGTTGAGCACCAAAGCCAGGCTTCTTACCAAGTTAAAGAATGCAAACCTTGAGTGCTTTCAATGCAATACCGTGCTGTACATGTTAACATAAATAGTCAACAACTTAGTAGTTATTGCTAGCTAGAAAGGCAGTATAATGTGGTACCCAAAGTTCAAGCTCTTAAATTAGACTAGCTGGGCCTAAATTCTGCCTCTCCACTCAGTATAACCTTAGGCAGATTACCAGATTTCTCTGTTCGCTTGTTTCCTTATCTGTGACATATTTCTATCATACCCTTCACTGTTAGTCACTTTTAGATTAGTTAGGAGTTTGCATAAGTTTATATAAGAAAAGTACTCAGGACAAAACCTACCAATAGTAAGTACTCAATAAAATTTAGCTATTTAGAGTCATTAGGGTAAGACAGGAATGTCACTGGGCATTTTATATGTACTATTTACACTTAATCTTTGCCACAAAGCAATTTTGTGTTTTTTGAATTCTAATTTTATGAAAGAAAAATTATTAAAACTCAATGGGTACAAGAACTCTGTAAGGATAAGTTATGATTCTGGAATTTTGTCCAAATCTAACTCTAAAGCCAATGCTTTTAATTATTTTTTTAAACCAGTGATAACTGGCCTTTAAGAATGATAAAGCTTCATTGAATTATTTTATCAAATTAGCAGAGAGTAATAATAATTCTTGGATTCATTGAATCTTATTCCTCTAATGATTTTAAAGTATATGCTTTATAAGATATAAAATAGGCAAATATTATAATTCCATGTGACACCAAAAAATTACTAAATACATGTTTATGCAGAAAAGATTAGTACTAACATCTATATTGGGTTTCCCTGGTGGCTCAGTGGTAAAGAATCCACCTGCCAAGCAGGAGATGAGGGTTAGACTCCTGGCTCAGCAGGATCGACCTGGAGAAGGAAATGGTAATGCACTCTAGTAGTTTTGGCAGGAAAATCCCATGGACAGAGGAATATGGGGGTTTGCAGTCTCTTGGGTTGCAGGAGAGTCAGGCATAACTTAATGACTAAACAGCAAGAACAACAGCATCCATGTTAATGCCAAAAAAAAGTCAGATTTAATTTTCAAAGTTAGAGCTACTAGTGAAGAAGAAAGTTAGAGACACTCAGTAAACTGCCCAAATTGACACTGCTGTTGAGCACCAAAGCCAGGCTTCTTACCAAGTTAAAGAATGCAAACCTTGAGTGCTTTCAATGCAATACCGTGCTGTACATGTTAACATAAATAGTCAACAACTTAGTAGTTATTGCTAGCTAGAAAGGCAGTATAATGTGGTACCCAAAGTTCAAGCTCTTAAATTAGACTAGCTGGGCCTAAATTCTGCCTCTCCACTCAGTATAACCTTAGGCAGATTACCAGATTTCTCTGTTCGCTTGTTTCCTTATCTGTGACATATTTCTATCATACCCTTCACTGTTAGTCACTTTTAGATTAGTTAGGAGTTTGCATAAGTTTATATAAGAAAAGTACTCAGGACAAAACCTACCAATAGTAAGTACTCAATAAAATTTAGCTATTTAGAGTCATTAGGGTAAGACAGGAATGTCACTGGGCATTTTATATGTACTATTTACACTTAATCTTTGCCACAAAGCAATTTTGTGTTTTTTGAATTCTAATTTTATGAAAGAAAAATTATTAAAACTCAATGGGTACAAGAACTCTGTAAGGATAAGTTATGATTCTGGAATTTTGTCCAAATCTAACTCTAAAGCCAATGCTTTTAATTATTTTTTTAAACCAGTGATAACTGGCCTTTAAGAATGATAAAGCTTCATTGAATTATTTTATCAAATTAGCAGAGAGTAATAATAATTCTTGGATTCATTGAATCTTATTCCTCTAATGATTTTAAAGTATATGCTTTATAAGATATAAAATAGGCAAATATTATAATTCCATGTGACACCAAAAAATTACTAAATACATGTTTATGCAGAAAAGATTAGTACTAACATCTATATTGGGTTTCCCTGGTGGCTCAGTGGTAAAGAATCCACCTGCCAAGCAGGAGATGAGGGTTAGACTCCTGGCTCAGCAGGATCGACCTGGAGAAGGAAATGGTAATGCACTCTAGTAGTTTTGGCAGGAAAATCCCATGGACAGAGGAATATGGGGGTTTGCAGTCTCTTGGGTTGCAGGAGAGTCAGGCATAACTTAATGACTAAACAGCAAGAACAACAGCATCCATGTTAATGCCAAAATAACAAACAAAATATGTCAGAATGTAAGCCTCTATGTAGCGTATGTTATTTTTGCAGCAATTGGGTTTTCTACTTCATATTTAATAGTCATTACAGGTTTTAATATTCTTAGCTACTTCTTTTCTCCTGGTGCATTACATAAAATACCTAGTAACATAGAGAATAGATATATAGAATAGACATTCCCCATAATTGGTATTTCACTCCCATATCATTGAAATTATTTCCCTTTGATGACCAAGTTATCAGAATACTTCCTACAGAGTTCATTTCTGGAAAGTGTTAATTTCTCATCACTTTTTAATTTAAACAAGGATGGAGGAAAAGAGTTCAGAAGGCAGTATGTGTTCTTATGATCAGCAATTATGAAACAGAAATAAAAATTTTAAAGCTTATGGGAACTGGAAATGGCAAACTCTACCCTAATATCAGCAATTTGTCAACTTCAAAATAATTTAGTAGAACCATGAATATATCCCATGGGTGACTGTTAAATGGTCTATTATGAAATAAGTCAATGAACTGAGTTTAGTTTCAATTGACTAATCACAGATGGAACAAAAAACTAGATATTATCCCAAGCTTCTCCTAAAACTTGCTACTACTTAGCAAAGTGACCAAACTTTAATGGAGAAAACAACTGGCCTACTCTTTCACTAAGGAAGTTGTGTTTTTCCTTTGGGATTGAGGCACGTTTCCTTTATTGCAAAGGGCAGTTCATATTGAGGCTGTCATTTATATTGATGTTCTTTTTTCAAAATGACACCTCTATGTAATTTTTTTCTGCAGAAAAATTGGACTTCAGTGTTCAGGGTCATTGGTAAGAGATCTTTCACTGATTCAAAATTCATTTAAAATTTTAGGAAGAAGGTGGGGAGGGGGAAACCAGTACAAAAACTCCCCAAGAGGAGTAATAATATACCTTGCTTGGAAACCTTAGTGCATTTTAAGTGTGCTTACCAAATAGAAGACAAGTATTTTTCCTTTGCCAGTTTAATAACAACACATAGGAATTTCTGTCTCTAGAATTTTGCGAAAACTTAAATTTTCATAGGACTGAGTGTGGTTTGTTTGCTCCCCACAAAAGCAGAGATGATTTTTATTGACCAGTCTTTGATCCAAGAGATTAAAGAAAGTACTGCATGAGCGGTGAGAAGGATAACACCATGGGGGTCAATAGGCTTTACTGTTATTGGAAATGAAAGTGAATCATTCCATCGGGAGATGAGTGATTTAGCATTCTTACTGGGAACTCAGGACTCTTTCTTTTTCTCCCTTTTTTTTTGGAAAAAATATTCAACTTATGAATAGGTTTCTCCTTGACTTAATACCACGGCCACACATGAGGTCATTTGGAGGGCACTAGATTCACCAATATAATTCTGCACAGTGCTTTTTAGCCCAAATGGCCTGGCTGTCACATTCTCACACCCTTGATTGAAATGTCCCTAGTAGACTTTTGGAATGCAGTCTGAAGGCTTAGTGACTCAATATTTTCACAGTGAATACATTTCCAATCTCATAGAAACTTGCCACCAACTACTGCGGAGGTCATGTCTCTTTCAGTTTTCCTCTGAAAGACTGTGAATGGAGTAAAATTCAAGTTTAGCTGAGTTTTGAGAAAACAGGGTATCAAATATCTACACTGCCATTATTTGCCATTATAATGCAGTTCTGTTCAAGGCAAAACTATTGAACCTACCATCTTTGAACTGATAGTCTATAAAATAGTTACTTTTTTTTCCTATTGCCATAAATAGAAGGATAATTTTTTCCCTTTCTTTTCACTATGAGAAGGAAATAAGGGTTGGAAGTATAACATCTGATCTGATTGTGACTGGTGGTGATGTTGAAATATCACTGTTTATAGAATATTTATCAAGACTCCCAAGGCCTGAGAGAATGTTCACATTATGCCTCTTAATATTTCCGAAGAAATTTCATTGAATTATCCAGTTGTATCTTCCAGTTTCCTAAAGTTGTATTTAAGGCTCTGGGCAATTTATTTTAAATTTTGACTGATTATTTTTAGTAGAATTCTTATTTAAACTGTCCTTATTCTAAAAAATCCCCAAGAGGGTAAAATATACCTTGCTGGAAACCTAAATTTTAGTGCTTCTACTTTTTCCTTTGCCAGTTTAATAACAACACATAGGAATTTCTGTCTCTAGAATTTTGCGAAAACTTAAATTTTCATAGGACTGAGTGTGGTTTGTTTGCTCCCCACAAAAGCAGAGATGATTTTTATTGACCAGTCTTTGATCCAAGAGATTAAAGAAAGTACTGCATGAGCGGTGAGAAGGATAACACCATGGGGGTCAATAGGCTTTACTGTTATTGGAAATGAAAGTGAATCATTCCATCGGGAGATGAGTGATTTAGCATTCTTACTGGGAACTCAGGACTCTTTCTTTTTCTCCCTTTTTTTTTGGAAAAAATATTCAACTTATGAATAGGTTTCTCCTTGACTTAATACCACGGCCACACATGAGGTCATTTGGAGGGCACTAGATTCACCAATATAATTCTGCACAGTGCTTTTTAGCCCAAATGGCCTGGCTGTCACATTCTCACACCCTTGATTGAAATGTCCCTAGTAGACTTTTGGAATGCAGTCTGAAGGCTTAGTGACTCAATATTTTCACAGTGAATACATTTCCAATCTCATAGAAACTTGCCACCAACTACTGGAGGTCATGTCTCTTTCAGTTTTCCTCTGAAAGACCGTGAATGGAGTAAAATTCAAGTTTAGCTGAGTTTTGAGAAAACAGGGTATCAAATATCTACACTGCCATTATTTGCCATTATAATGCAGTTCTGTTCAAGGCAAAACTATTGAACCTACCATCTTTGAACTGATAGTCTATAAAATAGTTACTTTTTTTTCCTATTGCCATAAATAGAAGGATAATTTTTTCCCTTTCTTTTCACTATGAGAAGGAAATAAGGGTTGGAAGTATAACATCTGATCTGATTGTGACTGGTGGTGATGTTGAAATATCACTGTTTATAGAATATTTATCAAGACTCCCAAGGCCTGAGAGAATGTTCACATTATGCCTCTTAATATTTCCGAAGAAATTTCATTGAATTATCCAGTTGTATCTTCCAGTTTCCTAAAGTTGTATTTAAGGCTCTGGGCAATTTATTTTAAATTTTGACTGATTATTTTTAGTAGAATTCTTATTTAAACTGTCCTTATTCTCCTCTCTATAAAAGTTCTTAGATGTAAGACAGGTCTCTCATAGTATCAGTAACTTGCCACCCCGAGCTATCCAGTTCTGATCCCTTTGGTTTCCAAAGCTGATTTAACATTGGGGTTACATTGACAGAATTACAATTTATGATCATAACTACTCTGTTTCCTCTCAGTTAAAGGTAACCTTTTTGTTTTCCTTAGTAGAAGCACATAAATAAATTCTACACACCATGCCTATCCCTTATCAGATCATTCCATTCCTGTGTAAAATATTCATTTTGCTGTATACCTGGAAGACAAATAACATTGTAAATCAGCTCTTTTCCAATAAAATCTAAAAAATAATTTTAATTAACAAGGAGAGTAATTTTCTTTTTCTTGGGGGAAAATCACATTAATTTTAACACAGACATACTTCTGTAAGTTTACATGATGGAATATGATTTCCCCTCAATTTTGCTAGCCTACTGTTTTAGACTTATTTATCTAGATTCTCCTGATATTATTCAGGATATTGCTCTTGGCCATACCAAATGGTGTTCAAGTGGATAGAAACAGTGCATACTTGTTTTTAAAAGCATTCAGTTTATTAGTAAAAATCTGTGCAGTGGGGCTTCCCCTGGTGGTCCAGTGGGTAAGGACACCGCTTTGCAGTGCAAGGGGCGCTGGTTGGATCCCTGGCCTGGGAAGATCCCATGTGCCGCGGAGCGGCTGGACCGATGTGTCCAATTACTGAGCCAGAGCTCTGGAGTGCATGCGCCCAGAGCTGACGCTCTGCAACGACAGACACCACTGCGATGGGAGACCCACAGAAGCCAAAGAACAAAGACGGATGAAAATGGAGAAATGAAAGACCAATAGAAGTGGCCGGCCCGCTCCCCTCCCTCCCCAACCCGACCCCCGCCCAAAAAATAAATAAATAAATATTAAAAAAAAAAAATCTGTGCAGTGACAAAAGACTGCTTCATTAAATTTTTTTTAAATGTTTTATACACACACACACACACACACACACACACACACACACACACACAGTAGTTTTGACCAACATCTTAAAATTAATAGAAAATAATAAGTGATATGGGAGACAGAGTCATTTCTCTAAACTAAGCATTGATTTATCTTTGACCTGAGGCAAGTCCACCAGTTTGAACCAGGTATATATATATATATATATTAGGAAAACCTTTACTTTTAAGAGACACTCGTGATATTTTACTGAAAGTCACAAACATTTCTCACTTTTAAACCAGGCAACTTTTGATTCTGCCATTAATGTGAAATAATGTTGCTTTTAGGCTAAAATATGCTGTAGCTCTATTTAGCTATGTGATCTGGGCTTGAATCAATTACTGTTGCATGCCAGATCATGCAACAGAAAGGGGTGGAATGGAGTTAATTTTAGTAAGACAGACTCTATTGAGTTCCTGCATTATAAAGTATAGTGCGTGTGTGCATACACAATAATTAACATTGTAACAGAAATGATAATTTTTTTAAAAAGTGTGTGAATTCCTATATGCTAAAGTATAGTATTTATAATAATTAAAATTATAGCAGCAATGATGATTAGCTAATATTTATTGATTCCATGCTGTATATCAGACATTATACATTATATGAACCACGTCATTTGATCCTTAAGATCAGCTTGTTGGGAGAGTATTGCTATGGACTGATTGTTTGTTACTCCTGAAATTCATGTGTTGAAATCGAATCCCTTTTCGATTGGTATTTGGAGGCCAGGATTTTAGTACATAATTACATCTTGATGGTGGTTGTTCTTGTTGTTCAGTTGCTAAGTAGTGTCTGACTCCTTGCAGTCCGTGAACTGCATTCTGCCAGTCTTCCCCGTCTTCACTTTCTTCTGGAGTTGGCTCAAATTCATGTCCATTGAATTGGTGATGCTATCTAACCATCTCATCTTCTAAGGATGATGGAGGCCTCATGCATAGATATGAAGAGGCTGAAAAACTAGCTTGCTCTCTTATTACCATATGAAAATACCAAGAAAAGTTGTCAGTTTGCAACCCAGAAGAAGGCCCTCACCAGAACTTGATTATGCTGACACATGGGACATGGGCTTCCAGTCTCTAGAACAGTGACAAATAGATGTTTGTTGTTTATGCTGCCTAGTCTATGGCTCTTTGTTATAGCAGCCCAAACTGACCAAGGTAAGTATAAATATCATTTCTATTTTGTGGCTGATGACACTAGTAATACTAAACATGCCCAGAATTGGGGTTTAAGTTCTGATCTAAATGTCCTTAGATTTCAATTTAAAAATTGTTCTGCTTTGACTTTTATTTATTTAATTTATTTTTTGGTCTCTAAGTCATCACTTGTTTTCATCTGTCTTTATTCTTTGGCCTGTGTGGGCCTCGTATTGCAGTGGCCTCTCTCATTACAGAGCATGGGCTCCAGGCGTATGCACTCAGAGCGCTGGCTCCTAATTGGATAAACCAGTCCAGCCGCTCCATTGCACATGGAATCTTCCAGGACCAGGTATAGAACCGGTGCCCCTTGCACTGCAAGGTGGACTCTTCACCCACTGGACCACCAGGGAAGCCCTGCTTTGACTGTTTTTTTTTTGGCCACTTCAATTGGTCTTTCATTTATTTCCACTTCTTTTCCCCCAGAGGGCCATTCTTTTTCATGTCTTGAAGTGACTAAGAAAGTGTGTGTGTGTGTTGGAGTGAGTGCGTGCTCAGTCACTTCAAGTTGTGTTTGACTCTTTGTGACACTATGGACTGTAGCACGCCAGGTCCCTCTGTCTTTGGAATTCTCTAGGCACAAATACTGGTGGGGGCATGGTATACCTTCCTCCATGGGACCTCCCAGATGCAGGGATCGAACCCGTGAGTCTTGTGTCTCCTTCATTGCAGGCAGATTATTTACCCACTGAGCCACCGGGGATTATTTACCCCCTGAAACACACAGATGTAGGTGCAAATCTTTGCTATACTACCTACTAGCTGTTAAGCCATTAATACTAAGCAATCTTGAGTAAGCAACCTATTGTCTTTATTCAATTATCATGGTTGGAAGTAGGACTGATGCTACTTGCCTAGTAGAGCTACTATTAAGATTAAATGAAATAAGGTATAAATATACTTACGGTACAGTTTGGGGCACAATAAATACGGTAAACCTCATGCATAGATATGAAGAGGCTGAAAACTAGCTTGCTCTCTTATTACCATATGAAAATACCAAGAAAAGTTGTCATTGCCCAGAAGAAGGCCCTCACCAGAACTTGATTATGCTGACACATGGGACATGGGCTTCCAGTCTCTAGAACAGTGACAAATAGATGTTTGTTGTTTATGCTGCCTAGTCTATGGCTCTTTGTTATAGCAGCCCAAACTGACCAAGGTAAGTATAAATATCATTTCTATTTTGTGGCTGATGACACTAGTAATACTAAACATGCCCAGAATTGGGGTTTAAGTTCTGATCTAAATGTCCTTAGATTTCAATTTAAAAATTGTTCTGCTTTGACTTTTATTTATTTAATTTATTTTTTGGTCTCTAAGTCATCACTTGTTTTCATCTGTCTTTATTCTTTGGCCTGTGTGGGCCTCGTATTGCAGTGGCCTCTCTCATTACAGAGCATGGGCTCCAGGCGTATGCACTCAGAGCGCTGGCTCCTAATTGGATAAACCAGTCCAGCCGCTCCATTGCACATGGAATCTTCCAGGACCAGGTATAGAACCGGTGCCCCTTGCACTGCAAGGTGGACTCTTCACCCACTGGACCACCAGGGAAGCCCTGCTTTGACTGTTTTTTTTTTGGCCACTTCAATTGGTCTTTCATTTATTTCCACTTCTTTTCCCCCAGAGGGCCATTCTTTTTCATGTCTTGAAGTGACTAAGAAAGTGTGTGTGTGTGTTGGAGTGAGTGCGTGCTCAGTCACTTCAAGTTGTGTTTGACTCTTTGTGACACTATGGACTGTAGCACGCCAGGTCCCTCTGTCTTTGGAATTCTCTAGGCACAAATACTGGTGGGGGCATGGTATACCTTCCTCCATGGGACCTCCCAGATGCAGGGATCGAACCCGTGAGTCTTGTGTCTCCTTCATTGCAGGCAGATTATTTACCCACTGAGCCACCGGGGATTATTTACCCCCTGAAACACACAGATGTAGGTGCAAATCTTTGCTATACTACCTACTAGCTGTTAAGCCATTAATACTAAGCAATCTTGAGTAAGCAACCTATTGTCTTTATTCAATTATCATGGTTGGAAGTAGGACTGATGCTACTTGCCTAGTAGAGCTACTATTAAGATTAAATGAAATAAGGTATAAATATACTTACGGTACAGTTTGGGGCACAATAAATATCAATTGTTTTAATTTTTATTGTTATGAAATATAGATAGGACAATGTCTTTGTCATAATAATTGAGATTATGGGGTCAGTGGGCATGATTTGCACATCTAAAGACACAGAAATCATTAATGAAGGGAGCAATAATTCTTCTCTGGCTAGTGAAACTGCTAAGGAGGAAGTCCTGGCCCTGTTCCCTTTTTGTTCTACAGAACAAGCCTTGCACCTTGACTGTTAATGAGAACAGTGTTCTATTTCAGAGGACCCCAGCTCAGTTCCAATTGTTTGGTTTCTTTGCATCACCATAGTGAAATTCTAGTAGTTATAGAGGACTTAGGATGATTTGAAGATTTGCTTGTTCCCTATTTTTACTCTATGTAAAATAAACTCTTCACATCATTAAATGGAAAATGGTGATTATATTACTTGACTCATTTCCCTTGGGGAATTTTTTTCTAAGGATCAAAAATTTCAGCTTTGATCTTAATATGCATATCTACCATCTCTGTTCTGTTATGGTTTAACTCCATAGTTATGTTTTGAAATAGATATTTCTCAGTTTTGGCGTTTTACAAAGCAAAACAACAAAAAAATTGAGTTTCTTTTTTTAAAGGTGCGATTGTGGCATTTTCAAGAAAAGACGGGCTTTTTGATATGAACATAAAAACTTTCTCTCTTTAGAAGATTCAGGCCAATTTCTGAATTTTACTATCTCAGGGAACTATTTACAGTTATGTCCCTGAAATAAGCAACTTGAGAATAAAAAATAGTTTTATAGTTAATTGATGTCTTTTTAAAGCTTTTCTTCTCTTTATTGCAAGGTTTGATCTTACAATTATTGTTTGTGTACAGGAGACATACAAATAAATTTGAAAATTTTGCATTACAATATAAAAAGAAAAAATAGTATATTGCATATAACTTCATATTTTCTCTAATCTGTTCTATAGTCCAGTACAGGTGGAAATCATATAAGTGATATTGTTCTTCAACTCCTACAACTATTGAGAAAAATTACTTTTCAGGGAGAATTTATACTTTTATAAAAATGACTCCATTTCATGTAGCACCTTTGTAGAGTTAGAACTTCCATTGTTGAATTTCATATGGAAGATCCCTGGAGTATATTATACTTATTTTATCTGCTTCTAAATGATTGAAAGAATGAAAGACTAAGTTGAATCTACTTGTGGTTAAACTTTAATTTATAAATAGAGTATTATCCTGTTAGTGATGAAATTTTGTATGGTTTTGGCTGAGAAACTTTGAAAAATGAGAATATTATAAAAATTCTTATAGCCAAATGTAAGAAAAAACTGCTTTTAGTTCATGGAGTATCAAGTTTTTCTACCGAATGCAGTGTAATTCTCACACTAATTACCTGAAATTAGCATAGACTTCACAGGTTGAAGGCACTCTTCTCCACAAGACTCATATCACTTTAGACACCAGCCATACACTCTGGGGTATACAGGATATCTTTGCTTCTGAACAATTGGCTACATAATCAAGGAATCCCACTATCCTTCAGTTTCAGTAATTCACAGAATTCAAGAAAGTGCTATACTTATGATTATACTTTAATTGAAAAGATACAGATAACCAAAATGAAGAGACAGATAGGGAGATGTCTGGAATGGTCTCAAATGTGAAACCTCTGTGTCCCCAGGACCCTTCATCTTCCCAGTAAATTTATGAGTGTCTCTATCCAAGAAGTTCACCCAAGCTTTATTATCTAGACATTTTATCAGGATTTTATTAGGTAGGCCTGATTGATTGAATCATTGGTCACTTGGTTAAATTCAGTCTCTAGCCCCCATTCCCTCCCTGAGATCAGGCTGATAATTGTGGCTCACCCTCAACCCGCTATTTACGTAGCGTATGTCCCTGAAATAAGCAACTTAGTTAGTTTTATAGTTAATTGATGTCTTTTAAAGCTTTTCTTCTCTTTATTGCAAGGTTTGATCTTACAATTATTGTTTGTGTACAGGAGACATACAAATAAATTTGAAAATTTTGCATTACAATATAAAAAGAAAAAATAGTATATTGCATATAACTTCATATTTTCTCTAATCTGTTCTATAGTCCAGTACAGGTGGAAATCATATAAGTGATATTGTTCTTCAACTCCTACAACTATTGAGAAAAATTACTTTTCAGGGAGAATTTATACTTTTATAAAAATGACTCCATTTCATGTAGCACCTTTGTAGAGTTAGAACTTCCATTGTTGAATTTCATATGGAAGATCCCTGGAGTATATTATACTTATTTTATCTGCTTCTAAATGATTGAAAGAATGAAAGACTAAGTTGAATCTACTTGTGGTTAAACTTTAATTTATAAATAGAGTATTATCCTGTTAGTGATGAAATTTTGTATGGTTTTGGCTGAGAAACTTTGAAAAATGAGAATATTATAAAAATTCTTATAGCCAAATGTAAGAAAAAACTGCTTTTAGTTCATGGAGTATCAAGTTTTTCTACCGAATGCAGTGTAATTCTCACACTAATTACCTGAAATTAGCATAGACTTCACAGGTTGAAGGCACTCTTCTCCACAAGACTCATATCACTTTAGACACCAGCCATACACTCTGGGGTATACAGGATATCTTTGCTTCTGAACAATTGGCTACATAATCAAGGAATCCCACTATCCTTCAGTTTCAGTAATTCACAGAATTCAAGAAAGTGCTATACTTATGATTATACTTTAATTGAAAAGATACAGATAACCAAAATGAAGAGACAGATAGGGAGATGTCTGGAATGGTCTCAAATGTGAAACCTCTGTGTCCCCAGGACCCTTCATCTTCCCAGTAAATTTATGAGTGTCTCTATCCAAGAAGTTCACCCAAGCTTTATTATCTAGACATTTTATCAGGATTTTATTAGGTAGGCCTGATTGATTGAATCATTGGTCACTTGGTTAAATTCAGTCTCTAGCCCCCATTCCCTCCCTGAGATCAGGCTGATAATTGTGGCTCACCCTCAACCCGCTATTTACGTAGCTAGTCTTTCTGGTACAGCCAGTCTCCCATCTTGAAACTGTCTAGGGGCCCAGCATGTGAGTCATCTCATTAGCATAATCTCAAGTGACCTTTGAGATGCCTGCAGTGACTAACAAAGATTCTCCTATCAGTGAGAAATTTTGAACATTTAGAACTCCTCTCTGAGGTACACGAGGCAGGGGAGAAAAACCAGACAAATTTTTTATTACACAATATTAAAGTTTTAGAGATGGCAGGGCTTTTTGTGTACTTATTTTGAAATATATATACATACATATATATATGAACCTGCCTGCCAATGCAGAAGATGTGAGAGATACAGGTTCAATCTCTGGGTTGGGAAGATCCCCTGGATATGCATTTATACGTGTGTGTATCTATCTATCTATCTGTCTACCTATATGTTTCAATTATTGCAAACACTGAAGAATCTTAGTAGGGCAAATCAAATGCACCTTGCTTAATTCCAGCTTGTGCTGTCCTTACACGTGAATATCCTTCCACCGCTCCTCTGTGAAACTACATTTCATCACTTTCTTAATAGCTTCAAGGTACACCTCTTCCAAGAATCCTTTCTTCTTTAGTGTACTTTGTGACAGTGATTTTATTTTTTAAAAAACAATTTTTTTTACAATGTAAATTTGCAAATGTAAAAATAAATTTACAATGAAATGTCAGTATATGTGTATTATCATTTAGTAGCTTATTCTTTTCTGTGACACTGGGGTTTTGATAACCAAGAAAGACTGGGGAAGAAAATGGGATACAGAGAATTAAAGTGGGTTGGGCATAAAGGAAGAGTCTAGATGTAGAAGAGTTTTGATCGCTAGAAAGTGCCAAATAACCTATGTTTTCATTTTTTATACAGATTCTATTAGAATGAGGTTCTGCTCAAGTCTAGCACTGGTCAAGGTTCTTAGATGTACTAATATCCAAGATAAGTGAGTCCCAGGGCCAATGCATTTTATTTGTTTATTTTTAACAATTCTTTTTCTTTCTTTATTTTTGTCTGTTCTGGGTTTTCACTGCTGCCACAGGCTCTTCTCTAGTTGCAGGGAGTGAGGACTACTCTCTAGTTGAGATGAGCAGGCTTCTTGTTGCAGTGACTTCTCTTGTTGTGGAACTCTGGCTCTAGGGCACATGTTCTTCAGTAGTTGCAGCACATGGGCTCCACAGCTGTGGCTCTGAGGCTCTAGAACACAGGCTCCATAGTTGTAACTCACGGGCTTAGTTGCTCTGACAGGGCTGTTTCCGTGAGAAATTTTGAACATTAAAACTTTCTGAGTACACGAGGCAGGAGAAAAACCAGACAAATTTTTATTACACAATATTAAAGTTTTAGAGATGGCAGGGCTTTTTGTGTACTTATTTTGAAATATATATACATACATATATATATGAACCTGCCTGCCAATGCAGAAGATGTAGAGATACAGGTTCAATCTCTGGGTTGGGAAGATCCCCTGGATATGCATTTATACGTGTGTGTATCTATCTATCTATCTGTCTACCTATATGTTTCAATTATTGCAAACACTGAAGAATCTTAGTAGGGCAAATCAAATGCACCTTGCTTAATTCCAGCTTGTGCTGTCCTTACACGTGAATATCCTTCCACCGCTCCTCTGTGAAACTACATTTCATCACTTTCTTAATAGCTTCAAGGTACACCTCTTCCAAGAATCCTTTCTTCTTTAGTGTACTTTGTGACAGTGATTTTATTTTTTAAAAAACAATTTTTTTTACAATGTAAATTTGCAAATGTAAAAATAAATTTACAATGAAATGTCAGTATATGTGTATTATCATTTAGTAGCTTATTCTTTTCTGTGACACTGGGGTTTTGATAACCAAGAAAGACTGGGGAAGAAAATGGGATACAGAGAATTAAAGTGGGTTGGGCATAAAGGAAGAGTCTAGATGTAGAAGAGTTTTGATCGCTAGAAAGTGCCAAATAACCTATGTTTTCATTTTTTATACAGATTCTATTAGAATGAGGTTCTGCTCAAGTCTAGCACTGGTCAAGGTTCTTAGATGTACTAATATCCAAGATAAGTGAGTCCCAGGGCCAATGCATTTTATTTGTTTATTTTTAACAATTCTTTTTCTTTCTTTATTTTTGTCTGTTCTGGGTTTTCACTGCTGCCACAGGCTCTTCTCTAGTTGCAGGGAGTGAGGACTACTCTCTAGTTGAGATGAGCAGGCTTCTTGTTGCAGTGACTTCTCTTGTTGTGGAACTCTGGCTCTAGGGCACATGTTCTTCAGTAGTTGCAGCACATGGGCTCCACAGCTGTGGCTCTGAGGCTCTAGAACACAGGCTCCATAGTTGTAACTCACGGGCTTAGTTGCTCTGTAGCATGTGGGATCTTCCTGAATCAGAGAGTGAACCATGTCTCCTGCATTGGCAGAACTCTTTACCACTGAGCTACCAGGGAAGCCTGACAATGCATTTTAGTGAGAGGAAAGTGGTAACAACAAGCACACGCACAAGATAATTTCAGATAGTGATGGGCGATGATATGATAAGAGAGGAAGAATGGATGGCAGGGAGGTGGCTTGAGATTGGGTGGTCTCTGAACGATACGAAGGGATCAGTCACACAGTGACTTGGGAGCAGAGTGCTCCAGGCAGAGGGAACAGTAGGTGCAAAGGTTTTAATGCCAGACTATGCTCAGCATCTTCCCTGGTGGCTCAGTGGTAAAGAATTCCACTGAGTTGCCTGCCTCTGCAGGGTACCTGGGTTTGATTGCTGGTTGGGAAGATCCCCTGAAGAAGGAAATGGCAACCCACTCCAGTATTCTTGCCCGGAGAATCCCATGGACAGAGGAGCCTGGTAGGCTACAGTTCATGGGGTCACAAAGAGTCAAACACAATTTGGTTACTGAGCACACACACTCAGTGTAGTTGAGAAACAAAAAAGCACAGAGTAGCTTTCAGAAAGTGAAGGGGAGAGAAATGTTAAATGAAGTCACAGAAGGGCCATGGTAAGGACTAAATTTTGAGTTTACTGTAAAATATAAAAACTAAAAAATAAGATAAAATAATCCATAGCACAATAAAAAACACTGTGGACAAAATATCAGCTCATTTCTCTTCAGTACGTTTTGACTGCATGTATAGGAGGAGTTCATATAAAAAAAGCTTAGAGGTATAGATACTTTTATGACTTGGCTATTTTTTTCTACCCATCAGTATGCTGTGGGCAGTTTTCATTCAGTACGTATTACTTTACAGTATGATGTTAATGTTAGCACATGTTCCTTTGTATGGATGTGCTGTATGTATTTATTCAATCTACTATTTTTGACATTACTTTGCTTGCCTCTTTTTATTTCTCTTGATTCAGAGATTACTTTTATATTTAAAACATTTTACACATTTCTGGTTATTCACTCTGATTAAATTCATAAAATGCAATTATCAGATCAAATAGTATAAACATATTTAGGGTTTTCAATGTGTAAATTTCCTCTAAGACATACCAGTTTGCACTCCTAGTCAGTGGTTGAAATTTATGACTCACTGTGCTCTCATTTTAAAAAATACTTCACATTTGTATGATTTTTTTTATCATAGTAAGTTTTTTACTTACTGCGTTTAATGAGATGATTATATTTTCCACTTACTTATTGGCCTTTATATTTTTTGTGTGTGCAAGTTGAATTGGTACATTTTTCACAGACCTTTTCTTGATTCACTAGGTGAAAGTGTTTCATCCTCTTCTGAATTTCCAGAGTATTTCATTTTTGCCTTATGGATTGATAGTCTTCCTGGTATTGTAGCATTGCATAATAAATTTCCGAGTTTTCCTCATGGATGTGTGGTTGGAATCTTTGTTTCTTTTCCTGGAAACTAGCATAAGGGAACACATAAAGCAACTACTTGGATGTATTTGTTGAGTCAATAACTGATCCTCAGATTTAGTGTAGCAGATACTAGTGAAAGCAGCTTATCTTGATTCAGGTATTATTTTTATGCATAGTCTTAAGGGTAGTTTTCAAGTAGAGTATCTGTTTTTGAAATGGTATGGTGTTCATGAATTTAATTTGCTAAAATCCAGTTTGCTGCTTTGTGAATTACGTATTGTCATATTTCTTCTTAATCTGCAATTATTATTGTGTACTTAATTCTACTCCAATTAGACATTCCTCAAATGTAATCATATTTGAGCTATTGGCTTTAGTTTATGAGACAGTTTAAACTTTCTCTTCAGTACGTTTTGACTGCATGTATAGGAGGAGTTCATATAAAAAAAGCTTAGAGGTATAGATACTTTTATGACTTGGCTATTTTTTTCTACCCATCAGTATGCTGTGGGCAGTTTTCATTCAGTACGTATTACTTTACAGTATGATGTTAATGTTAGCACATGTTCCTTTGTATGGATGTGCTGTATGTATTTATTCAATCTACTATTTTTGACATTACTTTGCTTGCCTCTTTTTATTTCTCTTGATTCAGAGATTACTTTTATATTTAAAACATTTTACACATTTCTGGTTATTCACTCTGATTAAATTCATAAAATGCAATTATCAGATCAAATAGTATAAACATATTTAGGGTTTTCAATGTGTAAATTTCCTCTAAGACATACCAGTTTGCACTCCTAGTCAGTGGTTGAAATTTATGACTCACTGTGCTCTCATTTTAAAAAATACTTCACATTTGTATGATTTTTTTTATCATAGTAAGTTTTTTACTTACTGCGTTTAATGAGATGATTATATTTTCCACTTACTTATTGGCCTTTATATTTTTTGTGTGTGCAAGTTGAATTGGTACATTTTTCACAGACCTTTTCTTGATTCACTAGGTGAAAGTGTTTCATCCTCTTCTGAATTTCCAGAGTATTTCATTTTTGCCTTATGGATTGATAGTCTTCCTGGTATTGTAGCATTGCATAATAAATTTCCGAGTTTTCCTCATGGATGTGTGGTTGGAATCTTTGTTTCTTTTCCTGGAAACTAGCATAAGGGAACACATAAAGCAACTACTTGGATGTATTTGTTGAGTCAATAACTGATCCTCAGATTTAGTGTAGCAGATACTAGTGAAAGCAGCTTATCTTGATTCAGGTATTATTTTTATGCATAGTCTTAAGGGTAGTTTTCAAGTAGAGTATCTGTTTTTGAAATGGTATGGTGTTCATGAATTTAATTTGCTAAAATCCAGTTTGCTGCTTTGTGAATTACGTATTGTCATATTTCTTCTTAATCTGCAATTATTATTGTGTACTTAATTCTACTCCAATTAGACATTCCTCAAATGTAATCATATTTGAGCTATTGGCTTAGTTTAGTGAGACAGTTTAAACTTTACTATATATAAGAATCGTCAGGAGGGCATGCTTGTTCAAATGGAGGAATGATCTCAACCCTCAGAGTTTCTGATTCTACAGCCTGAGGTGGAGTCCAAGAATTTGCATTTCTAACATGTTCCCAGGTGATGCTGGAGCTGCTGGCCTTCAGACCACATTTTGAGAACCTCTAAATGTAAATGATAGCACGCTTAGTGTCTCCTTGAAAAGAAAGAGCAGTTGCTTTTTTGCATAATTTTTCTTATAAAGTAAGACCTAGCAGAGGATGCAGAAATAGACTTTGAGAAGAAAAGAATTTTGCCTATAGCTTTGGAAAGTGAACTGTCTTAGTACCTTGCATTTTCTCTTGCTGGGAAATCCTCCTGTTGAGAGGGCCACCACAGTCACCATTTTAGAACTTGTTCTACTTTAAAGAACCAAGTGAGTTCAGAAGAGAGAAGAGAGAACAATGAGAAAGGACACCTGTGAGGAACACGGGAGGGGGCTGCAGGTGTGATCAAATGAGTTCCATAAAATCACCAACTCTCCCAACTCCCCCAAATATAGAAGCTGATGTGTTGGTGCTACCTAAGGCTGTCTCATAAGGGAAATGTCATGAAAGTATAAACTGCTGCTTAGGGCAGCACAAGTCCCATGGGGGCATCAACTTCAACAAAATTGTTAAAACATGTGCCAGCTTCAAGTTGGCAATTTCGAGTTCACTTCACTATCCTCAATGACGCACCTTCACACAGTAAGTATAGTAGAGACAAAGACGTGCCTTGCAACTGCCTGAGAGAGAAAAGAGTCCTCTGAGATGAAATGTTAACATAAGAAGTGGAAATGGTTTGTCATAGTTGCAAGCTGGCTCTTTGGGGTTCACTTTCCTATAGTGAGTGAACTGTAGCGTGGTACCCTAGTAAAAGAGTCTCAATAAAATTAGAACGATCGTTTAAAAAGGGCAGAGGGAGAGAGAGGCTAGAGAGAGGAGGAGAGAGAGTTCTTTCTTTTGTGTGTATGTGATAAGAAGCTTAACAAAAGTGGAAAAATGCTTTATGTGCATGTGAGTTTTCATGGCAGTCTCAAGCCGACACTCAGTTGCCTTTATTATAGACTAAGCTGCTTTAGCAAGCAAAGGATAATGGAGAGACAGGATGCTGGAAACAACAGTCAGGTGGGGAGACAGGGTGGAGAGACCTTTTGACAGGGAATGTGTAACTAAAGAAACAATATACATTTTCTTTATGGTTTTCATACACTCTACTACTTATAAGAAAGAAAAAGAATGTGTGAGTTTCTCCCTGAATCCTTGAAGTTCTTTTGAAATGTGGTTTAATAGAATGCTAATTTTTACTCAAAATGTCATATTTCATGTCTAGGGCCAGGAAAAGCGTATAAGAGAAAAGCATAGCTGGAATGTGCTGAAATATGAGTCATTTTTAAAAGTTTTTTTTCAGTATGTTAAGTGGAAAAACAAGAGAAATGTGTTCATCAGAAAATAAAACAAAGGAGGGGGGTTATGTATAGTGGATTCAAGTGGCTGAACAGCAGAAATTAATATAGCATTGTAAAGCAATTATACTCCAATTAAAGAAAGAATTTTAAAGATTTGCCTTCATACATGCAAAATTATGTCATGGATTCCTGACATGCAATTAAGATGGAGTTTTCCTGTATTTGTGACTCAAAAAAGATACTTCAAGAGAAGCCCTCGCCTCCCCAAAAAAGAAAGAAAATGAAATAGTCAACCAGGCTCTTTGCTGTTTTATTTTCTAAAATGTACATAGGGGTCAAACTAGTTCAGAATTGGTGGGAGGAATTGAGGGAATCCATTAAATAACTTGCCACCTTATTTACATTGTCAGCTTGAATTTTACTCGAACTTTTAGGTTTGTTTTGTTTTTCTTCTACATTCATGAGATTCCACGGAGTGATAGAAAGTGAGATCTGGAAAAGATATTAAACATGACCTATTGACAGATGATGATGTATGGTAATTACAAGGAGACAGATTTTTGGTTCAATTTCATAGTCAAGTCAGTTCAGTTGCTCAGTTGTCTTAACTCTTTGCAACCCCATGGACTGCAGCACACCAGGCTTCTTGGTCCTTTACCATCTCCCAGAGCTTGCTCAAACTCATATCCATTGACTTAGTGATGCAATCCAACCGTCTCATCCTCTGTCTTCCTCTTCTCCTTTTGCTGTCTATTTTTCCCGGCATAAGGGTCTTTTCCAGTTAATCATCTCTTTGTATCAGGTGGCAAAAATGTTGGAACTTCAACTTCAACATCATTCCTTCCAGTGAATATTTAGGGTTGATTTCTCTTGGGATTCACTGGTTTGACCTCCTTGCAGTCCAAGGGGCTCTCAAGAGTCAGAGGCTTTCAAACATATAGCTGTTTGCATGCACACATTGGCAGGTGGAAATGGGTTGATAAAGCATTTGAGGCGGAGAGAGGCTTCTGGCCCAGGTTGTGGAGGAAAGTCAATGGGCAGTGTACCTTTGATTGGAGTTGGGGCTTGTGGGTATGGGTAATAAACAGCAAAGTTAGAAATCTATTTGGACCATTTTCTGGACTGTTGTAAACACATACAGAATTTTTTAAAAGGTATATACTACATAAAGCTGTTATATTTTAATATACTTTTATAGTATTTATGTTTTTCATGTTTTTACAACTAGAAACTACTTAATCTGCCACACTAATTTTGTTTATATGTTGCTTAGCAGAGTGCACTGAAAAACTTATATGATAAACTTTTATGTTAACTATGTTACCAATTGTCTTGTATAACAATGTTTAGTTGAAACATTTCAGCTTTTCTTTAAAATATGCCAGCATGTAAATAGCTTCTGAGTAATTACTTGTTTACAAAGGAATAAGTTCATATACTCTTGTTTTATATTTTCTTAGTTTTCATTTCATGAAATTTTTTAGGTTTAAAAAAATTTTCTCTTAATTTTGCAATTTAAAAATTTTACTAAGTTTTACATTTTCAGTTCAGAAAAGAAGGGCTTTGAAATATTATTTTGGGCAACATAATCCAGAAAAGTTTTGTAAAACAAGAGAATAATAGTAACAGCAAACATAATTGCACATATTTTTGTGCTTGCTTTATTCTGCAATAACCACCTTATTTCCTAGCACATTGTAGGCACTCAATAAAATGGTTCTTTGAACAAGTAGGTAAATGAAGCTAAAGCTATGAGTCTATTTTCAAAAATACTCAGAAACATGATTCCCAGAAACATTCTATTTTTTATCCTTAGACTGATTTTCAACAAGCCATTTTGGAAATGGACAATAGTAATACTATTGGAAACACATTAATAATATGTGTAACTCATGGCAAAGTTATGTTTCTAAGTAACATCAACTTTACTTCCAAATATAAGCCCAATTTTATAATATGTTAAACAAAAATAGATCACACATTTAAAATAGACCCTAGATATGGAAGGGATGTTAGAGACCATCTGATCCAAGTCACTACTTTATACCAGTGGAGAGACTCATGGAAATTGGTTCATTTGTAATTCATGTCCTTAAGTAGAAACCATATTTCCTGACTCCCAGTTCAGTGTCCTATCTCCTTTTATATCATATTGCTTTCCTAAGATTTTTACGTAATGCTATAAAGAGCGTATTCACAGATTTAGCAATTGTTTTATAAAGCTATGTTCAGAAGCTATTAAATTTTCTTTGGACCCTGATGTTAATAAACAAAGCATATTGACTGCTGTTCTCTTGGCTATGCTTGTTACATTTAAAATAACTGAAATTGTGACTATAGCCTCAGAATAAGCTCCAAAGGTGAGGAATTGTAGTCTATTTTTCCCTTTCCTGGCAAAACTCTGTGTAAGAAAGCTATCTTCACCCTACTACATTAAATAATTGGCTAAAATATATGGTTACTTCATATCCTTAATCAAGGTACCTCATGCCACATAATTTGTTTTTATTCCGTGTACTGTCTTGTGTGCTTTTCGAATATGTAACTAATACCCAAATTATTGAATTTCTTTCTTTTGATTCTGAACCCTCATCCATACTTACTTTTGTCTCTGCTGCTAATATACATTCCTTTAAAACTGCCAGTAGTCCCTTATAAAGAGACTCATATTTGAGCTGAGATTTAAAGAATAGTGAATGAATAATGAAAAGTTTTGTAAAACAAGAGAATAATAGTAACAGCAAACATAATTGCACATATTTTTGTGCTTGCTTTATTCTGCAATAACCACCTTATTTCCTAGCACATTGTAGGCACTCAATAAAATGGTTCTTTGAACAAGTAGGTAAATGAAGCTAAAGCTATGAGTCTATTTTCAAAAATACTCAGAAACATGATTCCCAGAAACATTCTATTTTTTATCCTTAGACTGATTTTCAACAAGCCATTTTGGAAATGGACAATAGTAATACTATTGGAAACACATTAATAATATGTGTAACTCATGGCAAAGTTATGTTTCTAAGTAACATCAACTTTACTTCCAAATATAAGCCCAATTTTATAATATGTTAAACAAAAATAGATCACACATTTAAAATAGACCCTAGATATGGAAGGGATGTTAGAGACCATCTGATCCAAGTCACTACTTTATACCAGTGGAGAGACTCATGGAAATTGGTTCATTTGTAATTCATGTCCTTAAGTAGAAACCATATTTCCTGACTCCCAGTTCAGTGTCCTATCTCCTTTTATATCATATTGCTTTCCTAAGATTTTTACGTAATGCTATAAAGAGCGTATTCACAGATTTAGCAATTGTTTTATAAAGCTATGTTCAGAAGCTATTAAATTTTCTTTGGACCCTGATGTTAATAAACAAAGCATATTGACTGCTGTTCTCTTGGCTATGCTTGTTACATTTAAAATAACTGAAATTGTGACTATAGCCTCAGAATAAGCTCCAAAGGTGAGGAATTGTAGTCTATTTTTCCCTTTCCTGGCAAAACTCTGTGTAAGAAAGCTATCTTCACCCTACTACATTAAATAATTGGCTAAAATATATGGTTACTTCATATCCTTAATCAAGGTACCTCATGCCACATAATTTGTTTTTATTCCGTGTACTGTCTTGTGTGCTTTTCGAATATGTAACTAATACCCAAATTATTGAATTTCTTTCTTTTGATTCTGAACCCTCATCCATACTTACTTTTGTCTCTGCTGCTAATATACATTCCTTTAAAACTGCCAGTAGTCCCTTATAAAGAGACTCATATTTGAGCTGAGATTTAAAGAATAGTGAATGAATAATGATTGAATCGTGATCATCATTGGCTTTAGTAAAGGAAGAACTCGTTCATCTCATGTTAAATTGTAGTGGTTTCAGGGGAATGAAGACTCTTACTATTAAAACAAACCCAGTTTCCTGCCTGCAAAGGTTAACCATTCATTTCTTGCCAGGCTATTAGACTTACAATTATGTGTGTATGTGTGTGTGTTTTAATGTTTCTGCATCATGTTATGTTCTTGCCTTCATATGGTGTCCAACCTGAATTAACATGACTGGAACAGATGCTAAATGACTATACCCTAGTCACTTGTGTCCAATTTTACACTCCACTTCATGAACTGTGCTAGACCACGAGAACAGTGGCTCTTCAGCTCCAAGTCACACCATATGTCTTCACATTCATTAGATAGAGGCTTGTGCCCACCTGATCTCAGTGTTGCTTTCTGAACATTTAAATGGAAAGGAACATACCTAGCAATAAAAATTTAAATTATAAGAATATGAGATTTTATATCTAAGATTTTAATAGAATTAATTTTTTGCTAGTATAGGTTAGGGAATAGATAGTAATTTTTACTGGCAGAAATATAAAATGGCAGGAGGGCTTCCCTGGTGGTCCAGTGGGTAAGGACACCGCCTTGCAGTGCAGGGGGCGCCGGTTCGATCCCTGGTCTGGGAGGATCCCACGTGCCACGGAGCGGCTGGACTGATGTGTCCAATTACTGAGCTGGAGCTCTGGAGCACATGTGCCCAGAGCCGGTGCTCTGCGACAACAGAGGCCGCCACGATGGGAGGCCCACACTGGCCAAAGAGCAAAGATGGATGAAGAATAGACAACTGAAAGACCAATAGAAGCGGCCCACCCATTCTCCCCCCCCCGCCCCCAAATAAATCAATAAATAAATGTTAAAAAAAAAACGGCAGGAACTTTGTCAGTTAGTCTTAGGCGAGGAACTGAAATTTAAGGTGTTTTGATTTATTGAGTTTATGAAATTCAGGCCAGGAGAAGTCATTTTTGTTATAAATAAAGTGTGATTTTGAAACTCAAACATACCAGACTACCAGAGTAATAGGAAGAACTATATTCAAATATTAAAGGAGACTGAATGCCTACTCTTCTCTGCCCATTGGTGGGTTGGGAGGCAGTCTTCCACAGCTGTGTCCTTCTAACAGTAGTGCTCAAGAAATTCTGTGGTTACTCAATTTGCATTGCTCTTCTAAAGGTATTTCTATTTTGTCTTCCCAAGCCAGACCTCATTCGGAAAAGGTAAGCATTGCTGATGACACTGGTCAGACAGGAGTGTGTCCTATACATGCAGACTGTTTCAGACCGGTAGTGCAGCCAGTTCAGCCTCAGTGTACATCCCCAGTTCTAGGACAGTTCACTCATCCCCTTGTAAATACTGAGATTTGATTTTAGGGTAAAGGACCAATCTTATTTTTGTGTGAAAACAGGAATGTGCATAGTGCTTTCCATAAAGATTGTTTTGAATGAAATCCTCTGCTTCTATCCATGAGATTATAGTAGTCATGCTCCTAAAACCAAAACCAAGAACACATCCATAACCATGATTATGAAATAATCAGGAACCCTTTTATCATTCGCCATGCATTAAAGAGGTTAAGATGCATTTCTTTCTCATTATAAAGAAAGAGTTGAGGGCACAACATATTTATTTAATTTGCAAGTGTATTCTGAGATTTGAACCAGCTTTGTGGTACAAGCTGTCCATGATGAGCAGAGGTGTCAGGCTTCTGATGATGACATCTTCTGCTTCATGCTCTTTCCTTATGATCTGCAGGTATGATTGTTGTTGCTGTTGTTTAATCGCTAAATCATGTCTAACTCTTTGGGATCCCATGGTCTGTAGCCCCATCAGGCTCTTCTGTCTGTGGAGTTTCCCAGTAAGAATACTGGAGCGGGTTTCCATTTCTTTCTCCAGGGGTTATTCCGTGCCCAGGGATCAAACCCACATCTCCTGCATTGGCAGGTAGATTATTTACCATGGAAGCACCATAGGAGACCTGCAATCAGATAGGTTAAAATGAGAGACTGTGGTCAAAGAAATAAAAGCAGAGGTTATCAATGTGTGACTTTGTGGTGATGGAGTGATCAAGCAGTCCCAACCATGTGAGAGGAGAAAAGAGGGGAACCAGCTGTTTCACCTTAAATAGTATCCTTTCCACTCGTCTTTCTTCCATAGGGAGAGTGATTATGAAAAAGCGATAAACAATACAAGTATTCAGCTCATTTCTCCCATTTGAAAGTAATTAGAATTCATTCCAGATAAGAGAGAACATTGATTAAAATTACTTAATGTACAGAGCCCACATTCTGTCTTTAGATATTTTAAATGACTAAATTGTACTTTCATTTGCTAGTTAAGCCAAAATATATTTTCCCCATATCTTTATTCCATTAGTAAGGAAATATTTTTAAAATATTTAAAGGAAGGAAAGTAACATATTATTGGGTAAACCATTTATTCCTGGGTGCTGGTGCTCCACATAACACATGTTATTATTTGACTAGTTTATTTTTAAATATTATGGGGAAAGTTAGGCCAGCCATTACAATTTGTGAAGAATGTGCCTCTTGTATTTTGCCAGAATTTTCTTTTTATTTAGTTGCCTTATTTTCAATTGTACCTTCTTTCTCTAGGCTTTATATTGACTTTCAGCTTTCAATGTTTACACACATTAGATATTTGTAGACAGTTCTCATGTTCCCCATACTTAGCCAACTGCATGTACATTATTTATTCTTTTAATATTTCCTCTAGAGTAAATACCTCTGGTTCCGTAATTATTCCTGTTGATTTCTTCTGAACTTCCTGCACTATGTTTCTCTTTTTCCCATAATGAGATCCCCAAACTAAATGCCTGTTCTTGCTTCAGTCATTCCTGACTCACAAAGAGGGGACTCTTCTCTGTTCTGTAACACATTTTTTTTTCACATGTAGTTCAAAATAACAGTGACCTTTTTCACTTAAGTTTCAGTATAAACCTGTTCATCATTACCTTCTGGTAATATTTAAAATATTTCAGAAATATCAACTCACTTCTCATCTTGTGACCACAGGTGTTTAGTAGATTTGGGAAATTATGATTGCTAGTTCTTTGAGACTGAGACTTTCAAATTACTGTGCTATTCTGCTTCAGGACAGTGCAGCCCACTGTAATCAGGTACAGCAGTAAGTCCACTTCTGCAATTTTTCCAGGTTTCCATTGCTTCATAATTGATGAAGTGTCAGGAAAGGAAGAGAACTGGCAAAATGAATTCTTTTACAAAAGGACGGGGGTTTCTGTGAAAGGGAAGTGTCCATCCTTTGGTTTATCCTCTAAAGAGATTTAAGTTATTTCCATGATTTCTTTCCTTCAATCATTTTCAATTTGGCCTGAATTAGTTTCCCTGAAATACCATTTTAGAATGTTACTCTTAAATGCTATGTCTTCCCATTGCTTATACAAAATCCAAGCTCTTCAGCTTAGAATTTAAGGCTCTCTCCAAAGAGTTCAGCCTTGTGCCCCCTTTTCCCCTGTTAGGAATCTTGATGTGTGTGAATATGTGTTTGCGTATCTATGTAGTGTACAACTCACCAGTTCAACATATTTCCAAAAAAATTTACTCATTGTATAATTTTCTTAATACAAAGTTTGATCATACTTGCAAAATATTTCTAGAACTCCATTATTCCTGTTCTTAGTGATATTTATTTGACCACATCATTTATGTCTTATATTAAGAGACACCTCTTAATATATCTATGTATCTCCCTTCCAAATTTCCAAGCTCTGTGAGCAAAAGGACACTGTTTGCATTTTTTTAAATATTTTTTTTCCTTTATTTTAAAGATTTTACAGAGTTTTGTTATTCACCAACATGTATGTTCCCAGATCATTCATATGTATATCCCTGGACCCTCCCCCCACACAGTTCCCCCCCTCCCATCCCTCCAGACCATTGCTCCAAGTGGTTGTAGGTACTCCTATTCCCCTAGCACAATGACCATAGCTATCGTTTCCACACATGACAGTATAGGTTTCCATGTTACTTGCTCCATGCCTCCCTCCCACTGTTTGGTCTCCACAATGTCTTTATGTCTATTCTCTGTTTTTTCATGAGTTCACTGTGTGTGTTATCATGACCATCTTACTAGATCCCATATATATGAGTTAGTATACTATACTTGTCTTTCTCTTTTTACCTTACTTCACTTTTTATGATAGGTTCTAGAGCCAGCCACCTCATTAGGACTGAGTCTTCTGCATTTCTTCTAACACCTGAGTAGTATTCCATTGTATATATGTACCAGAGCTTCTGGATCCATTCATTTGTCTATAGACATCTAGGCTGCTTCCATGTTCTGGCTATTGTATAGAGAGCTGCAGTGAACATTGGGGTACAGGTGTCTCTTTCAGTTTTGATTTCATCAGGATATAAGCCTAATTGTGGGATTGCTGGGTCATAGGGTGCTTCTATTTTTAGTTTTTTAAGAAATCTTCAGACTGTCTTCCATAGAGGCTGTATCAATTTACATTCCCACCAGCAGTGCAAGAGGATTCCCTTTTCTCCGCACCCTCTCCAGCATTTGTTGTCTGTTGATTTGTTGATGATGGCCACTCTGACGGGTGCGAGGTGGTATCTCATTGTGGTTTTAGTTTGCGTTTCTCTAATAATAAGCGAGGTTGAGCATCGTTTCATGTGCTTTTGGGCCATCTGTGTGTCTTCTTTGGAGAGGCGTCTCTTTAGATCTTTTTTCCATTTTTTGATTGGGCTGCTCATTTTCCCTGTGCTGAATTGTCTGAGTTGCTTGTAGATTTTGGAGATTAATTCTTTGTCTGTTGTTTCATTTGCTATGATTTACTCCCACTCTGTGGGGTGTCTGTTGAGCTTTTTTGTAATTTCTTTTGCTGTACAAAAGCTTTTAAGTTTCATGAGGTCCCACGTGTTCACTTTTCTTTTCAGTTCCACTATTCTAGTAGGTGGGTCAGAGAAGATCTTGCTTTGATTGATGTCCTTGAAGGTTTTGCCTATATTCTCCTCTAAGAGTTTGATGGTTTCTGGTCTTACATTTAGGTCTTTAATTCATTTTGAGTTGATCTTTGTGTATGGTGTCAGGGAATGTTCCAACTTCATTATTTTGTTGAGTTGCACCATTTGTTGAAGAGGCTCCACAATGTCTTTATGTCTATTCTCTGTTTTTTCATGAGTTCACTGTGTGTGTTATCATGACCATCTTACTAGATCCCATATATATGAGTTAGTATACTATACTTGTCTTTCTCTTTTTACCTTACTTCACTTTTTATGATAGGTTCTAGAGCCAGCCACCTCATTAGGACTGAGTCTTCTGCATTTCTTCTAACACCTGAGTAGTATTCCATTGTATATATGTACCAGAGCTTCTGGATCCATTCATTTGTCTATAGACATCTAGGCTGCTTCCATGTTCTGGCTATTGTATAGAGAGCTGCAGTGAACATTGGGGTACAGGTGTCTCTTTCAGTTTTGATTTCATCAGGATATAAGCCTAATTGTGGGATTGCTGGGTCATAGGGTGCTTCTATTTTTAGTTTTTTAAGAAATCTTCAGACTGTCTTCCATAGAGGCTGTATCAATTTACATTCCCACCAGCAGTGCAAGAGGATTCCCTTTTCTCCGTACCCTCTCCAGCATTTGTTGTCTGTTGATTTGTTGATGATGGCCACTCTGACGGGTGCGAGGTGGTATCTCATTGTGGTTTTAGTTTGCGTTTCTCTAATAATAAGCGAGGTTGAGCATCGTTTCATGTGCTTTTGGGCCATCTGTGTGTCTTCTTTGGAGAGGCGTCTCTTTAGATCTTTTTTCCATTTTTTGATTGGGCTGCTCATTTTCCCTGTGCTGAATTGTCTGAGTTGCTTGTAGATTTTGGAGATTAATTCTTTGTCTGTTGTTTCATTTGCTATGATTTACTCCCACTCTGTGGGGTGTCTGTTGAGCTTTTTTGTAATTTCTTTTGCTGTACAAAAGCTTTTAAGTTTCATGAGGTCCCACGTGTTCACTTTTCTTTTCAGTTCCACTATTCTAGTAGGTGGGTCAGAGAAGATCTTGCTTTGATTGATGTCCTTGAAGGTTTTGCCTATATTCTCCTCTAAGAGTTTGATGGTTTCTGGTCTTACATTTAGGTCTTTAATTCATTTTGAGTTGATCTTTGTGTATGGTGTCAGGGAATGTTCCAACTTCATTTTTTTGCATGTAGCTGTCCAATGTTCCCAGCACCATTTGTTGAAGAGGCTGCCTTTGTCCCATTTTATAGTTTCTCCTCCTTTATCAAAAATAAGGTACCCATAGGTGTGTGGGTTTATCTCTGGGTTCTTGATCTTCTTCCATTGGTCGATAGTTCTGTTTTTGTGCCAGTACCATACTGTCTTGAGGACTGTTGCTTTGTAGTAGAGTCTGAAGTTGGGGAGGTTGATACCTCCAGCTCCATTATTCTTCCTAGAATAATTATTCTTAGTTTCCTTTTTTGTGTTGTCTTTGCCTGGTTTGGGTATCAGGGTGATGGTGACCTCGTAGAATGTGTTTGGAAGTTTTCCTTCCTGTGCAATTTTTTGGAAGAGTTTCAGAAGGACAGGCATTAGCTCTTCTTTAAATGTTTGGTAGAATTCACTTGTGAAACCATCTGGCCCTGGGCTTTTATTTCGGGGTAGATTTTTTATCACAACGTCGATTTCAGAGTTTGTGATTGGGTTGTTCAAAGTTTCTGTTTCTTCCTGGCTCAGTCTTGGGAGATTAATCCTCTCCAAGAAACTGTCCATTTCTTCCAGGTTGTCCAGTTTGTTGCCATAGAGTTTCTCATAATAGTCTCTTAGAATCCTTTGGATATCTGCATTATCTGTTGTAATCTATCCTTTTTCGTTTTTGATTTTGGCAATCTGATTCTTCTCTCTCTTTTTCTTGATGAGTCTGGCCAGTGGCTTGTCAATTTTGTTTACCTTTTCAAAGAACCAGCTTTTTGTTTTATTTATCTTTACTATTGTTTCTTTTGTTTCTTTCTCATTTATTTCTGCTCTGATCTTTATGATTTCTTCTGCAGGCTTTGGGGTGTTTTTGTTCTTCTTTCTCCAATTGTTTTAAGCGGAGGGTTAGGTCATCGGCTTCATATTTTTCTAGTTTTGAGGTGGGATTGTATTGCTATAAATTTCCCTCTTAGAACTGCTTTTGCGGTATCCCATACGTTTTGCACTGTCGTGTGTTCATTGTCATTTTCTTCTAGGAATTGCTAATTTCTCCTTTGATTTCCTCAATGATCAGTTGGTTTGTTAGGTATGTGTTGTTTAATCTCCATGTGTTTGTGTTTTTAGGGTTTTTTTTCCTGTAGTTGATCTCTAGTCTCATTGCATTGTGGTCAGAGAAGATGGTTGATATAATTTCAGTTTTCTTGAACTGACTGAGGTTAGATTTGTGGCCTAAGATGTGGTCTATCCTGGAGAATGTTCTGTGAGCACTTGAGAAGAAAGTGTATTCTTCTGCTTTTGGATGGAACGTCCTAAAGATATCGATGAGGTCCATCTTTTCTAGTGTGGCATTTATGGCTTGTGTTTCTTTATTAATTTTCTGTTTGGATGATCTGTCCATTGGTGTGAGAGGAGTGTTAAAGTCTCGTACTATTACTGTGTTATTGTTGATTTCTTCTTTTATGTCTGAAAGTATCTGTCTTATGTATTGAGGTGCCCCTGTGTTGGGTGCGTAGATATTCATGACTGTTATGTCTTCCTCTTGGAGAGATCCCTTAATCATGATGTAGTGACCTGCCTTGTCTCTTAGAATCTTCTTTACTTTAAAGTCTATTTTGTCTGACATAAGGATTACTACTCCAGCTTTCTTTTGATTTCCATTTGCATGAAATATCTTTTTCCAGTCTCTCACTTTCAGTCTATGAGTGTCTCTAGGTCTGAAGTGGGTCTCTTGTAAACAGCATATGTATGGGTCTTGCTTCTGGATCCATTCAGCCAGCCTGTGTCGTTTAGTTGGAGCATTTAGTCCATTTACGTTCAAAGTAATTATTGATATGAATGTTCCTATTGTCATCTTCTTAAAAATTAGGGGTTTGATTTGTAAGGCTTCTTCTACTCTTGTATTTATTGGCTATATCAAGCCGTTTAACACTTGTTGTAGGGCTGGTTTTGTGATACGGAATTCTTTTAGTTTTTGCTTGTCTGTGAAGCTTTTGACTTCACCATTGATTCTGAATGAGATTCTTGCTGGGTAGAGAATTCTTGGTTGGAGGTTATTCTCTTTTAGCCGTTTAAATGTGTCTTGCCATTCTCTTCTGGCCTGCAGGGTTTCTGTTGTAAGATCCGCAGTTAAACGTATGGGGTTTCCTTTATGTGTTATGTGTTGTTTGCTCCTAGCTGCTTTTAGTAATCTGTCTTTATATTTAGTCTGCGTTAGTTTGATTAGAATGTGCCTTGGTGTATTCCTTCTGGGGTTTCTCCTGTATGGAACTCTTTGTGCTTCTTGAACTTGGTTGACTATTTCCTTTCCCATGCTGGGGAAGTTTTCAACTATAACCTCTTCAAGAATTTTTTTCATAGCCTTTCTTCCCCTCTTCTTCCTCTGGAACTCCTATAATTCTAATGTTGGTGCATTTGATATTGTCCCATAGGTCTCTGAGGCTATCTTCAGTTCTTTTAATTCTTTCAGTTTTGTTGTGTTCTTCAGTACTTATTTCCACCATTCTGTCTTCCAGCTCACTTATCCATTCTTCAGCCTCTGATACTCTACTGTTGAGACCTTCTGTAGTATTTTTGAGTTCAGCAATTGAGTTATTTGTCTCCATTTGCTTATTTTTCATTTCTTGCATGTCTCTTCTCAATGCACTAATTTCCTCTAATATTCTGTTTTCAGTGTTTTGCCTCCTCATTAGTACAGCTTTTCTGAATTCTCTTTCAGATAGTTTGTCTATCTCCTCCTCTGTCATTTGAAGCGGTGTTTCTCTAGCTTGGTCCTTCATTTGTGCAGTGTTTCTCTGACGTTTCATTAATAGGTTAATTTTTGTTTCTTTGTGTGTGTCTGTGTGTGTGGAGTTCTTTTTCCCCCACCAGGCTTCTTGGTTGAATTCTCCCTTCCTTTGGGTTTTTGTCCTTCTAGAAGGGTTCAGTGGTTTGTGACTTGGATGGTGTTAGGTCTTGTTTACAGATGAATAGTCTCTAGTGTTGTATGTTCTTTGATAGTGTGGGGTCTTGGAATCAGGGCTTCAGCTCCGAAGATGCTTGGTTTGATGATTGGTCAAGGGGTGTAGGCTCTATGTCTGGTTTGCTATGGTGTTCCGTGATATTAGTTCACATACTAGCATCTGAGGAACAAGAGGTGCATCCCTGATGGGTGACAGTCATAAAAGCATGCAGATGTTTTCTAACATAATCTTAGAGATTCTTGCTGGGTAGAGAATTCTTGGTTGGAGGTTATTCTCTTTTAGCCGTTTAAATGTGTCTTGCCATTCTCTTCTGGCCTGCAGGGTTTCTGTTGTAAGATCCGCAGTTAAACGTATGGGGTTTCCTTTATGTGTTATGTGTTGTTTGCTCCTAGCTGCTTTTAGTAATCTGTCTTTATATTTAGTCTGCGTTAGTTTGATTAGAATGTGCCTTGGTGTATTCCTTCTGGGGTTTCTCCTGTATGGAACTCTTTGTGCTTCTTGAACTTGGTTGACTATTTCCTTTCCCATGCTGGGGAAGTTTTCAACTATAACCTCTTCAAGAATTTTTTTCATAGCCTTTCTTCCCCTCTTCTTCCTCTGGAACTCCTATAATTCTAATGTTGGTGCATTTGATATTGTCCCATAGGTCTCTGAGGCTATCTTCAGTTCTTTTAATTCTTTCAGTTTTGTTGTGTTCTTCAGTACTTATTTCCACCATTCTGTCTTCCAGCTCACTTATCCATTCTTCAGCCTCTGATACTCTACTGTTGAGACCTTCTGTAGTATTTTTGAGTTCAGCAATTGAGTTATTTGTCTCCATTTGCTTATTTTTCATTTCTTGCATGTCTCTTCTCAATGCACTAATTTCCTCTAATATTCTGTTTTCAGTGTTTTGCCTCCTCATTAGTACAGCTTTTCTGAATTCTCTTTCAGATAGTTTGTCTATCTCCTCCTCTGTCATTTGAAGCGGTGTTTCTCTAGCTTGGTCCTTCATTTGTGCAGTGTTTCTCTGACGTTTCATTAATAGGTTAATTTTTGTTTCTTTGTGTGTGTCTGTGTGTGTGGAGTTCTTTTTCCCCCACCAGGCTTCTTGGTTGAATTCTCCCTTCCTTTGGGTTTTTGTCCTTCTAGAAGGGTTCAGTGGTTTGTGACTTGGATGGTGTTAGGTCTTGTTTACAGATGAATAGTCTCTAGTGTTGTATGTTCTTTGATAGTGTGGGGTCTTGGAATCAGGGCTTCAGCTCCGAAGATGCTTGGTTTGATGATTGGTCAAGGGGTGTAGGCTCTATGTCTGGTTTGCTATGGTGTTCCGTGATATTAGTTCACATACTAGCATCTGAGGAACAAGAGGTGCATCCCTGATGGGTGACAGTCATAAAAGCATGCAGATGTTTTCTAACATAATCGTTAAGATATACATACATACACAGCAATCCCCGCAACTGACCAGTTTTACAGAGATAAGGCACAGGAAATCTTTCTGGCATTTCATGCAATCATAGATGATACTTGCCCGTTAAGCTTTGAATTAATTGAAATAGTGCCTGAATAATAGATCTAGCACAAGGTCCTGGCTTGCATAATTACAATGAGAGCAATTTTTAATTAGGACATGTGTTGGGGGTGACGAGGAGGAGAGTCTATAGGTAGTAAAAAGGAAAAGATTCGTCTTGGAAGTATTTTATAGGATTAGGTACCAAAGATCA
Source organism: Tragulus kanchil (assembly GCA_022376925.1). NCBI lineage: Eukaryota > Metazoa > Chordata > Mammalia > Artiodactyla > Tragulidae > Tragulus > Tragulus kanchil. The sequence continues at coordinate 258,977,780 of JAIOJX010000026.1, read as the reverse complement.
ATGTGTGTATTGTTTAGTGTATTTGGAAGAGAATAGTGGAGACAGGAAGATAGGAAATAATTTATCTAGAGGATATTGGTAGATAGGAAAATGTTTTTCATTTAGAACATAGAGGAAGAAAGCAGTGAGAAAGAGGAAAGATAAAAGAGAATTAGAGGTTTTCAAGAATTAAAATTAAAAAAAAATACAATAAAATAAAAGTCAAAAAAAGAAATTAAAAATTAAAAAGGGCAGAAAAATTAATGAGACCAAAAAACAAAGAAAAAACACATAAAACAAAACAAACAAATGAAAACAACAACTACAACAACAAAAAAAACCAACAAAAAAAACCAATAAAGAAACTAATAAACCCCAAACCAGACCAATCAGTTGAATAAGCAAAATAGTCCACCACAAATAAACAAGCAGAAGAAAAGAAAAAAAAAAAGAAAAAAAAGAAAAAAAAGTTAAATACTTTCCCTGGTTTTTATCTTCTCATCTGCCTGTTGGAAACCAATCTGCTCTTGATGGTGGTGTCTTGATGGCGTAGTCTTTCCCTTATAGCACTGGTTGCTATGGTTTCTGTTTTTGTGTTCAGCAAAATGAGGGCTTTGCTGCCATACTGGTTACTGACCAGGCCGGTGGGCTGATCCCAGTCATTTGGGCAGAGGCCAAGGCGCGCGCAGTTCTGTGTTGGAGGGGGGCGCCCTGGCTCTACCACGCACCCGCCTGTAGTCTCCAATTCCTGCTCTTTCCCGGCTTCCTCCGCTGCTGCTGCAGCTCTAGAGGTGCGCGGGCTCCTCCGCCACTGGCACACGTGCACTGCCGGTTACGTGTCTTAAGTCCAAAGGCGGACGCGAGCTTTCCCGTCCAACTCGTGCCCGGTCCTTGGTCAGCAACCCGTGGGTGACTTCCCCTCTCCGCTCAGCAAGCCCTCCAGTTGGAGTGGCTGAACATACCCGCGCTGCGGCTCCTCGTGGCGCCCGCGGCGCCCGTGGCTCCTCATGTCGCGGGGTTCCGGCGGCTCCTCGCATTTTTTTTTTTTTTTGGTCTTGCACAGAATAAAATCACTCAAAAAACAAACAACAAAACCCAAAACCAATCAAGTGTCATTTCTCACACCGTCCATAATGTTTAAGGGTAATGAAAATACTTTTTAAAAACCCCAAGTGCAAGTCAAAGTACCTCAGGAAGAAAAAAAGGATATTGGTAGATAGGAAAATGTTTTTCATTTAGAACATAGAGGAAGAAAGCAGTGAGAAAGAGGAAAGATAAAAGAGAATTAGAGGTTTTCAAGAATTAAAATTAAAAAAAAATACAATAAAATAAAAGTCAAAAAAAGAAATTAAAAATTAAAAAGGGCAGAAAAATTAATGAGACCAAAAAACAAAGAAAAAACACATAAAACAAAACAAACAAATGAAAACAACAACTACAACAACAAAAAAAACCAACAAAAAAAACCAATAAAGAAACTAATAAACCCCAAACCAGACCAATCAGTTGAATAAGCAAAATAGTCCACCACAAATAAACAAGCAGAAGAAAAGAAAAAAAAAAAGAAAAAAAAGAAAAAAAAGTTAAATACTTTCCCTGGTTTTTATCTTCTCATCTGCCTGTTGGAAACCAATCTGCTCTTGATGGTGGTGTCTTGATGGCGTAGTCTTTCCCTTATAGCACTGGTTGCTATGGTTTCTGTTTTTGTGTTCAGCAAAATGAGGGCTTTGCTGCCATACTGGTTACTGACCAGGCCGGTGGGCTGATCCCAGTCATTTGGGCAGAGGCCAAGGCGCGCGCAGTTCTGTGTTGGAGGGGGGCGCCCTGGCTCTACCACGCACCCGCCTGTAGTCTCCAATTCCTGCTCTTTCCCCGGCTTCCTCCGCTGCTGCTGCAGCTCTAGAGGTGCGCGGGCTCCTCCGCCACTGGCACACGTGCACTGCCGGTTACGTGTCTTAAGTCCAAAGGCGGACGCGAGCTTTCCCGTCCAACTCGTGCCCGGTCCTTGGTCAGCAACCCGTGGGTGACTTCCCCTCTCCGCTCAGCAAGCCCTCCAGTTGGAGTGGCTGAACATACCCGCGCTGCGGCTCCTCGTGGCGCCCGCGGCGCCCGTGGCTCCTCATGTCGCGGGGTTCCGGCGGCTCCTCGCATTTTTTTTTTTTTTTGGTCTTGCACAGAATAAAATCACTCAAAAAACAAACAACAAAACCCAAAACCAATCAAGTGTCATTTCTCACACCGTCCATAATGTTTAAGGGTAATGAAAATACTAGTATCAGTAAGTGGTAAGGACTTAATTGGGTCCCCCCAAGTTTATGTGCTAAAGTCTTAAACCCCAGTACCTCCCAGTTTGGCATAATTTGGAAACAGCGTCATTGGAGGTATAATTAGTTAAGATGAGTTCATACAGGAGTTAGTTGGGTCCCTAATACACTGTGACTGAAGTCTTCATGCAAATGAGAAATTTGGACACAGAAACAAAACACATATGGATGCCAGAAGAGAGGCTCAGAACTTCCCTAGCATCTTCAGAAGGAGCATGACCCTGTGCCACCTTGATCTTGAGCCCCCTAGTCTCCATGAGATAGTAAGTTTCTGTTGTTTAAGCTACTCAGTTTGTATACATTCTTTGTTACAGCATCCCCACCAAACTGATACAGTAAACAAAAAACCTAATGCTTTATGACAGCAATGCCCAATTAAAAGGCTTTCCCGGTGGCTCAGCTGGTAAAGAATCCACCTGCAATGTAGGAGATTCTGGTTCAATTCCTGGATCAGGAAGATCTCCTAGAGAAGGGAATGGCTATCCACTCCAGTATTCTTGGGCTTCCCTGGTGGCTTAGACAGTAAAGAATCTGCCTACAGTGTGGGGGGCCTGGGTTTGATACCAGAGTTGGAAAGATCCCCTGGAGAAAGGAAAGGCTATCCACTCCAGTATTTTTGCCTGGATAATTTCATGGATGGTAGAGTCAGACACAACTGAGTGACTTTCACTTTCTGCTACTTCTACTTCTATACATTGTCAATTTTTTTCTCTACCTTAAAAAATGACACTGTCTGACAGTCAACCTTGTTAAATTAATAAAATGATCTTTAACATCTCTTTGAATGTATAGTATGTTGTGGATCCTGTCCTAAAAAGCAAACCCTCTCATTATGACTACAGTAGACATTTTTCTAAGTTTATTTTCTACTTCTATGGCCTTGACTTGTGCAATTTTTCCCCTTTGAGATTTGCCACTCATGTTGACATAAATTTGTTGTGTGTGATGAAGTGACAAAAATCAATGAAAAAAGGATGCGTTTCTTCTACTTGCAAAAGAACTTTATTTTTGTTGCCTTTTGTGGTAACTTAAGCCCTCCAAAGTATTTCTATGAAGATGTAATTATTTCTTTGGTCTGTTTTATTCTTCCTGCTGCTTAGAGATTGCTCTTGGAAATACCACATGGTGCATTTCCAAAATTTTTACTCTCATTGAAAAAAAAATTATATAAGCATCCTAAAATGGTCCCTCCCTCTTCTAATCCCTAGACCATTAAGAAGCTTAGGTTAGTAATTCAACTTGAAAGACATGCATCATCGTTCTGTGATTTCCTCTTCACATAAAAAAAGTCTTATTCCCATTCAGATAGCCAAACAATGTTTTCTTTTTTGCCACATTCCTCACCTATCTAGAATCAATAATATTCAAAGATGAACCTGATTTTAAAATTATCTGTGTAAAGAAAACAATACCTAAATGCTAACTATATATACCAGCCACAAAATTAAAATCAGATTGTAAAACTAGAGAATCACATGGTTAGATAAGTATTTTGAGAATGTATGTACCCTGTGGAGAGAGACTCCTAGAGCAGTGGCATTGTCTAGAAAAATAAATTAATGAGGGCTCTGATTAAGGTGGTAACTTTTTGAATAGTGGAGAGTAGGGAAAGGTGGTCAGACTGATAGAAACTGGTTATCATTTAACTTGGATCATGAGAAAGAGAACTTGTTAGTCATTTCTGCTTCATTTTTAGTAGTTTGTGAGGTCCTTGTCAGAGAAATCCAGCAGGAACTCTATAAGAAACTGCTATTGTTGCTTTTTTTGGTCATTATTTACCAGTCTATGGAAAGAGAAAAAGAAAACTTACCTTTTCATTATGTAATGAATTTAAATGTGAGTAGGATCAAAAAAGCTCCAGAAGAGGAGTTTTCCACAGGGCTATGTATTTTGAAAGAAAAACTTAAAAGTGCAGGGAAAGTAAGAATTTCCATACAAAATAAACTTGCCTTTTATTTAATTTAAAAATTGTTAATTTTTAAAAATTCTATGGCCTTGACTTGTGCAATTTTTCCCCTTTGAGATTTGCCACTCATGTTGACATAAATTTGTTGTGTGTGATGAAGTGACAAAAATCAATGAAAAAAGGATGCGTTTCTTCTACTTGCAAAAGAACTTTATTTTTGTTGCCTTTTGTGGTAACTTAAGCCCTCCAAAGTATTTCTATGAAGATGTAATTATTTCTTTGGTCTGTTTTATTCTTCCTGCTGCTTAGAGATTGCTCTTGGAAATACCACATGGTGCATTTCCAAAATTTTTACTCTCATTGAAAAAAAAATTATATAAGCATCCTAAAATGGTCCCTCCCTCTTCTAATCCCTAGACCATTAAGAAGCTTAGGTTAGTAATTCAACTTGAAAGACATGCATCATCGTTCTGTGATTTCCTCTTCACATAAAAAAAGTCTTATTCCCATTCAGATAGCCAAACAATGTTTTCTTTTTTGCCACATTCCTCACCTATCTAGAATCAATAATATTCAAAGATGAACCTGATTTTAAAATTATCTGTGTAAAGAAAACAATACCTAAATGCTAACTATATATACCAGCCACAAAATTAAAATCAGATTGTAAAACTAGAGAATCACATGGTTAGATAAGTATTTTGAGAATGTATGTACCCTGTGGAGAGAGACTCCTAGAGCAGTGGCATTGTCTAGAAAAATAAATTAATGAGGGCTCTGATTAAGGTGGTAACTTTTTGAATAGTGGAGAGTAGGGAAAGGTGGTCAGACTGATAGAAACTGGTTATCATTTAACTTGGATCATGAGAAAGAGAACTTGTTAGTCATTTCTGCTTCATTTTTAGTAGTTTGTGAGGTCCTTGTCAGAGAAATCCAGCAGGAACTCTATAAGAAACTGCTATTGTTGCTTTTTTTGGTCATTATTTACCAGTCTATGGAAAGAGAAAAAGAAAACTTACCTTTTCATTATGTAATGAATTTAAATGTGAGTAGGATCAAAAAAGCTCCAGAAGAGGAGTTTTCCACAGGGCTATGTATTTTGAAAGAAAAACTTAAAAGTGCAGGGAAAGTAAGAATTTCCATACAAAAAAATAAACTTGCCTTTTATTTAATTTAAAAAATTGTTAATTTAATTTAATAATTAAATTAGTTAATATATAATGAAATTTCAAGATGACTTATACATGATGGGAAACAACCAGTACCACTAATATTCTATTATTCCTATAAATTGACTGCAGCTGAGAGAGATTTTTGCCTTGAATGTTTTAACCACATTTTTAAAGAGTTCTTGAACCACATTTTGATTATTGGATTTCAAAATGAGTAATCAAGCTTTGGTAAAGTATATATTATAACTGGTATGCAGTTGTAGATATGGTAATCGCAGATTAGTGCTTTGCATTTTGGTTTTGGAAAAGAAGTTTTTTTCCTAGGTGTAATTATTTTTATGTGACTTTTTTGAGGAAAGACTAGCAGATTGTAATTGTAAATCTTTCATTCTTTCTGTGAATGTGGTCCCCAAGGACCACTGTTGAAACAGATTCTTTTGCCTCATTTGTCAAAAATAAGGTACTCATGGGTGCATGGGTTTACATCTGGGTTCTCTATCTTGTTCCATTGGTTTATATTTCTGTGTTTATGTCAGTACCATACTGTCTTGATGACTGTTGCTTTGTAGTATAGTCTGAAGTTAGGAAGGTTGATCCCTCCAACTCCATTCTTCTTTCTCAAGATTAGTTTGGCTATCCAGGGTCTTTGGTGTTTCCATATGAACTGTGCTATTTTTTGGTCTAGTTCTGTGAAAAATGCCGTTGGTAATCTGATAGGAATCACACTGAATCTGAAGATAGTATTTGGTAGTATGGTCATTTTCACAATATTGATTCTTCCAACCCAGGAACATGGAATATCTCTCCAACTGTTTATGTCATCTTTGATTTCTTTCATTAATGTCTTATAATTTTCTGTGTACAGATCTTCTGTCTCTTTAGGTAGGTTTACTCATAGGTATTTTATTCTTTTTGCTGCAGTGATGAATGGGATTGCATCCTTGATTTCTCTTCCTGATTTTTTGTTGTTTGTATATAGGAATGCCAGTGATTTCTGTGTATTGATTTTGAATCCTGTGACTCTGCTGAATTTGTTGATTAGCTCTAGTAGTTTTCTAATAGTGTCTTTGGGGTTTTCTATGTATAATATCATGTTATCTGCAAAAAGAGAGAACTTTACTTCTTCTTTTCCAATCTGGATTCCTTTTATTTCTTTTTCTTCTCTAATTGCTGTAGCTATAACTTCCAAGACTATGTTGAATAAGAGTGGTGAAAGTGGACACCCCTGTCTTGTTCCTGATCTTAAAGTTAATGCTTTCAGTTTTCAGCATTGAAAATAATGTTTGCTGTGGATTTATTATATATGTCTTTCACTATGTTGAGTTGGTTCCTTCTGTGCCCATTTTTTGAAGAGGTTTTTATCATAAATGGACGTTGGATTTTGTCAGAGGCTGTTTTTGCATCTATTGAGGTTATCGTATGATTTTTATTTTTAAATTTGTGAAGTTAGAACACTCCCTAATACCATACACAAACATAAGCTCAAAATGGATTAAAGACCTAAATGTAAGACCAGAAACCATAAAACTTTTAGAGGAAAACATAGACAGAACACTTGATCACATAAATCAAAGCAAGATTTTCTATGATCTGCCTTCTAGAACAATGGAAATAAAAACAAAAATAAACAAGTGGGATCTAATTAAACTTAAAAGCTTTTGCACAGCAAAAGAAACTATAAACAAGGTGAAAAGGCAACCCTTAGAGTGAGAGAAAATAATAGCAAATGAAGCAACCGACAAAGAATTAATTTCCAAAATATACAAGCAGCGCAACACTGAAATGTCATTTTCCCACCATTTTTCAGATATTGATTCTTCCAAAACTGGTTTTTCTAGTTCTGTGAAAAATGCCGTTGGTAATCTGATAGGAATCACACTGAATCTGAAGATAGTATTTGGTAGTATGGTCATTTTCACAATATTGATTCTTCCAACCCAGGAACATGGAATATCTCTCCAACTGTTTATGTCATCTTTGATTTCTTTCATTAATGTCTTATAATTTTCTGTGTACAGATCTTCTGTCTCTTTAGGTAGGTTTACTCATAGGTATTTTATTCTTTTTGCTGCAGTGATGAATGGGATTGCATCCTTGATTTCTCTTCCTGATTTTTTGTTGTTTGTATATAGGAATGCCAGTGATTTCTGTGTATTGATTTTGAATCCTGTGACTCTGCTGAATTTGTTGATTAGCTCTAGTAGTTTTCTAATAGTGTCTTTGGGGTTTTCTATGTATAATATCATGTTATCTGCAAAAAGAGAGAACTTTACTTCTTCTTTTCCAATCTGGATTCCTTTTATTTCTTTTTCTTCTCTAATTGCTGTAGCTATAACTTCCAAGACTATGTTGAATAAGAGTGGTGAAAGTGGACACCCCTGTCTTGTTCCTGATCTTAAAGTTAATGCTTTCAGTTTTCAGCATTGAAAATAATGTTTGCTGTGGATTTATTATATATGTCTTTCACTATGTTGAGTTGGTTCCTTCTGTGCCCATTTTTTGAAGAGGTTTTTATCATAAATGGACGTTGGATTTTGTCAGAGGCTGTTTTTGCATCTATTGAGGTTATCGTATGATTTTTATTTTTAAATTTGTGAAGTTAGAACACTCCCTAATACCATACACAAACATAAGCTCAAAATGGATTAAAGACCTAAATGTAAGACCAGAAACCATAAAACTTTTAGAGGAAAACATAGACAGAACACTTGATCACATAAATCAAAGCAAGATTTTCTATGATCTGCCTTCTAGAACAATGGAAATAAAAACAAAAATAAACAAGTGGGATCTAATTAAACTTAAAAGCTTTTGCACAGCAAAAGAAACTATAAACAAGGTGAAAAGGCAACCCTTAGAGTGAGAGAAAATAATAGCAAATGAAGCAACCGACAAAGAATTAATTTCCAAAATATACAAGCAGCGCAACACTGAAAAACCAAACATCTCAATCAAAAAATGGGAAAAACACCTAAACAGACATCTCTCCAAAGAAGACATACACATGGCCAAAATATACATGAAAAGATGTTCATCATTGCTTATTATGAGAGAAATGCAAGTGAAAACTAGAATGAAATATCACCTTACACCAGTCAGAATGGCCATCATCAAAAAATCTACAGACAATAAATACTGGAGACGGTGTGGAGAAAAGACAACCCTCTTGCACTGTTGGTGGGAATGTAAACTGATATAGCCACTATGGAAGACAGTATTGGAGATTCCTTGAAAAACTAAGAATAGGAGCACCATATGACCCAGCAGTCCCACTATTAGGCTTATACACTGATGAAACAAAAATTGAGACATGTACCCCATTGTTCATTGCAGCACTATTTACAGTTGCTAGAACATGGGAGCAACCTAGATGTCCATCGACAGATGAATGGATAAAGAAGCTGGGGTACATAATATACAATTTCTCAGCCATACAAAGAAATGCATTTGAGTCAGTCCTAATGAAGTGAATGAACCTAGAACCTATTATACAAAGTGAAGTCAGAAAGAGAAGGATAAATATAGTATACTAACTAGTATATATGGAATATAGAAAGATGGTACTGATGAATGGATATGCTGAGCAGCAATGGAAAAACAGCCATAGAGTTATGTCTGTTTCATAGACTTATGGACATTGAGGAGAGGGAGGAGTGGGCGAGAGGTATGAAAAGAGTAATATGGAAAGTTGCATTACCATATGTAAATTAAACAACCAATGTGAATGTTCTGTAATACTCAGGGAACTTACACAGGGGCTGTGGAACAACCTGGAGGGGTACGATGGGGAAGGAGATGGAAAGAAGCTTAAGTGGGCGGGGTCAAATGTACACCGATGACTGAATTGGGTTAACAGTAAAACAACAAAGCTCTGTAAAGGGAAAATAAAAATAAATTTAAACAAAACAAAACAGATTCTTGCCAGTCTGATATCAAGCTGATACAAAATTGAAAGAAAAATGCTTAAAGAATAAAAGTAAGACACAAAAGTCATGAATTAAAAATGATAAAAAACTGTTTATACAAGTAACTGTTACAGGAAGAAAACAAAGAGTAATACCTTTTTTTTTTTTTTTTTTTAAATTTTGGCCTCTTTTTATTGGTCTTTCATTTATTTATTTACATCCCTATCCGTTCTCTGGCCTGTGTGGATCTCCCATTGCAGTGGCCTCTCCTGCAGCAGAGCACCGGCTCTGGGCACATGTACTCCAGAGCTCTGGCCGGTAATTGGACATGCGGGTCCAGTCACTCTGAGGCACATGGGATCCTCCCAGGCCAGGGATCAAACCGGCATCCCCTTGCACTGCAAGGCAGACCCCCCACCCACTGGACCACTATAGGAGCCCCAAGAGTAATACTTTTAAAAATTAATTTAGTTTTTGAAGAATAATACTTCCATGGTGAATGATAGGGAAGCCTGGCATGCTGCAGTCCATGGGGTCACAAAGAGTAGGACACGACTGAGTAATTGAACTGAGCTGAATTGAAAACTCATACAAAATACAGATGACAGGGGTGGAGCTAAGATGGCGACGTGCACTCATCTCTCCTGCAAAATCGCCTGAATTGCAACGAGTTTCTGGGAAACCACCGACAGGAGGAGGCTGGATCTGATCACAGAGAGGATACCCACATCGAAGAACAAGGGAGAAGCCGCATTAAGATGGTAGGAAGGGCACAATCGCACTTTTAAAAGTCAAACCTCATACCTGCCAGAGAGGCTGGGGGCGGGCCAAAGGTGATGAATGGATATGCTGAGCAGCAATGGAGAGTTATGTCTGTTTCATAGACTTATGGACATTGAGGAGAGGGAGGAGGGCGAGAGGTATGAAAAGAGTAATATGGAAAGTTGCATTACCATATGTAAATTAAACAACCAATGTGAATGTTCTGTAATACTCAGGGAACTTACACAGGGGCTGTGGAACAACCTGGAGGGGTACGATGGGGAAGGAGATGGAAAGAAGCTTAAGTGGGCGGGGTCAAATGTACACCGATGACTGAATTGGGTTAACAGTAAAACAACAAAGCTCTGTAAAGGGAAAATAAAAATAAATTTAAACAAAACAAAACAGATTCTTGCCAGTCTGATATCAAGCTGATACAAAATTGAAAGAAAAATGCTTAAAGAATAAAAGTAAGACACAAAAGTCATGAATTAAAAATGATAAAAAACTGTTTATACAAGTAACTGTTACAGGAAGAAAACAAAGAGTAATACCTTTTTTTTTTTTTTTTTTAAATTTTGGCCTCTTTTTATTGGTCTTTCATTTATTTATTTACATCCCTATCCGTTCTCTGGCCTGTGTGGATCTCCCATTGCAGTGGCCTCTCCTGCAGCAGAGCACCGGCTCTGGGCACATGTACTCCAGAGCTCTGGCCGGTAATTGGACATGCGGGTCCAGTCACTCTGAGGCACATGGGATCCTCCCAGGCCAGGGATCAAACCGGCATCCCCTTGCACTGCAAGGCAGACCCCCCACCCACTGGACCACTATAGGAGCCCCAAGAGTAATACTTTTAAAAATTAATTTAGTTTTTGAAGAATAATACTTCCATGGTGAATGATAGGGAAGCCTGGCATGCTGCAGTCCATGGGGTCACAAAGAGTAGGACACGACTGAGTAATTGAACTGAGCTGAATTGAAAACTCATACAAAATACAGATGACAGGGGTGGAGCTAAGATGGCGACGTGCACTCATCTCTCCTGCAAAATCGCCTGAATTGCAACGAGTTTCTGGGAAACCACCGACAGGAGGAGGCTGGATCTGATCACAGAGAGGATACCCCACATCGAAGAACAAGGGAGAAGCCGCATTAAGATGGTAGGAAGGGCACAATCGCACTTTTAAAAGTCAAACCTCATACCTGCCAGAGAGGCTGGGCGGGCCAAAGGCGCAAAGCCTGTTGCAGATCAAGACCCGGGAAAGGAGCAGTGACACCCACGAGGGACTGAACCAGACCTGCTTTGGAGGGTGGGTCCAGGTGCCCCCTTGAGCTAGAAGTGCCCTTGAGCAGGTCTCGGAAGGACGGCACTCAGTTTCCTTTGGAAGAGGTTACCATTAAGCCGATCACAGAGACTCCGAGGAGGACTGGAAACTCTGTGCACTGTGATCTGGGAGAGGGGCATAGCGATCCTGCATGAGACTGAGCCAGACTTACCTCTGAGTAACCTGTCGTCTCCCGCGGTGGCGGGGGTCGACGGTGACCTGCAGCAGGGTTGGGGCCACTGCGGAAGTGCTTCCCATAGAGCGTGTGGGAATAAATCCTTTGTGAGACAGACGCCATTTTCCCTACTGTAGTTTGGCCGCTGGTCAAACTGCAGGGCTGCTGGTCAAGCTACAGGGAGGGCACTTAGCTCCACCCAGCAAGAAAAGGGATTTGGATTAAGAAACTCCCAGGGCCAGCCTGAGTGGGCCTTTTAGTTCTGGAATAAGCTGAAATAAACCAGCAGTCAAAGAGGTCTTCAGATCCAACCACTGCCAGAGGCAAGAAAAAGACTGATAATTCCTGAATAGTCAGCAGAGACAGAAGAACATAAACACTATTTTCACGTTTTGTCTGCAGCTGGAGTCATTGCTGCATTTTTAAAATTTCATTTTATTCCTTATTCTTTTTTATTGCTTTTTTTTTGTATTGTATTGCTTTGTTTCAACTGTTTTTTCCCCTTTTTCCAAACCCACTAAGTGCACCCCCTGTTTTTTTTGTTGTTGGTGTTTTTTTTTTTTTTTTTTTGGGGTGTGTGTGTGTGTGTGTGTGTGTGTGTGTGAGTGGGTGTGTTGATTTCCTTCACTGAATTTTTTTTTTTTTTTATTTAAAGATTCATCCATCCACTTATTTTGGGCGGGGGTCGGGCTGGGGAGGGAGGGGAGCGGGCGGGCCACCTCTATTGGTCCTTCATCTCTCTGCTCTCATCCGTCTTTGTTCTTTGGCTCCTGTGGGCCCCCCATCGCGGTGGCGTCCGTTGTCGCAGAGCGCCAGCTCTGGGCGCATGCACTCCAGAGCTCCGGCTCGGCAACTGGACACATCAGTCCAGCCGCTCCACAGCACGTGGGATCCTCCCAGGCCAAGAATCGAACCGGCGCCCCCTGCACTGCAAGGCGGTGTCCCCATCCACTGGACCACCAGGGGAAGCCCCCTTCACTGAATTCTGTTGAAGCTACTAATCTTATCAGTAAGACTGAATATATTCAAGTTTACTTTTTTTTTTTTCTTTTTCCTTTTAAACCACACATTTTATTTTGGTATAAACTTCTGGTTCCCCATTGACCTTTTAAGGTTCTGTGGGGGTTTTGTTCATTTTTATTATTTTTGCTTTGTTTTTCTATATATTTCTATATACTTATCTCTTTTAATTTCTTAAAATTTTCATTTGTACTACTACTTCCTCTATAATTCTTTGCTTTCTCTGAAGCTCCTTTCCTATAGCAGTAAACTCGAATACATACAAATCTTTATCTCCCTGTATTTAACTTTGCAGTATCATTCTGTATTTCTCTTCTATCCTCCCTGTCTCTTTTTCCCTTTTCCCACCATATTTCTTAGTCTGTTCTCTCTTCATTGCATTGTCCCCAACGGGGACCCTGCTCTAGCATTATTCTCCAATTGGTGCTCTACTTAGTTTGGTTATTAACTGGTGGAGATCAATCTTGGTTTTCTCTATTCGCAGTGCTAATGTATTGTCCTGTATTTTTGGTTGGAATGCTTGGGTTATGTTACAGCTGTATATGTTTATGTGTATAACTCAATAAGATGAATAGTATTTGCATAATATTTTAATTGCCATTTGTCAAAGGTATACCTTCTGTTTCTCATTCGCGTATATATGTTTTAATATCATTTAATGCCATAATAAACCACCCGTAAAATCTTCATTCCCTGGTCAGGCAACAAGCCCAGGGGCTTCAGGGAGGGAGCACTGACTCCAAAACCCTACAATACCAGAGAACACCTAACACTAGAGAGCAGTATACAAGTGAGAATGCCAACAGAGGTAATCAGTTGTATGCAAGTCCTGACATCACCCAACCACCAGCATCACCCAGAATAAGAAGCCCCCTCCAAACAACAAACACCGACAGACGTAACTCAAAGTCTGGGAAAAGGAAATCCCAAACAGAGTCAATTAAAAAATTAATAATAACAATGAAACGGCAGAGAAATACCACACAAGTGAAGGAACAATCTACAAACACACAAGATCAAATCAATGAAGAGAATTTGGACAAACTTCCAGAAAGTGATTTCAGAAGAATGATAATAAAGATGATCAACGACACTGAAAACAGAATTTCAGAGAAATTTCAAGACACAACTAACACACTGAATAAAGAAATACAAGAACTTACCAAAAAAGTAACAGAGACAAACAACTCAATTGCTGAACTGAAAAACACTGTAGAAGGAATCAAGAGCAGAGTATCTGAGACAGAAGACTGGATAAGTGAGCTGGAAGATAGAATGGTGGAAGTAACTGCTGAAAAAGAGACTCTAACTCAAAGAATGTAAAGAGCAGAGGATAGCCTCGGAGACCTCTGGGATAATATCAAACGCTCCAATATTCAAATAATAGGGGTTCCAGAAGAAGAAGAAAAAAAGAAAGGCTATGAGAAAATTTTTGAAGAGATTCTAGTTGAAAATTTCCCCAACATGAGAAAAGAAATAGTCAATCAAGTCCAAGAAGCACAAAGAGTACCGTACAGAATCAATCTGAGAAGAAACACACCAAGACACATATTAATGAAGTTAACACAAATTAAACACAAGGACGGAATTCTCAAAGCAGCAAGGGAAAAGCAACTAGTGACATACAAGGAAAAGCCCATCCGTTTAACAGCTGATCTTTCAACAGAAACTCTGCAGGCCAGAAGGGAATGGCAGGACGCATTTAAACAGCTGAAAGAGAGTAATCTACAACCAAGAATCCTGTACCCTGCAAGGATCTCCTTCAAAATTGATGGAGAAATCAAAAGCTTTATAGATAAGCAAAAATTCAAAGAATTTAGTCACACCAAACCAGCCTTACAACAAGTGTTAAAGGGACTTCTATAGACAACAAGTATAAAAGGATAAGATCCACGAAACAAACCCATCATAACATCTAAGAAGATGACAATAGGATCATTTGTATCAATAATTACTTTGAATGTCAATGGACTAAATGTCCCAACCGAAAGACACAGAGTGGCTGAATGGATTCAAAAACACGACCCATACATATGCTGCCTCCAGGAAACTCACTTCAGACCTAGAGACACTCATAGACTGAAAGTGAGAGGCTGGAAAAAGATATTCCGTGCAAATGGAAATCAAAAGAAAGCTGGAATCGCAATCCTCATATCAGACAAAATAGACCTCAAAATAAAGAAGATTAGAAGAGACAAGGCAGGACACTACATCATGATCAAGATCGATCCAAGAAGAAGACATAACAATCATAAATATCTATGCATCCAAGGCAGGAGCATCCCAGTACATAAGACAAACACTTTCAGACATAAAAGAAGACATGGACACTAACACAATCATAGTAGGAGACTTTAACACTCCTCTCACACCAATGGATAGATCATTCAAACAGAAAATTAATAAAGAAACACAAGCCTTAAATGCCACACCAGAAGAAATGGACCTCATTGATATCTTTAGGACGTTCCATCCAAAAGCAGAAGAATACACTTTCTTTTCAAGTGCCCACGGAACATTCTCCAGGATAGACCACATCTTGGGCCACAAGTCAAACCTCAGTCAGTTCAAGAAAACCGAAATTATATCAACCATCCTCTCGGACCACAATGCAATGAGACTAGAGATCAAGTGCAGGAATAAAACTGCTAAAAACACAAACACATGGAGATTAAACAACACATACCTAAAAAACCAACTGATTACCGAGCAAATCAAAGGAGAAATTAAACAGTTCCTAGAAGAAAATGACAATGAACACACAACAGTGCAAAACCTATGGGATACTGCAAAAGCAGTTCTAAGAGGGAAGTTTATAGCAATTCAATCCCACCTCAAGAAACTAGGAAAATCTCAAACAGACGACCTAACCTTATACTTAAAACAACTGGAGAAAGAAGAACAAAAACACCCCAAAGCCAGCAGAAGAAGAGAAATCATAAAGATCAGAGCAGAAATAAATGAAAAAGAAATGAAAGAAACAATAGTATGGATAAATAAAACAAAAAGCTGGTTCTTCGAAAAGGTAAATAAAATCGACACATCACTGGCCAGACTCATGAAGAAAAAGAGAGAGAAGAACCAGATCAACAAAATCAAAAACGAAAAAGGAGAGATTACAACAGATAATGCAGAAATCCAAAGGATTATCAGAGACTTTTATGAACAACTCTATGGCAACGAACTGGACAACCTGGAAGAAATGGACAATTTCTTAGAGAAGATTAATCTCCAAGACTGAGCCAGAAAGAAAGAGAAAGTATGAACAAGCCAATCACAAACTCAGAAATCGACGTTGTGATAAAAAATCTACCCCGAAATAAAAGCCCAGGGCCAGATGGTTTCACAAGTGAATTCTACCAAACATTTAAAGAAGAGTTAATGCCTGTCCTTCTAAAACTCTTCCAAACAATTGCACAGGAAGGAACACTTCCAAACACATTCTATGAGGCCACCATCACCCTGATACCAAAGCCAGGCAAAGACAACACAAAAAAGGAAAACTATAGGCCAATTTCACTGATGAACTTAGATGCCAAGATCCTCAACAAAATCCTAGCAAACAGAATTCAACAACACATCGAAAAGCTCATACATCATGATCAAGTTGGGTTCATCCCAGGCGTGCAAGGATTCTTCAATATCCACAAATCAATCAATGTGATATACCATATCAACAAATTGAGAGACAAAAATCACAGGATGATCTCAATAGATGCAGAAAAAGCCTTTGACAAAGTACAGCATCCATTTATGATAAAAACTCTTCAAAAAGTGGGCATAGAAGGAACCTATCTGAACATAGTGAAAGCCATCTATGAGAAGCCTACAGCGAACATTATCCTTAACGGTGAAAAACTGAAAGCATTCCCTCTAAGATCAGGAACAAGACAAGGGTGTCCACTTTCACAACTATTATTCAACAACTAAGAACTAGGAAAATCTCAAACAGACGACCTAACCTTATACTTAAAACAACTGGAGAAAGAAGAACAAAAACACCCCAAAGCCAGCAGAAGAAGAGAAATCATAAAGATCAGAGCAGAAATAAATGAAAAAGAAATGAAAGAAACAATAGTATGGATAAATAAAACAAAAAGCTGGTTCTTCGAAAAGGTAAATAAAATCGACACATCACTGGCCAGACTCATGAAGAAAAAGAGAGAGAAGAACCAGATCAACAAAATCAAAAACGAAAAAGGAGAGATTACAACAGATAATGCAGAAATCCAAAGGATTATCAGAGACTTTTATGAACAACTCTATGGCAACGAACTGGACAACCTGGAAGAAATGGACAATTTCTTAGAGAAGATTAATCTCCAAGACTGAGCCAGAAAGAAAGAGAAAGTATGAACAAGCCAATCACAAACTCAGAAATCGACGTTGTGATAAAAAATCTACCCCGAAATAAAAGCCCAGGGCCAGATGGTTTCACAAGTGAATTCTACCAAACATTTAAAGAAGAGTTAATGCCTGTCCTTCTAAAACTCTTCCAAACAATTGCACAGGAAGGAACACTTCCAAACACATTCTATGAGGCCACCATCACCCTGATACCAAAGCCAGGCAAAGACAACACAAAAAAGGAAAACTATAGGCCAATTTCACTGATGAACTTAGATGCCAAGATCCTCAACAAAATCCTAGCAAACAGAATTCAACAACACATCGAAAAGCTCATACATCATGATCAAGTTGGGTTCATCCCAGGCGTGCAAGGATTCTTCAATATCCACAAATCAATCAATGTGATATACCATATCAACAAATTGAGAGACAAAAATCACAGGATGATCTCAATAGATGCAGAAAAAGCCTTTGACAAAGTACAGCATCCATTTATGATAAAAACTCTTCAAAAAGTGGGCATAGAAGGAACCTATCTGAACATAGTGAAAGCCATCTATGAGAAGCCTACAGCGAACATTATCCTTAACGGTGAAAAACTGAAAGCATTCCCTCTAAGATCAGGAACAAGACAAGGGTGTCCACTTTCACCACTCTTATTCAACATAGTCCTGAAAGTTCTAGCAACAGCAATAAAAGAAGAGAAAGAAATAAAAGGAATTCAGTTTGGAAGGGAAGAAGTCAAACTCTATTTGCATATGACATGGTATTATACATAGAAAATCCCAAAGACACTATTACAAAACTACTAGAGTTAATCAGCGAATTCAGCAAAGGATACAAAGTCAACACACAGAAATCACTGGCATTCCTATACACAAACAATGAAAAATCAGAAAACGAAATCAAAGAGGCAATCCCCTTCACCGTTGCAACCAAAAGTATCAAATATCTAGGAATAAACCTACCCAAAGAAACCAAAGAATTGTACACAGAAAATTACAGGACACTCATGAGAGACATTAAAGAAGACTTAAACAGATGGAGAGATATTCCATGTCCCTGGGTTAGAAGAATCAATATTGTGAAAATGAGCATACTACCAAATATCATCTACAGATTCAATGTGATCCCTATCAAACTACCAATGACATTCTTCACAGAACTAGACCAAAGAATAACAGTTCATGTGGAAACACAAAAGACCTCGAATAGCCAAAGCAATCCTGAGGAAGAATAATGGAGCTGGAGGGATCAACCTCCCCAACTTCAGACTCTACTACAAAGCAACAGTCCTCAAGACAGTATGGTACTGGCACAAAAACAGAACTATCGACCAATGGAAGAAGATCAAGAACCCAGAGATCCCCGGACCAATGGGCAAAGGGCGAGTCAAATAAAAATCAAAAGAAAATAAGATCTGGGTTCATCCCAGGCGTGCAAGGATTCTTCAATATCCACAAATCAATCAATGTGATATACCATATCAACAAATTGAGAGACAAAATCACAGGATGATCTCAATAGATGCAGAAAAAGCCTTTGACAAAGTACAGCATCCATTTATGATAAAAACTCTTCAAAAAGTGGGCATAGAAGGAACCTATCTGAACATAGTGAAAGCCATCTATGAGAAGCCTACAGCGAACATTATCCTTAACGGTGAAAAACTGAAAGCATTCCCTCTAAGATCAGGAACAAGACAAGGGTGTCCACTTTCACCACTCTTATTCAACATAGTCCTGAAAGTTCTAGCAACAGCAATAAAAGAAGAGAAAGAAATAAAAGGAATTCAGTTTGGAAGGGAAGAAGTCAAACTCTATTTGCATATGACATGGTATTATACATAGAAAATCCCAAAGACACTATTACAAAACTACTAGAGTTAATCAGCGAATTCAGCAAAGGATACAAAGTCAACACACAGAAATCACTGGCATTCCTATACACAAACAATGAAAAATCAGAAAACGAAATCAAAGAGGCAATCCCCTTCACCGTTGCAACCAAAAGTATCAAATATCTAGGAATAAACCTACCCAAAGAAACCAAAGAATTGTACACAGAAAATTACAGGACACTCATGAGAGACATTAAAGAAGACTTAAACAGATGGAGAGATATTCCATGTCCCTGGGTTAGAAGAATCAATATTGTGAAAATGAGCATACTACCAAATATCATCTACAGATTCAATGTGATCCCTATCAAACTACCAATGACATTCTTCACAGAACTAGACCAAAGAATAACAGTTCATGTGGAAACACAAAAGACCTCGAATAGCCAAAGCAATCCTGAGGAAGAATAATGGAGCTGGAGGGATCAACCTCCCCAACTTCAGACTCTACTACAAAGCAACAGTCCTCAAGACAGTATGGTACTGGCACAAAAACAGAACTATCGACCAATGGAAGAAGATCAAGAACCCAGAGATAAACCCACACACCTATGGGTACCTTATTTTTGATAAAGGAGGAGAAACTATAAAATGGGACAAAGACAGCCTCTTCAACAAATGGTGCTGGGAACATTGGACAGCTACATGCAAAAAAATGAAGTTGGAACATTCCCTGACACCATACACAAAGATCAACTCAAAATGGATTAAAGACTTAAATGTAAGGCCAGAAACCATCAAACTCTTAGAGAAGAATATAGGCAAAACCCTCAAGGACATCAATCAAAGCAAGATCTTCTCTGACCCACTTACTAGAATAGTGGAACTAAAAAGACAAATGAACATGTGGGACCTCATGAAACTTAAAAGCTTTTGTACAGCAAAAGAAATTACAAAAAAGCTGAATAGACAGCCCACAGAATGGGAGAGAATCATAGCAAATGAAACAACAGACTAAGGATTAATCTCCAAAATCTACAAGCAACTCAGACAATTCAGCACTGGAAAAATGAACAACCCAATCAAAAAATGGAAAAAAGATCTAAAGAGACGCCTCTCCAAAGAAGACACACAGATGGCCCAAAAGCACATGAAACGATGCTCAACCTCACTTATAATTAGAGAAATGCAAATCAAAACTACAACGAGCTATCACCTTACACCCGTCAGAATGGCCATCATCAACAAATCAATAGACAATAAATGCTGGAAGGCGGAGAAAAGGAACCTTCTTGCATTGCTGGTGGGAATGTCAATTGATATAGCCTCTATGGAAGACAGTCTGAAGATTTCTTAAAAACTAAAAATAGAAGCACCCTATGACCCAGCCCAAACCCAGAAACTCATGAGAGACATTAAAGAAGACTTAAACAGATGAGAGATATTCCATGTCCCTGGGTTAGAAGAATCAATATTGTGAAAATGAGCATACTACCAAATATCATCTACAGATTCAATGTGATCCCTATCAAACTACCAATGACATTCTTCACAGAACTAGACCAAAGAATAACAGTTCATGTGGAAACACAAAAGACCTCGAATAGCCAAAGCAATCCTGAGGAAGAATAATGGAGCTGGAGGGATCAACCTCCCCAACTTCAGACTCTACTACAAAGCAACAGTCCTCAAGACAGTATGGTACTGGCACAAAAACAGAACTATCGACCAATGGAAGAAGATCAAGAACCCAGAGATAAACCCACACACCTATGGGTACCTTATTTTTGATAAAGGAGGAGAAACTATAAAATGGGACAAAGACAGCCTCTTCAACAAATGGTGCTGGGAACATTGGACAGCTACATGCAAAAAAATGAAGTTGGAACATTCCCTGACACCATACACAAAGATCAACTCAAAATGGATTAAAGACTTAAATGTAAGGCCAGAAACCATCAAACTCTTAGAGAAGAATATAGGCAAAACCCTCAAGGACATCAATCAAAGCAAGATCTTCTCTGACCCACTTACTAGAATAGTGGAACTAAAAAGACAAATGAACATGTGGGACCTCATGAAACTTAAAAGCTTTTGTACAGCAAAAGAAATTACAAAAAAGCTGAATAGACAGCCCACAGAATGGGAGAGAATCATAGCAAATGAAACAACAGACTAAGGATTAATCTCCAAAATCTACAAGCAACTCAGACAATTCAGCACTGGAAAAATGAACAACCCAATCAAAAAATGGAAAAAAGATCTAAAGAGACGCCTCTCCAAAGAAGACACACAGATGGCCCAAAAGCACATGAAACGATGCTCAACCTCACTTATAATTAGAGAAATGCAAATCAAAACTACAACGAGCTATCACCTTACACCCGTCAGAATGGCCATCATCAACAAATCAATAGACAATAAATGCTGGAAGGGGTACGGAGAAAAGGGAACCTTCTTGCATTGCTGGTGGGAATGTCAATTGATATAGCCTCTATGGAAGACAGTCTGAAGATTTCTTAAAAAACTAAAAATAGAAGCACCCTATGACCCAGCAATCCCACTCTTAAGCTTATACCCTCATGAAATCAAATCTGAAAGAAGCACCTGTACCCCAATGTTCACTGCAGCTCTCTATACAATAGCTAGAACATGGAAGCAACCTAGATGCCCATCGATGAACGAATGGATACAAAAGCTCTGGTACATATATACAATGGAATACTACACAGCTGTAAAGAGAAATGCAGAAGAATCAGCCCTAATGAGGTGACAGGATCTAGAACGTATCATAAAAGGTGAAGTCAGTCAGAAAGAGAAGGACAAATACAGTATATTAACACATATATATGGAATCTAGTAGGATGGTGATGATGGCACATGCAGTGAAGTGTTGGAAAGACAGACATGGACAGTGGACATATGGACATTGTGGGGAAGGAACAGAGGGTGGGAGGCGTAAAGGAAGTAGCATGAAGGCCTGTACTATCATAAGTGAAGAAAATAGCTCTAGTCATCGCTCTGTGAGAAAAGGGGATCTTTCAGGGGTGCTGTGTGATGGTTGGGAGGTGTGGGAAGGGGGGATATACATATGACTAATCTGGGAACATACATATCTGTAAACAACAAAACTCTGTAAAAGTTAAAAGCAAAATAAAGGTTTAAAAAAAAATACAGATGACAATGATATTATATAATCCATGTCAACCACAGAGAGCATAGTTGTTACTACAGAAATACAGAAATAAGGAACCAATGAATAGCTCTCTCCCATCCTCTTTGTCCTCCTTTCTAGAGTAGAAATTAGAAATATATGTTTGGGTTACAGGAATGAAAATTGTACTGTTTCCTCCATGGCAACTTAGAAAAATTTCTCTGACTTTATTGGTCAAATAGAAACTAAAAATCCTAGAAAAGATGATTGCCATTTATATAAGCAAGCACGAGGAGAGGGAGCTAGCAAGAATGGAGGGGAGGGAGAAAAAGAGGAGGAGGAGGAGGGAGAGGGAAGGGAGAATATGTATTATATATGTGTAGTTTTGTCCTTGTGTGTATGGTATATATGAACACACTTTGGAAATACTATATTTTCAGTTAAAAAAATGTATCACATCTACAGAATCAGAATGAGTGTTGCAGAACTTGGCAGATTGCTTGATATATAGGAGACGTTAAATTAATGCCACTGGACCTAGTTAAAATGATAAGGAATTTTCAAGCTGCTAATTTTGTTATCAAAGATATACTGTATAGAATAGCTGACAAAAGTAAACCTAGAATAATGGTCTCTGGGCACATGCGCTCCAGAGCTCCAGCTCGTTAATTGGACACATAGGTCTAGCTGCTCCACGGCACGTGGGATCTTCCCAGGCCAGGGATTGAACTGGCGCCCTTTGCACTGCAAGAAGGTGTCCTTACCCACTGGACCACCAGGACAGCCCAACCATCATGTTAATGAAGAGTTTTCTGTCCTCTACCTCTTGGGCATCCCTATGGGTAAGAGGCAGGACTTGGGAACATTATAAAACAGTCTGATTCTGTAGGAAGTGTCAGTTAATCCAGAGCTGAAAAGAGACGCAGTGAATTTTCTAGTATCTTTACTACTCCTAAAGTGTAATCACAAAACAGTCTTTTAACACAAAAAAGGTTAAATGTTTATTACCTTTCATCTATAGGGATGATTTCTATCAGAGGTTCTTAAATTTTTCTTGACATCAGAATACTTATTGGATAACTTTTGAAATGTAGATTCTTACAGGCCAGGTCTAGGATTCAGGCACTAGATGGGGACAGGAGATCTGTATTATGAGGTGTATTGGGTTGGTCAAAAAGTTTGTTTGGGTTTTTATACCATAATATGGAAAACCCAGACGAACTTTTTGCCCAACCCAATAGATTATTCTAGAAAAACTTAGGTGGTGTGTTAGTTTATGACAAATATTATAACAAAATAAAAAGTCTGGGTGGCTCAAATAGAAACTAAAAATCCTAGAAAAGATGATTGCCATTTATATAAGCAAGCACGAGGAGAGGGAGCTAGCAAGAATGGAGGGGAGGGAGAAAAAGAGGAGGAGGAGGAGGGAGAGGGAAGGGAGAATATGTATTATATATGTGTAGTTTTGTCCTTGTGTGTATGGTATATATGAACACACTTTGGAAATACTATATTTTCAGTTAAAAAAATGTATCACATCTACAGAATCAGAATGAGTGTTGCAGAACTTGGCAGATTGCTTGATATATAGGAGACGTTAAATTAATGCCACTGGACCTAGTTAAAATGATAAGGAATTTTCAAGCTGCTAATTTTGTTATCAAAGATATACTGTATAGAATAGCTGACAAAAGTAAACCTAGAATAATGGTCTCTGGGCACATGCGCTCCAGAGCTCCAGCTCGTTAATTGGACACATAGGTCTAGCTGCTCCACGGCACGTGGGATCTTCCCAGGCCAGGGATTGAACTGGCGCCCTTTGCACTGCAAGAAGGTGTCCTTACCCACTGGACCACCAGGACAGCCCAACCATCATGTTAATGAAGAGTTTTCTGTCCTCTACCTCTTGGGCATCCCTATGGGTAAGAGGCAGGACTTGGGAACATTATAAAACAGTCTGATTCTGTAGGAAGTGTCAGTTAATCCAGAGCTGAAAAGAGACGCAGTGAATTTTCTAGTATCTTTACTACTCCTAAAGTGTAATCACAAAACAGTCTTTTAACACAAAAAAGGTTAAATGTTTATTACCTTTCATCTATAGGGATGATTTCTATCAGAGGTTCTTAAATTTTTCTTGACATCAGAATACTTATTGGATAACTTTTGAAATGTAGATTCTTACAGGCCAGGTCTAGGATTCAGGCACTAGATGGGGACAGGAGATCTGTATTATGAGGTGTATTGGGTTGGTCAAAAAGTTTGTTTGGGTTTTTATACCATAATATGGAAAACCCAGACGAACTTTTTGCCCAACCCAATAGATTATTCTAGAAAAACTTAGGTGGTGTGTTAGTTTATGACAAATATTATAACAAAATAAAAAGTCTGGGTGGCTCAAGTAACAGATTGTTTTCTCACAGTCCTGGAGTCTGGAAGTCCAGCGTCAAGGTGTCAGCAAGTTTGATTTCTTCTAAAGTCTCTCGCTTTGCTGTGTCCTCAGAGCATTTTCCTTTCTGCATGTGCATGTTTGGAAAAGATTTTCTTTTCTTATAAGGGTACCAGGAACAGTCAAATAAAACCTATCCTAAGGGCCTCGTTTTAATTTCATGTGCTCTGTAAAGGCACTAGCTCCAAATACAGACGTATTCTGAGATATTGAGGGTTACTGCTTCCACATATGAATTTGGGGACACAATTCAGTCCAAAACAGGTTGTATGTATAAAAACATTCTAGAAAGCATCTCAATAATGGTCGACATTAATATGCAAGACAATCCAAGTAATGTATTGAGAATTCGTTCCCTCCTAGCATGTTTTCTGAAAAGTCTTTGACCATAGATTAACTATTCTTGAAAGCTTACCAAAAAAAAAAAAGGAATTGGGTTGTTCCACTGCTGCTTAAATGGAAATGTTTTGGTTCATGTCTGAGGTATAGTACTACTCTCCAGCCTTCCTCTGATCAAAGTTAATGAAACAAAAATTGCCCTATGCACCTTTGGTGGTCCAGTGAAAAGAGGAGCCCTGACCTAGGCTATTGATATGTAGGTGAAACCTATATATCTTTTTCTGATACCAGATACCACACCAAGGGGAAGATCAAATATACCTTATACAAGAATTGTATTTTATTTTAAAGGATCCAAATTTCAAAAAGGTTAAATGTTTATTACCTTTCATCTATAGGGATGATTTCTATCAGAGGTTCTTAAATTTTTCTTGACATCAGAATACTTATTGGATAACTTTTGAAATGTAGATTCTTACAGGCCAGGTCTAGGATTCAGGCACTAGATGGGGACAGGAGATCTGTATTATGAGGTGTATTGGGTTGGTCAAAAAGTTTGTTTGGGTTTTATACCATAATATGGAAAACCCAGACGAACTTTTTGCCCAACCCAATAGATTATTCTAGAAAAACTTAGGTGGTGTGTTAGTTTATGACAAATATTATAACAAAATAAAAAGTCTGGGTGGCTCAAGTAACAGATTGTTTTCTCACAGTCCTGGAGTCTGGAAGTCCAGCGTCAAGGTGTCAGCAAGTTTGATTTCTTCTAAAGTCTCTCGCTTTGCTGTGTCCTCAGAGCATTTTCCTTTCTGCATGTGCATGTTTGGAAAAGATTTTCTTTTCTTATAAGGGTACCAGGAACAGTCAAATAAAACCTATCCTAAGGGCCTCGTTTTAATTTCATGTGCTCTGTAAAGGCACTAGCTCCAAATACAGACGTATTCTGAGATATTGAGGGTTACTGCTTCCACATATGAATTTGGGGACACAATTCAGTCCAAAACAGGTTGTATGTATAAAAACATTCTAGAAAGCATCTCAATAATGGTCGACATTAATATGCAAGACAATCCAAGTAATGTATTGAGAATTCGTTCCCTCCTAGCATGTTTTCTGAAAAGTCTTTGACCATAGATTAACTATTCTTGAAAGCTTACCAAAAAAAAAAAGGAATTGGGTTGTTCCACTGCTGCTTAAATGGAAATGTTTTGGTTCATGTCTGAGGTATAGTACTACTCTCCAGCCTTCCTCTGATCAAAGTTAATGAAACAAAAATTGCCCTATGCACCTTTGGTGGTCCAGTGAAAAGAGGAGCCCTGACCTAGGCTATTGATATGTAGGTGAAACCTATATATCTTTTTCTGATACCAGATACCACACCAAGGGGAAGATCAAATATACCTTATACAAGAATTGCATTTCTAGATTTTATGTAAAAATTTTTTTGTAAAGTGCTTATATCATTGACACTGCTTCAGTATCAACTTATTAGGACACTTCGAACCACATGTATGAATTTGACCATGACTTTCACTTGATAATCTGTGAGCTGTCCTCTCATTATAAAGTATAAGAATAGACTTTGCAATGATGTGATAGCAAATGCCTTCCCCATATGGTCAAAAGAAGGTGACAGTGGTGCTCTCCTGCTAGTATAGCTCTCCAGAACAGATTCTATCAGATTCTATCATCAGTTCTATTCTTAATCCACAGTAGGGGCCAAAAAGACTCATTCACTAAAGGAACCTCTTAAGTGGGCAGCATGGAGGACTTCACAGGGCAAGTATTTCTTGTCATGCAGAAGAGTGATAGAGATTTTTAATATCTGACATTCCTGTAGTTTATTGTAAATTGTGGTTTATGTGATAATAACCATTGCATAGACAAATTCACAACTGAGACTAATTTGTTCCACAAAGTGGTATAGGCACCAGTATTATATATATTGTATATATAATATTAATTCACTATTCATTGAAGCATTTCCTCTGATATTGTATCAAGCTTCTATACTTTGATTGACTGTTAAATTTTAGCACAACAGTAGTGAAATGAAATCTTATCAGAATAATTCAGGGGAACGAATACCTTTTGCCATGTATGACCAAAGAATATAAGCAGAATTCATGTATTTTTTCACATTATAAAACAAGTGTATGTTTTATATAGAAAAAAGATTCCACCAACAAGGATCATTGTTATCATTTTTGTATATAATTGTCAGTGTTTGTGGATGTGTTTTTCTTTTCTTTTCAATTTTTATTACAAATTGGCTATAGAATTACCTTCACAGCATAGTTGGCTTTGCATGTGTAATGTCAAGTTTACACCTAATTCAACACCTCCATCAGACAGTATTACTTAAAGGGAAAGGTCAACTTTATATATTTTATAAGCTCTTAAATGTCAGAAATTTATCTTCTACATCTTGTTACATACTGAATAATTGGAAATGACAAGAATTGAAATCAGACACAAATGTTTTCTTCCATACCAGGAAAAGAAAATAAATATAATTATTTGATTTGGCAATGACTGAAATGCTCTAAATAAGATCTATGAATTTCTAATCACCCTGTCCATATTTCATGCTTTGTCTTTATTGTAGTGACCTTTTTCATTCCATATTTTCCTCTATTACTCTTCTCTGTTTTGATCTCTTGCTTCTGTGCTTCTTTTAAAAAACTTCCTTCTCATTTCTCTGAAATTCCTAAGGCATGGACTTAGTGCATAGAATTTAGTGAATGCTCAGTCATCTCTATTTTCTCTAGTTAAAGAAACAGTATCAGAATATTTTATATTGTCCTCAACTGGTAATTTAGATTCGGGAATTTAGATTCAGGAATTTGATTCAGAAATACAGAGCTAGATCTGGGTGAAAAATCAAAGAATTTTTTAACCAGAATCAGAAAATAGGTTTCTTTCCATGTCAGTCAGTGATAGACTCCTCTGTCATTGATGATGGGGCCCTTTTAGCCACTAACTTTGCATTTTTAAATTACTCTGCATTCTCTAAGTAGGGGAGTTCATCAACCCTATTGTCATAGGTGTCAGCAGCCTCATCTACTCCATTTTGCTCACTGTCTGATAGCTTAAAGTAATGTCTAAATATGACCTCTTGACCCCTGCACCCATCACTAATTATGTACCTTCATGTATTCTCCTCTCATAGTCTTTTTTTCAGGTAAATTTATCTAGTCACATTTTATCCTGTTGCTTTAAAGTAGAAATCAGAGAGTCACCCTTTCTGTCTCCTTTACCCTTCACATCCAAATTACCAGAAAGTCATTTTTACATCACACAGGCCACCTTTAAGTTTTTTCCACAACTATAGGTGCAGAGTGTCTGGAGGATGTAAATTCATGATCTTTCTACCTTGCCATCTTGAACTGGATGAGTAAGTTCTTTGTTTATTTGCTTGTTTTTATGAAATATTTAATGTTTTAGGGCAATTTTAGGTTCACAACAAAATGGAGAAGAAGAAACCAAAATTTCTGCCCTCTTGATTACATAGACGCCTTCATTGCCGACATCTGCCACTGGAGTGATTACATTGTTAAAACTGGTGAACCTATATGGACACATCATAATCACCCTAAGATTATAGTTTACATTACAATTCATCCTTGGCGTGTACATTCTATGGGCTTGGACAAATGTATAATGGACAAATATAATTATTTGATTTGGCAATGACTGAAATGCTCTCAATAAGATCTATGAATTTCTAATCACCCTGTCCATATTTAATGCTTTGTCTTAATTGTAGTGACCTTTTCATTCCATATTTTCCTCTATTACTCTTCTCTGTTTTGATCTCTTGCTTCTGTGCTTCTTTTAAAAAACTTCCTTCTCATTTCTCTGAAATTCCTAAGGCATGGACTTAGTGCATAGAATTTAGTGAATGCTCAGTCATCTCTATTTTCTCTAGTTAAAGAAACAGTATCAGAATATTTTATATTGTCCTCAACTGGTAATTTAGATTCGGGAATTTAGATTCAGGAATTTGATTCAGAAATACAGAGCTAGATCTGGGTGAAAAATCAAAGAATTTTTTAACCAGAATCAGAAAATAGGTTTCTTTCCATGTCAGTCAGTGATAGACTCCTCTGTCATTGATGATGGGGCCCTTTTAGCCACTAACTTTGCATTTTTAAATTACTCTGCATTCTCTAAGTAGGGGAGTTCATCAACCCTATTGTCATAGGTGTCAGCAGCCTCATCTACTCCATTTTGCTCACTGTCTGATAGCTTAAAGTAATGTCTAAATATGACCTCTTGACCCCTGCACCCATCACTAATTATGTACCTTCATGTATTCTCCTCTCATAGTCTTTTTTTCAGGTAAATTTATCTAGTCACATTTTATCCTGTTGCTTTAAAGTAGAAATCAGAGAGTCACCCTTTCTGTCTCCTTTACCCTTCACATCCAAATTACCAGAAAGTCATTTTTACATCACACAGGCCACCTTTAAGTTTTTTCCACAACTATAGGTGCAGAGTGTCTGGAGGATGTAAATTCATGATCTTTCTACCTTGCCATCTTGAACTGGATGAGTAAGTTCTTTGTTTATTTGCTTGTTTTTATGAAATATTTAATGTTTTAGGGCAATTTTAGGTTCACAACAAAATGGAGAAGAAGAAACCAAAATTTCTGCCCTCTTGATTACATAGACGCCTTCATTGCCGACATCTGCCACTGGAGTGATTACATTGTTAAAACTGGTGAACCTATATGGACACATCATAATCACCCTAAGATTATAGTTTACATTACAATTCATCCTTGGCGTGTACATTCTATGGGCTTGGACAAATGTATAATGACAATATCCACCATTATAGTATCATACAGAGTGATTTCATTGCCCTTAAGATCCTCTCTGGTCTGCTGATTTTCTCCCTGCCTGACTCTCAACTCCTGGCAGCCACTGATTGTTTTATTATCTCTGTAGTTGTATCTTTTTCAAAATGTTACGTATTTGGAATCATGTGATATGCAAGTTTTTCAGATAGGCTTTTTTCACTTAGAAATATGCACTTAAGGTGCATTCTATGTCCTTTATTTGCTTGGTAGGTCATTTATTTTGAGGACTAAAAAATATTCCTTTGTTTAGTTATATCATAGTTCATTTATCCATTCACTTACTGAAAGATATCTTGGTTGCTTCCAAGTTTTGGTAATTATGAATAAAGCTGCTATAAATATCTCTGTGCATGTTTTCTGGTAGACATAAAATTTCAACTCCTTTGGGTAAATACCAGCCACTGCAATTGCTGAATCATTTGGAAGAGTATATTTATTTTTGTAAGAAACCATAAAACTGTCTTCCAAAGTAGCTGTATCATTTTGTATTTCCTCCAACAATGAATGAGAATTCCTGTTGCTTCACATCCTTACCAGGATTTGATGTTGTCAAATAGTGTTGTGTTCCAGATGTTGACCTAACAGGTGGCAGTGATGTCTCATTGTTTTTTAAAATTTGCATTTCTCTGATGATATATAATGTGGAATGTCTTTTTATATGCGTATCTGCCATCTGTATATCTTCTTTGGCAGGGTATCTGTTAATGTCTTTGGCTCACTTTTATATTTGAGTAACTTGTTTTCTTACTGTTGAATTTTGAGTTTTAAAAATATATTTTAGATAACAGTTCTTTATCAGATGTGTCTTTTTTAAAATTTATGTTTATTTAAATATCTTTTATAGACAAATTAAAATGCTTGTAAGCACAGCTATAACATGGTAGACATACACATAAATGAAATGTATCAATATGTCAGACAAAATTTAACACATTTTAAACAAATTGATGATGTCTTTACTTTTGGCTTTGAGGTATATTTACATGAATATTGAAAAATATATGTTTTCTATATACAATGGAATACTTCTCAGCTGTAAAAAGAAATGCAGAAGAATCAGCCCTAATGAGGTGGATGGGTCTAGAACCTATTATAAAAAGTGAAGTTAAATCAAAAAGAGAAAGACAAGTACAGTAGACTATACATATGTATGGAATTTGGTAAGATAGTAATAATAACACATGCAGTGAAGTGACAGAAAAACAGACATGGAGAATAGACTTATGGACATTGTGGGGAATGAACAGTGGGTGGGAGGCATAGAGGGGGTAAGATGGAAACTTATACCATCATACGTGAAAAAGATAGCTGTTTTCATTGTGCTGTGGAATAGGGATCCTACAGATAGGCTTTTTTCACTTAGAAATATGCACTTAAGGTGCATTCTATGTCCTTTATTTGCTTGGTAGGTCATTTATTTTGAGGACTAAAAAATATTCCTTTGTTTAGTTATATCATAGTTCATTTATCCATTCACTTACTGAAAGATATCTTGGTTGCTTCCAAGTTTTGGTAATTATGAATAAAGCTGCTATAAATATCTCTGTGCATGTTTTCTGGTAGACATAAAATTTCAACTCCTTTGGGTAAATACCAGCCACTGCAATTGCTGAATCATTTGGAAGAGTATATTTATTTTTGTAAGAAACCATAAAACTGTCTTCCAAAGTAGCTGTATCATTTTGTATTTCCTCCAACAATGAATGAGAATTCCTGTTGCTTCACATCCTTACCAGGATTTGATGTTGTCAAATAGTGTTGTGTTCCAGATGTTGACCTAACAGGTGGCAGTGATGTCTCATTGTTTTTTAAAATTTGCATTTCTCTGATGATATATAATGTGGAATGTCTTTTTATATGCGTATCTGCCATCTGTATATCTTCTTTGGCAGGGTATCTGTTAATGTCTTTGGCTCACTTTTATATTTGAGTAACTTGTTTTCTTACTGTTGAATTTTGAGTTTTAAAAATATATTTTAGATAACAGTTCTTTATCAGATGTGTCTTTTTTAAAATTTATGTTTATTTAAATATCTTTTATAGACAAATTAAAATGCTTGTAAGCACAGCTATAACATGGTAGACATACACATAAATGAAATGTATCAATATGTCAGACAAAATTTAACACATTTTAAACAAATTGATGATGTCTTTACTTTTGGCTTTGAGGTATATTTACATGAATATTGAAAAATATATGTTTTCTATATACAATGGAATACTTCTCAGCTGTAAAAAGAAATGCAGAAGAATCAGCCCTAATGAGGTGGATGGGTCTAGAACCTATTATAAAAAGTGAAGTTAAATCAAAAAGAGAAAGACAAGTACAGTAGACTATACATATGTATGGAATTTGGTAAGATAGTAATAATAACACATGCAGTGAAGTGACAGAAAAACAGACATGGAGAATAGACTTATGGACATTGTGGGGAATGAACAGTGGGTGGGAGGCATAGAGGGGGTAAGATGGAAACTTATACCATCATACGTGA
This sequence comes from Tragulus kanchil, assembly GCA_022376925.1. Taxonomy (NCBI): domain Eukaryota; kingdom Metazoa; phylum Chordata; class Mammalia; order Artiodactyla; family Tragulidae; genus Tragulus; species Tragulus kanchil. The sequence goes on along the minus strand of JAIOJX010000026.1, from coordinate 258,945,718 downwards.
AAAAGATAGCTGTTTTCATTGTGCTGTGGAATAGGGGATCCTACAGGGATGATATGTGACAGCCTGGAAGGGTAGGATGGGAGGAATGGCAGGGGTTCAGGGATATACCTATGACCAATCTGGAATTACACTTATCTGTAAACAACAAAACTCTGTAAGCATAAAAAATAAACAAATAAGCAGAAAGGATATTGGAGCTTGAAAGGCTGAGAGACAACAGAGGAGCACACTTTTAAGAAATGTTATACTGCTAAACTCTTCATGCCAGACATCATATTTTATGTGGAAAACAAAAACATTGACAACTCAGAGTCAAAATATCAAATTGTCAGATTCTGAACATTATTTTTATAAATTATCTATTTTGCACACATGTGAACATATGTAGAGGGGATTTTAAAAATCAATGTATAAAATCTAAAACATCTTTTTAAATAAAATATCTAAGAGATAAGAAAAAATACATGTTTTCACAAAAGTTGCTATAAAATGTTCATATTTGTCTTAGTAATTAGTTAGATTTCCTAGACTGATGTTTTATGAAAACTATGTAAAATCTAATTTAATCATTCACTTCATATGGTATAATTTGTAAATTCAGTATATTTTTGTCAATAGAAATGGACATTTAACTCTTAAATGATGTAACAGTTTATCAAGACCATGCCACATTTAGTAAACAAACATGAAGAACACATTAAAACCTGAATGAACCGTGTACTTTTATGCACAGTGTTTTGCTATGGCACTCTATCTCTGTGGATAGTATATTTAAGATTTGGCACAGAATTAATAAACTGTATTGCCACTCATCAGAACAAACATAATTTAAACTTTCCATGGCATAGAAAATACTCTATTACAATTTGTCTCCTCCTTTTGTTGTTTGATACTTCTCAGCTGTAAAAAGAAATGCAGAAGAATCAGCCCTAATGAGGTGGATGGGTCTAGAACCTATTATAAAGTGAAGTTAAATCAAAAAGAGAAAGACAAGTACAGTAGACTATACATATGTATGGAATTTGGTAAGATAGTAATAATAACACATGCAGTGAAGTGACAGAAAAACAGACATGGAGAATAGACTTATGGACATTGTGGGGAATGAACAGTGGGTGGGAGGCATAGAGGGGGTAAGATGGAAACTTATACCATCATACGTGAAAAAGATAGCTGTTTTCATTGTGCTGTGGAATAGGGGATCCTACAGGGATGATATGTGACAGCCTGGAAGGGTAGGATGGGAGGAATGGCAGGGGTTCAGGGATATACCTATGACCAATCTGGAATTACACTTATCTGTAAACAACAAAACTCTGTAAGCATAAAAAATAAACAAATAAGCAGAAAGGATATTGGAGCTTGAAAGGCTGAGAGACAACAGAGGAGCACACTTTTAAGAAATGTTATACTGCTAAACTCTTCATGCCAGACATCATATTTTATGTGGAAAACAAAAACATTGACAACTCAGAGTCAAAATATCAAATTGTCAGATTCTGAACATTATTTTTATAAATTATCTATTTTGCACACATGTGAACATATGTAGAGGGGATTTTAAAAATCAATGTATAAAATCTAAAACATCTTTTTAAATAAAATATCTAAGAGATAAGAAAAAATACATGTTTTCACAAAAGTTGCTATAAAATGTTCATATTTGTCTTAGTAATTAGTTAGATTTCCTAGACTGATGTTTTATGAAAACTATGTAAAAATCTAATTTAATCATTCACTTCATATGGTATAATTTGTAAATTCAGTATATTTTTGTCAATAGAAATGGACATTTAACTCTTAAATGATGTAACAGTTTATCAAGACCATGCCACATTTAGTAAACAAACATGAAGAACACATTAAAACCTGAATGAACCGTGTACTTTTATGCACAGTGTTTTGCTATGGCACTCTATCTCTGTGGATAGTATATTTAAGATTTGGCACAGAATTAATAAACTGTATTGCCACTCATCAGAACAAACATAATTTAAACTTTCCATGGCATAGAAAATACTCTATTACAATTTGTCTCCTCCTTTTGTTGTTTGTGGATCAATGGCAGTTTTCTACTTTAGTCAGAATAAACAATGGATATTCACAAAGTAAAAGTCCTATCTAGGTGTTTGGCCTACATTCTAGCTGGAAATGGAATCAGTTGCAGTTTTTCTGGCAGTAAAACATTTCCATATGTATTGTGGCCAACAATTTCTAAGTGAGGGCTTTATCAGCAATAATATGTATCATCGCAAGATGCTTTTCTTAGTGAGGAAGAGAGGTTGGGAGGAAATGTGGATCTCTTTATAAACCGGAAGCACAGGAGGTAAGGGGAGAAAATGCCAACTGAGGGTTAGAAGCAGGGGACATTCTCGTAAAGCTTGTGAGGTAGCAAACTGTGCAGTAGTGAAAAATAAAGACAGGAAACAGGCTCTCCTTCAAGGTGGAGAAGACGGCCATGGGCTTAAGGAAAATCTGTCTCTCAAAAGAAGCAGTTATCCAGGGCATTCTTCATACGGCATTCATGTACCGGCAAACTACTGTTGCTTTCTAGGAAAAGTTGTAAACTTCCACTCAGTATCTAAATTAAGACTGAAGAAATTAAGGTAACTGGCAACTTTTTCTCTTTTTTTCTGAATTCATTCATAAACACAGTGGAAGGAGAAAGAGGATAGCATTAAGTTTTCCTCCAAACCAGACAAGTCACACTGTGCAAGTAGAGATTTCACAGTTGTGCTAAGAACAATGCCTCAGTTCTTTTTTCGCAGTTTTTCTAAGATAAATGTGAGGTGCTGTGTTTTAAGAGACTCATTGATGAAACCTACTCCTTTCATAAAACCTTGATAAATTAATCTTGGTATTTCTTACCAGGGGAAAAGGAAGTAGATTTTAAGCTTAGTTTTTATACAAATATGCTTTCTGCTAAAAGAATAGAGAAATGAACATATTATTATTTGCTTCATAATCTTTGTTTTTCTGAGGGTAATTAAAGGGACTTTATTTTTATTTTTATTTTTTTAAACCTTTATTTTGCTTTTAACTTTTACAGAGTTTTGTTGTTTACAGATATGTATGTTCCCAGATTAGTCATATGTATATCCCCCCTTCCCACACCTCCCAACCATCACACAGCACCCCTGAAAGATCCCCTTTTCTCACAGAGCGATGACTAGAGCTATTTTCTTCACTTATGATAGTACAGGCCTTCATGCTACTTCCTTTACGCCTCCCACCCTCTGTTCCTTCCCCACAATGTCCATATGTCCACTGTCCATGTCTGTCTTTCCATCACTTCACTGCGTGTGCCATCATCACCATCCTACTAGATTCCATATATATGTGTTAATATACTGTATTTGTCCTTCTCTTTCTGACTGACTTCACCTTTTATGATACGCTCTAGGTCCTGTCACCTCATTAGGGTTGATTCTTCCACATTTCTCTTTACAGCTGTGTAGTATTCCATTGTATATATGTACCAGAGCTTTTGTATCCATTCGTTCATCGATGGGCATCTAGGTTGCTTCCATGTTCTAGCTATTGTATAGAGAGCTGCAGTAGGAAACAGGCTCTCCTTCAAGGTGGAGAAGACGGCCATGGGCTTAAGGAAAATCTGTCTCTCAAAAGAAGCAGTTATCCAGGGCATTCTTCATACGGCATTCATGTACCGGCAAACTACTGTTGCTTTCTAGGAAAAGTTGTAAACTTCCACTCAGTATCTAAATTAAGACTGAAGAAATTAAGGTAACTGGCAACTTTTTCTCTTTTTTTCTGAATTCATTCATAAACACAGTGGAAGGAGAAAGAGGATAGCATTAAGTTTTCCTCCAAACCAGACAAGTCACACTGTGCAAGTAGAGATTTCACAGTTGTGCTAAGAACAATGCCTCAGTTCTTTTTTCGCAGTTTTTCTAAGATAAATGTGAGGTGCTGTGTTTTAAGAGACTCATTGATGAAACCTACTCCTTTCATAAAACCTTGATAAATTAATCTTGGTATTTCTTACCAGGGGAAAAGGAAGTAGATTTTAAGCTTAGTTTTTATACAAATATGCTTTCTGCTAAAAGAATAGAGAAATGAACATATTATTATTTGCTTCATAATCTTTGTTTTTCTGAGGGTAATTAAAGGGACTTTATTTTTATTTTTATTTTTTTAAACCTTTATTTTGCTTTTAACTTTTACAGAGTTTTGTTGTTTACAGATATGTATGTTCCCAGATTAGTCATATGTATATCCCCCCTTCCCACACCTCCCAACCATCACACAGCACCCCTGAAAGATCCCCTTTTCTCACAGAGCGATGACTAGAGCTATTTTCTTCACTTATGATAGTACAGGCCTTCATGCTACTTCCTTTACGCCTCCCACCCTCTGTTCCTTCCCCACAATGTCCATATGTCCACTGTCCATGTCTGTCTTTCCATCACTTCACTGCGTGTGCCATCATCACCATCCTACTAGATTCCATATATATGTGTTAATATACTGTATTTGTCCTTCTCTTTCTGACTGACTTCACCTTTTATGATACGCTCTAGGTCCTGTCACCTCATTAGGGTTGATTCTTCCACATTTCTCTTTACAGCTGTGTAGTATTCCATTGTATATATGTACCAGAGCTTTTGTATCCATTCGTTCATCGATGGGCATCTAGGTTGCTTCCATGTTCTAGCTATTGTATAGAGAGCTGCAGTGAACATTGGGGTACAGGTGCTTCTTTCAGATTTGATTTCATGAGGGTATAAGCTTAAGAGTGGGATTGCTGGGTCATAGGGTGCATCTATTTTTAGTTTTTTAAGAAATCTTCAGACTGTCTTCCATAGAGGCTGTATCAATTTACACTCGCACCAGCAATGCAGGAGTGTTCTAAAGGGACTTTAAATGGCCAAAAATTCAGAGAATTTAAATAAAACCAGAAAACTTCTATTTTTAAAAGCTGTAAAGGTGCAAACAGGCATAAAGATTATGAACCATAGAGGACTGAGTTTTCCAGAGTGAAATCATACCAAAACATCCACAAGTTTTAGCTGACATCATAGGAGAGTAGGTGGCTAGGAAGGTCACTGAAAGGGTCCTGCACAGCCAGCACATGGGGGGTCAAGGTAAACGGGATGTCGCTCAGAAGCTCGGCCATTCCTGAGCTGTTTTCCAAGGTCTGGCCTGCCTTGTTTTCCATCTCAGGGCCTATTACAGTCACACTGAGTGAGCTTTCTCTGCCAGTCTCAAAAAGCTGGTTGCTTTCTGCATCTGAAGTTTTGCCTCTTTGCTCATGTGCTATATGTCCTAAAAGGACAAATCCATCTGTGTTACCTGGGGATCATGCCGCAGTCCCCAGTCTTTCCAGCACCAGAGCCCACCACCCTACTTCTGGGGTTCAGTTCCCAACCATCACACAGCACCCCTGAAAGATCCCCTTTTCTCACAGAGCGATGACTAGAGCTATTTTCTTCACTTATGATAGTACAGGCCTTCATGCTACTTCCTTTACGCCTCCCACCCTCTGTTCCTTCCCCACAATGTCCATATGTCCACTGTCCATGTCTGTCTTTCCATCACTTCACTGCGTGTGCCATCATCACCATCCTACTAGATTCCATATATATGTGTTAATATACTGTATTTGTCCTTCTCTTTCTGACTGACTTCACCTTTTATGATACGCTCTAGGTCCTGTCACCTCATTAGGGTTGATTCTTCCACATTTCTCTTTACAGCTGTGTAGTATTCCATTGTATATATGTACCAGAGCTTTTGTATCCATTCGTTCATCGATGGGCATCTAGGTTGCTTCCATGTTCTAGCTATTGTATAGAGAGCTGCAGTGAACATTGGGGTACAGGTGCTTCTTTCAGATTTGATTTCATGAGGGTATAAGCTTAAGAGTGGGATTGCTGGGTCATAGGGTGCATCTATTTTTAGTTTTTTAAGAAATCTTCAGACTGTCTTCCATAGAGGCTGTATCAATTTACACTCGCACCAGCAATGCAGGAGTGTTCTAAAGGGACTTTAAATGGCCAAAAATTCAGAGAATTTAAATAAAACCAGAAAACTTCTATTTTTAAAAGCTGTAAAGGTGCAAACAGGCATAAAGATTATGAACCATAGAGGACTGAGTTTTCCAGAGTGAAATCATACCAAAACATCCACAAGTTTTAGCTGACATCATAGGAGAGTAGGTGGCTAGGAAGGTCACTGAAAGGGTCCTGCACAGCCAGCACATGGGGGGTCAAGGTAAACGGGATGTCGCTCAGAAGCTCGGCCATTCCTGAGCTGTTTTCCAAGGTCTGGCCTGCCTTGTTTTCCATCTCAGGGCCTATTACAGTCACACTGAGTGAGCTTTCTCTGCCAGTCTCAAAAAGCTGGTTGCTTTCTGCATCTGAAGTTTTGCCTCTTTGCTCATGTGCTATATGTCCTAAAAGGACAAATCCATCTGTGTTACCTGGGGATCATGCCGCAGTCCCCAGTCTTTCCAGCACCAGAGCCCACCACCCTACTTCTGGGGTTCAGTTGCAGTGGGAAGGACTGAGGTCCTCTGGTGTGGCTTTTGCAAGTATTTTCTACCAGTCTGATCAAGTTCTTACTTTTAATGAAGTCCAGTGTTTCAGTTTTTCCTTTCATGGATTATGCCACAGGTATTGCATTTAAAAAATCATTACTGTTCCCAATTCATTCAGATTTTTTCTAAGTTGTCTTCAAGGATTTTAATAGCTCTGCATTTACATTTGCATTTAGATTTATAATCAGTTTTGAGTCAATTTTTGTGAAGGGTATAAAGTCTGAGTCTAAATTCCGTTCTTTACATGTATGTCTGTTTCACTACCATTCATTAAAAAGATGATCTTTTCTCCAATGTATTGCCTTTGTTCTTTTGTCAAAGATCAGGTGACTATTTTGTAAGTCTATTTCAGGGCTCTCTATTCTCTCCCATTACTCTTTCACCAGTATCCTCCTGTCTTCATGATTACAGCTTATAGTATGTCTAGAAGCCAAGTAGTACCAGGCTTCCAGCTCTGTGCTTCTCCTTCAACATTGTACTGGCTATTCTAGATATTTTTTCTTTTTAAAAAAATTTTATTTATTTATTTTTGGCTATTCTGGATTTTCACTGCTGCCACAGGCTCTTCTCTAGTTGCAGGAAGTGGGAGTTACTCTCTAGTTGATGTGAGCAGATTTCTTGTTGTGGTGCCTTGTCTTGTGGAACTCGGGCTCTAGGGCACATGGGCTTCAGTAATTGTGGCACATGGGCTCAATGGTTGTTGCTCCAAGGCTCTAGAGCACAGGCTAACTAGTTGTGGCTTATGAGCTTAGTTGCTCTGTAGCATGTGGGATCTTCCTGGATCAGGGATCGAACCCATGTCTCCTACATTGGTAGGCGAACTCTTCACCACTGAGCTACCAGGGAAGCCCAATATTTTTTCTCTTTATATAAACTTTAGAATAATTTGTTGATATCCACAAAATAACTTTCAAGGATTTTTGAATCAAATTGATAGATCAAGATGAGAAAAACTGACATCTAGACAATATTGACCCTTTTATCCATGAATATGCTTCCTAGATATCTCAGCGGGTAGAGAATCCACCTGGAATACAGGAAGCACAGGAGACATGGGTTCCATCACAGGGTAGGAAGATCTCCAGGAAGAGGAAATGGCAACCCACTCCAGTATTCGTACCTGAAAAATCTCATGGACAGAACAGCCTGGTGGGCTATATATAGCTCATGGGGTTGCAAAGAGTTGAACACAGAGGCTTCCCTGGTGGTCCAGTGGGTAGGGACACCGCCTTGCAGTGCAAGGGGCACTGGTTCGATCCCTGGCCTGGGAAGATCCCATGTGCTGTGGAGTGGCTGGACTGATGTATCCAATTACTGAGCTGGAGCTCTGGGGTGCATGCGCCCAGAGCCGGTGCTCTGCAACGACAGACGCCATAGCGATGGGAGGCTCACACGGGCCAAGGAACAAAGATGGATGAAAATAGATGAATGAAAGACCAACAGAAGTGGCCCGCCCGACCCCCTCCCTCCCCACCCCCCCCAAATAAATAAATAAATAAATAAATAAGTCTTTTTTAAAAAAAGTTGAACACAACTGACTAAACACACACACACAATCACATACATCCATGAATATGGACTATTTCTCCATTTATTTAGTCCTCCTTTGATTTTATTCATCAGGTTTATGGTTTTCTAATATAGATTTGGAAATGTTTTATTGTATTTATAATAAAGTGTTTCACTTTTGAAGGGTGCGTATGTAAATGGTACTATGTTTTTAATGTCAAGTTTCACTTATTAATTGCTGGTATGTAAGAAAGCAGTTGACTTCTGCATATTAACCTTGTATCCTGCAAGCTTGCTATAATTGCTTATTAATTTCATTTTTTTTAGCCCTTGCCTTTTAATTTGCTTATTAATTCTGAGTCCGGCTAACTAGTTGTGGCTTATGAGCTTAGTTGCTCTGTAGCATGTGGGATCTTCCTGGATCAGGGATCGAACCCATGTCTCCTACATTGGTAGGCGAACTCTTCACCACTGAGCTACCAGGAAGCCCAATATTTTTCTCTTTATATAAACTTTAGAATAATTTGTTGATATCCACAAAATAACTTTCAAGGATTTTTGAATCAAATTGATAGATCAAGATGAGAAAAACTGACATCTAGACAATATTGACCCTTTTATCCATGAATATGCTTCCTAGATATCTCAGCGGGTAGAGAATCCACCTGGAATACAGGAAGCACAGGAGACATGGGTTCCATCACAGGGTAGGAAGATCTCCAGGAAGAGGAAATGGCAACCCACTCCAGTATTCGTACCTGAAAAATCTCATGGACAGAACAGCCTGGTGGGCTATATATAGCTCATGGGGTTGCAAAGAGTTGAACACAGAGGCTTCCCTGGTGGTCCAGTGGGTAGGGACACCGCCTTGCAGTGCAAGGGGCACTGGTTCGATCCCTGGCCTGGGAAGATCCCATGTGCTGTGGAGTGGCTGGACTGATGTATCCAATTACTGAGCTGGAGCTCTGGGGTGCATGCGCCCAGAGCCGGTGCTCTGCAACGACAGACGCCATAGCGATGGGAGGCTCACACGGGCCAAGGAACAAAGATGGATGAAAATAGATGAATGAAAGACCAACAGAAGTGGCCCGCCCGACCCCCTCCCTCCCCACCCCCCCCAAATAAATAAATAAATAAATAAATAAGTCTTTTTTAAAAAAAGTTGAACACAACTGACTAAACACACACACACAATCACATACATCCATGAATATGGACTATTTCTCCATTTATTTAGTCCTCCTTTGATTTTATTCATCAGGTTTATGGTTTTCTAATATAGATTTGGAAATGTTTTATTGTATTTATAATAAAGTGTTTCACTTTTGAAGGGTGCGTATGTAAATGGTACTATGTTTTTAATGTCAAGTTTCACTTATTAATTGCTGGTATGTAAGAAAGCAGTTGACTTCTGCATATTAACCTTGTATCCTGCAAGCTTGCTATAATTGCTTATTAATTTCATGAGTCCTTTTGTTGGTTCTTTTAGATTTTTATACCTACACAGTTAGGTCATTTCCTGATTGATATAATTTCTTACCGGAGAGTACTTTTGGAAATTCTAGAAAATCATCTCATCTGCAAAGAGAGGTTTGTTTTTTTTTCCCTAAAATTCGCAATTTGTATAAAATTCATCTACTTTACTTTTCTTATTGTGTTTGTTGGACCTTCCATTATTGAAAGAAGTGGTGAGAGGAGAAACTCTTGCCTTGATCCTGATCCTAGTGAGAAAGCTTTGAGTTTCTCACCATTAGGTATGATATTGGCAGTAGTTTTTTTTGGTAGATATTCTTTAACAAGTTGATGAAATTCCTCTCTGTTCCTATTTTGCTAAGAGATTTTTCTTGTTGTTGTTTATCATGAATGAGTGTTGGATGTTGTTACATGCTTTCTTTGTATGTTGATATGTTCATGTGATTTTTCTTCTTTAGCCTATTGTTGTGATATATTACTCTAATTGATTTTTAATGCTAAATCAGCTTTGCATGTTCGTGTGTTTGCGTGGTGTGTTCCTCGGATCCATTTTCTTTTAATCAGTATGTGCTTTTATGCTTAAAATGAGTTTCTTATAGACAGATTACACTTGGGTCATGTTTTTGACCATCATTGTCAACCTTTTTTAATTCATGCATTTAAATCATTGATGTTCAAAGTGTTGTGTATAGTTTCATATTTACTTATTCATTCATGTTTTCTGCTTTATGCTTTTGATTTTGTTCCTCTTTTTGTCTTTCACTTTTTCTGCCTTTTATTGTTTCCATTGAGCATTTTATGATTCCATTTCTCCCATTTCTTAGCATACAAATTGTATTTTTTTCAAAATGTTTTTAGTGGTTTCCCTAGAGTTTGCAACATATATTTATTAGTAATCCAAGTTCACTCTCAAATAACACTATACAATTTTATGACTGTTAAGTATTTTATAATAACAAAGTAATTTTAGTTTTTCCCATTCCTTGTATGATTGCTGTGATTTATTTTACTTATATATAAATATACACAAGTGTGTACATTACATTTCACAAGTACAGAGTGCTAGATTGGTAAGGGGTTTTCTAACAGCACTTTCAATATTTCATACTATTCTTCTGTAGCTCAGTGGTTTCTCAGGAGAAGTTGGATGTAGTTCTTAACTTTTGTAAGTATGATATTTTTCCTCTGAAAATCATCTCATCTGCAAAGAGAGGTTTTTTTTTTTCCTAAAATTCGCAATTTGTATAAAATTCATCTACTTTACTTTTCTTATTGTGTTTGTTGGACCTTCCATTATTGAAAGAAGTGGTGAGAGGAGAAACTCTTGCCTTGATCCTGATCCTAGTGAGAAAGCTTTGAGTTTCTCACCATTAGGTATGATATTGGCAGTAGTTTTTTTTGGTAGATATTCTTTAACAAGTTGATGAAATTCCTCTCTGTTCCTATTTTGCTAAGAGATTTTTCTTGTTGTTGTTTATCATGAATGAGTGTTGGATGTTGTTACATGCTTTCTTTGTATGTTGATATGTTCATGTGATTTTTCTTCTTTAGCCTATTGTTGTGATATATTACTCTAATTGATTTTTAATGCTAAATCAGCTTTGCATGTTCGTGTGTTTGCGTGGTGTGTTCCTCGGATCCATTTTCTTTTAATCAGTATGTGCTTTTATGCTTAAAATGAGTTTCTTATAGACAGATTACACTTGGGTCATGTTTTTGACCATCATTGTCAACCTTTTTTAATTCATGCATTTAAATCATTGATGTTCAAAGTGTTGTGTATAGTTTCATATTTACTTATTCATTCATGTTTTCTGCTTTATGCTTTTGATTTTGTTCCTCTTTTTGTCTTTCACTTTTTCTGCCTTTTATTGTTTCCATTGAGCATTTTATGATTCCATTTCTCCCATTTCTTAGCATACAAATTGTATTTTTTTCAAAATGTTTTTAGTGGTTTCCCTAGAGTTTGCAACATATATTTATTAGTAATCCAAGTTCACTCTCAAATAACACTATACAATTTTATGACTGTTAAGTATTTTATAATAACAAAGTAATTTTAGTTTTTCCCATTCCTTGTATGATTGCTGTGATTTATTTTACTTATATATAAATATACACAAGTGTGTACATTACATTTCACAAGTACAGAGTGCTAGATTGGTAAGGGGTTTTCTAACAGCACTTTCAATATTTCATACTATTCTTCTGTAGCTCAGTGGTTTCTCAGGAGAAGTTGGATGTAGTTCTTAACTTTTGTAAGTATGATATTTTTTCCCTCTGACTTTTTTTTCAAGATTTTTTTCTTTATTTTTTCCAGTAAATCTCATTTGAAAATGAGATTACTAAATATAGTTTTTTTTTTTTTTTTTGGAGAGGGATGGGTTGGGGAGGGAGTGGGGTGGGCAGGCCACTTCTGTTGGCCTTTCATTTATCTATTTTCATCCATCTTTGTTCTTTGGCCCATGTGGGCCTCCCATCGCGGTGGCCTATGTTGTCGCAGAGCACCGGCTCTGGGCACATGCGCTCCAGTGCTCCGGCTCGGTAATTGGACACATTGGTCCAGCTGCTCCACGGTACGTGGGATCTTCCCAGGCCAGGGATTGAACCAGTGCCCCTTGCACTGCAAGGTGGTGTCCTTACCCACTGGACCACCAGGGAAGCCCCGAATTATAGTTTTTAATTAATTATTATTATTGCCATTTGTCCTGTTTGAGTTTCCTGGATCTGTGGTGATGTCTGAAATTAATTTTGGGAATTTCTAAGTTATTACTCTTTAAAATATATCTTCTGTTCCTCTCTCTGTTCTTCTGGTGTCCCCACTGTGTTACAATTTATGTACTTGTCTCATAGACCTTGGATATATTATTCTTTTTTTTTCAGTATTTGTTTCTTCTGCTTTTTAGTTTTCAACATTTCTATTTGCATATCCTCAAGCTCAGAGGTTGATTCTCCCCTTATCCATGTCCAGTGTACTAGTAAGCTCATCAAAGGCTTTCTTTATTTCTGTTACAGTTTTTGATCTGTAGCATTTCTTTTTGATGTTTTCTTACAATTTACATCTCTTTGTTTACCTCATCCTTCTGTTCTTACATGCCATCCATCTGCTTTATCCATGAGAACCTTAGCAAATTTTTCATCATTGTTTTATTTCCAAGCTGGTAAGTCCAACATCCGTGCTTGTCTGGTTCTGATGCTTCTTCTTCTTGTCCCATTGAATTTTTTGCCTTTTAGCATCCTGTGTAATTTTTCTTGATAACTAGTTGTAATGTACGCAGTAAAAACAACTGTTTTAAATATATTTTACTAATGCTATGGTAAAGTGTTAGGAGAAGGGAAGACATTCTATGTCCTTTGATTAGATCTCAGTCTTCTAGTGAACACATGCCTTTGAAGTGTGAACATCACGTGTTTCCCAGTTTTTTCTCCTTTTGTAGGTGGGACAACATGGTTAGAGTGGGTTGAAGTTGGGTACTTTCCTCACCCCAGGTCACTTAGGTCTGATGGGGGCAGGCCACTTCTGTTGGCCTTTCATTTATCTATTTTCATCCATCTTTGTTCTTTGGCCCATGTGGGCCTCCCGTCATGTGGCCTATGTTGTTGCAGAGCGCCGGCTCTGGGCGCATGCGCTCCAGAGCTCCGGCTCGGTAATTGGACACATTGGTCCAGCTGCTCCACGGTACGTGGGATCTTCCCAGGCCAGGGATTGAACCAGTGCCCCTTGCACTGCAAGGTGGTGTCCTTACCCACTGGACCACCAGGGAAGCCCCGAATTATAGTTTTTAATTAATTATTATTATTGCCATTTGTCCTGTTTGAGTTTCCTGGATCTGTGGTGATGTCTGAAATTAATTTTGGGAATTTCTAAGTTATTACTCTTTAAAATATATCTTCTGTTCCTCTCTCTGTTCTTCTGGTGTCCCCACTGTGTTACAATTTATGTACTTGTCTCATAGACCTTGGATATATTATTCTTTTTTTTTCAGTATTTGTTTCTTCTGCTTTTTAGTTTTCAACATTTCTATTTGCATATCCTCAAGCTCAGAGGTTGATTCTCCCCTTATCCATGTCCAGTGTACTAGTAAGCTCATCAAAGGCTTTCTTTATTTCTGTTACAGTTTTTGATCTGTAGCATTTCTTTTTGATGTTTTCTTACAATTTACATCTCTTTGTTTACCTCATCCTTCTGTTCTTACATGCCATCCATCTGCTTTATCCATGAGAACCTTAGCAAATTTTTCATCATTGTTTTATTTCCAAGCTGGTAAGTCCAACATCCGTGCTTGTCTGGTTCTGATGCTTCTTCTTCTTGTCCCATTGAATTTTTTGCCTTTTAGCATCCTGTGTAATTTTTCTTGATAACTAGTTGTAATGTACGCAGTAAAAACAACTGTTTTAAATATATTTTACTAATGCTATGGTAAAGTGTTAGGAGAAGGGAAGACATTCTATGTCCTTTGATTAGATCTCAGTCTTCTAGTGAACACATGCCTTTGAAGTGTGAACATCACGTGTTTCCCAGTTTTTTCTCCTTTTGTAGGTGGGACAACATGGTTAGAGTGGGTTGAAGTTGGGTACTTTCCTCACCCCAGGTCACTTAGGTCTGATGAAGTCCCAGGAGGTTAGGCTCTGGTTACATAGTTTCTCCTGAAGGCAAGCCTTTTTCAGAAGAACAATTTGCTCTGTTTTTTTTTTTTTTTTTTAAATGATTTTCCCCCTGTATTCCAGTAGCATGAAGGGAGTTTTTTCTGATATTTATATATTTTTCTGATAGTTCTCTGTGGGTACTTAAAGTCTACTTCCCAAAGTTTCCTCCTGTGGCTGGGTTTCCCTGGAAGACTTATTTAAGTCTCAGAGTTGTCCACACTTGGTCTCTGGCAATGCATCAATTACAGTTCAGGTTTTACTATGCCAGCCCTGCTTTCTATGGATGTTTCCACTCATTTGTCTGCTCTTGTAAGCTATGACTGCCTATGTGTTCCTGCTTGTCTTCTGAATCTTATGGGCAGTTGTTCTTCCTGTCTTATCCTCTCTTACAGATCTAAAAGATTTAGTCTGTTAAACGTTTTCACTTGTTGTTAGGATGGTATGGTGATTCCAAGCTCCTTACATGCAAAATTGGAAACTGGCACTTAATATCTTTTTAAAAGGTAATTATCAGTCTTATTTTTACATCCCCAAATATATCCTGAGTCAGCTCACTTATTCATTCTCTAGTATCATGAATTTGGATCAAGCCACCATCATCTATTTCCTGGACTAGTGGTATGGTTTCCTAAATGGTGCTTCCACTTCTATTGGCCTCATTTTAATCAGTTTTTTACACTGTAGTAAGAATAATATAGCATGATTAAAGCACTTTGATGACTCTCTTAGGCACTTAGAGGAACAATCCTTAACATGCATGGCCTAATGCACCTGTTCACTTTGAAATTGACTTTTGTCTGCTAATTGACTCCAGCTCTTTTATATCTCTAACCCTTCTTACATACTCTTCCTTCATACCTTTTAAATATATTTTACTAATGCTATGGTAAAGTGTTAGGAGAAGGGAAGACATTCTATGTCCTTTGATTAGATCTCAGTCTTCTAGTGAACACATGCCTTTGAAGTGTGAACATCACGTGTTTCCCAGTTTTTTCTCCTTTTGTAGGTGGGACAACATGGTTAGAGTGGGTTGAAGTTGGGTACTTTCCTCACCCCAGGTCACTTAGGTCTGATGAAGTCCCAGGAGGTTAGGCTCTGGTTACATAGTTTCTCCTGAAGGCAAGCCTTTTTCAGAAGAACAATTTGCTCTGTTTTTTTTTTTTTTTTTTAAATGATTTTCCCCCTGTATTCCAGTAGCATGAAGGGAGTTTTTTCTGATATTTATATATTTTTCTGATAGTTCTCTGTGGGTACTTAAAGTCTACTTCCCAAAGTTTCCTCCTGTGGCTGGGTTTCCCTGGAAGACTTATTTAAGTCTCAGAGTTGTCCACACTTGGTCTCTGGCAATGCATCAATTACAGTTCAGGTTTTACTATGCCAGCCCTGCTTTCTATGGATGTTTCCACTCATTTGTCTGCTCTTGTAAGCTATGACTGCCTATGTGTTCCTGCTTGTCTTCTGAATCTTATGGGCAGTTGTTCTTCCTGTCTTATCCTCTCTTACAGATCTAAAAAGATTTAGTCTGTTAAACGTTTTCACTTGTTGTTAGGATGGTATGGTGATTCCAAGCTCCTTACATGCAAAATTGGAAACTGGCACTTAATATCTTTTTAAAAGGTAATTATCAGTCTTATTTTTACATCCCCAAATATATCCTGAGTCAGCTCACTTATTCATTCTCTAGTATCATGAATTTGGATCAAGCCACCATCATCTATTTCCTGGACTAGTGGTATGGTTTCCTAAATGGTGCTTCCACTTCTATTGGCCTCATTTTAATCAGTTTTTTACACTGTAGTAAGAATAATATAGCATGATTAAAGCACTTTGATGACTCTCTTAGGCACTTAGAGGAACAATCCTTAACATGCATGGCCTAATGCACCTGTTCACACTGCTGCTGGCCACTCTAAACTCATTTAGAGTTACTTCCACTCTTGTTCCAGTTACCAATTAGACAAATAATTGACTCCAGCTCTTTTATATCTCTAACCCTTCTTACATACTCTTCCTTCATACCTTCAATCTTACTAATTCTTTGCATCTCAGTTTTATCATTCCTCCCTCAGAGAAGCGTTCCCTAATACACTCATCTAAAATCTGTTTTTTGAACTCTGTTCTTTCCATCCATAGAATTTGTCACCATTTTTCTTTTGCCTGCACTATGCAGCACATGGAATCTTAGTTCCCTGACCAGGGATTGAACCTGTGCCTCTGCAGTGGAAGCTCAGAATTTTATCTGCTGGACCACTAAGGAAGTCCTGTTGTCACCAATTTAAATTAACACATTCATGTGTGCATTTTAAAGTTTGTTTATATCCTTTTGAATTTAAATATTATGTCTTGTTTATGTTAAAAAATGAAAACAATGGACTTCTGGCATCAGCTCCAAAATGTACAAAGAGCTTGGAAGTTCTAACTCCAGTTCTACAAAAGGAAAAGCTGAGCATACTAAAAATCATTGATTTTCTTGGATTCATTAGAGAGCTGTCTGCAGGGAAAATCATCTCCTAAAAGTCTGGAGAGATAGGTGAATCAGAGAGTCATATTTGAGATCAGCTTGCTTGAAGGAGGTGGTTGGGCCTAACTGCAAAGGACATACAAGTGTCATGAATAAATGATAAATTGCTTGAGGATGAATACAGAATAACACGAGAGTGAGAATCTTCCGGGGGTTGTAGTCTCAGGGAGCCCCCACAGTTACATGGATTTTTATCTAAAAAATCCCAACAGATCCTGAAGATGAATATTTGCAAATTATCTCCTCATCTCTCAGATAGGAGCAAGGGAGTTATAATCATTAGGTATTGCTACCTGAGATTTTCTCATAACAAATGCCTACTCTCAAAGGAAAATGACTACAAAAAGCTTATTCCAGGTAGGGAAGGACATTTCTTCAGTCCTCTCTAGCCTTCCTGTCTCATCTATTTAGAGGAAAAGAGGCTCTTTCTCTGGAGAAGGTGAAGATCATAGTGTGTGCATGTGTGTGTGCCTAGTCATTCAGTCATGACTGACTCTTTGGGATGCCGTGGACTGTAGCCTGCCGGGTTCTTCTGTCCATGGGATTATTCAAGCAAAACTACTGGAATGGGTTGCCGTTTCCTACTTCAGCAGATCTTTCCAATCCAGGGACTGAACCTTCATCTCCTGTGTTGACTGGTGGATTCCATTTTTCTTTTTAATTTATTTATTTTACTTTTTACTTTTACAGAGTTTTGTTATTTACTGCTATACATAAACCTGAATCAGCCAAATGTGTGCACATGACTCCTTTCACTCGAACTTCCTCCCATCTCCTCCCCATCCCACCGCACTAGGTTGTTATATAGCCCCTGTGTGAGTTCCCTAATCTTACAGCAGATTCACATTGGTAGTCTCTTTTACATATGATAATATAAGTTTCACGTTTACTCTTTCCATACATCTCACCCATTCCTCCCACACCAAATGTCCATCAGTTTGTTCTCTCTCTGTCTCCATTGCTGCTCTTCATATCCATTAATTAATACCATCTTTCTAGATTCCATATATATGTGCTAGTATGCATATTCTTTTGAATTTAAATAACTTTTAAAAACGCTTCTACAAAAGTACTGGAAGAAGAAAAATGAGCATACTAAAAATCATTGATTTTCTTGGATTCATTAGAGAGCTGTCTGCAGGGAAAATCATCTCCTAAAAGTCTGGAGAGATAGGTGAATCAGAGAGTCATATTTGAGATCAGCTTGCTTGAAGGAGGTGGTTGGGCCTAACTGCAAAGGACATACAAGTGTCATGAATAAATGATAAATTGCTTGAGGATGAATACAGAATAACACGAGAGTGAGAATCTTCCGGGGGTTGTAGTCTCAGGAGCCCCCACAGTTACATGGATTTTTATCTAAAAAATCCCAACAGATCCTGAAGATGAATATTTGCAAATTATCTCCTCATCTCTCAGATAGGAGCAAGGGAGTTATAATCATTAGGTATTGCTACCTGAGATTTTCTCATAACAAATGCCTACTCTCAAAGGAAAATGACTACAAAAAGCTTATTCCAGGTAGGGAAGGACATTTCTTCAGTCCTCTCTAGCCTTCCTGTCTCATCTATTTAGAGGAAAAGAGGCTCTTTCTCTGGAGAAGGTGAAGATCATAGTGTGTGCATGTGTGTGTGCCTAGTCATTCAGTCATGACTGACTCTTTGGGATGCCGTGGACTGTAGCCTGCCGGGTTCTTCTGTCCATGGGATTATTCAAGCAAAACTACTGGAATGGGTTGCCGTTTCCTACTTCAGCAGATCTTTCCAATCCAGGGACTGAACCTTCATCTCCTGTGTTGACTGGTGGATTCCATTTTTCTTTTTAATTTATTTATTTTTATTTTACTTTTACAGAGTTTTGTTATTTACTGCTATACATAAACCTGAATCAGCCAAATGTGTGCACATGACTCCTTTCACTCGAACTTCCCTCCCATCTCCCTCCCCATCCCACCGCACTAGGTTGTTATATAGCCCCTGTGTGAGTTCCCCTAATCTTACAGCAGATTCACATTGGTAGTCTCTTTTACATATGATAATATAAGTTTCCACGTTTACTCTTTCCATACATCTCACCCATTCCTCCCACACCAAATGTCCATCAGTTTGTTCTCTCTCTGTCTCCATTGCTGCTCTTCATATCCATTAATTAATACCATCTTTCTAGATTCCATATATATGTGCTAGTATGCAATATTTATCTTTCTCTTTCTGACTTACTTCACTCTATATGATAGGTTCTAGGTTCATCCACCTTGTTAGGACTGACTTGGATGCATTTCCCTTCTTTTCTTTCTTTTTTTTTTTTTAAATTTGGCCTCTTTTTATTGGTCCTTCATTTATTTATTTTCATCCATCTTAATTCTTTGGCCTGTGTGGGCCTCCCATTGCAGCCTGGTTGCAGAGCACCAGCTCTGGGCGCGTACACTTCAGAACACTGGCTCCTAATCGGACACAACTTGTCCAGCCGCTCTGTGGCATGTGGGATCTTCCCATGCCACGGATCCAACTGGTGCCCCTTGCACTGCAAGGCTGACTCTTTACCCACTGGACTACCAAGGAAGCCCAGATGCTTTTCTTTTTACAGCTGAGAAATATTCTGTTGTATATGTGTACCACAGCTTATTTAGCCATTCATGGACATCTGGGTTGTTACTATGTTTTAGCTATTGTAAACAATGCTGCAGTCAATAATGGGGTGCATGTATCTTTTTCAACTTTGATTGCCTAATAGTGGGGTTGCTGGATCATATGGTTCTATTCCTAGTTTTTAAGGGAATCTCCATGCTGTCTTCCATAGTGACTGTATCAACTTACATGCCCACCACCAGTGCAAGAGTGTTTCCTTTTCTCCACACCCTCTCCAGCGTTTATTGTCTGTAGATATTTTGATGATGGCCATTCTGACTGGTGTGAGGTGATATCTTATTGTAGTTTTGATTTGCATTTCTCCAGTAATGGAACAACGTTGAGCATCTTTTCATGTTTTTTTTTTTTTTTTTGGCTATCCGTTTGTCTTCTTTGGAGAGATGTCTGTTTAGGTTTTTTGCCCATTTTGTTGATTGGGTTGTTTGTTTTTTTAGTGTTGAGTTGTATGAGTTGCTTGTATATTTTGGAAATTAATTCTTTGTCGGTTATTTCATTTGCTACTGTTTTCTCTCATTCATAGGATTGTCTTCTCACCCTGTTTATAGTTTCTTTTGCTGTGCAAAAGCTTTCATGTTTAATTAGGTCCCACTTGTTTATTGTTGTTTTTATTTCCATTAATCTAGGAGGTGGGTAGTAAATCTTGCTTTGTTTTATGTTCTGCCTATGTTTTCGTCTAAGAGTTTTATGGTTTCTGGTCTTACATTTGGGTCTTTAATCCATTTTGAATTTATCTTTGGGTATGGTGTTAGGAAGTGTTCCACTTCCTTCTTTACATTTAGCTGTCCACATTTCCCAGCACTACTTATTGAAGAGGCTGTCTTTGCCCCATTGTATATACAAAAATATTGAACACTTCACGAATTTGTGTGTCATCCTTGCACAGGGATTATGCTAATCTCTGTATCATTCCAATTTTAGTATATGTGCTGCCAAAGTGAGCACTGGCTGGTGAATTCTTTACCACTGAGCCACATGGGAAGCTGAAAGGTCATAGTAAGAAGTACTTAAAAGCACAAAGAATTTATCATAAGATTATAGAACTCTTTATTTTCCCCATGTATCTTCACATCACCAACAGGACTCTAGTACAATAACAGTGAACTATAGCTGAAAGAACTGAATACTGGAAGAGCAATCATTGTGAAAAGCAACCTGAGTATTTTCCATAGCAAAGGCCTAATCTTAAAGGAAAATGACTTCACCAGAGTATTATCACATATGAGAAAAGGGCATTTCTCATACTTTATTCCATTCCTATTTTCTTTTTGAGGGATAAAACAAGCAAACACATTCAGTAGATGCCAAGACTGTAAGGAAATAATAGGAATTAAAATCAGGGAAAGGAAGTACTGGAGAAACGCTTGTGAAGGTCACAGCTCAAGACACATGCTCACTAAAAGACTCAAATTTCTTTATAACACTTCCGTTTTAACATACTTTACCACCATGCTAACAAATCCCTAGCATGAGTAAAGTGTACTATAGTTTAAAGACTGTAAAAGATTGGGTTGTTTGTTTTTTTAGTGTTGAGTTGTATGAGTTGCTTGTATATTTTGGAAATTAATTCTTTGTCGGTTATTTCATTTGCTACTGTTTTCTCTCATTCATAGGATTGTCTTCTCACCCTGTTTATAGTTTCTTTTGCTGTGCAAAAGCTTTCATGTTTAATTAGGTCCCACTTGTTTATTGTTGTTTTTATTTCCATTAATCTAGGAGGTGGGTAGTAAATCTTGCTTTGTTTTATGTTCTGCCTATGTTTTCGTCTAAGAGTTTTATGGTTTCTGGTCTTACATTTGGGTCTTTAATCCATTTTGAATTTATCTTTGGGTATGGTGTTAGGAAGTGTTCCACTTCCTTCTTTTACATTTAGCTGTCCACATTTCCCAGCACTACTTATTGAAGAGGCTGTCTTTGCCCCATTGTATATACAAAAATATTGAACACTTCACGAATTTGTGTGTCATCCTTGCACAGGGATTATGCTAATCTCTGTATCATTCCAATTTTAGTATATGTGCTGCCAAAGTGAGCACTGGCTGGTGAATTCTTTACCACTGAGCCACATGGGAAGCTGAAAGGTCATAGTAAGAAGTACTTAAAAGCACAAAGAATTTATCATAAGATTATAGAACTCTTTATTTTCCCCATGTATCTTCACATCACCAACAGGACTCTAGTACAATAACAGTGAACTATAGCTGAAAGAACTGAATACTGGAAGAGCAATCATTGTGAAAAGCAACCTGAGTATTTTCCATAGCAAAGGCCTAATCTTAAAGGAAAATGACTTCACCAGAGTATTATCACATATGAGAAAAGGGCATTTCTCATACTTTATTCCATTCCTATTTTCTTTTTGAGGGATAAAACAAGCAAACACATTCAGTAGATGCCAAGACTGTAAGGAAATAATAGGGAATTAAAATCAGGGAAAGGAAGTACTGGAGAAACGCTTGTGAAGGTCACAGCTCAAGACACATGCTCACTAAAAGACTCAAATTTCTTTATAACACTTCCCGTTTTAACATACTTTACCACCATGCTAACAAATCCCTAGCATGAGTAAAGTGTACTATAGTTTAAAGACTGTAAAACACAGATTTTCACTGAAGACTGGAAAGCCCAGAGAGAGGAGTCAAAAAGCAAAAGATAATACAGGCCTCTGACACCTATAACTATAGAAATAATTAAATACATCATACAAAAAATTTAAAATAACTGCAACTACTATGTTAAGGTCTCTAATGCAAAATATAGTTGATATATATAAGCAGAGAAATAATGGATTTAAAAATTAAATCAATACTTATTATATTTTACAAAATTATATTGTAAAATTATAATTTTACAGTTGTGTTTTTCCAAAATAGAAACACTAGAACCAGATCATTTTCATTGGAATTTCTAGCAAGTGGTTAAGGAAGAAACTACATCAATTTTTACAATCTTTTCTAGAAAAATAGAAGTCGAGGTGCCACATTCTTATTCTCTTAAGTCACCAAATTTGGAAAACTCAGCTATGGCCACAGAACTGGAAAAGGTTAGTTTTTATTCCAGTTTCAAAGAAGAGCAATGACAAAGCATGTTCCAACTACCATATAATAGTGCTCATTTCACAAGCTACCAAAGACATGATCAAAATCCTTCAAACTAGCCTTCAGCTGTACATGAACTCAGAACTTCCATATGTACAAGCTAGATTTAGAAAAGGCAAAGGGACCGGAGTTCAAATTGTCTACATTCATTGCATCATAGAGAAATAAAGGGAGTTCCAGAAAAACACCTACTTCTGCTTCATTGACTATACTAAAGCCTTTGACTGTGTGGATCACAATAAACTGTGGAAAATTCTTAAAAGGTTGAGAAGTACCACCCCCGAAGGGGTCAAATTGAAAAAATTTCTTTTGGATTCCATTCCTATTTTCTTTTGAGGATAAAACAAGCAAACACATTCAGTAGATGCCAAGACTGTAAGGAAATAATAGGAATTAAAATCAGGGAAAGGAAGTACTGGAGAAACGCTTGTGAAGGTCACAGCTCAAGACACATGCTCACTAAAAGACTCAAATTTCTTTATAACACTTCCCGTTTTAACATACTTTACCACCATGCTAACAAATCCCTAGCATGAGTAAAGTGTACTATAGTTTAAAGACTGTAAAACACAGATTTTCACTGAAGACTGGAAAGCCCAGAGAGAGGAGTCAAAAAGCAAAAGATAATACAGGCCTCTGACACCTATAACTATAGAAATAATTAAATACATCATACAAAAAATTTAAAATAACTGCAACTACTATGTTAAGGTCTCTAATGCAAAATATAGTTGATATATATAAGCAGAGAAATAATGGATTTAAAAATTAAATCAATACTTATTATATTTTTACAAAATTATATTGTAAAATTATAATTTTACAGTTGTGTTTTTCCAAAATAGAAACACTAGAACCAGATCATTTTCATTGGAATTTCTAGCAAGTGGTTAAGGAAGAAACTACATCAATTTTTACAATCTTTTCTAGAAAAATAGAAGTCGAGGTGCCACATTCTTATTCTCTTAAGTCACCAAATTTGGAAAACTCAGCTATGGCCACAGAACTGGAAAAGGTTAGTTTTTATTCCAGTTTCAAAGAAGAGCAATGACAAAGCATGTTCCAACTACCATATAATAGTGCTCATTTCACAAGCTACCAAAGACATGATCAAAATCCTTCAAACTAGCCTTCAGCTGTACATGAACTCAGAACTTCCATATGTACAAGCTAGATTTAGAAAAGGCAAAGGGACCGGAGTTCAAATTGTCTACATTCATTGCATCATAGAGAAATAAAGGGAGTTCCAGAAAAACACCTACTTCTGCTTCATTGACTATACTAAAGCCTTTGACTGTGTGGATCACAATAAACTGTGGAAAATTCTTAAAAGGTTGAGAATACCAGACTACCTTACCTTCTCCCGAGAAACCTGTGTGTGGATCAAGAAGCAGCAGTTGGAACTGGACATAAAACAACTATCTGGTTCAAAATTGGGAAAAGAGTATGATAAATCTGTATATTGTTACCCTTTTAATATACCTTCTGTGCGGAGTACAACATGAGAAATGGCAGGTTGGATGAATCACAAGCTGGAATGAAGATTACCAAGAGAAATATTAACCTAAGATATACAAATGATACCACTCTAATGGCAGCAAGTGAAGAAGAACTAGAGTCTCCTCATGAAGGCAGAAGAGGAGAGTGAAAAAGCTGGCTTGAAAGTCAACATTGAAAAACTAAGATCATGGCATCCAGTCCCATCACTTCATGGCAAATTGAAGGGGGAAAAGTGGAAGCAGTGACAGATTTTATTTTCTTGGGCTCCAAAATTACTGCAGACAGTGACTATAGCCATGAAATTAACACACACTCGCTCCTTGGAAGGAAAGCTATGACAAACCTAGACAGCATATTAAAAATCGGAGTTATCACTTTGTTGACACAGGTCTGTAAAGTTAAAGCTATAGTTTTTCCAGTAGTCATGTATGGATCTCAGAGTTGGACCATAAAGAAGACTGATGAACTGATGCTTTTTGAATTGTGGTAAAGATTCTTGAGAGCCCTTGGACAGCAAGGCATTCAAATCAATTGCTCCTAAAGGAAATCAACCCTGAATATTCTTTGGAAGGACTGATGCTGAAGCTAAAACTCCAGTACTTTGGCCACCTGATATGAAGAGTGGACTCATTGGAAAAGACCCTGATGCAGGGAGAGACTGAAGGCAAAAGCAGAGGGTGCCAGAGGATGAGATGATCAAATAGCATGACAGACTCAATGAATATGAATTTAGCAGACTCCAGGAGGCAGTGGAGGACAGAGGAACCTGGCATGCAAAAGAGTCAGACATATAAAGAGTTGGCCATGACTTAGTGACTGAACAGCAACCACAAAGTGTTATTCTAATATCAAAATTAGAGAAAGACAATGAAAAATAACAAAAGTATAGAATATATTTCATTAATACAGTATAAAGTTATTCATCAAAATATGAGTAAAATAAATTACTATTGTATAATTATATTTGTATCCCTTGACCAAGTGAAATTTTTTTCAGATAAACAAATCTAGTTTAACACTGGAAAATCAATCAGAGTAATCTACAGCATCAGTTAAGTTAAGGGGAAAAAAAATCAATTGATGAAGAGAAGGCATTTGACAAAATTCATTGCCCATTCATGATAAAAAAAATTTCTCAGCACACTTGGAAGTGAAAGGAACTTCCTCAATCCCATTAAAATCATCCATGAAAAATCCACTGTTAACATCACTTAATGGTGACAAGCAATATGCTTTCTCCCTAATATCAGAAGCAAGGCAAGTGTGTTTTCACTCATTCCGTTTCAACATCTACAGTTAGTGCAATAGACAAGGAAAGGAAATAAAATGTTTATAAATTCTAAGGAAGAAATAAAACTCTTTTTCTGTGATGATATGATTTCTGCATTGAAAATTAGAAGATGATCTACACACAGAACTTCCTGGAACTAATATGCCAGTCAGTGTAATAGGGTCGCATGGTTCATGGTTAATATATAAAATTCAAATATATATATATATATATATATAACTTTAAAAATTTCTAGAAATGAACTATTAAATTTAAAAATTTTAAATATTATTATCAATAACACCCCCAATGAATTAGAAATAAATTTAACAAAATATGTACAGAACCCATATATCAAACCATAAAACTCTAAAGGGAAAATTCACCAAAGAATTTAAAAAGAATAGTTTGCACTTATGTATCAGAAGACTCAATATTTTTGATATATAATTCTTTCCAATGTGATCTGTAGGCCCACTGATTCAAATAAAAATTATAGCAAGCTCTATTTTAGATATGAATAAGCTGATTGTAATATTTAGGTGGAATGGCAAAATATCTAGAATAGCTGACACAAGACTAAATAATATGAAGTAAAAATAAAACTGGAGGATTCACACTACCAAAATTCAGGACTTACTATAAATTTACAGTAAACAGAATATCATGGTGCTACCGAAAAGTAAGCACAGAACAGTGGGACAGAATAGGAAGTCTGAAAGTTCTATATAATACAGTATAAAGTTATTCATCAAAATATGAGTAAAATAAATTACTATTGTATAATTATATTTGTATCCCTTGACCAAGTGAAATTTTTTTCAGATAAACAAATCTAGTTTAACACTGGAAAATCAATCAGAGTAATCTACAGCATCAGTTAAGTTAAGGGGAAAAAAAATCAATTGATGAAGAGAAGGCATTTGACAAAATTCATTGCCCATTCATGATAAAAAAAATTTCTCAGCACACTTGGAAGTGAAAGGAACTTCCTCAATCCCATTAAAATCATCCATGAAAAATCCACTGTTAACATCACTTAATGGTGACAAGCAATATGCTTTCTCCCTAATATCAGAAGCAAGGCAAGTGTGTTTTCACTCATTCCGTTTCAACATCTACAGTTAGTGCAATAGACAAGGAAAGGAAATAAAATGTTTATAAATTCTAAGGAAGAAATAAAACTCTTTTTCTGTGATGATATGATTTCTGCATTGAAAATTAGAAGATGATCTACACACAGAACTTCCTGGAACTAATATGCCAGTCAGTGTAATAGGGTCGCATGGTTCATGGTTAATATATAAAATTCAAATATATATATATATATATATATAACTTTAAAAATTTCTAGAAATGAACTATTAAATTTAAAAATTTTAAATATTATTATCAATAACACCCCCAATGAATTAGAAATAAATTTAACAAAATATGTACAGAACCCATATATCAAACCATAAAACTCTAAAGGGAAAATTCACCAAAGAATTTAAAAAAAGAATAGTTTGCACTTATGTATCAGAAGACTCAATATTTTTGATATATAATTCTTTCCAATGTGATCTGTAGGCCCACTGATTCAAATAAAAATTATAGCAAGCTCTATTTTAGATATGAATAAGCTGATTGTAATATTTAGGTGGAATGGCAAAATATCTAGAATAGCTGACACAAGACTAAATAATATGAAGTAAAAATAAAACTGGAGGATTCACACTACCAAAATTCAGGACTTACTATAAATTTACAGTAAACAGAATATCATGGTGCTACCGAAAAGTAAGCACAGAACAGTGGGACAGAATAGGAAGTCTGAAAGTTCTATATAGTTATACTCAACTGATTTTCTAAAAGAAATGCAGCTCATGGAAAAAGGATACTCTTTCTCAGCGAATCGTATGGATGAGTTGATGTCTCTATATAAGTAAAATTAACTTAGATGTGTACATTAGACATTTTATATAAATCACTTCAAAGTGTTTAAGAAAGTTAAATATAAAACTACATGGAAACTATTAACAGAAATTCTATCTGACTTTGATTTTTAATATACAGCATCTAGAGCATGATCCATGAAAGAAAAGCTTGATGAGTGTACTTTTCTTAAAATT
Organism: Tragulus kanchil; assembly: GCA_022376925.1. Taxonomy (NCBI): domain Eukaryota; kingdom Metazoa; phylum Chordata; class Mammalia; order Artiodactyla; family Tragulidae; genus Tragulus; species Tragulus kanchil. The sequence goes on along the minus strand of JAIOJX010000026.1, from coordinate 258,918,382 downwards.
TGAAACTTTCAGAACTTTTCTGACAGTCCAGTGTTTGGCTCTTCACTTCCACTGAAGGGGTGTACCACCTTCTGCTCTGCAAAATACATTGTTAAGGGAATGAAAAGGAAAGTCTCCATCTGGTAAAAAGTATTTGCAGACATGCATATGAGAAAGAACTATTGTCCAAAACATATAAGAACTTTTAAAATTTGACAATAAACAAACAACCCAATTTAGAAAATAGTCAAAAGATCCAAAGAGAAATCTCATCAAAGGTATTCCCTGGTGATCCTCTAGTTACAACTCAGCACTTTCACTGGGCCTAACTTCATTCCCTGGTCAGAAAACTAAGACCCTGCAAGCCTCATGTCTCAGCTCCCCCCCAAAAAAGTCTCACAAAAGGAAATATTATCTGTCAGTGTACGGTCATCAGTTGTGACAAATGTTTAATCTGGGGGGCGGTGGTTATTGATAAAATAAGTGATAGAATAAATAAATGGAAAATAACCAATTCTGTGCAGAAAAATTCCAAATAATTTATGTAGTTACTCTGTCCTCAAGGAAATGGAGCATAACTTCCCACTTTTTTAAGGTAAGCTGTGCATAGTGACTTCATAGAATATGAAAGGGGAAAACAAGAATAATTTTACAGTGGAGAAACATGACAAACACTGCCTCAGTCAGGTAATCAAGATTAATATCAACAGCAATAAATCATGCTGATAGTGTGTACTCTTGATATGATGTTATGAAAATGCACTTTACCTCTGTGGTCTTTCTCCCTCAAACACAAAACTCCAGTGTAATCGTGAGGAAAAGATCAGACTAATCCTAATTTAGGAATGTTCTACAAAATGCCTGACCAGTACTTTTCAAAATGTCAAGGTCACCATAAACAAAGAGTCTAATCTCTCACAGCTAAGAAGAACCTCAGAAAACATGACTTCTAAATGTAATGAAGTATCCACGATGAATTCCTGAAACAGAAAATGATATTAGGCCAAATATAAATATTTCTGATAAATTAACAGATTTTAGTTAATAATAAAGTATCAGTTGGATGTCCTAGGTGGCTCCCTAATGTGTCATGCCAATGCACTATGTTGATATTAGGGGAAATATGGATTTGTACTGGTTGGGAACTCTGTGTACCATCTGAAATTTGTAGCTCTTAAGCTCTTCTAAAATAAAAAGTTTAAAAAAAGAATATGGGTGACTTGCATAGTAAATATTTGCTGAGTTAATGGTTAATGTCTGCCAAGTAGACTGAGCTGCAAGTATTCTGAGCCCCAGTGTAAGACAGTAAGTGTTTTTTACAGATTAAAATTATGTTAATGTATTGATGGAATGTGAGGTATCAGGGGATAGGATTATATTGGGAGTGCCGTGAATTTGTTGTGGTGGTTGTTCAGTCACTAAATCATGTCACTCTTTGCAACCCTGTGGACTGTAGCATACCAGCCTCCTCTGTCCACCATCTCCTGGGGTTTGCTCAAATTCATGTCCATTGAGTTGGTGATGCTATCTAGCTATCTCATCCTCTGCCACCCTCTTCTCACTTTGCCTTGGAAATATTATCTGTCAGTGTACGGTCATCAGTTGTGACAAATGTTTAATCTGGGGGGCGGTGGTTATTGATAAAATAAGTGATAGAATAAATAAATGGAAAATAACCAATTCTGTGCAGAAAAATTCCAAATAATTTATGTAGTTACTCTGTCCTCAAGGAAATGGAGCATAACTTCCCACTTTTTTAAGGTAAGCTGTGCATAGTGACTTCATAGAATATGAAAGGGGAAAACAAGAATAATTTTACAGTGGAGAAACATGACAAACACTGCCTCAGTCAGGTAATCAAGATTAATATCAACAGCAATAAATCATGCTGATAGTGTGTACTCTTGATATGATGTTATGAAAATGCACTTTACCTCTGTGGTCTTTCTCCCTCAAACACAAAACTCCAGTGTAATCGTGAGGAAAAGATCAGACTAATCCTAATTTAGGAATGTTCTACAAAATGCCTGACCAGTACTTTTCAAAATGTCAAGGTCACCATAAACAAAGAGTCTAATCTCTCACAGCTAAGAAGAACCTCAGAAAACATGACTTCTAAATGTAATGAAGTATCCACGATGAATTCCTGAAACAGAAAATGATATTAGGCCAAATATAAATATTTCTGATAAATTAACAGATTTTAGTTAATAATAAAGTATCAGTTGGATGTCCTAGGTGGCTCCCTAATGTGTCATGCCAATGCACTATGTTGATATTAGGGGAAATATGGATTTGTACTGGTTGGGAACTCTGTGTACCATCTGAAATTTGTAGCTCTTAAGCTCTTCTAAAATAAAAAGTTTAAAAAGAATATGGGTGACTTGCATAGTAAATATTTGCTGAGTTAATGGTTAATGTCTGCCAAGTAGACTGAGCTGCAAGTATTCTGAGCCCCAGTGTAAGACAGTAAGTGTTTTTTACAGATTAAAATTATGTTAATGTATTGATGGAATGTGAGGTATCAGGGGATAGGATTATATTGGGAGTGCCGTGAATTTGTTGTGGTGGTTGTTCAGTCACTAAATCATGTCACTCTTTGCAACCCTGTGGACTGTAGCATACCAGCCTCCTCTGTCCACCATCTCCTGGGGTTTGCTCAAATTCATGTCCATTGAGTTGGTGATGCTATCTAGCTATCTCATCCTCTGCCACCCTCTTCTCACTTTGCCTTCAAGCTTTTCCAGCATCAGGGTCTTTTCCAGTGAGTCAGATCTTTGCATCGGGTGGCAAAGTAATGGAGCTTCAACTTCAGCATCAGTCCTTCCAATGAATATTCAGGGTTAATTTCCTTTAGGATTGATTGATTTGAACTCCTTGCCATCCAAGGGCACTCAAGAGTATTTTATAGTACCACCATTGAAAAAGCATAAATTCTTTGGTGCTCTGCCTTCTTTATGGTCCAGCTCTCACATCCATATATGACTACTGGAAAAACCATAGCTTTGACTGTATGGACCTTTGTTGGAAAAGTGATGCCCCTGCTTTTTAAAATGCTGTCTATGCATATCCCTGGTCTGGGAACATGCATGTCTGTGAACAACAAAACTCTGTAAAAATTTAAATTAAAAAAAAATGATGTCTAGTTTTGTCATAGCTTTCCTTCCAAGGAGCAAGCATCTTTTAATTTCATGGCTGCAGTCACCATCCACAGTGATCTTGGAGTCTAAGAGAACAAAATTTGTTACTGCTTCCAGTTTTTCCCTTTCTATTTGCCTCAAAGTAATGGACCCAGATGCCATGATCTTAATTTTTTAATGTTGAATTTTAGGCCAGCCTTTTCACTCTCTTATTTCACCCTCATCAAGAGGCTCTTTAGTTCCTCTTCACTTTCTACTATTGGAGTGCTATCATCTGCATATTTTAGGTTGTTAATATTTCTCCTGGCAGTCTTGATTCCCAGCTTGTGGTTAATCCAGCCTGGCATTTCACATGATGTACCCTGTACAGAAGTGAAGTAAGCAGAGTGACCATATACAGCCTTGTCGTACTTATTTGCCAATTTTGAACCAGTCAGTTTTCATGAACTTATATAATAATAAAATGCCCTCAGTTCATACGTGAAGTAACTAAGGTATATGGAGCCGTAGGTATGTAATGTAGCAATGCTGGGAGAATCCCTCACATTGGTCAGATACAGTATGGTTAAAGATTTTGGTCTAGATTCAACTCCAACGCCTACTGGCCAAGTGACCTTGAGGAAGTGCCCTGCAGGCATTGATCATTGTAATACATTGTTGCTGTACTGGTGCTGTGTTCTATGCACTGTTCTGAATACTGTATCGTGTATTGACTCATAGGTATAGACACATGCATGTACACACACAGGCAGGGAAAATTTATTATGCCAGTCCTATTATTTCCTGTTTTACAAAGAGGCAAAATACTTTGCTCTAGATCATCAAGTGGGCAAATATCAGAGCCAGTGCTCAAACCTTAGCAACCTTCGTCCAGTGTCTACAACCTTAAGGCCTAAAAACAGAACTGTTTTGTGAATCTGTGTGAAATACAGCCTTTTGTGTTACTGGGATCTTGAAATGAGCCAATCAGTGTAAGATATTTGGTACTGTGGCAATTAATAAATACCTTTTCCCTTATGGTAAAGGAAGACAAGATAACCTTCTCATCAGTCTCTGACTGTCTGAGTTGAAATCCTCAAAGTTGAAACCCTCACCTTTTTTTTTTTCAGCTTTACTGAGATATAACAGACATATAACATTGTATATGGAAAAGGTATATGGATGTGTTGATTTAATACACATATGTTGCACTATGATTCCCACCATAGTGTTAGCTAACAACTCCACTGTCACAGTGACTATCATTTTTTTTTCCTGTGGTGAGCACATCTAAGATTTAGTCTCTTAGCCACTTGCAGGTATATTGTACAGTACTGTTATTTGTTATTATAATGCTTTCCATTAGATCCCCAGATCTTATTCATCTTCTAACTGGAAGTTTGTACTCTCCCTGTTTCCTCCCATGTCCTGGGAAACCATCAGTTTCTATGAGTTTAATGGTTTTTAGATTTCACATACAAGTGATAATACACAATGTTTGTCTTTCTCTGTCTGATGTATTCCACTTAGCATAATGCCCTCAAGGCCAACTGCCTCATACTTCTTAGAATGTCTATCATCAGAAAAAAAAGAGTAATATTGGTGAGGATGTGAAGAAGGGACCCTTGTATACTACTGGTGGGAATGTAAATTGGTGCAGCTGCTATGGAAAACGGTATGGATATTCTTTAAAAAATTAAAAATAGAGCTACCATTATGTTCTAGCAATTTTTTATCTAGGTATATATTCAAAGGAAATGAAAAATAGGATATAGAAGATATATATGTGCCCCCGTGTTCTATGTACCATTATTCACAATAGCCAAGATATGAAATAGAACTGTCTGTCATTGGGTGAATGGATAAAGAAGTTGTGAGACATATGCATATATATATGTATGTAAACACACACACACATGCACACACACACACACACACACACACATATATATACATACATATATATTCTCTGACATTTTACCTCTGTGCTCTGTACTTCCCACCAAGTCTTAGTGGAGATATTAGCCTGAAACTTATTATATGCAGTTTTAGCTTATTTTTAAGGAATTGTATGTCAAATCAGACTAATTATTTTGATATTTGAGTATCAAACAATGCTATTTGTAGAAAGATATTCTATGATACTATTATAACAATCATGGTAATTTAAAAATCTAGTATTTATAGAATATTGACTACGTTTCAGACATTGAGTTAAACATTTGCATTTATCAAGATGCCATTGTGCTTCCTTGGTGGCTCACATGATAAAGAATCCACCTACAATGCAGGGGACCCAGGTTCGAGTCATTATTATCCCTCCAGTTATTTTGAACAGAAGGAGAACCATTTTTTTCCTGTGGTGAGCACATCTAAGATTTAGTCTCTTAGCCACTTGCAGGTATATTGTACAGTACTGTTATTTGTTATTATAATGCTTTCCATTAGATCCCCAGATCTTATTCATCTTCTAACTGGAAGTTTGTACTCTCCCTGTTTCCTCCCATGTCCTGGGAAACCATCAGTTTCTATGAGTTTAATGGTTTTTAGATTTCACATACAAGTGATAATACACAATGTTTGTCTTTCTCTGTCTGATGTATTCCACTTAGCATAATGCCCTCAAGGCCAACTGCCTCATACTTCTTAGAATGTCTATCATCAGAAAAAAAAGAGTAATATTGGTGAGGATGTGAAGAAGGGACCCTTGTATACTACTGGTGGGAATGTAAATTGGTGCAGCTGCTATGGAAAACGGTATGGATATTCTTTAAAAAATTAAAAATAGAGCTACCATTATGTTCTAGCAATTTTTTATCTAGGTATATATTCAAAGGAAATGAAAAATAGGATATAGAAGATATATATGTGCCCCCGTGTTCTATGTACCATTATTCACAATAGCCAAGATATGAAATAGAACTGTCTGTCATTGGGTGAATGGATAAAGAAGTTGTGAGACATATGCATATATATATGTATGTAAACACACACACACATGCACACACACACACACACACACACATATATATACATACATATATATTCTCTGACATTTTACCTCTGTGCTCTGTACTTCCCACCAAGTCTTAGTGGAGATATTAGCCTGAAACTTATTATATGCAGTTTTAGCTTATTTTTAAGGAATTGTATGTCAAATCAGACTAATTATTTTGATATTTGAGTATCAAACAATGCTATTTGTAGAAAGATATTCTATGATACTATTATAACAATCATGGTAATTTAAAAATCTAGTATTTATAGAATATTGACTACGTTTCAGACATTGAGTTAAACATTTGCATTTATCAAGATGCCATTGTGCTTCCTTGGTGGCTCACATGATAAAGAATCCACCTACAATGCAGGGGACCCAGGTTCGAGTCATTATTATCCCTCCAGTTATTTTGAACAGAGAGAACTGGGCCATAGAGTGACCAAAAGAATGTGCCTAAATTCACACCGCTAATATCCAGACAGCAGCAACTTAAACCAATATCTGGTTAATCATGGATCATACTCTTAAATGGCTGCTCTACAGCAGGGTGAAATTTCCCCTGTATCCAGCCAAAGTATAAACTGTACCTGAATGTTTTGATTATTAAAGACATAATAAAGATACACTTTGAGCAAAAAAATATAGTTTCTTGATTTAGGTCTTCTAGGTTCTCTGAAATTATTTCAAAGATAATTTGCTACTCTGCCTTCATTTTCTTTTCTTATTTGGGGATTCATTGCTCTGCATAGTGTTAAAATTACTTCAGTAGTAAAAGTTTTGATTTGCTCTTTAGAATGTGTTTAAATATTAAATTATCTACACAGTATATCTACAGTGTACAAAACCTGCTAGTGATTTTTGTATCATCACAAAATAAACAAAAGTACTTTAACAGCCTCTTTTTTATGACTAGCTTTTCAGCATTCAACAATACTGCTTGCTTTTTAAAAAATGATTTACTTATCAATATATTAAGAAATAAGAACCTTTTTCATTGCCTTTAGCTGCAGCACTATTGAATCCTCATGTTTACTTTCTGAAGCATTTCACTTAGAATAGAAATACAAAACATTAGTGCAGGCTTTGTTAAATTTGCCACTTCTCTGATACATGAAAAGTACTTGAGTTGAGGACAGCATTTCAGTGGTACTGAAAACCTCAGAGGCTCTTCAAGCAAATAAAGACTTTTTGTCATTCTCATCTGCATTAGACTAGCAAATTCAATCAGAACTCTTTGACAGTGTTCAACTTTCAGATTTTTTTCAAGACTACCTTTGCTTTCCCAGCCAAGGCATTTGCATTAATGGGTCAAATTAATTTTTGTATATAAAAGGAATATATTTGGATGTATGCATATGCCATTATAAAGATTATGTCTTTAATATATAGAATATATAATGTGTGTCTTTATGTTATCATTAGAACTAAAATGCCAATGAAAGCTGTTGAGGGAGAAAACAAAAATACATTATGCCACAACAGCCAAATCTATTAGCTCTATAAGTGTCAACTAAAAATAAAGTCCTGTTTTAGATGTATTTTTGACATTTGCTTGAGAAATGTTTAATTTTTTACATTTTCTAAATTCATATTTGATTTTGAATTTTTTCCCTTCACATATAAAAACCTCCTTCTTTGTGCCCCTTCAGTTAAAAATGTCATAATAATAGTCCAGGCTTATCATTTTTCCCCTTCTACTTTCCATTATTGCTAGCAGCACGACAACTCTCCTATCACCCAGGGTTACAACCTTGAGTCCATCTTTGATTATCTCTCTTTCTACCTCGCATCTAGGACCTTTCTATGTCCTGCCATTTCTTTTATAATGTTTGAAAAGCGAGTTTCTTCTTTTTTGGTTTCCACCACCAAGACCCCAATCTACTTTCTTTTATTTTCTTTTATTTCTGCTTCAACTATTGCAATCTTCCACATTCTTGCCTCCATATCTTTCTTCTTCCATCTCAACTACTAGATTGCTATGAAGTCCATGTATCTATTGGCACGTCTGAACTAGAGGAAAGAAAATGGCTTAACTTCAAAATGAACATGTTGAAAAGCAGAAGCTGCTGTTTGTTGAAGGTACAAGCGATCATCAACATTTCAAAAAGTGCGTCCCATGGAACTTTTAGTCTCTTGAGATATTGCACACACAGACACACTCATATACTTTTGTGCTCGAAGAATCTTGGGAAATGCTTCATACAATATATTCTTTTAAAGAGTCAGATTCACACCAGTTTAACTCAAAGTTACTTATGAGAAGTCTTGTGGAAATATGAATTTTTTTTTTTAGCATTTTAAAGGCAGTGTTTCTTAAATTTAGTTTATAATAGGGTCACTCCAACAGTAATTTTTAAAAAGTATAGTATGAAGAGCCCATTTTGGGGAAAACCATTTAATGCTATCACGTCCACCTATTTACATTCCAGAGCTTTCTTTTAAAAAGGAAAGCAAAGTCTGTGGGTGCCCTAATTTTAAAAAGGGTAAGAGATTCAAGCAAACTGCAACCACCAGGCCAGAGACCAAAAGAAAGCTGCCTTTAAAGAACAGCTGCATTAGTGGTTTATTTCACCTGGCAGGAAGGTTTATGCAGATGATTTATACCAGAAGTTGCTAATATGGAAGCATTTTCAATGATGTATTCATGGAAATCTTCTTCAATTATGTTAAATCAAGAAAATATATTTCCGATCTTCAGCATCACTGTCAAACCTCCAAACATCTCCCTGCAGTTGATATGAAGAAATGAAAATAATAAACAACAGAAAGGCCTTAGATACCAAAAGCTTAATATCTTGTTTTTTTTTAATGTAAATTCATGTCAGTCTGGGAGCATGTTTATTATGCACTCTACACCTCACAGTTTGCTGTATAAGCTTAATGAATTTGCCACTGATCAATCAGTGTATCACAAACTCTTTATGGAGCTTATTGTGTGGGAAGTGTAGCTCTCAGTCACATTATCTGACAAAAGTGTCTATATAAGCAGTCATCCTGAAGTGCTGATTCTGTTATTTGATTTGGGATTAAACAGTCTGTTGCAAGCCATCTGCTTTCCTATGCATGCGTCCTTGAGAGGTTAGATTTCAACAGATAGTGCCCCATAACTTTAATAGGTATTTGAAAGATCGGAATTAGCTTAGACATATGCCACTGAAATTGCTGGCCTTATCCTAGAGGACTGTCCAGACTTTGACACTGCAGCCTAAATCAGAAAAAAAAAAGTTTAGTTTTCTCACATTGTTGCTGATTCAGAATCCTGCTGCATTTGGCCAAGTGCCGTGAGACTCGAGATCACTTGCCTGACAAAGTTTTACAACAGTTCATGCTCCTGAGTATATGAAAGTGTGCACTGGCTGTTCAAGCCCTGTCTCCTGATGACTCCCAAAGAACGCACTCTTCTGGCCTCTGCCTGATTACTCTGCAGAAGCTCCTGTGGTTTCTGCTATCTCAGCAACTTCTGGAAATACCCAACTGAAAATGTGAATAGATAGTAAATACAATTCTGTCTTCCTAGTTGAAATAGAAAATAGTTGGGGTTCAATTGCAGGTAACCCAATCAAGTAAAAACCTTACTTCATTAATAATCTGACTGTTCCAGAAGTAGAGGAGTTTCCCAGGTGGCTCAGCAGTAAAGAACCACCTGCTAATGCAGGAAATGCTGATTTGATCTCTGGGTTGGGAAGATCCCCAGGAGAAGGAAATGGCTACCCACTCCAGTACTCTTGCCTGGGAAATCCCATGGACAGAGGAGCCCGGCAGCTTACAGGACATGGGGTAGCAAAAGAGCCAGACTCAATTTAGTGACTAAACAACAACAGTATTCCAGAAGTGGGTTTTGTGTTAGCTTCTAGGCATGTAAACAACTTTATTTTTCTTTGGATGTATGTCTGAATGTGTTAAGTGTATACTTTTGGAAGTTCTCAAATGTGTATCTCATTAATATTGTTTTGGTTTGAGATCTGAACCTTATTCCTTATTTACTCCATTGGTCTATATATATATATAAAAAAATGCCAATCTGATGGTTGTAGAATGGTATTTCAATGTAAGTTTAGTCCACATTTTTCTGATTACTATTGAAACTACTCAACTTTTTTCTTTTTCACCATTTGTGTTACATTATCAGAATATTACCTGTGTATATAGTTCGTTCATTTTTCCATTAGGGTATTCGTCTGTTTCTTTTTGATTTGTAGGACCTATATATAGCCTATTCTATATGTTGCAGTGCCTTTTCCCATAGCTTGATTTTTTTTTTTTTAATTTTGGCCTCTTATATTAGCTTTTTATTTTTATTTATTTTTCATCCGTCTTTATTCTTTGGCCTGTGTGGGCCTCCCATTGCTGTGGCCTCTCTTGTTGCAGAGCACCAGCTCTTGGCACATGCACTCCAGAGTGCTGACTTGTAATTGGACACACCAGTCCAGCGGCTCCTTGACATGTGGGATCTTCCTGGGCCAGGGATTGAACTGGCACCCCTTGCACTGCAGGGTGGACTCTTTACCCACTGAACCACCAGGGAAGCCCCGTAGCTTGATTTTTAATGTGACACTGGTGTTCTTTCTCACACACAAATGTTTGCTAGATATTCTGATAAAAAAGTTCATTAAAAATGTAACCAATTACATGCTGCTCAAAAGACACAAAGTTAAAATGTAATGTTAAAGGTAGAAAGTAAAGTGTGGAAAAATACCAACAACCTCAGATATGTGGATGATACCGCTTTAATGGCAGAAATAAAAGAGGAACTAAAGGGCCTCTTGATGAAAGTATAAGAGGAGAGTGAAAAAACTGGCTTAAAACTCAGCATTCAAAAAAATGAAGATCATGACATCCAGTCCCATCACTTCACAGCAAATAGAAAGGGAAAAAGTGGAAATAGTGGCAGGTTTTATTTTCTCGGATTCCAAAATCACTGCAGATGGCGACTGCAACCAGGAGAGTAAAAGATGCCAGCTTCTTGCACGAAAAGTAGACAGCGTATTAAAAAGCAGAAACATCACTTTGCAGACCTAGGTCCATATAGTCAAAAGTATGGTTTTCCCAGTAGTCATGTATAGATGTGAGAGTTGGACAATAAAGAAGGATAAGCACTGAAGAACTGATGCCTTTGGACTGTGGTGCTGAAGAAGACTCTTGAGAGTCCCTTTGACTGCAAGGAGATCAAACCAGTCAATCCTGAAGGAAAACAACCCTGAATATTCATTGGAAGGACTGATACTGAAGCTGAAGCTTCAATACTTTAGCCACCTGATGTGAAGAGACAAGTCATTGGAAAAGACCCAGATATTGGGAAAAAATAGAAGACAAAAGCAGAAGGGGATGACAAAGGCTGAGATGGTTGAATGGCATCACTGAGTCAATGGACATGAGTTTGAGTGAGCTCCAGGAGATGGTGAAGGACAAGGAAGCCTGGAGTGCTGCAGTTCATGGGGCCCAAAAGAGTCATACATGACTTAGTGACTGAACAACAACAAACAAAATGTGGAAAAAGAGGTACTAAACAAACACTAACCTAAGTTGCTGCTTTAAGTATATTAATATCAAACAAGAAAGTCTTTAGGGCAGGAAATAGGACTTCCTTGGTGGTCCATTCATTAAAACTCTGCTTCCAAAGCAGAGGGCATAGGTTCTCCCTAGTCAGGGAACTGGTATCCCACATGCTATATGGCTTGGCCAAAAAATGAATAAATAAAATTTGTTAAAAAAGACAGGAACTATTACTAGAGATAGAAAACATTTCTTAATAATGAAAGGATCTGTACAACACTGATGACATAATTTGTATATGAATATACCTAACTATAAAGCCTCAAAATATATTAAGAAATACATAGTGATAAAAGGAGAAAAAACAAATCTGTAATTAGCATAGGCTAATATAACATACTGCTGGACTAGATTTCTTCAAGGGCACCTCTACCTTTCCCCCTAAAATATGGGTAGAAAACATGATTTTTCTTCCAATTGAGTAGAATTTTCCCTCTAGTTCTTTTACAATTGGTATATCCTTTTAGCAGTTCTGGATTTATGCAGAAATCCCAAATCCTATTGCCCTCCTGTCTGTGGCTGTGTATTACTTCCCTATGAGGGTATTAAACCACAGTCCCTTAGTATTCATTGAGTCTAATCAACTATTCCCTGTTTCTCTCTAATGTCTTCAAAGCAGTAGCGTTAATAGCTCACATCATGATTCTGGATTTTACTTATGGCATCTGAAAATTTCACTTTCAAAGATTTATTTATTTATTTATTTTGGGCGGGGTCGGGTTGGGAAGGGAGGGGAGCTGGCGGGCCACTTCTATTGGTCTTTCATTTCTCTATTTTCATCCGTCTTTGTTCTTCGGCTCCTGTGGGCCTCCCATCGCGGTGGCGTCTGTCGTCGCAGAGCGCCGGCTCTGGGCGCATGCGCTCCAGAGCTCCGGCTCGGTAATTGGACACATCGGTCCAGCCGCTCCGCGGCACGTGGGATCTTCCCAGGCCAGGGATCGAACCGGCGCCCCCTGCACTGCAAGGCGGTGTCCTTACCCACTGGACCACTGGGGGAAGCCCTCACTTTGAATTTTTTTAAGCTCTACCTATAAGTTACATTTTATTGTATTTGTCCAACATGTACATGTGCTGCGACAAGTGGATCTTGGCTCTTTGGACTTCATACCAGATTCAGATTTTTCCCTTTCAAGGCACAAATCAGGATTATCTTGGCTGAATGCCGTGAGGTTGGGTGGAGTTAAGGACCCAATTCTCAAAAGTGAATTGGACTAAGCATTAAGTTGCTGGTGGCTGATCCCCTGGAGTTCTTTATTCTCTTGAACACATCATTTAGTTATGTTCAAAATGGAAGCTGCTCCATCAGCCTGGATCTCTCATTAAATACAGTGAGCAGAGATTACCTGCTGACTTAAAGGGGACATGCAGCACAATTAGGAAATACATCTTTGGTTATTAGTGATAAAGGGCAAATCGAAATAGCTTCCGCTGGACTAGATTTCTTCAAGGGCACCTCTACCTTTCCCCCTAAAATATGGGTAGAAAACATGATTTTTCTTCCAATTGAGTAGAATTTTCCCTCTAGTTCTTTTACAATTGGTATATCCTTTTAGCAGTTCTGGATTTATGCAGAAATCCCAAATCCTATTGCCCTCCTGTCTGTGGCTGTGTATTACTTCCCTATGAGGGTATTAAACCACAGTCCCTTAGTATTCATTGAGTCTAATCAACTATTCCCTGTTTCTCTCTAATGTCTTCAAAGCAGTAGCGTTAATAGCTCACATCATGATTCTGGATTTTACTTATGGCATCTGAAAATTTCACTTTCAAAGATTTATTTATTTATTTATTTTGGGCGGGGTCGGGTTGGGAAGGGAGGGGAGCTGGCGGGCCACTTCTATTGGTCTTTCATTTCTCTATTTTCATCCGTCTTTGTTCTTCGGCTCCTGTGGGCCTCCCATCGCGGTGGCGTCTGTCGTCGCAGAGCGCCGGCTCTGGGCGCATGCGCTCCAGAGCTCCGGCTCGGTAATTGGACACATCGGTCCAGCCGCTCCGCGGCACGTGGGATCTTCCCAGGCCAGGGATCGAACCGGCGCCCCCTGCACTGCAAGGCGGTGTCCTTACCCACTGGACCACTGGGGGAAGCCCTCACTTTGAATTTTTTTAAGCTCTACCTATAAGTTACATTTTATTGTATTTGTCCAACATGTACATGTGCTGCGACAAGTGGATCTTGGCTCTTTGGACTTCATACCAGATTCAGATTTTTCCCTTTCAAGGCACAAATCAGGATTATCTTGGCTGAATGCCGTGAGGTTGGGTGGAGTTAAGGACCCAATTCTCAAAAGTGAATTGGACTAAGCATTAAGTTGCTGGTGGCTGATCCCCTGGAGTTCTTTATTCTCTTGAACACATCATTTAGTTATGTTCAAAATGGAAGCTGCTCCATCAGCCTGGATCTCTCATTAAATACAGTGAGCAGAGATTACCTGCTGACTTAAAGGGGACATGCAGCACAATTAGGAAATACATCTTTGGTTATTATAAGTCACTAGATTTTTTGAGTTTCTGTGTATTTGTTTCTTGTTTTCACAGTGTAATTTAGTCTACTCTGTAGGAGGCAGAACGATCAGTCCATTAAGTCACTTAGTCTTGTCCGACTGTCTGAGAAAATGTTCACGCTCTAGATAACTGCTGGATTCTGTGAAGATATTAGGTTAAATCAGGTAGAGGGGAATTAAGTTGCAGATGGAATTAAGATACTGAACAAGTGACCTTTAAATAAGGATATTATTCAGGTTTATGAGGATTCAGTGTAATTACAGGTGTACTTCAAAATGCAAGGAGAATCAATAAAGATCAGAAAAGAGATATAATGATAGAAGCAGGGTCACAGAGATGCTGTGCTGTGCGCTGTGAAGTTGCACTAAGAGGACTAAGAGCCAAGGAATGCGAGCAGTCTCTAAAAGTGGAAAAAACAAGGGGGCAGTTTTCCCCTAGAGACTCCAAAAGGAATGCAGCTCTGGAAACACCTTGCCTGTAGCATAGTGATACTGGTGTCTAGCTTACAGAACTGTAAGGTAATCAATTTGTGCTGTTCTAAGGTATCAGGTTTGTGATAGTTTATTATACTGGCAACTAAAGACTAATACACTGACCCATTCACTTCATCATTTAGTATTGCCCTCAGACACAGGCAAGAGAGACTAATCTTTAGAGATATCAACATGGCCTGGACACACAAAAGACTTTATTAATAAAGAACATTTGAGCAGCTCCAGCATTTGGAATGTGGATTCATTCTTCATAGAAAGCACTTATAACCCTCAATGACTTCACATTGACCACAAAATGGACATTGAATGCTAAAATTTCAGCTTTATGTAAAACATACTTAATTTTTGGTAAGCTTTTAAAATATTTAAATTTTCAGGTTTAGAAATGAAATAGATAATTTACAAATGAAATTATAAAATAAATGATCTTTGAGGCTTTTGCTTATATTTTAAATATTTTGTATGTTTAAGAAAACTCATTTTTGAAAACATACATGAATAGTAATGTTAATACATCATAGTTTTTGGCAAAAATTGATTCAAATTTGCATATTTTGAATATCATTTCTTTTTTAGCTCTTTAAATCATTACTGAGTTGAGGTGATCTAGAATCGAGAATTTTCAGGCAATTGTACCAAAAGTAGAGCTTCTCCCCTGCAGGAGGGCTGGGTGGACAAAGGGAGTCCTAGTTCTCTCAGCTGTATCTGCCTGGAATAGAGCTTCTGTAATAGAGGACTGAAAGGTATGAGAAGCACAGCCAAGCAGCCTTTCCTGGGGAAAACTGCAATCCTACACAGGGAGCCTGAGGGTCAGCAAACTCTTCTTGGCCAAAGTTACCTGGAATGGAGTGCCCAGGGAAGAGCTTCCATACACAGAGTGTTGGAGGACAGGTAAGGAAATGAGTCATGGCTTAAATGCCACAGATTCTAGATGTTCTTACTGAGATGTAACAGATTTTCCTAAATAAATGTTCCTCCATTACTATATGCTCACAGGATGAATTTTCAGACTTTAAATGATTTGTTTTTGTTTTTTTTCACCAAATTGTTGTTTTGCTGGGGAAAGATATGTGCTAAGTTCCTTATTCTGACTTTTTGTAATTCTCTAGTATTAAATTCTATTTTGATTTATATATGCATTTTTGCTCTGCTGGGTCTTTGTTGCAGCACTTGGACTCTTCATTGCAGCATTCAGGCTTCACTACTTGTGGTGCTTGGGCTCAGCAGTTGTGGCACATGGGCTTAGTTGCTGCATAGCGTGTGAGATATTAGTTCATGAGCTAGGGATCAAACTTATGTCCTGTGGATTGGAAGCCAAAGTCTTAACCACTAAACCCCAGCCCGATAAGGAAGACTAATCTTTAGAGATATCAACATGGCCTGGACACACAAAAGACTTTATTAATAAAGAACATTTGAGCAGCTCCAGCATTTGGAATGTGGATTCATTCTTCATAGAAAGCACTTATAACCCTCAATGACTTCACATTGACCACAAAATGGACATTGAATGCTAAAATTTCAGCTTTATGTAAAACATACTTAATTTTTGGTAAGCTTTTAAAATATTTAAATTTTCAGGTTTAGAAATGAAATAGATAATTTACAAATGAAATTATAAAATAAATGATCTTTGAGGCTTTTGCTTATATTTTAAATATTTTGTATGTTTAAGAAAACTCATTTTTGAAAACATACATGAATAGTCATGTTAATACATCATATTTTTTGGCAAAATTGATTCAAATTTGCATATTTTGAATATCATTTCTTTTTTAGCTCTTTAAATCATTACTGAGTTGAGGTGATCTAGAATCGAGAATTTTCAGGCAATTGTACCAAAAGTAGAGCTTCTCCCCTGCAGGAGGGCTGGGTGGACAAAGGGAGTCCTAGTTCTCTCAGCTGTATCTGCCTGGAATAGAGCTTCTGTAATAGAGGACTGAAAGGTATGAGAAGCACAGCCAAGCAGCCTTTCCTGGGGAAAACTGCAATCCTACACAGGGAGCCTGAGGGTCAGCAAACTCTTCTTGGCCAAAGTTACCTGGAATGGAGTGCCCAGGGAAGAGCTTCCATACACAGAGTGTTGGAGGACAGGTAAGGAAATGAGTCATGGCTTAAATGCCACAGATTCTAGATGTTCTTACTGAGATGTAACAGATTTTCCTAAATAAATGTTCCTCCATTACTATATGCTCACAGGATGAATTTTCAGACTTTAAATGATTTGTTTTTGTTTTTTTTCACCAAATTGTTGTTTTGCTGGGGAAAGATATGTGCTAAGTTCCTTATTCTGACTTTTTGTAATTCTCTAGTATTAAATTCTATTTTGATTTATATATGCATTTTTGCTCTGCTGGGTCTTTGTTGCAGCACTTGGACTCTTCATTGCAGCATTCAGGCTTCACTACTTGTGGTGCTTGGGCTCAGCAGTTGTGGCACATGGGCTTAGTTGCTGCATAGCGTGTGAGATATTAGTTCATGAGCTAGGGATCAAACTTATGTCCTGTGGATTGGAAGCCAAAGTCTTAACCACTAAACCCCCAGGGTAGTCCCTCTCTTGCGGATTAATTTTATACAAGTTTATACATAACACTATGCAAAAGTTAAAGCATACCTTTATTTTATGATGTGATTATTTAATCAGTAATGTATTTTGCACATTTAAACTGTTATTTCCTTTAATTTGGTATATATATAAAACTCTTATGGGTACATTTTTTGTTACCTATAGTGAGGGATTTCTCCAAGCATTTTTATGTTATTTATATTTAGTTTCTGTTTTTTAATCAATTTATTGCTATCTGTCTAATAAATATACTACTTCAATTGTTTTATTTGACAATATTTCCATCACCCCCCAAAATTCCTCTCTTTTCCTTTCCAGTCTAAATCATCTCTTGCCAGGTTTCAGTTGACTATTTTCTAGTTGACTATTTTCTGACTATTTTCTATTAATATACATTAGATTTATTGAGCATCTCATATAAATGCAAAGATGTATATCGTTGACATCATTTTTTTCTTTCCATATTTTGAAAGTTCATTTTAGTGTCATCTGGATTGCATTGATCCAGGAAATAACCCAATTACAATTATTTTATTTATTGCCATTGGTGTAATATGCCTTTTTTTCCTGGATGCTTTTAATATTTTCATTTTATACCTAGCTGTCAGCAATTTCTTAGGATGTGGGGTGTTTTTTTTGTTGTTGTTAATTTTGTACTTTTCCTTGAGTTTACTTTTTTTGAATTGATTAATCTTTTGGATCTGTAGTTTTATTGTTCTCAAATTTGGAATTTCTCATCATGACTTCAATTATTTTTCTCTGACCCTCTTCATGGAACTGTTCCTCCATTACTATATGCTCACAGGATGAATTTTCAGACTTTAAATGATTTGTTTTTTTTTTTCACCAATTTGGGGAAAGATATGTGCTAAGTTCCTTATTCTGACTTTTTGTAATTCTCTAGTATTAAATTCTATTTTGATTTATATATGCATTTTTGCTCTGCTGGGTCTTTGTTGCAGCACTTGGACTCTTCATTGCAGCATTCAGGCTTCACTACTTGTGGTGCTTGGGCTCAGCAGTTGTGGCACATGGGCTTAGTTGCTGCATAGCGTGTGAGATATTAGTTCATGAGCTAGGGATCAAACTTATGTCCTGTGGATTGGAAGCCAAAGTCTTAACCACTAAACCCCCAGGGTAGTCCCTCTCTTGCGGATTAATTTTATACAAGTTTATACATAACACTATGCAAAAGTTAAAGCATACCTTTATTTTATGATGTGATTATTTAATCAGTAATGTATTTTGCACATTTAAACTGTTATTTCCTTTAATTTGGTATATATATAAAACTCTTATGGGTACATTTTTTGTTACCTATAGTGAGGGATTTCTCCAAGCATTTTTATGTTATTTATATTTAGTTTCTGTTTTTTAATCAATTTATTGCTATCTGTCTAATAAATATACTACTTCAATTGTTTTATTTGACAATATTTCCATCACCCCCCAAAATTCCTCTCTTTTCCTTTCCAGTCTAAATCATCTCTTGCCAGGTTTCAGTTGACTATTTTCTAGTTGACTATTTTCTGACTATTTTCTATTAATATACATTAGATTTATTGAGCATCTCATATAAATGCAAAGATGTATATCGTTGACATCATTTTTTTCTTTCCATATTTTGAAAGTTCATTTTAGTGTCATCTGGATTGCATTGATCCAGGAAATAACCCAATTACAATTATTTTATTTATTGCCATTGGTGTAATATGCCTTTTTTTCCTGGATGCTTTTAATATTTTCATTTTATACCTAGCTGTCAGCAATTTCTTAGGATGTGGGGTGTTTTTTTTGTTGTTGTTAATTTTGTACTTTTCCTTGAGTTTACTTTTTTTGAATTGATTAATCTTTTGGATCTGTAGTTTTATTGTTCTCAAATTTGGAATTTCTCATCATGACTTCAATTATTTTTCTCTGACCCTCTTCATGGAACTGTATACCTATGGTGGTACATTTGATTTTTTTTTTTTTCTTACACCTTACTTTATTCACATTTTTTGGTCTTAGCATTTTCTTTTTGTGTTTCAGTTTATTTGATTTCTCTTGCTGTGATGTCCAGTTCCTGGGTCTATTCTCTTACAGTATCTAATCTGCAGTTTATTCCACACAGTGAATCTTTCATCTGTATATTTTATTTTTAAGTTCTAGAAATCTGTTTGTAAAAATATAGCATTTTTTGTATTCCCTTATGATGTTCATGATTTCCTTTAAAAATATTGAACATCATTATAAGCCTATTTCTTTAACTATTACACCAGACACCCCAATTTTGAGTGAATACAGATTCTTTGCATATTGAGTAATTTTTAATTGACTGTTGAGCATTGTGGTTTACCTTGTTGAGATAATTTAATGTGTATTTTCTTCTGTTTGGGCATGTGGTTATATGATTTCACATTAGATTGATTCTTTGAAGTCTTGTTTCTATCTTTCTTTAAAAGAGGTTTGGAACAGTCTTTGTTCTATGGAAATTTCAGTCTTGTTATTATGGTTTAAATTCTCCTGAGGTTGCCAGTGAATGTCCTGAGTGTTTAGAAACGTCCTTCCACTTTGATTGACTTAAATTTGCAAGTTGTCCAGTCTTGTTAGATCTCTGGGAATTATTCAGCTGGTAGCTCCAAGTATTTCTATATCTCCTTTGTGAAACTTCTTGAATTCTCACCTTATACATGTGAAATTTTAGCCAAAGGATTATGAGGAAGTCAGTACAGATTTCTGGAGATCTCTCTCTGAATAGCTTCATTCTCTTTAATACTCTTTCCTTGAAAATTGCAGCTTCATCTGATTCCATAAACACGTCTGTTTTCTCAATTTGCCAAGATTGCAGTCCTGCTTGGGTTTCAGATCCCAGTACCATGTTCTAGGCAGAATGTTGGGATAATTTTACAGATATCCTCATTTGATTTTCTTTTTTTCAATGATCATAGTATTCTTTTTCAGTATTTATAAATAGTTCACGTATTTTGTCTAGTGAGAGAACACATTTTTATTTTTTTAATTAGTTGCTTATAATATAGAAAGCCAGAATATACTCAGGAAGACAAGTGAGCGATCAGAGTTTGACTGTAAAAAAGTATCAGACATAATATCTCTGACATTTCATTGGTTTCATCAGGTTTCTGTGTGAATAAGATATATGGAAGACTGTGAATCAAAAAAATCTCACAAAATTTAGAAAACTCATTAAAAAGAAGTCTTTCTAAGTATCTGATAATTACTGTATTCAGGTATGCTATACATTTCACAACTTCCATCTCATTTAATACTTTCAGCACTCTTTCAAGGAAGTTATAAATGGAACTTATAACCATACAGGGAAACATAGATCATAACACTTTGGATTGGCAATTAAAAGAGACCAATTCTTATGATCATGATAGAGATTTAGTGGATGAAGCTGCTTTAGATGAGTTTTTGTCCAGCTTTGAGCTAAGGAATTACATACACTCTTTAGTAATTAAATAGTTAATTCTCATAAGAGAAGTCTGAAGTAAAATCTCTAGGCTGAAAATTGACAAGGCATAACTAATGTAATAGCTATAGGTCCAAAATAGAAGGCAGATTTACTTCTATTCAGACATATGATAAAATTGCCAGTTCTAACTCATACAATAAAAATGATAACACCACATAACATTCTAGGTATTAGGGATAGTAGAAATATATTGTAATTCTCTAATTTTGCAGGAGAGACCTCTGAATCCCAGCAGAGTTAATTGCTTATATAAGACTACCCACCTAGCTTAACTGACAGGACTTAGGACTTGCATCACTGTTATGACTTTATGAACTGAGACAGATTCAATGAGCTAAACCCAGAAGATACATACTTAATTGACTACATCTCAGATAAAACCATCAGGAAAACCAAACAAAACTGCTGCCTCACTGTCAAAATGAACATGAAATTTATGTATATTAACTAAAGAACAACTCCTATATATCACATATCATTTAATTTCTTGGGAAAGTAATGTCTAATAATATTATATAGATTTAGTTTAAGATTCGCTTGTATGTGGATGGTAATATTGCTTTGGGGAATGAGATTTTCTTTAGTTTTGAAAACTGAGGCTGATTTAAAGCTGGCATCTTTAAAGGAAATATGAAATAAATAAAGAAAAATAAGAGGATGCACTTCTTATGATGGTCCTTCTGAGAAGGGGTGATGCAGTCTTTCTCTTCCTGGGAGGTGTGAAATGCAACACAAGAGTGAGAGGGCCATGCAGGAAACAGTTTGGATTAGAAACATAAATTTTAAGCATCATAATGCTAAATCTAGCTTTTTTCAACGGCACCTCCTTTCTTTTTGACACTTCCTAAAGAAGCTCCATTCTAACTGTGTTTTCATTACCACACTTACTGATGATCTTTTATTGGAGAATAGGATTTAGAAACAAAGATCTGAGTTCTCATTGCTCCTTGCTTCTTTCAGATCCTCTCAGTACACAGGGCTACGAAAAATATACTGAATTATATGTATACACATATTCGTATGTATTTATGTGTCTAGTCATCTCTGTATCTTTAAATGTATACTGGTTGATACTGATATCACTGACTATAGATTTCAATCTAATGTTATTTTCTGGCTTATTTATAATGTCTTTCTCTGATAGTAAGAAACTTTTCTCACATTATCTGCAGTTTACTTACCTATTTACTCAACCTTAGTATATATATAAATTAGTTTCAAAATTGCTAACCCATGTCTGTAAGGATCAAGTTTAGTAATTAAAGTGCAGTGTTTATGTAAAGTTGTTTTTGTCTTCATACTTAGAGTTTTTAGTAAAATGCCATTTCCCCAAAAGCTACTTTGGGGAAAAAGATAATGTCCCTTTTCTTCCCCTCTTATTCACTAAGGTTAATTCATAAATTGTAATAGAGTTAATTTCATTCAGTACTGCTTGTATTCTATCCTGTGATCTACCCAGAGTTCTAGTTGACTTTATTTACATTTGCATATGGTATATATTACAGTTCTATGGATTTTGACAAATGCATAGTCATGCATTTTTCTATGTAGTACCAGACAGAAAAGCCCATCATAGTAAAAACTCCAGTGTGAGCTCCCGTTGTATTCAACAATTTCCTCATCCTCATCACTAGCAAGCTCTAACACTATATCTTTTAAAATAATATTTAAATGGAATTATACAATATGTAAACTTTAGACCTTGGCCTTATTTGGAATAATGTATTGAAGATTCATCTATGTTGTTACAAGAATCAGTAGCATGTTCTTTTTTCAAAACATTACTCAATGCTATTACATATATCATATATATATATATATAATATAGTTTGTTTAGCTAGTTACTTATTGAAAGATTTTTTTGTTATAGTCAGTAACTTAGTGTGTTCTCAGGCTGCTGTAACAAAATACCACAGACTGGGTGGCTTATGACAATAGAGAGTTGTTTTTCACAGTTTTGGAGCTCGAAAGTCTATGCTGAGTCAGCATGGTTGGGTGAGGACTTTCTTCCAGGTCATAGACTTCTCTTGTACACTCACATAGTAGAAAGGCTGAGCATTGTCTTTGAGGCCTCTTCTATAAGGGTACTAGCCCTATTCATGGAGAATAGGATTTAGAAACAAAGATCTGAGTTCTCAGTTTTTTACCCACAGGGCTACGAAAAATATACTGAATTATATGTATACACATATTCGTATGTATTTATGTGTCTAGTCATCTCTGTATCTTTAAATGTATACTGGTTGATACTGATATCACTGACTATAGATTTCAATCTAATGTTATTTTCTGGCTTATTTATAATGTCTTTCTCTGATAGTAAGAAACTTTTCTCACATTATCTGCAGTTTACTTACCTATTTACTCAACCTTAGTATATATATAAATTAGTTTCAAAATTGCTAACCCATGTCTGTAAGGATCAAGTTTAGTAATTAAAGTGCAGTGTTTATGTAAAGTTGTTTTTGTCTTCATACTTAGAGTTTTTAGTAAAATGCCATTTCCCCAAAAGCTACTTTGGGGAAAAAGATAATGTCCCTTTTCTTCCCCTCTTATTCACTAAGGTTAATTCATAAATTGTAATAGAGTTAATTTCATTCAGTACTGCTTGTATTCTATCCTGTGATCTACCCAGAGTTCTAGTTGACTTTATTTACATTTGCATATGGTATATATTACAGTTCTATGGATTTTGACAAATGCATAGTCATGCATTTTTCTATGTAGTACCAGACAGAAAAGCCCATCATAGTAAAAACTCCAGTGTGAGCTCCCGTTGTATTCAACAATTTCCTCATCCTCATCACTAGCAAGCTCTAACACTATATCTTTTAAAATAATATTTAAATGGAATTATACAATATGTAAACTTTAGACCTTGGCCTTATTTGGAATAATGTATTGAAGATTCATCTATGTTGTTACAAGAATCAGTAGCATGTTCTTTTTTCAAAACATTACTCAATGCTATTACATATATCATATATATATATATATAATATAGTTTGTTTAGCTAGTTACTTATTGAAAGATTTTTTTGTTATAGTCAGTAACTTAGTGTGTTCTCAGGCTGCTGTAACAAAATACCACAGACTGGGTGGCTTATGACAATAGAGAGTTGTTTTTCACAGTTTTGGAGCTCGAAAGTCTATGCTGAGTCAGCATGGTTGGGTGAGGACTTTCTTCCAGGTCATAGACTTCTCTTGTACACTCACATAGTAGAAAGGCTGAGCATTGTCTTTGAGGCCTCTTCTATAAGGGTACTAGCCCTATTCATGAGATTTCTACTTTCATAACCTAACTACCTCTAAAGCTCTCACCTCCTAATACTGTTGCAATGGGCATCAGGATTTTTAAAATGTGAATTTTGGTTGAGGGAGACACAAACATTCAGACCATGGGATAAAGTTTTTGGTGATTATTAATAAAGTTGCTATAAACCTTTGCATCTGTATTTTTGTTTGAACCTATTTTTTTTAATTCACTTGGGTAAATAGCCAGGAGTGTGGGCAGTATGGAGCTGGGCCATACATTAGTGTATGTTTAAGTCTATAAAAGATTGCCAAATTATCTTCTAAAATGGCTATACCATGTCGAATTCCCACACGAATGGAAGTTCCTCATTTTTTACATCCTTGCCAAGCTCTGATGTTGGTTGTTTGTCTTTCTAATAGGTATTTCATTGTGGTTTGCATTTTTCAAATAGCAAATGATACTGAACATTTTTTTCTTCTATTTATTTCCTATCCATGTATATTTGGCAAATATACGTTCAAATCTTTTTTGGTGTGGTACTAGCTTTGTTGAAATGTAATTCATAAAGAAAAGAAATCCACTTATTTCAGATGTATGGTTTAATGTTTTTTGTTATATTCCCAGAATAATGAAACTATGTACACAGTTTTAGACCACTGTCATATGCCAAAAAGAAACCCCATACCCTTTAGCGTCACCCCTCACCCCCTTGCTCCTGAATTTCCCAGAGCTAGACAACCTCGAACCTACTTTTTGTCTCTATACATTTGCCTAATCTTGACATTTCATATGAATGAAATCATATAATGCATAGTCTTTTGTGACTGGCTTCTTTCACTCAGCATAATGCTTTCAAGGTTTATCTATGTTATAGCTCGTATCAGTTAATTCATTCTTGTTATTGTTGAATAACATTCCATTATGTTGATGTACATTTCCCAGAGGGAAAATGATATTGAGCATCTTTTCAAGTCCTCGTTGGCCATTTACATATCTTCTTTGGACAAATGTCTATTTGGATTCTTTGTGCATTTTTAACATTGGGCTATTTGTTTCTTTTTTATTGAGTTATGAAAGTTCTTGATTTATTATATATATAAATCTCATATAAAATATATGATTTGCAAATATTTTTTCCTATTCTGTGCACTCTCTTCACTTTCTTGATGGTGTATTTTGAAGCAAAATATTTTAAATTTTGATGAATTCTATTTTTTTTTCACTTTACTTGCTTGTCCTTTTAAGTATCATATTTCAGAAACCATTACCTACTACAGGGTCATGATAATTTAGGCCTGTGCTTGCTACTAAGTATTTTATAGTTTCATGTTTATGCCTATAGTCCATTTTATTTTTGTATATAATATAAAGTAGGTACCCAATGGCATTCTTTTGCATCGGGACAGACTACTTTAGTGGTATTTTTCTCACATTATGAAACCTCTAATATCACTCCTTAGGCATTTCCACATTCTCACTCAGACAACAGTGGTTTTAGTAGGGTTGTCTTCAAATATTTCTTTCCCTAATCATCCCATGGAAATTTGCCTTGATTAGTATTACACCCAGCTACAGAAATAGGATTACTTTTGTGTTCTTAATACCTCGAGCTTGCTGAGACCTAAAACCACCTTGCTCTATATCCTCATTAGTTCTAAGAACATTTTTTTGGATACATTTTTCTTGGACTTTCTGTAGAGGTTTCTAAATTACATGATTGGTAACATTAGTAAATGAAGTAAAGGAAAAACGTTTTTTTTTTTTTTAAATCAAAGGAATGTTTACAGATGTATGGTTTAATGTTTTTGTTATATTCCCAGAATAATGAAACTATGTACACAGTTTTAGAC
The DNA here is from genome assembly GCA_022376925.1 of Tragulus kanchil. Taxonomy (NCBI): domain Eukaryota; kingdom Metazoa; phylum Chordata; class Mammalia; order Artiodactyla; family Tragulidae; genus Tragulus; species Tragulus kanchil. The sequence goes on along the minus strand of JAIOJX010000026.1, from coordinate 258,892,585 downwards.
CACTGTCATATGCCAAAAGAAACCCCATACCCTTTAGCGTCACCCCTCACCCCCTTGCTCCTGAATTTCCCAGAGCTAGACAACCTCGAACCTACTTTTTGTCTCTATACATTTGCCTAATCTTGACATTTCATATGAATGAAATCATATAATGCATAGTCTTTTGTGACTGGCTTCTTTCACTCAGCATAATGCTTTCAAGGTTTATCTATGTTATAGCTCGTATCAGTTAATTCATTCTTGTTATTGTTGAATAACATTCCATTATGTTGATGTACATTTCCCAGAGGGAAAATGATATTGAGCATCTTTTCAAGTCCTCGTTGGCCATTTACATATCTTCTTTGGACAAATGTCTATTTGGATTCTTTGTGCATTTTTAACATTGGGCTATTTGTTTCTTTTTTATTGAGTTATGAAAGTTCTTGATTTATTATATATATAAATCTCATATAAAATATATGATTTGCAAATATTTTTTCCTATTCTGTGCACTCTCTTCACTTTCTTGATGGTGTATTTTGAAGCAAAATATTTTAAATTTTGATGAATTCTATTTTTTTTTCACTTTACTTGCTTGTCCTTTTAAGTATCATATTTCAGAAACCATTACCTACTACAGGGTCATGATAATTTAGGCCTGTGCTTGCTACTAAGTATTTTATAGTTTCATGTTTATGCCTATAGTCCATTTTATTTTTGTATATAATATAAAGTAGGTACCCAATGGCATTCTTTTGCATCGGGACAGACTACTTTAGTGGTATTTTTCTCACATTATGAAACCTCTAATATCACTCCTTAGGCATTTCCACATTCTCACTCAGACAACAGTGGTTTTAGTAGGGTTGTCTTCAAATATTTCTTTCCCTAATCATCCCATGGAAATTTGCCTTGATTAGTATTACACCCAGCTACAGAAATAGGATTACTTTTGTGTTCTTAATACCTCGAGCTTGCTGAGACCTAAAACCACCTTGCTCTATATCCTCATTAGTTCTAAGAACATTTTTTTGGATACATTTTTCTTGGACTTTCTGTAGAGGTTTCTAAATTACATGATTGGTAACATTAGTAAATGAAGTAAAGGAAAAACGTTTTTTTTTTTTTTAAATCAAAGGAATGAAAATTTAGGGGCTTATTGGGTATGAGGTGCCCTTTGGGACATTACTGTGCACATTTAAAAATGTATACTGAAGATCCTGGTCTAGAAATCACTCCTTAAAGACATCTGATTTAGAGATAACAATTTGAAGATTCTTCAGCAAATAGTTGCTAACTAAAATCACGGACATGAATGAGCTCGATCCAGAGTCTAAAAAGACAAAAGGCCAAAAGAAAGATGTCTGAGGTAAGCAGTAATAATTTTCTCTCATCTTGTATTTTTATAACATTTATAAGCAGTTACATACCTAAATTTTGAAGACTATCAGTGGGACAGAATTACTGCCTATCATCTTTCAGCATCTGCCCCCAGTAATTAGCAGGTGTACATAAAAGAGCACAGCAGGCCTGAGATTCCTATGCTTAGAAGGGTGGGCTTGCAAGATTAGCCCAGCTGGTCTCTGGAAACTTGGATTGGGGAGAGTTTCCACCATTTCCTGATAAAAATGTCTCACACTACCTAAACTGTTTCACAAACATGTAACTTATGTTGAAAACCCTCTTTTCCTTCTGGGAATCTGGGATTTTGGTAGATGCTAACTAACCCCAACAGAATCCATGGGCATCGATTCTCTAATAAGCGTTGTTGGCAGATGATATTTCATGCATATTGTCACGACTTACATTAAAGATAAATTAGGTGCATCCTGTATTATTTCAGCATAACAGGACTCTTGGAAGCTTACTCTTGATTTCCTCTGGACTTTGCTTCATGAGCCTTTCCCATTGCTCATTTGCTTTTCATCTTTTGATGCAATAAATCATAGTTATGACTATAACTGTGTATTAATAGTAAGTCCTATGAATTTTTCCAGTGAGTCATGTACCTGGGAGAGGATAGGAGGCTTAGAGTTTATCATTTAATTACTGTTACTTTGTATGTGCTGTGTATTTTTTTCCTTCAGTGGCTTTTAACATTTTCTCTTTATATTTGAGTTCTGCAGTTTTGTTATGATGTGTGCCTATGATTTTCTTCTTAGATGATGTTGCCATTTGACACACCTTTTCAATTAGAGAGCTCATGGCTCTTCATGGCTAGTTATTTCTTTGCTGATATTTTCTGTATGTTTCCTCTTTACCACACCATTTCATGGAGTCTGAAACTTCTGTGCCATCTCCATGTTTCTTATTTCTGTCTCATATTTTAAAATCTCTTTATCTGTGTGAACTGTATTCTGGAAATTTCCTTAATTCTTTCTCCTAATTTGCTAATTTTTCATTCAGTTGTTCTTCATCTACTAATTGCCTACATCCATTAGAATTTGGGGGATTCTCTTGTAGTTTAGCTGGTAAAGAATTCTTCAGCATCTGCCCCAGTAATAGCAGGTTTTTTGTACATACCTAAATTTTGAAGACTATCAGTGGGACAGAATTACTGCCTATCATCTTTCAGCATCTGCCCCCAGTAATTAGCAGGTGTACATAAAAGAGCACAGCAGGCCTGAGATTCCTATGCTTAGAAGGGTGGGCTTGCAAGATTAGCCCAGCTGGTCTCTGGAAACTTGGATTGGGGAGAGTTTCCACCATTTCCTGATAAAAATGTCTCACACTACCTAAACTGTTTCACAAACATGTAACTTATGTTGAAAACCCTCTTTTCCTTCTGGGAATCTGGGATTTTGGTAGATGCTAACTAACCCCAACAGAATCCATGGGCATCGATTCTCTAATAAGCGTTGTTGGCAGATGATATTTCATGCATATTGTCACGACTTACATTAAAGATAAATTAGGTGCATCCTGTATTATTTCAGCATAACAGGACTCTTGGAAGCTTACTCTTGATTTCCTCTGGACTTTGCTTCATGAGCCTTTCCCATTGCTCATTTGCTTTTCATCTTTTGATGCAATAAATCATAGTTATGACTATAACTGTGTATTAATAGTAAGTCCTATGAATTTTTCCAGTGAGTCATGTACCTGGGAGAGGATAGGAGGCTTAGAGTTTATCATTTAATTACTGTTACTTTGTATGTGCTGTGTATTTTTTTCCTTCAGTGGCTTTTAACATTTTCTCTTTATATTTGAGTTCTGCAGTTTTGTTATGATGTGTGCCTATGATTTTCTTCTTAGATGATGTTGCCATTTGACACACCTTTTCAATTAGAGAGCTCATGGCTCTTCATGGCTAGTTATTTCTTTGCTGATATTTTCTGTATGTTTCCTCTTTACCACACCATTTCATGGAGTCTGAAACTTCTGTGCCATCTCCATGTTTCTTATTTCTGTCTCATATTTTAAAATCTCTTTATCTGTGTGAACTGTATTCTGGAAATTTCCTTAATTCTTTCTCCTAATTTGCTAATTTTTCATTCAGTTGTTCTTCATCTACTAATTGCCTACATCCATTAGAATTTGGGGGATTCTCTTGTAGTTTAGCTGGTAAAGAATCTGCCTGTAATTCAGGAGACCCTGGTTCAATTCCTGGGTCAGGAATCTTCTTCCCCCTGAAGAAGGGATAGAGTACCGACTCCAGTATTCGGCTTGATGATTCAGTTGGTAAAGAATATGTCTGAAATGCAGGAGGCCTGGATTCAGTCCTTGGATTTGGAACATCCCCTAGAGAAGAGAAAGGCTACCCACTCCAGTATGCTTACCTGGAAAATTCTATGACTTGTCCATGGGTCACAAAGAATCAGATACTACTGAGCGACTTCACATCAGAATTTTTATGTGAGTAGCTATGATTTTATTTACTGAAACTCTAACTTATGTTTTCCCATATCTTTACTTTTTTTCCATAACTTCCTGTTCCTGGTACATGAGTGCTGTTCTTTACTTTATCTATTTGAGGGTTATTATTGTTGTTTTAAAGTTCAGATGCATCTATGAACTCATTCTCTTCAGGTATAAATTCACATTTTTGAAAATTACAGACCTTATACATTCTATAAGTGCTTTCCATGAATTCGTTTTCTTTTGAAATTGCTCTAGAAGGGAGGTTTATCATTCTGTGTTATGGAGGCCTTTCTGGATAGTGTAGTGTTTTGTTCGTTGCTTCTTCTTGGGCTCTGTAGTCTTATTTTGTTTTTAAGCAGGTTTTTACTGTGCTATTGTTGTTGTTCAGTCACTAAGTCATGTCTGACTCTGCAACCCATGAAGTTCAGCACACCAGTCTTCCCTGTCATTCACTATTCCAGAGTTTGTTCAAACTCATGTTCCCTGAGTCAGTGATGCCATCCAACCGTCTCATCTTCAGTCACACTCTTCTCTTGCCCTCAATGTTTCCCAGTATCAGGATTTTTGTACTGTGTAGATACCATGAGTTTAGCCTTAGCAGCCTCAAACTGCAGACCTCAGTTTCTGGTTTATAGGATTTTTCTCTCTGTGTCCAGCCTAGTGGCTGGTCCCAGTAGTCATTTCCTCCCTCCATTTGCAGGTAGACATGTGTTCCACAGTCCTGCCTTCCTGACATGCAAGTGGTCCATGGCTGTGGCTTCCCTGGAATCAAAGTGCAACCTGAAATGCTGTGGTTTCTACTAAGTCCTAAAATTCTGCAGCCACTTAGATTGCTCTTTACTTCTGTGAATTCCCTTTCAGATTCTGCAAATATATTTCTCTTTCTTAGTTTATGTATATGTTATGAAATATTTCAGTTTCAATTGGGAGGAGTAATTAGAGCATGTGCTCTATGCTTACTTAACAATCTGAACCCAGGAATTCAGAGTATATGTGATTATAGCAGAGATCAAATAAGAATCTACTTGTTGTTGTGAAACATAGTATATTTTGCACAATAGACAGAATTTACCAATACACAGAATGAATCTTTATAAACAGTAGCTGAGATCATTGATTTAGACTGTTAAAAATGTTGAATGTGGGTCATTCAAGATAAAATTGGTTCCAATCTCTTGACCAACTCTGCCACCCACACTGCCCAAAATGATACTAGAAAATTGACAATGTTGGGTTGTCACCGGAAATTGTTTTTTATATGTGGTTATTTACTTTGGTTACAGCAGTCTGAGACTTTGCTTTTGGAGATGTTTATAGCTTTGAACCACTTCTGTACTTTTTGTTCATCACCCCCATAGGTGAACTGCAGAACAAGAGCATTTGTTGTAAGATTTTTCTCCTAGTATCATCATTTTTCATGGCCTTGTGCCACTTGGCACATAACACAGGAACTAGTGAATGACCCAGTGTTTTAACTGTCAGTCACCATGAACTACTTTACGAAACAGGCTTAACAGCTCATAAACTGAAAGCAATCCTGTTTACTGCCATCTCTAGATTCATAGATTGTTCAAACTCATGTTCCTGAGTCAGTGATGCCATCCAACCGTCTCATCTTCAGTCACACTCTTCTCTTGCCCTCAATGTTTCCCAGTATCAGGATTTTTGTACTGTGTAGATACCATGAGTTTAGCCTTAGCAGCCTCAAACTGCAGACCTCAGTTTCTGGTTTATAGGATTTTTCTCTCTGTGTCCAGCCTAGTGGCTGGTCCCAGTAGTCATTTCCTCCCTCCATTTGCAGGTAGACATGTGTTCCACAGTCCTGCCTTCCTGACATGCAAGTGGTCCATGGCTGTGGCTTCCCTGGAATCAAAGTGCAACCTGAAATGCTGTGGTTTCTACTAAGTCCTAAAATTCTGCAGCCACTTAGATTGCTCTTTACTTCTGTGAATTCCCTTTCAGATTCTGCAAATATATTTCTCTTTCTTAGTTTATGTATATGTTATGAAATATTTCAGTTTCAATTGGGAGGAGTAATTAGAGCATGTGCTCTATGCTTACTTAACAATCTGAACCCAGGAATTCAGAGTATATGTGATTATAGCAGAGATCAAATAAGAATCTACTTGTTGTTGTGAAACATAGTATATTTTGCACAATAGACAGAATTTACCAATACACAGAATGAATCTTTATAAACAGTAGCTGAGATCATTGATTTAGACTGTTAAAATGTTGAATGTGGGTCATTCAAGATAAAATTGGTTCCAATCTCTTGACCAACTCTGCCACCCACACTGCCCAAAATGATACTAGAAAATTGACAATGTTGGGTTGTCACCGGAAATTGTTTTTTATATGTGGTTATTTACTTTGGTTACAGCAGTCTGAGACTTTGCTTTTGGAGATGTTTATAGCTTTGAACCACTTCTGTACTTTTTGTTCATCACCCCCATAGGTGAACTGCAGAACAAGAGCATTTGTTGTAAGATTTTTCTCCTAGTATCATCATTTTTCATGGCCTTGTGCCACTTGGCACATAACACAGGAACTAGTGAATGACCCAGTGTTTTAACTGTCAGTCACCATGAACTACTTTACGAAACAGGCTTAACAGCTCATAAACTGAAAGCAATCCTGTTTACTGCCATCTCTAGATTCATAGATTGTTTGCAGCCCGTTACTGTTCTAGCAACACTTAGGGGCCAAGCACCTAAAGTACTTTATGTATTTCTTGAAGTCTCTTAAGAAGGGCTGGTCTGGTGAGCATCCTTGTCCCTTTTTCATCTAATATAATAGGATTAGACCTTGGGGTGACTATATCAGAACTACTGACAGCTTTCTACAACATTCTGTACATGAATATGTCTACCACATCTAGAAACTTTCAGAAGAGAAATAGTACCACAGAAACTATATTTGAAGATGAATAAATTGATTCATCCTTTTTTTTTTTTTTTGAATCTATCACTGGAGGTTAATTGACACTTTCTTTTCTTCATCTTATTGGCCTGTCAGCACTTTCCCCCCTTGGTCTTGAATTGCTTTATTCTCTACTGAAGGTAGATGTATATTTTGAAAATAAACTCGAATCTATTAAAGCGGCTAACATATAGTGATGTCCCTGTTTTGTAAATTGAGTTCAGATATAGGCTATCTATCTGTTTGGCAGCAGAAGAGGTAGCTTTTGGTCTGAATTTTACTGTTTGAGATGTTAGAGTTGCCTTCTAAGGTGAATAAGGGTCAGGGTAGTATCAGATTCACATATTACTGTCTTTACTGAATTTATATGAATGACCTCCTCTGAAGATTGAAGAAGCCAACACGAGTATGCATAAGGCTCCTTTCAACCAAAGAATACTATTTTCACCCCTTTTTTATTGTAAGAGAAGCTATTGCCTTTTGACATATACTGATTTTTTAAAAGCTTGAAGAAAGCTATAAAATTGTAAGATAATATTGACTTTTTTTTTTAAAAAAATTTTTAAAAAAATTTATAGCTTTTGGAAACCACTTCTGTACTTTTGTTCATCACCCCATAGGTGAACTGCAGAACAAGAGCATTTGTTGTAAGATTTGCTCCTAGTATCATCATTTTTCATGGCCTTGTGCCACTTGGCACATAACACAGGAACTAGTGAATGACCCAGTGTTTTAACTGTCAGTCACCATGAACTACTTTACGAAACAGGCTTAACAGCTCATAAACTGAAAGCAATCCTGTTTACTGCCATCTCTAGATTCATAGATTGTTTGCAGCCCGTTACTGTTCTAGCAACACTTAGGGGCCAAGCACCTAAAGTACTTTATGTATTTCTTGAAGTCTCTTAAGAAGGGCTGGTCTGGTGAGCATCCTTGTCCCTTTTTCATCTAATATAATAGGATTAGACCTTGGGGTGACTATATCAGAACTACTGACAGCTTTCTACAACATTCTGTACATGAATATGTCTACCACATCTAGAAACTTTCAGAAGAGAAATAGTACCACAGAAACTATATTTGAAGATGAATAAATTGATTCATCCTTTTTTTTTTTTTTTGAATCTATCACTGGAGGTTAATTGACACTTTCTTTTCTTCATCTTATTGGCCTGTCAGCACTTTCCCCCCTTGGTCTTGAATTGCTTTATTCTCTACTGAAGGTAGATGTATATTTTGAAAATAAACTCGAATCTATTAAAGCGGCTAACATATAGTGATGTCCCTGTTTTGTAAATTGAGTTCAGATATAGGCTATCTATCTGTTTGGCAGCAGAAGAGGTAGCTTTTGGTCTGAATTTTACTGTTTGAGATGTTAGAGTTGCCTTCTAAGGTGAATAAGGGTCAGGGTAGTATCAGATTCACATATTACTGTCTTTACTGAATTTATATGAATGACCTCCTCTGAAGATTGAAGAAGCCAACACGAGTATGCATAAGGCTCCTTTCAACCAAAGAATACTATTTTCACCCCTTTTTTATTGTAAGAGAAGCTATTGCCTTTTGACATATACTGATTTTTTAAAAGCTTGAAGAAAGCTATAAAATTGTAAGATAATATTGACAGTAAAATTTTTAAATGAGAGTTTAGTTTCAAAATTAGCAAGATTAAAAATTTATGATTTACTTCTTAGTGTGAAAAACCATTTGGTTAGGCTTCTAATAAAACTCAGTCTATGGAAATCACCAATATTAGTAGTTTATATTACACCGCCTCTGTGAAGAATTTAAGTGTTGTTGTCCCTTTCTTATGGAAAGAAAAGAATAACTTCTATGGCAACACTATCCATAGTAGACATGAATATTCATATTGAGAAATGTTGCACCTTTGTTCCTAAGCTATAATTACTACTACATAGGTAAGGCAAAAGCAAGTTAAGCAATCATGTATGTCAAGGGAACTTGTCACATACAATGTGTCAAAAACCAAACTCTGTATACTGAATAAAACAAAGCAGCAAGATGAATTCATTGCAAAACTTAGAGCCTGCAAGCTGGGAAACTTGAGGCTATGGGAGCACCGAGTTCAGAGTTACTCATAGACTGAGTTATTTATGGAAAAAATGTGGAAATCATTGGGCTTTTTTCAGCTGATTGGTTGCATAGTAGTCTACCTTTTTGGATCAGGATAGTTGAGTCAGGGGAACAAGGAAGTCCAGAGATGGTGTGAATAGACTTGATATTTAGGTATTGGCTGGTGGTCTCTGCTTATTTCTGAGAAAACCTGTAAATTCTTGTAAGGTAGGTTGTTTCCTTTATATGCCTTAATTGGCCATCTCCATTTTGTGTTTGACATAAGTGACTACATTTTTGTTTCCATATACAAATGTGAACGTTAAATTTATTTTTAATTTATATATTTAATTTCAAGGCTAGCCAAGAACTTCAGTCTTCTGATATTTAAAGAATATTTGGAGTTAATCTATTTTTAATGCACTTGGAGATAATTTTCTTCTTATAAACTGAGTTACTTATAAAAAAAAGGGAAACTATTTCTGAGATAGAGTGGTAACCACTCCATGAGTTTATCCTATAGCAGCTGGGCATTTTAAAGGATCAGTGGGACTTAAAACTCAGTATTCAATTGATTTCAATTTCCTGTAATTATCCTGTCAACTTTATCTCTAATGAATTCTCCACCCCAAACATCTTAAGTGAAGTGACCAACATATGGCATAGTAAGTAAGCGAATCATTGAAGGCACGGATCCAGCTCTACATAAGAGTGTTTCCACTTTCCTTCCTTCCTTCTTTTGTTCCTTCCTTCCTCCCCCAACCCTCCTTCCATCTCTGCTTCCTACTTTTCTTCTTTCTTAAATTTTTTAAGTTTAAATTTTTTAACTGGAAAGTTTCTAGCACATTTTTTTTTATTCTTTATTTTAAAGATTTTACAGAGTTTTGTTGTTCACCAACATGTATGTTCCCAGATCATTTATATGCATATCCCTGGACCCTGCCCCCACTCAGTTCCCCCCATCCCCCCCCTCCAGACCGTTGCCCCAAGTGATTGTAGGTACTCCTATTCCCTTAGCACAATGACAATAGCTATCTTTTCCACACATTACAGTATAGGTTTCCATGTTACTGTCTCCATGCCTCCCCCTCCCTATTTCTTCCCCACCATGTCCATATGTCTATGCTCTGTCTGTTTTTCCATGAGTTCACTGTGTGTGTTATCAAGACCGTCCTACTAGATTCCATATATGTGTGTTAGTATACTGTATTTGTCTTTCTCTTTTTGACTTACTTCACTTTTTATGATAGGTTCTAGAGTTAGCCACCTCATTAGGACTGAGTCTTCTGCATTTCTTTTAACAGCTGAGTAGTATTCCATTGTATATATGTACCAGAGCTTCTGGATCCATTCATTTGTCAATGGACATCTAGGCTGCTTCCACGTTCTGGCTATTTTATAGAGAGCTGCAATGAACATTGGGGTACAGGTGCCTCTTTCAGTTTTGATTTCATCAGGATATAGGCCTAATAGTGGGATTGCTGGGTCATAGGGTGCTTCTATTTTTAGTTTTTTAAGGAATCTTCATATTGTCTTCCATAGAGGTTGTATCAGTTTACATTCCCACCAGCAATGCAAGAGGATTCCTTTTTCTCCGCACCCTCTCCAGCATTTATCGTCTGCAGATTTGTTGATGATGGCCATTCTGACGGGTGTAAGGTGGTATTTTAATTGTGGTTTTAATTTGCATTTCTCTAATGATAATCAAGGTTGAGCATCGGTTCATGTGCTTTTGGGCCATCTGTATGTCCTCTTTGGAGAGGTGTCTCTTTATATCTTTTTCCCATTTTTTGATTGGGTTGTTTGTTTTCCCTGTGCTGAGTTGTCTGAGTTGCTTGTAGATTTTGGAGATTAATTCTTTGTCTGTTGTTTCATTTGCTATGATTTACTCCCACTCTGTGGGGTGTCTGTTGAGCTTTTTTGTAATTTCTTTTGCTGTTCAAAAGCTTTTAAGTTTCATGAGGTCCCACGTGTTCACTTTTCTTTTCAGTTCCACTATTCTAGTAGGTGGGTCAGAGAAGATCTTGCTTTGATTGATGTCCTTTTTTCCCCGAGAGGTTTTGTCTATATTTCCCAGATCAAAAGGGACCGTTGCCCAAGTGATTGTAGGTACTCCTATTCCCTTAGCACAATGACAATAGCTATCTTTTCCACACATTACAGTATAGGTTTCCATGTTACTGTCTCCATGCCTCCCCCTCCCTATTTCTTCCCCACCATGTCCATATGTCTATGCTCTGTCTGTTTTTCCATGAGTTCACTGTGTGTGTTATCAAGACCGTCCTACTAGATTCCATATATGTGTGTTAGTATACTGTATTTGTCTTTCTCTTTTTGACTTACTTCACTTTTTATGATAGGTTCTAGAGTTAGCCACCTCATTAGGACTGAGTCTTCTGCATTTCTTTTAACAGCTGAGTAGTATTCCATTGTATATATGTACCAGAGCTTCTGGATCCATTCATTTGTCAATGGACATCTAGGCTGCTTCCACGTTCTGGCTATTTTATAGAGAGCTGCAATGAACATTGGGGTACAGGTGCCTCTTTCAGTTTTGATTTCATCAGGATATAGGCCTAATAGTGGGATTGCTGGGTCATAGGGTGCTTCTATTTTTAGTTTTTTAAGGAATCTTCATATTGTCTTCCATAGAGGTTGTATCAGTTTACATTCCCACCAGCAATGCAAGAGGATTCCTTTTTCTCCGCACCCTCTCCAGCATTTATCGTCTGCAGATTTGTTGATGATGGCCATTCTGACGGGTGTAAGGTGGTATTTTAATTGTGGTTTTAATTTGCATTTCTCTAATGATAATCAAGGTTGAGCATCGGTTCATGTGCTTTTGGGCCATCTGTATGTCCTCTTTGGAGAGGTGTCTCTTTATATCTTTTTCCCATTTTTTGATTGGGTTGTTTGTTTTCCCTGTGCTGAGTTGTCTGAGTTGCTTGTAGATTTTGGAGATTAATTCTTTGTCTGTTGTTTCATTTGCTATGATTTACTCCCACTCTGTGGGGTGTCTGTTGAGCTTTTTTGTAATTTCTTTTGCTGTTCAAAAGCTTTTAAGTTTCATGAGGTCCCACGTGTTCACTTTTCTTTTCAGTTCCACTATTCTAGTAGGTGGGTCAGAGAAGATCTTGCTTTGATTGATGTCCTTGAGGGTTTTGCCTATATTCTCCTCTAAGAGTTTGATGGTTTCTGGTCTTACATTTAGGTCTTTAATTCATTTTGAGTTGATCTTAGTGTATGATGTCAGGGAATGTTCCAACTTCAGTTTTTTGCATGTAGCTGTCCAATGTTCCCAGCACCATTTGTTGAAGAGGCTGTCTTTGTCCCATTTTATAGTTTCTCCTCCTTTGTCAAAAATAAGGTACCCATAGGTGCGTGGGTTTATCTCTGGGTTCTCGATCTTGTTCCATTCGTCTATGGTTCTGTGTTTGTGCCAGTACCACACTGTCTTGATGACTGTTGCTTTGTAGTAGAGTCTGAAGTTAGGGAGGCTGATCCCTCCAACTCCATTCTTCTTCCTCAGGATTGCTTTGGCTATTTGAGGTTTTTTTGTGTTTCCATATGAACTGTGTTATTCTTTGGTCTAGTTCTGTGAAAAATGTCAATGGTAGTTGGATAGGTATTGCATTGAATCTGTAGATGATATTTGGTAGTATGGTCATTTTCACAATATTGATTCTTCCGACCCAGGAACATGGAATATCTCTCCATCTGTTTAAGTCTTCTTTAATGTCTCTCATGAGTGTCTTGTAATTTTCTGTGTACAGTTCTTTGGTTTCTTTGGGTAGGTTTATTCCTAGATATTTAATTCTTTTGGTTGCAATGGTGAAGGAGATTGCCTCTTTGATTTCGTTTTCTGATTTTTCATTGTTTGTGTATAGGAATGCCAGTGGCTTCTGTGTGTTGACTTTGTATCCTGCAACTTTGCTGAACTCATTGTTTAGCTCTAGTAGCTTTGTAACCATGTCTCATGTCTTCTGCAGAAAGAGAGAGCTTGACTTCTTCCTTTCCAATCTGGATTCCTTTGATTTCTTTGTCTTCTCTTATTGCTGTTGCTAGGACTTCCAGGACTATGTTGAATAAGAGTGGTGAAAGTGGGCACCCCTGTCTTGTTCCTGATCTTAGAGGGAATGCTTTCAGTTTTTCACCGTTAAGGATAATGTTTGCTGTAGGCTTCTCATAGATGGCTTCTATTATGTTGAGATAGGTTCCTTCTATGCCCATTTTCTGAAGAGTTTTTATCATAAATGGATGTTGTACTTTGTCGAAGGCTTTTTCTGCATCTATTGAGATGATCGTGTGATTTTTGTCTCTCAATTTGTTGATATGGTGTATCACGTTGATTGATTTGTGGATGTTGAAGAATCCTTGCACGCCTGGGATGAACCCAACTTGATCATGATGTATGAGTTTTTTGATGTGTCGTTGAGTTCTGTTTTCTAGGATTTTGTTGAGGATCTTGGCATCTAAGTTCATCAGTGAAATTGGCCTATAGTTTTCCTTTTTTGTGTTGTCTTTGCCTGGTTTGGGTATCAGGGTGATGGTGGCCTCGTAGAATGTGTTTGGAAGTTTTCCTTCCTGTGCAATTTTTTGGAAGAGTTTCAGAAGGACAGGCATTAGCTCTTCTTTAAATGTTTGGTAGAATTCGGCTGTGAAGCCATCTGGCCCTGGGCTTTTATTTCGGGGTAGATTTTTGATCACAAGGTCGATTTCTGAGCTTGTGATTTGGTTGTTCAAAGTTTCTGTTTCTTCCTGGCTCAGTCTTGGGAGATTAATCCTCTCCAAGAAACTGTCCATTTCTTCCAGGTTGTCTAGTTTGTTACCATATAGCTGTTCATAATAGTCTCTTAGAATCCTTTGGATATCTGCATTATCTGTTGTAATCTCTCCTTTTTTGTTTTTGATTTTGTTGATCTGGTTCTTCTCTCTCTTTTTCTTGATGAGTCTGGCCAGTGGCTTGTCAATTTTGTTTACCTTTTCAAAGAACCAGCTTTTTTTTTTTATTGATCCATACTATTGTTTCTTTTGTTTCTTTCTCATTTATTTCTGCTCTGGTTCTTATGATTTCTCTTCTGCAGGTTTTGGGGTGTTTTTGTTCTTCTTTCTCCAATTGTTTTAAGCAGAGGGTTAGGTCATCTGCTTCATATTTTCCTAGTTTCTTGAGGTGGGATTGTATTGCTATAAATTTCCCTCTTAGAACTGCTTTTGCAGTATCCCATACGTTTTGCACTGTCGTGTGTTCATTGTCATTTTCTTCTAGGAATTGCTAATTTCTCCTTTGATTTCCTCAATGATCAGTTGACTTTTTAGGTATGTATTGTTTAATCTCCATGTGTTTGTGTTTTTAGGGTTTTTTTTTTCCTGTAGTTGATCTCTAGTCTCATTGCATTGTGGTCCGAGAAGATGGTTGATATAATTTCGGTTTTCTTGAACTGACTGAGGTTAGATTTGTGGCCTAAGATGTGGTCTATCCTGGAGAATGTTCTGTGAGCACTTGAGAAGAAAGTGTATTCTGCTTTTGGGTGGAACGTCCTAAAGACATCGATGAGGTCCATCTTTTCTAGTGTGGCATTTATGGCTTGTGTTTCTTTATTAATTTTCTGTTTGGATGATCTGTCCATTGGTGTGAGAGGAGCGTTAAAGTCTCCTACTATTACTGTGTTATTGTTGATTTCTTCTTTTATGTCTGAAAGTATCTGTCTTATGTATTGAGGTGCCCTTGTGTTGGGTGCGTAGATATTCATGACTGTTATGTCTTCCTCTTGGAGAGATCCCTTCGTCATGATGTAGTGACCTGCCTTGTCTCTTAGAATCTTCTTTACTTTAAAGTCTATTTTGTCTGACATAAGGATTGCTACTCCAGCTTTCTTTTGATTTCCATTTGCATGGAATATCTTTTTCCAGCCTCTCACTTTCAGTCTATGAGTGTCTCTAGGTCTGAAGTGGGTCTCTTGTAAACAGCATATATATGGGTCTTGCTTCTGGATCCATTCAGCCAGCCTGTGTCGTTTAGTTGGAGCATTTAGTCTATTTACGTTCAAAGTAATTATTGATACGAATGTTCCTATTGTCATCTTCTTAGAAATTAGGGATTTGATTTGTAAGGCTTCTACTACTCTATTTATTGGCTATATCAGGCCCTTTAACACTTGTTGTAGGACTGGTTTTGTGATACAGATTTCTTTTAGGTTTTACTTGTCTGTGAAGCTGTTGATTTCACCATTGATTCTGAATGAGATTCTTGCTGGGTAGAGAAATCTTGGTTGGAGGTTATTCTCTTTTAGCCGTTTAAATGTGTCTTGCCATTCTCTTCTGGCCTGCAGGGTTTCTGTTGAAAGATCCGCAGTTAAATGTATGGGGTTTCCTTTATATGTTATGTGTTGTTTGCTCCTAGCTGCTTTTAGTAATCTGTCTTTATATTTAGTCTGCATTAGTTTGATTAGAATGTGCCTTGGTGTATTCCTTCTGGGGTTTCTCCTGTATGGAACTCTTTGTGCTTCTTGGACTTGGTTGACTATTTCCTTTCCCATGCTGGGGAAGTTTTCAACTATAACCTCTTCAAGAATTTTTTCATAGCCTTTCTTCCCCTCATCTTCCTCTGGAGCTCCTATAATTCTAATGTTGGTGCATTTGATATTGTCCCATAGGTCTCTGAGGCTATCTTCAGTTCTTTTAATTCTTTCAGTTTTGTTGTGTTCTTCAGCACTTATTTCCACCATTCTGTCTTCCAGCTCACTTATCCGTTCTTCAGCCTCTGATACTCTACTGTTGAGACCTTCTATAGTATTTTTCATTTCTTGCATGTCTCTTCTCAATGCACTAATTTCCTCTAATATTCTGTTTTCGGTGTTTTGCATTCTCATTAGTATAGCTTTTCTGAATTCTCTTTCAGATAGTTTGTCTATCTCCTCTTCTGTCATTTGAAGCGGTGTTTCTCTAGCTTGGTCCTTCATTTGTGCAGTGTTTCTCTGACGTTTCATTAATAGGTTAATTTTTGTTTCTTTGTGTGTGTCTGTGTGTGTGGAGTTCTTTTTCCCCGACCAGGCTTCTTGGTTGAATTCTCCCTTCCTTTGGGTTTCTGTCCTTCTAGAAGGGTTCAGTGGTTTGTGACTTGGATGGTGTTAGGTCTTGTTTACAGATGAATAGTCTCTAGTGTTGTATGTTCTTTGATAGTGTGGGGTCTTGGAATCAGGGCTTCAGCTCCGAAGATCCTTGGTTTGATGATTGGTCAAGGGTGTAGGCTCTATGTCTGGTTTGCTATGGTGTTCAGTGATTTTAGTTTAAATGTGTCTTTGCCATTTCTCTTCTGGACCATTGATTCTGAATGAGATTCTTGCTGGGTAGAGAAATCTTGGTTGGAGGTTATTCTCTTTTAGCCGTTTAAATGTGTCTTGCCATTCTCTTCTGGCCTGCAGGGTTTCTGTTGAAAGATCCGCAGTTAAATGTATGGGGTTTCCTTTATATGTTATGTGTTGTTTGCTCCTAGCTGCTTTTAGTAATCTGTCTTTATATTTAGTCTGCATTAGTTTGATTAGAATGTGCCTTGGTGTATTCCTTCTGGGGTTTCTCCTGTATGGAACTCTTTGTGCTTCTTGGACTTGGTTGACTATTTCCTTTCCCATGCTGGGGAAGTTTTCAACTATAACCTCTTCAAGAATTTTTTCATAGCCTTTCTTCCCCTCATCTTCCTCTGGAGCTCCTATAATTCTAATGTTGGTGCATTTGATATTGTCCCATAGGTCTCTGAGGCTATCTTCAGTTCTTTTAATTCTTTCAGTTTTGTTGTGTTCTTCAGCACTTATTTCCACCATTCTGTCTTCCAGCTCACTTATCCGTTCTTCAGCCTCTGATACTCTACTGTTGAGACCTTCTATAGTATTTTTCATTTCTTGCATGTCTCTTCTCAATGCACTAATTTCCTCTAATATTCTGTTTTCGGTGTTTTGCATTCTCATTAGTATAGCTTTTCTGAATTCTCTTTCAGATAGTTTGTCTATCTCCTCTTCTGTCATTTGAAGCGGTGTTTCTCTAGCTTGGTCCTTCATTTGTGCAGTGTTTCTCTGACGTTTCATTAATAGGTTAATTTTTGTTTCTTTGTGTGTGTCTGTGTGTGTGGAGTTCTTTTTCCCCGACCAGGCTTCTTGGTTGAATTCTCCCTTCCTTTGGGTTTCTGTCCTTCTAGAAGGGTTCAGTGGTTTGTGACTTGGATGGTGTTAGGTCTTGTTTACAGATGAATAGTCTCTAGTGTTGTATGTTCTTTGATAGTGTGGGGTCTTGGAATCAGGGCTTCAGCTCCGAAGATCCTTGGTTTGATGATTGGTCAAGGGGTGTAGGCTCTATGTCTGGTTTGCTATGGTGTTCAGTGATTTTAGTTCACATGCTAGCATCTGAGGAACAAGAGGTGCATCCTTTTTTTTTTGGACTTCATTGAATCTTTGTTGTGGCACAGTCTCTTCATTGTTGCATGCACACTTTCTCTAGTTGGGAGTACTTTCTAGGTGTGGTGCACAAGCTTTTCCTTGCAGTGACTTCTCTTGTTTCAGAGCATGGACCTGAGGGCATGTGGGTTCAGTAGCTATGTCACAGGGGCTGAGTTGCTCCATCTCATGTGGGGTTTGCCGAATAATCACATTTGGATCTTTTCAGTGCTTCACTTGCAGATCTTCACTGCAGATCAGAGATTCGGGCGGTGTCAAGCTGACAGCACCTTCGGCAGTCCACCACGTGTCTCGCCCTCGTTAGGCCTGGTGCTCAGGGACGGTCTCCGCGGTTCTGCTGGGCTATCTCCGCGGGCCCGACGGCCCAGCCGCTCTGACCGCTCTGGCACCACGGAGGTCGAGGACACCGAGCTGGTCTGCGTTGCAGCCACTCCGCGTGGTGAGGGCGGAGCTCTCTAGCATATTTTATGAGAGAATGTCATTACTTGCACGGAGAATGACTCTGCCAAAATGATGAAAGAGTGCCAGAAAAAAACGGCGTAAGGAAATTTATTTGTTATTTTAATAACTTCCAAAGTTGTCTGATATTCACCTAAGACTAGTTAATTTTTTATGTGACTAATAAAACAGTATCAAATGTTTGATTTTTAAATACTTTAAGTGTTCATGAATTTTTCCATCACAATCATTGGTCAAAATTGATCACAGTCGTTCGTGGTAAAGAAGACATGGAAATGTCCAGGGCAAATTGAAAGTCTTATTAACTATTGTTGTTGTTGTTGTTTAGTCACTAAGTGAGTTCTGACTCACTTAGGGGGGAGTTGCAACCCCATGAATTGCAGCATGCCAGACTTCCCGTGTCCTTTACCATCTCCTCGAGTATGCTCAAACTCATATCCATTGAGTTGGTGATGTCATCTAACCATCTCATACTTTGTTACCTCCTTTTCTTCCTGCCCTTGTTTACAGATGAATAGTCTCTAGTGTTGTATGTTCTTTGATAGTGTGGGGTCTTGGAATCAGGGCTTCAGCTCCGAAGATCCTTGGTTTGATGATTTGTCAAGGGTGTAGGCTCTATGTCTGGTTTGCTATGGTGTTCAGTGATTTTAGTTCACATGCTAGCATCTGAGGAACAAGAGGTGCATCCTTTTTTTTTTGGACTTCATTGAATCTTTGTTGTGGCACAGTCTCTTCATTGTTGCATGCACACTTTCTCTAGTTGGGAGTACTTTCTAGGTGTGGTGCACAAGCTTTTCCTTGCAGTGACTTCTCTTGTTTCAGAGCATGGACCTGAGGGCATGTGGGTTCAGTAGCTATGTCACAGGGGCTGAGTTGCTCCATCTCATGTGGGGTTTGCCGAATAATCACATTTGGATCTTTTCAGTGCTTCACTTGCAGATCTTCACTGCAGATCAGAGATTCGGGCGGTGTCAAGCTGACAGCACCTTCGGCAGTCCACCATGTGTCTTGCCCTCTTTAGGCCTGGTGCTCAGGGACAGTCTCCGCTGCTCTGCTGGGCCGTCTCCGCGGGCCCGGTGGCCTGGCCACTCTGACCACTCCGGCGCCGCAGAGGTCGAGGATGCCGAGCTGGTCGCGTCGCAGCCTCTCCGCGTGGTGAGGGCGGAGCTCTCTAGCATATTTTATGAGAGAATGTCATTACTTGCACGGAGAATGACTCTGCCAAAATGATGAAAGAGTGCCAGAAAAAAACGGCGTAAGGAAATTTATTTGTTATTTTAATAACTTCCAAAGTTGTCTGATATTCACCTAAGACTAGTTAATTTTTTATGTGACTAATAAAACAGTATCAAATGTTTGATTTTTAAATACTTTAAGTGTTCATGAATTTTTCCATCACAATCATTGGTCAAAATTGATCACAGTCGTTCGTGGTAAAGAAGACATGGAAATGTCCAGGGCAAATTGAAAGTCTTATTAACTATTGTTGTTGTTGTTGTTTAGTCACTAAGTGAGTTCTGACTCACTTAGGGGGGAGTTGCAACCCCATGAATTGCAGCATGCCAGACTTCCCGTGTCCTTTACCATCTCCTCGAGTATGCTCAAACTCATATCCATTGAGTTGGTGATGTCATCTAACCATCTCATACTTTGTTACCTCCTTTTCTTCCTGCCCTCTGTATTTCCCAGCATGGGAGTCTTGTTAACTGTAAGGCCTATTTTTAGCTGTACTCATACATTTTTTTTTTAATGATTCATCAATTCACATGACTCCATCATTTTTTAAACAAAATTTTCGCCTCTTCTCTTTTTATTATTGATTGTTTATTTATTTACTTTTCATCCATCTTCATTCTTTGGCCTGTGTGGGCCTACCATTGTGGTGGCCTCTGTCAGAGCACCAGCTCTGGGTGCATGCACTCCAGAATGCTGGCTTGTAATTGGACACACCGGCTCGACTGCTCCGTGACTCTTTACCCACTGGACCACCAGGGAAGCCCCTGTACTCATACAGGTTTAATTAAATATAATGTGGGAACTTTATAATAATCCTGTACAAGCACACACACATACACACAAATACATATTTAAAACGTCCTAATTAAATTCATTTGTGGAAAAGCAGTAAAGTTCCTTAAGAAGCTTTAAAATGATAAAATATCAGTCTCTCTAAAGCATTTATCTCATTATCATCTATGAAAATTGCTCTTAAATATTTATCAATTTCTACTTGACTTGTCACAAACAAGTATTACTTTCTAACTTAAAATACAGAATTTTTAGTTAAATGATAGAAGAGAAAGAGCAAAGGGCTCCCCCCAACCCTGAGTTGGACTCTTCTTCCTCGTGAATGCCATTTTCCTGACTGTCTTTTTTTTTTTTTTTTTTTAAAGATTTATTTTTTTTTTTATTTTGGGGGTGGGGGGGGGAGGGGGAGCGGGTGGGGAGGGAGGGGAGCAGGCGGGCTACTTCTATTGGTCTTTCATTTGCCTATTTTCATCCATCTTTGTTCTTTGGCCCGTATGGGCCTCCCATTGCAGTGGCCTCTGTTGTCGCAAAGCACCGGCTCTGGGTGCATGCGCTCCAGAGCTCCGGCTCGGTAATTGGACACATGGGTTCAGGCGCTCCGCGGCACGTGGGATCTTCCCAGGCCAGGGATGGAACTGGCGCCCCTTGCACTGCAAGGCGGTGTCCTTACCCCTGGACGACCGGGGCAGCCCCTGACTGTCTTTTGATATTTTAGATTTTGCTGATTAAATGAATCCCATAGCTTCATTTTGTTTATCTTCCCATTTGTGCTGATGTATGATGTTTATATATATATATATATATATATATATATACATATATATGTATGTATACATACATATGTGTATGTATGTACATATATGTATATATATACACACATGCATACATATACATATACTTTATGTGTAATTGTTCATGTTTCACTACTATATGTATATATGTATGTATATATATACTTATGTGTAATTTTTTCATATATGTTTCACTGCTTTTGAATGGAAAGATTCTCACATTAGGATATGGTATGATTTTGACTTTTTGTTATAATCTGCATCTAGGAATCTTCAACTCAGTTGGTGCTCGATTGATTTTTTTTCCCCCAAATTTAAAATTAACATTGCTCTAGAGCAGTGTCATCATTTCCACTGTCAACATCATTATGTAAGTAACATTTATGTACTACTGTGCTCAGGAGTTGCACATGCATTATCTCATTTATTTTTCAAAGCATCCTGGTGAACTAAGCATTCAAGGATTAATACATCTGGCTGTGTTCCATTAACTAATCTGGAATGCTATATTTGTGAATCATCTGTGAATGGAGTGAAAACATTCTGCTAAACTAACCAGATCATTGATGTTTTACTTTTTTTTTTGTCATGTGCACAAGTAAAATACACATTTTTTTAATTGAAATACAGTTGATTTACTATGTTGTGCCAATCTGCTCTACACAGTCAAGTGACACAGTTATACACATGTGTACATACATTCTTTTTAAACATTCTTTTCCACTATGGTCTATCCCAAGAGATTGGATATAGTTCCCTATGCCATAAAGTAGAATCTTGTAGCTTATCCATTCTAAATGTAATAGTTTACATCTATCAACCCCAAACACTCAGGCCATCCTTCTCTCTCCTGCCTTCCCCTTTAACAACTGCAAGTCTGATCTCTATGTCTGTGAGTCTGTTTCTCTTTTCTAGATAGTACATTTGTGCCATATTTTAGAGTCCATATATGATGAGCACCGGCGGGCTCCAGCCGGGGCACGGTGGGGATCTTCCCAGGCCAGGGATGGAACTGGCGCCCCTTGCACTGCAAGGCGGTGTCCTTACCCCTGGACGACCGGGGCAGCCCCTGACTGTCTTTTGATATTTTAGATTTTGCTGATTAAATGAATCCCATAGCTTCATTTTGTTTATCTTCCCATTTGTGCTGATGTATGATGTTTATATATATATATATATATATAAAATATATATATATATGTATGTATACATACATATGTGTATGTATGTACATATATGATATATATACACACATGCATACATATACATATACTTTATGTGTAATTGTTCATGTTTCACTACTATATGTATATATGTATGTATATATATACTTATGTGTAATTTTTTCATATATGTTTCACTGCTTTTGAATGGAAAGATTCTCACATTAGGATATGGTATGATTTTGACTTTTTGTTATAATCTGCATCTAGGAATCTTCAACTCAGTTGGTGCTCGATTGATTTTTTTTCCCCAATTAAACTTAACATTGCTCTAGAGCAGTGTCATCATTTCCACTGTCAACATCATTATGTAAGTAACATTTATGTACTACTGTGCTCAGGAGTTGCACATGCATTATCTCATTTATTTTTCAAAGCATCCTGGTGAACTAAGCATTCAAGGATTAATACATCTGGCTGTGTTCCATTAACTAATCTGGAATGCTATATTTGTGAATCATCTGTGAATGGAGTGAAAACATTCTGCTAAACTAACCAGATCATTGATGTTTTACTTTTTTTTTTGTCATGTGCACAAGTAAAATACACATTTTTTTAATTGAAATACAGTTGATTTACTATGTTGTGCCAATCTGCTCTACACAGTCAAGTGACACAGTTATACACATGTGTACATACATTCTTTTTAAACATTCTTTTCCACTATGGTCTATCCCAAGAGATTGGATATAGTTCCCTATGCCATAAAGTAGAATCTTGTAGCTTATCCATTCTAAATGTAATAGTTTACATCTATCAACCCCAAACACTCAGGCCATCCTTCTCTCTCCTGCCTTCCCCTTTAACAACTGCAAGTCTGATCTCTATGTCTGTGAGTCTGTTTCTCTTTTCTAGATAGTACATTTGTGCCATATTTTAGAGTCCATATATGAATGACATCCTATAGTATAGTATAGTATCCTATGTCTGACTTACTTAGTATGACAACCTGTAGATGCCTCCATGGCATTATTTCAATCTTTTTTTATGGCTGAGTAGTTTTCCATTGTATAAATGTGCTATGTCTTTATCTACTCATCTGTCAATGGTCATGTAGATTGTTTCCGTGTTTTACCTATTATGAATAGTGCTACTGTAAAATACAAAACTTGATGAAACCAGTCAGTCAGTTCAGTTGCTAAGGCGTGTCTGAATCTGTGACCTCATGGACTGTAGCACGCCAGGCTTCCCTGTCCTTCACCATCTCCTGGAGCTTGCTCCAGCTCATGTCCATTGACCCAGTGATACCATCCAACAATTTTGTCCTCTGTTATCCCCTTCTCTTTTGACTTCTATTTTTTGCAATGTCAGGGTCTTATCTAGTGGGTCTTCTCACATCAGATGTCTAAACTATTTGATCTTCAGCTTCAACATCAGTCCTTCCAGTGAATATTCAGGGCTGATATCCTTTGGGATTGACTGGTTTGATCTCCCTGCAGTCCAAGGGACTCTCAAGAGTCTTTTCTAACACCACAGTTTAAAGGCATTAATTCTTTGGTGCTAGCCATCTTTATGGTCCCACTCTCACATCCATACATGCCTACTGGGAAAAAATATATCTTTGACTCTGCTGACCTTTGTCAGCAAACTGATGTCTCTGCTTTTGAATGTGCTGTCTAAGTTTGTCACAGCTTTTCTTCTAAGGATCATGCATCTTTTAATTTCATGACTGAAGTGATTTTGAGGCTCCCCAAAATAAAGTCTGTCACAGTTCATTTTTTAATTGAAATACAGTTGATTTACTATGTTGTGCCAATCTGCTCTACACAGTCAAGTGACACAGTTATACACATGTGTACATACATTCTTTTTAAACATTCTTTTCCACTATGGTCTATCCCAAGAGATTGGATATAGTTCCCTATGCCATAAAGTAGAATCTTGTAGCTTATCCATTCTAAATGTAATAGTTTACATCTATCAACCCCAAACACTCAGGCCATCCTTCTCTCTCCTGCCTTCCCCTTTAACAACTGCAAGTCTGATCTCTATGTCTGTGAGTCTGTTTCTCTTTTCTAGATAGTACATTTGTGCCATATTTTAGAGTCCATATATGAATGACATCCTATAGTATAGTATAGTATCCTATGTCTGACTTACTTAGTATGACAACCTGTAGATGCCTCCATGGCATTATTTCAATCTTTTTTTATGGCTGAGTAGTTTTCCATTGTATAAATGTGCTATGTCTTTATCTACTCATCTGTCAATGGTCATGTAGATTGTTTCCGTGTTTTACCTATTATGAATAGTGCTACTGTAAAATACAAAACTTGATGAAACCAGTCAGTCAGTTCAGTTGCTAAGGCGTGTCTGAATCTGTGACCTCATGGACTGTAGCACGCCAGGCTTCCCTGTCCTTCACCATCTCCTGGAGCTTGCTCCAGCTCATGTCCATTGACCCAGTGATACCATCCAACAATTTTGTCCTCTGTTATCCCCTTCTCTTTTGACTTCTATTTTTTGCAATGTCAGGGTCTTATCTAGTGGGTCTTCTCACATCAGATGTCTAAACTATTTGATCTTCAGCTTCAACATCAGTCCTTCCAGTGAATATTCAGGGCTGATATCCTTTGGGATTGACTGGTTTGATCTCCCTGCAGTCCAAGGGACTCTCAAGAGTCTTTTCTAACACCACAGTTTAAAGGCATTAATTCTTTGGTGCTAGCCATCTTTATGGTCCCACTCTCACATCCATACATGCCTACTGGGAAAAAATATATCTTTGACTCTGCTGACCTTTGTCAGCAAACTGATGTCTCTGCTTTTGAATGTGCTGTCTAAGTTTGTCACAGCTTTTCTTCTAAGGATCATGCATCTTTTAATTTCATGACTGAAGTGATTTTGAGGCTCCCCAAAATAAAGTCTGTCACTGTTTCCATTATTTGCCCATCTATTTGCCATGAAGTGATGGGACATGATGCCATGATCTTCGTTTTTTGAATGTTGAGTTTTAGGCCAGCCTTTTCACTCTCCTCTTTCATCTTCATCAGGAGGCTCTTTAGTTCCTCTTTACTTTCTACCGTAAGGGTGGTGTCATCTGCATACCTGAGGTTATTGATATTTCTCCTGGCCATCTTGATTCCAGCTTATGCTTCATCAAACCAGCATTTCACATGATGTATTCTGCATATAAATTAAATAAACAGGGTGATAGTATATAGTCTTGACATACTCCCTTCCCAATTTGGAACCAGTCCATTGATCCATGTCTGGTTGCATCTTGAACTGCATACAGGTTTCTCAGGAGGCAGATAACGTGGTATGGTATTCCCATCTCTTTCAGAATTTTCCAGTTTGTTGTAAACCCCACATTCAAAGGCTTTAGTGTAATCAGTGAAGCAGAAATAGATGTTTTTTCTGAAATTCCCTTGCTCTTTTTCTGATCCAAGGGATGTTAGCAATTGGATCTCTGGTTTCTCTGACTTTCACAAATTCAGCTTGCACATCTGGAAGGTCTTGGTTCAAGTACTGTTGAAGCCTGGGTTGGATGATTTTAAGCATTATTCTGCTAGCATGTGAAATGAGTGAAATCATGTAGTAGTTTGAACATTCTTTGTCATTGCCCTTCTTTGGGATTGAAATGAAAACTGACCTTTTCCAGTTCTGAGGCCACTGCTGAGAGGAAAGTTCTGACGTAATGTGATCCACTGGAGAAGGAAATGACAAACCACTTCAATATTTTTGCCTTGAGAACCCCACGAACAGTATGAAAAGAAAAAAGATTTGACACTGAAAGATGAATTCCCAAGTCTGTACTGCCAAAATTCTTTGGTGCTAGCCATCTTTATGGTCCCACTCTCACATCCATACATGCCTACTGGGAAAAAATATATCTTTGACTCTGCTGACCTTTGTCAGCAAACTGATGTCTCTGCTTTTGAATGTGCTGTCTAAGTTTGTCACAGCTTTTCTTCTAAGGATCATGCATCTTTTAATTTCATGACTGAAGTGATTTTGAGGCTCCCCAAAATAAAGTCTGTCACTGTTTCCATTATTTGCCCATCTATTTGCCATGAAGTGATGGGACATGATGCCATGATCTTCGTTTTTTGAATGTTGAGTTTTAGGCCAGCCTTTTCACTCTCCTCTTTCATCTTCATCAGGAGGCTCTTTAGTTCCTCTTTACTTTCTACCGTAAGGGTGGTGTCATCTGCATACCTGAGGTTATTGATATTTCTCCTGGCCATCTTGATTCCAGCTTATGCTTCATCAAACCAGCATTTCACATGATGTATTCTGCATATAAATTAAATAAACAGGGTGATAGTATATAGTCTTGACATACTCCCTTCCCAATTTGGAACCAGTCCATTGATCCATGTCTGGTTGCATCTTGAACTGCATACAGGTTTCTCAGGAGGCAGATAACGTGGTATGGTATTCCCATCTCTTTCAGAATTTTCCAGTTTGTTGTAAACCCCACATTCAAAGGCTTTAGTGTAATCAGTGAAGCAGAAATAGATGTTTTTTCTGAAATTCCCTTGCTCTTTTTCTGATCCAAGGGATGTTAGCAATTGGATCTCTGGTTTCTCTGACTTTCACAAATTCAGCTTGCACATCTGGAAGGTCTTGGTTCAAGTACTGTTGAAGCCTGGGTTGGATGATTTTAAGCATTATTCTGCTAGCATGTGAAATGAGTGAAATCATGTAGTAGTTTGAACATTCTTTGTCATTGCCCTTCTTTGGGATTGAAATGAAAACTGACCTTTTCCAGTTCTGAGGCCACTGCTGAGAGGAAAGTTCTGACGTAATGTGATCCACTGGAGAAGGAAATGACAAACCACTTCAATATTTTTGCCTTGAGAACCCCACGAACAGTATGAAAAGAAAAAAGATTTGACACTGAAAGATGAATTCCCCAAGTCTGTACTGCCAAAATGCTACTGGCGAAGAGCAGAGAAATAGCTTTAGAAGGAATTAAAAGGTTGATCAAAAGCAGAAACAACACTCAGTTGTGGATAGGTCTGATAGTAAAAAGAAAAATATTGCATAGGAACCTGGACTTTTAGGTTCATGAATCAAGGTAAATTGGAAGTGGTCAAACAGGAGATGGCAAGAATGAACATTGACATTTTAGGAATCAGTGAATTAAAATGGACAGTAATGGGTGAATTTAATCCAGATTACCATTATATCTACTACTATGGGCAAGAATCCCTTAGAGGAAACAGAGTAGAACTCATGGTCAGCAAAAGAGTTTGAAGCGCAGCACTTGGATGCAATCTCAAAAACAAGAGAATGATTTTGGTTCCTTTTTAAGGCAAACCATTCAATATCACAGTACCAAGTCTATGCCCCAACCAGTAATGCTGAAGAAGCTGAAGTTGAATGGTTCTATGAAAACCTACAAGATCTTCTAAAACTTGACACCCAAAGAAGATGTCCTTTTCATTATTGGGGACTGTAATGCAAAAGAAGGAAGTCATGACATACCTGGAATAACAGACAAGTTTGGCCTTGTAGTACAAAACAAATCAGGACAAAGGCTAATGGAGTTTTGCCAGGGGAATGCACTGGTCATAACAAAGATCGTCTTTCAACAGCACAAGAGATGACTCTAAACATGGACATCACCAGATGGTCAGCAGTGAAATTAGATTGATTATATTCTTTGCAACTGAAGATGGAGAAGCTCTATACAGTCAACAGAAACAAGACTGAGAACTGACTGTGGCTCAGATCATGAACTCCTTATTGCAAAATTAAGACTTAAATCGAAGAAAGTAGGGAAAATCACTAGGCCATTCAGGTATGACCTAAATCAAATCCCTTACAGTTTTACAGTGGAAGTTACAAATAGTCTCAAGGGATTAGATCTGATAGACAGAGTGCCTGAAGAGCTATTGATGGAGGTTCATAACATTGTACAGGAGGCAGTGAGCAAAACCATCTCCAAGAAAAAGAAATGCAAAAAGACAAAGTGATTGTCTGCGGAAGCCTTACAAATAGCTGAGACAAGAAGAGATACGAAAGGCAAAGAAGAAAAGGCAAGATATACCTATCTCAATACGGAGTTACAGAGACTAGCAAGGAGAGATAAGAAAGGTTTCTTAAGTGAGCAATGCAAAGAAATAGAGGAAATTAATAGAATGGGAAAGACTAGAGTTCGCTACAAGAAAATTAGAGATACCGAGGGAACATTTCAAGCAAAGATAAGCACAATAAAGAACAGAAGCAGTATGGACCTAACAGAAGCAGAAGATATTAAGAAGAGATGGAAAGAATGCACAGAAGAACCATACAAAAAATATTTCAAGGAGCTGGAAGACCGTGATGGTGTGATCACTCACCTAGAGCCAGGCATCTTTGAGTGCAAAGACAAGTGGGCCCTAGGAAACACTACTACAAGCAAAGCTAGTGGAGGTGATGGAATTCCAGCTATTTCAAATATTAAAAGACAAAACCAGGGAAAATAGAAAAATGGTGTAATACAGAGGATTTTCGTATTTTGGTATTTGACTGTAAATCTTGCCAAAGGAACATAATTTAAAACAATTTAAATTAAATGTGAATACTTATAATAAGTCTGTAGAGTAATCTAGTACAATTAGATGTTCCAAATTTCATTGTTGTTGTTTAGTCACTCAATCAATTCTAACTCTTTGCAACCCCATGGATTGCAGCACTCCAGGCTTCCCCGTCCTTTACCATCTCCTGGAGCGTGTTCAAGCTCATGTCCATTGAGTTGGTGATGCCATCCAACCATCTTATCCCCTGTCGACCCCTTTCATCCAAATTTCTTAACAGGACCATTTTTTTTTTTTTCTGATTGAGATACAATTGGTGTACAATATTACATAAGTTTCAAGTGTATAGCATAGTGTTTTGTAATCTTTCAAGGTTATATTCTATTTTTAGTTATTGTAAACTATTGGCTATATTCCCTGTGATATATATACTTGTTACTTATTTACTTAATTGTTATTGTTGTTCAGTTACTAAGTCATGTATCACTCTTTCCTACTCCATGAACTGTAGCATGCCAGTCTTCCCTGTCCTTTACTGTCTCCGAAAGTTTGCCCAAACTCATGTCCGTTCAGTCAGTGATGTCGTCTAACCACTAGATAGCAGAGGTAGTCATAACATTGTACAGGAGGCAGTGAGCAAAACCATCTCCAAGAAAAAGAAATGCAAAAAGACAAAGTGATTGTCTGCGGAAGCCTTACAAATAGCTGAGACAAGAAGAGATACGAAAGGCAAAGAAGAAAAGGCAAGATATACCTATCTCAATACGGAGTTACAGAGACTAGCAAGGAGAGATAAGAAAGGTTTCTTAAGTGAGCAATGCAAAGAAATAGAGGAAATTAATAGAATGGGAAAGACTAGAGTTCGCTACAAGAAAATTAGAGATACCGAGGGAACATTTCAAGCAAAGATAAGCACAATAAAGAACAGAAGCAGTATGGACCTAACAGAAGCAGAAGATATTAAGAAGAGATGGAAAGAATGCACAGAAGAACCATACAAAAAATATTTCAAGGAGCTGGAAGACCGTGATGGTGTGATCACTCACCTAGAGCCAGGCATCTTTGAGTGCAAAGACAAGTGGGCCCTAGGAAACACTACTACAAGCAAAGCTAGTGGAGGTGATGGAATTCCAGCTATTTCAAATATTAAAAGACAAAACCAGGGAAAATAGAAAAATGGTGTAATACAGAGGATTTTCGTATTTTGGTATTTGACTGTAAATCTTGCCAAAGGAACATAATTTAAAACAATTTAAATTAAATGTGAATACTTATAATAAGTCTGTAGAGTAATCTAGTACAATTAGATGTTCCAAATTTCATTGTTGTTGTTTAGTCACTCAATCAATTCTAACTCTTTGCAACCCCATGGATTGCAGCACTCCAGGCTTCCCCGTCCTTTACCATCTCCTGGAGCGTGTTCAAGCTCATGTCCATTGAGTTGGTGATGCCATCCAACCATCTTATCCCCTGTCGACCCCTTTCATCCAAATTTCTTAACAGGACCATTTTTTTTTTTTTCTGATTGAGATACAATTGGTGTACAATATTACATAAGTTTCAAGTGTATAGCATAGTGTTTTGTAATCTTTCAAGGTTATATTCTATTTTTAGTTATTGTAAACTATTGGCTATATTCCCTGTGATATATATACTTGTTACTTATTTACTTAATTGTTATTGTTGTTCAGTTACTAAGTCATGTATCACTCTTTCCTACTCCATGAACTGTAGCATGCCAGTCTTCCCTGTCCTTTACTGTCTCCGAAAGTTTGCCCAAACTCATGTCCGTTCAGTCAGTGATGTCGTCTAACCATCTCATCCTCTCATCCTTCTCTTGCTGTCAGTCTTTCCCAGCAGCAGGATCTTATCTGATGAGTCAGTCATCTCTTTGCATCAGGTGGCCAGAGTATTGGAGCTTCAGCTTCAGAATCCTATGAGTATTCAGGGTTGATTTCCTGAATATTCCTGATTGATTGGTTTGATATGCTTGCTGTCCAAGGAGTCTCAGGAGTCTTCTCCAGCACCACAACTTGAAAGCTTCAATTCCTTGGCCATCAGCCTTCTTTATGGTCTAACTCTTACATCCATACATGACTGCTGGAAAAACCACAACTTTGACCATATGGATCATTGTTGGCAAAGTGGTATCCCTGTTTTTTAATATGCTTTTATGTTTGTCATAGCATTCCTTCCAAAGAGTAAGTACGTTTTAATTCTGTGGCTGTAATCATCATCTGCAGTGATTTTGGAGCCCAAGAAAATAGAATCTATTACTGTTTCCACTTTTTCCTCATTCATTTGCCATAAAGCAATGGGACCAGATGGCATGATCTCAGTTTTATAAATGTTGAGTTTTAAGATAGCTTTTTCACCCTCCTCTCCTTCACTCAGTTGTGTCTGACTCTTTGCAACCCCATGGACTATAGCCTGCCAGGGTCCTCTGTCTGTGGGGATTCTCCAGGCAAGAATACTGGAGTGGGTTGCCATGGTCTCCTCCAGGGGATTTTCTCAAGCCAGGGATGGAACCCATGTCTCCCGCACTGCAGTCAGATTCTTTACCATCTGAGTCACCATAATACAGGAATGGGTAGCCTATTCCTTCTCCAGGGGATCTTCCTGACCTAGGAATTGAACCAGGGTCTCTTGCATTGCAGGGAGATTCTTTATCAGCTGAGCTACCAGGAATCTCTATTTACTTTATACATAAATGTAAATAAGAGTTTGTTTCAACGTACTTTATTTTTTTAGAGAATTTGTAGGATTATAGCAAAATTGAGCAGAAATTAGAGATTGCTCTGAACCCCCTGCCCCTACACATGCACAGACTCTTCCACTATCATTATCTGGAACTGGAGTGGCATATTTGTACCCCCAGAATTTGCCTATGTTAACATATCATTGTCACTCAAATTCTATCACTCTTAGGATTCACTCTTGATGTTTTACATTCTGTGTACAGTTTTGATAATTGAATAACCTCTGTCTTCTGCCTACTGGTCCCTCTTTCTCCACTAAACACCTAGTAATGACTGATCCTTGAATTGTATTTATTGTTTTTTAGTAATAGTTTTATTTCATGAAAATACTTGATTTTATGAACATATTCTATGTCATTAATGTCTTCAAATATATAATTTTATAAACTTATATAACATTTTATTTAGTTTTTGTTTTCCTATTCTTTGCTATATAATATTTAGCTATTCTGATATTATTGGATATTGAAATAGTCTTTTTTTTCTAGCTGTTGTAGTTTATGAAATTTTATGTATTGGTTTTGAAAGTTAGTTTTAAATAGCTTTTTCACCCTCCTCTCCTTCACTCAGTTTTGGGTGTTTTTGATTTTCTATTAGCAACTGGGACCAGATGGCATGATCTTAGTTTTTTAAATGTTGAGTTTCAAGCTAGCTTTTTCACTCTCCTCTCCTTCACTCAGTTGTGTCTGACTCTTTGCAACCCCATGGACTATAGCCTGCCAGGGTCCTCTGTCTGTGGGGATTCTCCAGGCAAGAATACTGGAGTGGGTTGCCATGGTCTCCTCCAGGGGATTTTCTCAAGCCAGGGATGGAACCCATGTCTCCCGCACTGCAGTCAGATTCTTTACCATCTGAGTCACCATAATACAGGAATGGGTAGCCTATTCCTTCTCCAGGGGATCTTCCTGACCTAGGAATTGAACCAGGGTCTCTTGCATTGCAGGGAGATTCTTTATCAGCTGAGCTACCAGGGAATCTCTATTTACTTTATACATAAATGTAAATAAGAGTTTGTTTCAACGTACTTTATTTTTTTAGAGAATTTGTAGGATTATAGCAAAATTGAGCAGAAATTAGAGATTGCTCTGAACCCCCTGCCCCTACACATGCACAGACTCTTCCACTATCATTATCTGGAACTGGAGTGGCATATTTGTACCCCCAGAATTTGCCTATGTTAACATATCATTGTCACTCAAATTCTATCACTCTTAGGATTCACTCTTGATGTTTTACATTCTGTGTACAGTTTTGATAATTGAATAACCTCTGTCTTCTGCCTACTGGTCCCTCTTTCTCCACTAAACACCTAGTAATGACTGATCCTTGAATTGTATTTATTGTTTTTTAGTAATAGTTTTATTTCATGAAAATACTTGATTTTATGAACATATTCTATGTCATTAATGTCTTCAAATATATAATTTTATAAACTTATATAACATTTTATTTAGTTTTTGTTTTCCTATTCTTTGCTATATAATATTTAGCTATTCTGATATTATTGGATATTGAAATAGTCTTTTTTTTCTAGCTGTTGTAGTTTATGAAATTTTTATGTATTGGTTTTTGAAAGATATTTTAATTTTCTTAGGTTACAGTATAGATATTGAAGTCCATATTTACAATTCCTCAAGCCAAAAAATTCATCTATTTCTCTATTTCTTTCATACCTTCTATTCTGTCATCAAGTTCTTTGAATTATAACTACAATCTACACCCCAATCCAGCCTGTTTTTCTATTCTGATTCACTTGTCTTCTCTTGTTTGTATAAATGCAATAGGAATAGGGTATGGCACTAATACACCCTCACTTACCTCCAATTACCTCATCGTGATAACTGGTATGATGCTGTTAAGCCTAAGTTAGATTGTGTCACTCTTCTGCTCTTATATTTAGAAGAGCAAAGGAGCATAAATAGCTAAACAAAATAAGAATTAGGTTGGACGAATCACTACCTGGTTTCAAAAATTGCAATCAGGTTGTATTAATATACTACTAGATAGTCACTGGAAAATGAAACACAAAAAAAATTACCTACAATTGTGTCAGTTTAAAATATTGAGAAAGGAATTTAGAAAAAATTGTGAAAGACCTCTACATTGACAATGTGATATTCACGAAGGAATAGATACCTACATCAATGAAACTGAATAGAGAGTTCAGAAATGTATTCACACACATATGATCATTTAATTTTTTGGCAAAATCACATAAATTCAGTGAAGATAGCCTTTTTTTTTTCTTTTTTAATTGAAGGATAATTGCTTTACAGAATTTTCATTTTTTTTTTCTGCACGTATCAACATGAATCAACCTCCCTCTGTTCTCCTTCCCCATCCCACCCCTCAAGTTTGTTACAGAGCCCTGTTTGATAATTGAATAACCTCTGTCTTCTGCCTACTGGTCCCTCTTTCTCCACTAAACACCTAGTAATGACTGATCCTTGAATTGTATTTATTGTTTTTTAGTAATAGTTTTATTTCATGAAAATACTTGATTTTATGAACATATTCTATGTCATTAATGTCTTCAAATATATAATTTTATAAACTTATATAACATTTTATTTAGTTTTTGTTTTCCTATTCTTTGCTATATAATATTTAGCTATTCTGATATTATTGGATATTGAAATAGTCTTTTTTTTCTAGCTGTTGTAGTTTATGAAATTTTTATGTATTGGTTTTTGAAAGATATTTTAATTTTCTTAGGTTACAGTATAGATATTGAAGTCCATATTTACAATTCCTCAAGCCAAAAAATTCATCTATTTCTCTATTTCTTTCATACCTTCTATTCTGTCATCAAGTTCTTTGAATTATAACTACAATCTACACCCCAATCCAGCCTGTTTTTCTATTCTGATTCACTTGTCTTCTCTTGTTTGTATAAATGCAATAGGAATAGGGTATGGCACTAATACACCCTCACTTACCTCCAATTACCTCATCGTGATAACTGGTATGATGCTGTTAAGCCTAAGTTAGATTGTGTCACTCTTCTGCTCTTATATTTAGAAGAGCAAAGGAGCATAAATAGCTAAACAAAATAAGAATTAGGTTGGACGAATCACTACCTGGTTTCAAAAATTGCAATCAGGTTGTATTAATATACTACTAGATAGTCACTGGAAAATGAAACACAAAAAAAATTACCTACAATTGTGTCAGTTTAAAATATTGAGAAAGGAATTTAGAAAAAATTGTGAAAGACCTCTACATTGACAATGTGATATTCACGAAGGAATAGATACCTACATCAATGAAACTGAATAGAGAGTTCAGAAATGTATTCACACACATATGATCATTTAATTTTTTGGCAAAATCACATAAATTCAGTGAAGATAGCCTTTTTTTTTTCTTTTTTAATTGAAGGATAATTGCTTTACAGAATTTTCATTTTTTTTTTCTGCACGTATCAACATGAATCAACCTCCCTCTGTTCTCCTTCCCCATCCCACCCCTCAAGTTTGTTACAGAGCCCTGTTTGAGTTCCCCTACATTCAGCAAATCCCTATTGGCTATCTGTTTTACATACGGTAATGTAAGTTTCTATGTTACTCTCTGCATACATCTCTCTGTCTCCTTCCCTAGCCCCAAAGATAGCCTTTTAAACAAATTGCTAATCCACATGCAAAAATATGAATCTCAATCTTAACCTCAAATCTGTACCTTAAATCTGTACAAAAGTTAAATAAAAATTAACCATAGGGCCTGTATAATTGTTCTGTATAAGCATACATAATAACTCAAACTTGATGGTGAAGCTCTGAATATTTTTTTGAGATCTTCAGAAAGATAAAGATGACTACTAATACCACTTCTATGCATCACTGAAATAGAAGACCTAACTAGTACATTAAGATAAAAAAAACACAATATATTAAGATTGAAAAGATTGAATAAAAAAAATTTTTATAATTATGCAATTTTGTACATAGGCAACACAAAGATTATCTGTTTATATAGATTACTAAAATTGCTAAGAATTTTTTAGTATAAAATAAAATTAGAAAATTTTTGCATAAAAATCAATTTCATAAATGAAGATTTATATATTTATGACCTTAGGGTAGGTAAGGCTTTCTTAAACTCCAAAGAGCAGAACCCGTCAGCTGGGGTATGGGGTATAATAGATACATTAAATTGTACCAGTAATTTACAGGTTTTGTTGATTGATACAAGATATAATAAAAAAGTTAAATTATTTAAGAGGAAAAAATATTTTTAAAGTCTATAAGGATTTAATATCCAGAATATACAATGATTACTTGTAAGTCAATACAAAAGATATATAGTAATCTTAAAAAATGAGAGAAGGCTACATATGAAAAGCCAATCCATATAACGTCAAACATAAATATCTATCAAATGGGTGAAAATCTAGTCATACTTGACATTCATAAGCTATAAATTAAATATAAATGTAATGGTTATATTTACTTGCCAGAAGGAAGGAAGTAGAGAAAAATTCCAGTTCTCTTCGCTCTTATAATTTATAAAAACTGTTTGGACAAATGAAGATATACAGAATGATGATGAAAATTCAAAATAGTTAAAAATTATCATTAACACTATCACTAAAATTGTATAGAAAAAAATATATATATTGCACTCCTTCTCCAGTTATTAGTTTTTCCTTTTGAATTGTTCAGCAGAGTTTGAAGAGGATGAAGCAGTGTTTTGAACAAGTATTTCTTCTTGTCAATGTGACCCTCCAAAGAAATTAGACTTTAAAGTTGAAAAAACTCTGTATGCATACCTTGACTATGCTTGTGTATATAATGTATATACCCTGTGATAGTGGCTGCTCAGTAAAGGTCATAGGTCAGATTACTATCACTTTTTATTTTTAAAGTAGTTTTCTTCAAATAAGTTATTTCTTTTGCTTGAGATACTGTGAACATAGCCTTTTTTGATTGTATAATCTTTGGAGTATAACTTCTTTTTTTAACAGTTCTGAAACAAACAAAAAGTTTCGCTTATTCCTGAAACCCTGATGGTTTTTAAACTGTGTAGCTCACTTCTTTGATTGTTTTGATATATTTTGGTTTGTGCCAGGTTACTACTTTTTATAATTATGCAATTTTGTACATAGGCAACACAAAGATTATCTGTTTATATAGATTACTAAAATTGCTAAGAATTTTTTAGTATAAAATAAAATTAGAAAATTTTTGCATAAAAATCAATTTCATAAATGAAGATTTATATATTTATGACCTTAGGGTAGGTAAGGCTTTCTTAAACTCCAAAGAGCAGAACCCGTCAGCTGGGGTATGGGGTATAATAGATACATTAAATTGTACCAGTAATTTACAGGTTTTGTTGATTGATACAAGATATAATAAAAAAGTTAAATTATTTAAGAGGAAAAAATATTTTTAAAGTCTATAAGGATTTAATATCCAGAATATACAATGATTACTTGTAAGTCAATACAAAAGATATATAGTAATCTTAAAAAATGAGAGAAGGCTACATATGAAAAGCCAATCCATATAACGTCAAACATAAATATCTATCAAATGGGTGAAAATCTAGTCATACTTGACATTCATAAGCTATAAATTAAATATAAATGTAATGGTTATATTTACTTGCCAGAAGGAAGGAAGTAGAGAAAAATTCCAGTTCTCTTCGCTCTTATAATTTATAAAAACTGTTTGGACAAATGAAGATATACAGAATGATGATGAAAATTCAAAATAGTTAAAAATTATCATTAACACTATCACTAAAATTGTATAGAAAAAAATATATATATTGCACTCCTTCTCCAGTTATTAGTTTTTCCTTTTGAATTGTTCAGCAGAGTTTGAAGAGGATGAAGCAGTGTTTTGAACAAGTATTTCTTCTTGTCAATGTGACCCTCCAAAGAAATTAGACTTTAAAGTTGAAAAAACTCTGTATGCATACCTTGACTATGCTTGTGTATATAATGTATATACCCTGTGATAGTGGCTGCTCAGTAAAGGTCATAGGTCAGATTACTATCACTTTTTATTTTTAAAGTAGTTTTCTTCAAATAAGTTATTTCTTTTGCTTGAGATACTGTGAACATAGCCTTTTTTGATTGTATAATCTTTGGAGTATAACTTCTTTTTTTAACAGTTCTGAAACAAACAAAAAAAGTTTCGCTTATTCCTGAAACCCTGATGGTTTTTAAACTGTGTAGCTCACTTCTTTGTTCTATGTAACAAAAGAAACTTCTTAGGATTTCTGACTGCACTGTTCTGGTTTGTGCCAGGTTACTACTTCCTTTTACAAGACAGAAAAACGTTCAGCACTTCTGACTCTGACTGCTTATTCAAAGACCAGAGCCTTGAAAAGGGCATTGAGATGGCCTTAGAGCTAAATTTACATTATTTTTATGGATTTGAGATTATGGTTTTCAGAACTTGAACATTTACAATATTTTGATAAAGGTTTCTTAGCTGTGGAGGGAAGGGGCTTTAGAATATTTTCTGTTTTGTGTAAATTGATTATCTGGTCATCAATGTCTTCCACATTTTTGGCCACTTACAGCATGAAGAGAATCCCACTAAGCCAATAAAAATGCTGAAAACTTCAATAATGAATAAGGAAAAGTCCAAATTCTGGCATTCTTTTCTATTGGCCAATATTGTAAGAACTAGAGAAGATTATTTTCTCCTTCTTCCCTCCCGTCCTCTCTCTTTCTTTTCTTTTCTTCTTTTCCCCTTCATTCTCTGTCCTCCTTCCTTCTTTCCTTTCTTTCTTTCTTTCACCTTTTGTGTTTAAATTGCAGAGAGTTACTAAAGAGCACTGAGAAAGGAAACTGGCTGATGCCTGTTGTTTATAATAACAAAAGGTGCCATATATGTGTGACAAAACTTAAGATTTAGTATATGTGTTACATTCTAATAATGCAGTAAACATAGTATATAATATGGTCAATTCCATCTGGGGCATTTAGGTGCTTTCAGGTGTATTGCATCATAAATAACATTAAGTTCAAAAATCTTAGTCAGTTTTTCTTTAATTACAATTAAAAGTAGTTTCCCTGGAGAAGGGATAGGCTACCCACTCCAGTATTCTTGGTCATCCCTGGTGGTGGTTCAGATGGTAAAGAATCTGCCTGCAGTGCAGGAGACCTGGGTTCAGTCCCATTTTTAAAGTAGTTTTCTTCAAATAAGTTATTTCTTTTGCTTGAGATACTGTGAACATAGCCTTTTTTGATTGTATAATCTTTGGAGTATAACTTCTTTTTTTAACAGTTCTGAAACAAACAAAAAAAGTTTCGCTTATTCCTGAAACCCTGATGGTTTTTAAACTGTGTAGCTCACTTCTTTGTTCTATGTAACAAAAGAAACTTCTTAGGATTTCTGACTGCACTGTTCTGGTTTGTGCCAGGTTACTACTTCCTTTTACAAGACAGAAAAACGTTCAGCACTTCTGACTCTGACTGCTTATTCAAAGACCAGAGCCTTGAAAAGGGCATTGAGATGGCCTTAGAGCTAAATTTACATTATTTTTATGGATTTGAGATTATGGTTTTCAGAACTTGAACATTTACAATATTTTGATAAAGGTTTCTTAGCTGTGGAGGGAAGGGGCTTTAGAATATTTTCTGTTTTGTGTAAATTGATTATCTGGTCATCAATGTCTTCCACATTTTTGGCCACTTACAGCATGAAGAGAATCCCACTAAGCCAATAAAAATGCTGAAAACTTCAATAATGAATAAGGAAAAGTCCAAATTCTGGCATTCTTTTCTATTGGCCAATATTGTAAGAACTAGAGAAGATTATTTTCTCCTTCTTCCCTCCCGTCCTCTCTCTTTCTTTTCTTCTTTTCCCCTTCATTCTCTGTCCTCCTTCCTTCTTTCCTTTCTTTCTTTCTTTCACCTTTTGTGTTTAAATTGCAGAGAGTTACTAAAGAGCACTGAGAAAGGAAACTGGCTGATGCCTGTTGTTTATAATAACAAAAGGTGCCATATATGTGTGACAAAACTTAAGATTTAGTATATGTGTTACATTCTAATAATGCAGTAAACATAGTATATAATATGGTCAATTCCATCTGGGGCATTTAGGTGCTTTCAGGTGTATTGCATCATAAATAACATTAAGTTCAAAAATCTTAGTCAGTTTTTCTTTAATTACAATTAAAAGTAGTTTCCCTGGAGAAGGGATAGGCTACCCACTCCAGTATTCTTGGTCATCCCTGGTGGTGGTTCAGATGGTAAAGAATCTGCCTGCAGTGCAGGAGACCTGGGTTCAGTCCCTGGGTTGGGAGCATCCTCATCCACTCCAGTATTCTTGCCTGGAGAATTTCATGACTTGTCCATGGGTCACAGAGATGGACATGATTGAGCAACTTTCACATTCTCTTTCACTTTCCAAAGTAGGTTTAAATAAAAGGTTTATGATGTATAAATAGATTTTTAAAATCTAAATGTTTGATTCTGTTATGTGATTCACAGTACTTACTTTGACTGTCTTCTTTATGACATGACAATTATTTCAAATAGGTATTTCTTTTCTGTTGTTTCTCTAATATTGTAATGCCCAGTTTTCTCTCTCAGCTTGAATTCCAGAATGCTGGCAGCCAGATTTAAATGCTCCATGCAGGAGAAGGCTGATTCCCCTTTGGGGAACCTAAACAAAGAGAAAGTCTGGAGTCACTTACATTCAAGTTTCCCTAATGGAAACAGCCATGCCAACTGATCTACAGTGAAGCTCCCCAATGAAAGAGACCACTCATCAGTGCAGAGCTTTGAATCAGCTGTTAGGTGTTTTCTTTCTAGGTATGGATAGCCAGGAATCACTGGACACAAGAGACAGAGACCAAACAGACATATAGGAAAAAGGACTTTTATTTTAGATCAGTAAGTCCAAAAACCAAATGGCAGATGTATTAT
This sequence comes from Tragulus kanchil, assembly GCA_022376925.1. Classification (NCBI taxonomy): domain Eukaryota; kingdom Metazoa; phylum Chordata; class Mammalia; order Artiodactyla; family Tragulidae; genus Tragulus; species Tragulus kanchil. Next base: position 258,852,683 of record JAIOJX010000026.1, on the reverse strand, counting down.
AAAGAAATGTCATTAAAAAAAGTGTGACTAAAATTGTCAAATAAATGATTCAAGATTTCATGAAATTAAAATATGTGAGGTTCAGTGTTCAACAAAAACACATTCAGGGGAGAAAAACTGACCCAAATTAAATGTATAATTTTAATGAAGAAAATAAAACAATAAAAGTCATGTATAAAGACTTATAGTCCAAATGATTGCAGATTTCTCTATTTTGACACCAGAAACTCAAAGCCAATAGAGCAAGCATTTATGTTTTGAAAAGAAGGACATCTAACCTAGTATTTTATACAAAAGTAGTAATCTTCCTTGGGGAATCCCATGGACGAAGGAGCCTGGTGGGCTAAAGTCCATGGCGTCACAAGAGGCAGACATGAATTAGCAACTAAACCATAAACCACCAATTATGTACAAAGTAGGCAAGAATGTTTTCATATATGGGAATTCTCAAAACATTTGTCATTTATATATCTTTTCTGAGTAAGTGAAGGTGTGGGTAAACCAAGAAAGAAGAAATAATAGGATCCAGGAAACAATGCTCCAACTGGGTCACAGAGATGGACATGATTGAGCAACTTTCACATTCTCTTTCACTTTCCAAAGTAGGTTTAAATAAAAGGTTTATGATGTATAAATAGATTTTTAAAATCTAAATGTTTGATTCTGTTATGTGATTCACAGTACTTACTTTGACTGTCTTCTTTATGACATGACAATTATTTCAAATAGGTATTTCTTTTCTGTTGTTTCTCTAATATTGTAATGCCCAGTTTTCTCTCTCAGCTTGAATTCCAGAATGCTGGCAGCCAGATTTAAATGCTCCATGCAGGAGAAGGCTGATTCCCCTTTGGGGAACCTAAACAAAGAGAAAGTCTGGAGTCACTTACATTCAAGTTTCCCTAATGGAAACAGCCATGCCAACTGATCTACAGTGAAGCTCCCCAATGAAAGAGACCACTCATCAGTGCAGAGCTTTGAATCAGCTGTTAGGTGTTTTCTTTCTAGGTATGGATAGCCAGGAATCACTGGACACAAGAGACAGAGACCAAACAGACATATAGGAAAAAGGACTTTTATTTTAGATCAGTAAGTCCAAAAACCAAATGGCAGATGTATTATAAAGAAATGTCATTAAAAAAAGTGTGACTAAAATTGTCAAATAAATGATTCAAGATTTCATGAAATTAAAATATGTGAGGTTCAGTGTTCAACAAAAACACATTCAGGGGAGAAAAACTGACCCAAATTAAATGTATAATTTTAATGAAGAAAATAAAACAATAAAAGTCATGTATAAAGACTTATAGTCCAAATGATTGCAGATTTCTCTATTTTGACACCAGAAACTCAAAGCCAATAGAGCAAGCATTTATGTTTTGAAAAGAAGGACATCTAACCTAGTATTTTATACAAAAGTAGTAATCTTCCTTGGGGAATCCCATGGACGAAGGAGCCTGGTGGGCTAAAGTCCATGGCGTCACAAGAGGCAGACATGAATTAGCAACTAAACCATAAACCACCAATTATGTACAAAGTAGGCAAGAATGTTTTCATATATGGGAATTCTCAAAACATTTGTCATTTATATATCTTTTCTGAGTAAGTGAAGGTGTGGGTAAACCAAGAAAGAAGAAATAATAGGATCCAGGAAACAATGCTCCAACTCAAGAAAAAAATAATGCCCCAGGATGATGGAAAAAGATGTTATGGTAAGAGCTATGATTCAGATGTAGAAAACTAATCCAAAAGGTTGGCGGGGCCTAGGGGGGAGGTGGTGGGTGGGGGTCTGTCTCCAAGATAAGGCAATTGATAGGACCCATAGGTACTGGAACATATTGAGAAGATTGTAGATTATTTGGGGAAAGCTTGGAGCTGAATTAGTGGGAAAGAGAACACACAAAAAGTAAAAAGAAAATAAATATTACCTTCAATGTGAAAATTGTGCCTTCCACCAAAATAATCTCCATTTAGTGCTTAGTCCATCTAGAAATAATGCTAACATAATCCTAACAATCTATATACTCTTAATATTGATCTATCCAGCACTATGATATAAAAACATTGAGAGAATGAGTGACCCAAATATATTTCAGATACAGTAATAATTTGCGAGATGAACAGTTTGTTTGTCCTGGTTGACTGATGACTGAATGCTCACCTTCCATACTGGGAAATCAATGAATAATTCCTACAACTAAAAAAAAAAAAAGAATTAGACATAATGAACTAAATCAAAGAGTTGAAGTTTGTTGCCTCTGGGGACTGAAAACAAAGGGATTATAAGGATCATTATTTTGCAAAAGTCTTATAGGGATATTTAATATTTTAATCTATGGGAAACAATCTTTTTGCTGAAATGAGTAACTAAGTTAAATCTACATTGAGAAGTGTTTGATTACTAAGTTTCTAAGTTTCGTATAGGACAAAATTGTGGTGAAGTGTTTCTGTCCAAATAACACATGCACAAACAAAACAAACTCAGTGAAATTCAATTATAAAATAAACAGTTTGTTCCACAGAATTACTGTGCCTTACACTAGCTGCTAAGTTGTATCGACCCCATTATACAGGGTGTCTTACCAAGCAGTCATATGTTCTTGAATAATTAATTATTGCTTACTGTGGTGATACATCATTAGCATAAGATAATGGCATTTTCAGATAGCCAAAGTATCCTTAGGCAGACACAGTCTTTGGCAAATAAATATTGTGTGTATGTAGACTCCAGGACAAAATAGAATCATGAATATTTTTAGAGGAACTTGCAGATTTTAAAAATTGGATAGCAGGTGCTTTTGTTTCAATCTGAAGTAACAGTTTGCTAATGACACATCCCATAATCAGATTTTTCTATCCATGAGTTTATTGGCTGAAATAGTTACTAATATGAAATTTATTAGCCTGCAATGAGGAACGTCAACATTAAAGCACAGATGGTCTCCTCCAACAAGTGACAATTTGAAGCATCAGATTTATCATGAAACAAATGAAACTGTTTAGAAGCATAGCATTCTGGTCTGTAAAGGAAAGAACAATATAAATAGCAATTAATAGCAATAGTAGCTTTATATTTTAGTAACATTTTAGGAAATCTTTGATTAAGTATTTTTTAGTGACTTTTTAAAGATGCCATGTGAAGAGTTTTGCCATCACTTGGTCTTAGACATCCTAGCTACCAGAACTGTGAGAAATGAATGTCTACTTTTTTAAGGTATCAGTTCTTTTTTTTTTTTTTTTGGCCACTTCTATTGGTCTTTCATTTATTTCCATCTTTGTTCTTTGGCCTGTGTGGGCCTCCCATTGCAGTGGCCTCTCTTCCTTGCAGAGCACTGACCCTGGGCACATGTGCTCCAGAGCACTGGTTTGGTAGTTGGACACATCAGTCCAGCCACGCCACAGCATGTGGGATATTCCCAGGCCAGGGATAGAACCAGCACCCCTTGCACTGCAAGGTGGTGTCCTTACCCACTGGACCACCCTGGAAGCCCCAAGGTACCAGTTCTTTACTGCACTGCAGACTGGAGCAGTTATCTTGGTTTGATTATATTTAAATTTTCATACTATTTTGTATAGATTTAGCAAAGTGTGTGGAAGTGTGTATGTGTTAAAAAGAAAGCTAATTTCTAAACACTCATCTAAGGAAACACCAGCAGGGAAGTGACAACTACACCTGCAGGCAATACAAAACGAGCATTGTGGGTATTATGTCCTGTAGGGTTTGGCAGTTGGTGATAAACATCAGTTATATTTTTCACAAGTAAATCCAGGGGAGGATGGACAATGGCAAGTGCAAATAATGTGCTAGTGTATAAGTGTATATCACCCTTCGAGTTAGTAACACCAACCATAGAATTAGTAGCTCAAGCTATGACCCAGTTGTGAAACATAGCTGAAAGCTCTTCGTACATAAGATGTTAGGGCAACGCCTGAGCATAGTGTATTTTAGAATCATGAATATTTTTAGAGGAACTTGCAGATTTTAAAAATTGGATAGCAGGTGCTTTTGTTTCAATCTGAAGTAACAGTTTGCTAATGACACATCCCATAATCAGATTTTTCTATCCATGAGTTTATTGGCTGAAATAGTTACTAATATGAAATTTATTAGCCTGCAATGAGGAACGTCAACATTAAAGCACAGATGGTCTCCTCCAACAAGTGACAATTTGAAGCATCAGATTTATCATGAAACAAATGAAACTGTTTAGAAGCATAGCATTCTGGTCTGTAAAGGAAAGAACAATATAAATAGCAATTAATAGCAATAGTAGCTTTATATTTTAGTAACATTTTAGGAAATCTTTGATTAAGTATTTTTTAGTGACTTTTTAAAGATGCCATGTGAAGAGTTTTGCCATCACTTGGTCTTAGACATCCTAGCTACCAGAACTGTGAGAAATGAATGTCTACTTTTTTAAGGTATCAGTTCTTTTTTTTTTTTTTTTGGCCACTTCTATTGGTCTTTCATTTATTTCCATCTTTGTTCTTTGGCCTGTGTGGGCCTCCCATTGCAGTGGCCTCTCTTCCTTGCAGAGCACTGACCCTGGGCACATGTGCTCCAGAGCACTGGTTTGGTAGTTGGACACATCAGTCCAGCCACGCCACAGCATGTGGGATATTCCCAGGCCAGGGATAGAACCAGCACCCCTTGCACTGCAAGGTGGTGTCCTTACCCACTGGACCACCCTGGAAGCCCCAAGGTACCAGTTCTTTACTGCACTGCAGACTGGAGCAGTTATCTTGGTTTGATTATATTTAAATTTTCATACTATTTTGTATAGATTTAGCAAAGTGTGTGGAAGTGTGTATGTGTTAAAAAGAAAGCTAATTTCTAAACACTCATCTAAGGAAACACCAGCAGGGAAGTGACAACTACACCTGCAGGCAATAGCAAAACGAGCATTGTGGGTATTATGTCCTGTAGGGTTTGGCAGTTGGTGATAAACATCAGTTATATTTTTCACAAGTAAATCCAGGGGAGGATGGACAATGGCAAGTGCAAATAATGTGCTAGTGTATAAGTGTATATCACCCTTCGAGTTAGTAACACCAACCATAGAATTAGTAGCTCAAGCTATGACCCAGTTGTGAAACATAGCTGAAAGCTCTTCGTACATAAGATGTTAGGGAAACGCCTGAGCAGACTTTTTGCCTAGCCCAATAAAAGTTTGCGCTTCCATGCAACAACTCTTATGCAAGTGATCACAGCTAGCTTAACTGAAATTGTGCTGGAACTGAGTGTCTTTGTAAGCCACTCTGCGTTCCTTCCTTTCACTCATATTGACTGCCAGAAATCTATTCCATGGCAAACTTCCACCTCAAGAGTATTTGCAAACGTGGTTTAAGAGAAGTTAGGTTTTGGTGTTGGCAAGAGATCAGCTCCAATTCCAGTGGACTGGGTCCTGTGCTCTGTCCTACAAGCCTTGGCTTTTGTGTGTGAAGCTCAATTGCAGATCTCACTTTACCTTGGTGAAATAATTCTAGAAAGAATTAAAAAGGAAGATAGTCTTGGATATGAAATATAGAAATCAGTCCCAGCTGAAAATAAAGGCAAAAATCTCTAGTTTGCTCTGAGCTGTATATGAGTATGCTGATGGCCTGCATGAAAAACAGTAGTTGAAATCTCATGTGGTGAAAACACTGTTCACATAGGTTAAGTTGAATAATTGCTGTCATTAAATGAATATCTTTCATCTATCTATCTATCATCTATCCATCTCTATCCTTCTGATCCTTAAAAGCACCACTAGGTTAGGGTATTATGTCCATTTTTAAGATGAAGTAATGAAGAATTTGTGATTTAAAAATATCATTGTGATTGCTTTGACATTAGAAGAAAGAAAAAGAAAGTGAGAGCTGGAAGAAACCTTTGACTATAGCCAGGTGAAGCAAGTTGACTCTTGGGGTGAGATGAGCAGGGACGAGGGAAGTGGACAGATGATATGTACTTCAGAGGAAGTAATACATTTGGAATTTTACAATACACTTTTTATATATTGCATAAAATCATCTTTTTTAAGTTCAAAGATTTCTCTTCTACTCCCATGGCTCAGAATATCTACTGCTCTTTTTTCCCTGAGCATTGCAGGTTCTAGGAATTCTTTTGTAACACCAGAGTGGTAGAAATATCTAGTGGTACTTTAATTATTACTTTTATGTCATCTGCTGCCTTGCTTAATAAAACTCTAAGTTTTCCTGTATGCTTGCATGCTGTCATGTCTGACTCTTTGTGACCCTATGGACTGTAGGCCTCCAGGCTTCTCTGTTCATGGGATTCTGCAGGCAAGAATACTGGACTGGTGTGCCCATGTCCTTCTCCAGGGGATAGTCCCAATGCAGGGATAGAAACAGCATCTCGTACCTCTCCTGCATCTGCAGGCGGGATCTTTACTACTACTGCCATCTGGGAAGCCCATTTTCCTGTATATACTGATATTTTTATAAAAGCTATTTATCTTTAAACAAGTCCCGCAAATTGGCAAGAGATCAGCTCATTTCTAGGGTCCTGTGCTCTGTCCTACAAGCCTTGGCTTTTGTGTGTGAAGCTCAATTGCAGATCTCACTTTACCTTGGTGAAATAATTCTAGAAAGAATTAAAAAGGAAGATAGTCTTGGATATGAAATATAGAAATCAGTCCCAGCTGAAAATAAAGGCAAAAATCTCTAGTTTGCTCTGAGCTGTATATGAGTATGCTGATGGCCTGCATGAAAAACAGTAGTTGAAATCTCATGTGGTGAAAACACTGTTCACATAGGTTAAGTTGAATAATTGCTGTCATTAAATGAATATCTTTCATCTATCTATCTATCATCTATCCATCTCTATCCTTCTGATCCTTAAAAGCACCACTAGGTTAGGGTATTATGTCCATTTTTAAGATGAAGTAATGAAGAATTTGTGATTTAAAAATATCATTGTGATTGCTTTGACATTAGAAGAAAGAAAAAGAAAGTGAGAGCTGGAAGAAACCTTTGACTATAGCCAGGTGAAGCAAGTTGACTCTTGGGGTGAGATGAGCAGGGACGAGGGAAGTGGACAGATGATATGTACTTCAGAGGAAGTAATACATTTGGAATTTTTACAATACACTTTTTATATATTGCATAAAATCATCTTTTTTAAGTTCAAAGATTTCTCTTCTACTCCCATGGCTCAGAATATCTACTGCTCTTTTTTCCCTGAGCATTGCAGGTTCTAGGAATTCTTTTGTAACACCAGAGTGGTAGAAATATCTAGTGGTACTTTAATTATTACTTTTATGTCATCTGCTGCCTTGCTTAATAAAACTCTAAGTTTTCCTGTATGCTTGCATGCTGTCATGTCTGACTCTTTGTGACCCTATGGACTGTAGGCCTCCAGGCTTCTCTGTTCATGGGATTCTGCAGGCAAGAATACTGGACTGGTGTGCCCATGTCCTTCTCCAGGGGATAGTCCCAATGCAGGGATAGAAACAGCATCTCGTACCTCTCCTGCATCTGCAGGCGGGATCTTTACTACTACTGCCATCTGGGAAGCCCATTTTCCTGTATATACTGATATTTTTATAAAAGCTATTTATCTTTAAACAAGTTTCCAACTGATTGTTTCCATCCATTCTCTGCTGAGGTTATAATAAATTTTAGATATTTTTGGCAACTCAATAGAAATTTAAATAAGAGCTGTTTTTAAACTTTGAATTACAAGTGAAGAAAAATAAACTGAGCATATATAATGTGCTTAATTTGATCAGTTTCAGTGTCTTATGTAACCATGAGATCATTGCCAATAGCAAATTAACAAGTTTCCATCAACCACAAAAGTCTCCTCCTGCCCCTTTATGATCCATACCTCCCAAAGCACCCCCATCTTTAAATAACCAGTGAACTGTTAGCCTGTTATAATAGCTCAATTTGAGTTTTATAGAACTTAATGTTAATAACCATACGATTTTGTGTGTGTGTGTGTGTGTGTCCTGCCTTCTTTTCTTCAAGGCAGTGATTTTGAGGTTCATTTATGTTGTTGTATACAACATTAGTTAATTTGAAGGACTAGGAATTCCACTGAGCAAATATATCCCAAATTGTTTATTCACTTATCTGTCGATAAACATAAAATTGTTTCCAGTCTGGGGCTATTGCAAATCAGTTTGAATGAATATTCATATATGTCTCTGTAGACATATATTTTAAATTACTTATGGTTAGCAAAGTTTCAGTGAACTCTTAGACAAGTCTTTGTAGAGACATGTATTTCAATTCTTTGTGGTCAATACAGAGAAATAGTATGACTAAGTCACACGGTGGGCATTCTTTTAAGCATTGCATGAGTGTTCTGATTGCTCCATATCCTCACTAACAGTTGATGTGGTAAGATTATTTATTTTGATTCATGGTCATGTAATTGTATCTTGTTTTAGTTTGAATTTGCATTTCTATGGAGCATAACAATATTGAATATCTTTTCATGTACTTTTTCATATCCTTTAATGTTAATTTTTATTGTAGTCTTTTTTTTTATTGTTGCATTACAAGAATTTTTCATATTCTCTAGATGCGATACTTTTGTTTAAATATAAGTTTTTTCAGATGGTTTCTCCCGGTCTCTGGTTTACTTTGTCATTTTTTTAGAATGACATTTTTCAAAGAGCAAAATCTGTTGTATTGATGAGATACAGTTGTTGATTTTCCCTTTTTGGACTTAAGCTTTCTGTGCTTTGTTTAGGAAAACTTTGACCTTGCCTTTATTCTAGATTTTATTTTTTAGGTCTTGTATTCTGGTTTCTGATCCATTTTCAGTTAATTTTGTGTTAGATGTGAGGTCAATGCTCACCTTTATCCATGGAGATATCCAGTTATTGCTATAACCTTGCAAAGACTTCCTTTTTCCCATTGCATTGCCTTGTCACCTCTGTGAAAATCAATTGACCATAACATGTAGGTCTATATCTGTTCTGTTCTGTTCTGTTGGGCTAAATTTCTATGTTTTTTTTTTTTCTTTTTGAAATATTAAATTTTCTTAATTGCTTTATATAGTAAGATCCTACAGGTAAGTTCTCATACTTTTTTTTCTGGAAAAGAAAATGATTTAATTAATTTAGATCTCTTGCATTTCCAAACAAATATTAAAATCAGTTTGTCAAACTCTACAAAACAAAAAGATTTGAAATTGTTTTGGAATTTCTTTGAATTTATAGACCAATTTTTGTCTTAATACTGAGGCTTCAAATTCAGGAATCTAGTGTATCTTCCCATGTATTTAAGTCTTCTTTATTCCCTCAGCATTTTTTTGGTATGTGTTCAGTGTGGATATCTTGAACATATCTTACTAGATATTTCATGATTTTTTCATGCTATTGTAAATGGGGCTTAATGGGATTTAAAATTTTTATTTCTGATGATTTATTTTTTGTAGACAATATTTAAATTACTTATGGTTAGCAAAGTTTCAGTGAACTCTTAGACAAGTCTTTGTAGAGACATGTATTTCAATTCTTTGTGGTCAATACAGAGAAATAGTATGACTAAGTCACACGGTGGGCATTCTTTTAAGCATTGCATGAGTGTTCTGATTGCTCCATATCCTCACTAACAGTTGATGTGGTAAGATTATTTATTTTGATTCATGGTCATGTAATTGTATCTTGTTTTAGTTTGAATTTGCATTTCTATGGAGCATAACAATATTGAATATCTTTTCATGTACTTTTTCATATCCTTTAATGTTAATTTTTATTGTAGTCTTTTTTTTTATTGTTGCATTACAAGAATTTTTCATATTCTCTAGATGCGATACTTTTGTTTAAATATAAGTTTTTTCAGATGGTTTCTCCCGGTCTCTGGTTTACTTTGTCATTTTTTTAGAATGACATTTTTCAAAGAGCAAAATCTGTTGTATTGATGAGATACAGTTGTTGATTTTCCCTTTTTGGACTTAAGCTTTCTGTGCTTTGTTTAGGAAAACTTTGACCTTGCCTTTATTCTAGATTTTATTTTTTAGGTCTTGTATTCTGGTTTCTGATCCATTTTCAGTTAATTTTGTGTTAGATGTGAGGTCAATGCTCACCTTTATCCATGGAGATATCCAGTTATTGCTATAACCTTGCAAAGACTTCCTTTTTCCCATTGCATTGCCTTGTCACCTCTGTGAAAATCAATTGACCATAACATGTAGGTCTATATCTGTTCTGTTCTGTTCTGTTGGGCTAAATTTCTATGTTTTTTTTTTTTCTTTTTGAAATATTAAATTTTCTTAATTGCTTTATATAGTAAGATCCTACAGGTAAGTTCTCATACTTTTTTCTGGAAAAGAAAATGATTTAATTAATTTAGATCTCTTGCATTTCCAAACAAATATTAAAATCAGTTTGTCAAACTCTACAAAACAAAAAGATTTGAAATTGTTTTGGAATTTCTTTGAATTTATAGACCAATTTTTGTCTTAATACTGAGGCTTCAAATTCAGGAATCTAGTGTATCTTCCCATGTATTTAAGTCTTCTTTATTCCCTCAGCATTTTTTTGGTATGTGTTCAGTGTGGATATCTTGAACATATCTTACTAGATATTTCATGATTTTTTCATGCTATTGTAAATGGGGCTTAATGGGATTTAAAATTTTTATTTCTGATGATTTATTTGTATAATACAGGAATCAAATGAATTTTTAAATTATGTTTGTATCATAAGTCTTTACTAATGAAAATGTATTTATTTTAGTAATTATTTTGTATTTTTACTGGGATTTTCTTGACAGAATATTATATTATCTAGTACTAATGTAACCAGTTTTACTTTTTCATTTAAAATATTCATGCCCTGTATTTCTTTTCCTGGTTGTATTGCAGTGGCTAAGACATTCTGTGAAAGGATAAATAGAAGTGGTTAAATGGAACATTCTTTACTTTGTTCCCAATCTCCTAGGGAACCAATTTAGTTTTTCACAATTTTGTGCATTTTTCATAGAAACTTTTATCAGTTTGAGGAAATTCCTTAATATTTCTATTTTTATGAGAGTGTCTATCATGAGAGGAAACTGAACTTTGTGAATCATGTAATATTTTTTGTTTATTCAGTTAATGTGGTAAATTGCATTGATGGAAATTTGGATGCTAAACCAGTTTTTCATTCTAGGAATAAAAGATATGGGTCATGATGTATTATCACTTTTTGTATTTTAAGAACTCTTAGTCTGTGTTCATGATGGATATATTCTCTATATACTTTTCCCTAATGTTTTCTTAGGTTTGGGTTTTGGATTATGCTGGAATCATAAAATAAGTTGATGGTGAAATGTTCTCCTTTATTTTCTAGTATTTTTGTTTTGAAATTTCTTTGAATTTATAGACCAATTTTTGTCTTAATACTGAGGCTTCAAATTCAGGAATCTAGTGTATCTTCCCATGTATTTAAGTCTTCTTTATTCCCTCAGCATTTTTTGGTATGTGTTCAGTGTGGATATCTTGAACATATCTTACTAGATATTTCATGATTTTTTCATGCTATTGTAAATGGGGCTTAATGGGATTTAAAATTTTTATTTCTGATGATTTATTTGTATAATACAGGAATCAAATGAATTTTTAAATTATGTTTGTATCATAAGTCTTTACTAATGAAAATGTATTTATTTTAGTAATTATTTTGTATTTTTACTGGGATTTTCTTGACAGAATATTATATTATCTAGTACTAATGTAACCAGTTTTACTTTTTCATTTAAAATATTCATGCCCTGTATTTCTTTTCCTGGTTGTATTGCAGTGGCTAAGACATTCTGTGAAAGGATAAATAGAAGTGGTTAAATGGAACATTCTTTACTTTGTTCCCAATCTCCTAGGGAACCAATTTAGTTTTTCACAATTTTGTGCATTTTTCATAGAAACTTTTATCAGTTTGAGGAAATTCCTTAATATTTCTATTTTTATGAGAGTGTCTATCATGAGAGGAAACTGAACTTTGTGAATCATGTAATATTTTTTGTTTATTCAGTTAATGTGGTAAATTGCATTGATGGAAATTTGGATGCTAAACCAGTTTTTCATTCTAGGAATAAAAGATATGGGTCATGATGTATTATCACTTTTTGTATTTTAAGAACTCTTAGTCTGTGTTCATGATGGATATATTCTCTATATACTTTTCCCTAATGTTTTCTTAGGTTTGGGTTTTGGATTATGCTGGAATCATAAAATAAGTTGATGGTGAAATGTTCTCCTTTATTTTCTAGTATTTTTTTCTTTAATCATTCTTATTATATAAATGAGCTATTATTTAGTTGATCTTAAATAAGTTCCTTTACATTAGAACTGTCTGAAAAAAAATCTGAAATCACTGTAACCAGTATTTTCTCTCCTTTTTTCAAACCTACTCAAATTTGGCTTTGTCCTCTTCATTGTACGAAATTGTTTCACATTGTATTTATCAAAGTCTAATTCTTAGTGATTACATTGCTGATTCTTGGTCACTTTTCAGTCTTCATTGTATTGAACTAAAGCAACATTTTAAGCTATTGATCCCTTTTTCTACTTTAACTTATTCTTCACCAAGTTATCAAGATAACACACTATTATGGCTTTTTTTTTTTTTTAGCCACTTCTATTGGTCTTTCAATTATTTGTTTTCATCCATCTTTGTTCTGTGGCCTGTGTGGGCCTCCAATCGCAGTGGCCTCTGTCACCACAGAGCACCGGCTCTGGGTGCATGCGCCCCAGAATTCTGGCCTGGTAGTTGGACACATTGGTCCAGCCGCTCTGCAGCACGTGGGATCTTCCCAGGCCAGAGATTGAACCAGCCCCCCTTGCACTGCAAGGCGGTGTCCTTACCCACTGGACCACCAGAGAAGCCCTATTATGGCTTTCTTCTAATTTCTCTTGTGATTTCTTAGAAGTTCGATTTGTTGGTTCCTCCTTAACTCTTTCTCTGTTCTGTAATTTGTGGTACCCTAAAATACAAAAAAGGACAGAATTTCTTGGAGAAATGGATAAACTTACAATTATAGATGGAAAATTCACCACCTCTCTCTATCAATAAATGATGGAAGAATTAGAGAGAAAATCATGTAAGGGTATACAAGATTTTAACAAAATAATAAAGCAATTTGAGGAAATTGATATTTATAGAATGTACTGTGAAACAACAGCACAATAACGTGTTTATTTCAAGAGTACATTTAAAATTGCAAATGTAGACTATATTCTGAACCATAAAGCAAGTCTCTATCAGTATGCAAAAATTTAAGTCATAGGATGAATATTCTCTGACTACAGTGCAATTAATTTAGAAATCAATAAAGGAAAGGTATCTGGAAAGTATTTGAATATTTGCAAACTAAAGAACACACAGCTCTAAATAACCTATGAGTCAGAAAAAAAAAGTATTTTTTTTGCTTTACATTAGAACTGTCTGAAAAATCTGAAATCACTGTAACCAGTATTTTCTCTCCTTTTTTCAAACCTACTCAAATTTGGCTTTGTCCTCTTCATTGTACGAAATTGTTTCACATTGTATTTATCAAAGTCTAATTCTTAGTGATTACATTGCTGATTCTTGGTCACTTTTCAGTCTTCATTGTATTGAACTAAAGCAACATTTTAAGCTATTGATCCCTTTTTCTACTTTAACTTATTCTTCACCAAGTTATCAAGATAACACACTATTATGGCTTTTTTTTTTTTTTAGCCACTTCTATTGGTCTTTCAATTATTTGTTTTCATCCATCTTTGTTCTGTGGCCTGTGTGGGCCTCCAATCGCAGTGGCCTCTGTCACCACAGAGCACCGGCTCTGGGTGCATGCGCCCCAGAATTCTGGCCTGGTAGTTGGACACATTGGTCCAGCCGCTCTGCAGCACGTGGGATCTTCCCAGGCCAGAGATTGAACCAGCCCCCCTTGCACTGCAAGGCGGTGTCCTTACCCACTGGACCACCAGAGAAGCCCTATTATGGCTTTCTTCTAATTTCTCTTGTGATTTCTTAGAAGTTCGATTTGTTGGTTCCTCCTTAACTCTTTCTCTGTTCTGTAATTTGTGGTACCCTAAAATACAAAAAAGGACAGAATTTCTTGGAGAAATGGATAAACTTACAATTATAGATGGAAAATTCACCACCTCTCTCTATCAATAAATGATGGAAGAATTAGAGAGAAAATCATGTAAGGGTATACAAGATTTTAACAAAATAATAAAGCAATTTGAGGAAATTGATATTTATAGAATGTACTGTGAAACAACAGCACAATAACGTGTTTATTTCAAGAGTACATTTAAAATTGCAAATGTAGACTATATTCTGAACCATAAAGCAAGTCTCTATCAGTATGCAAAAATTTAAGTCATAGGATGAATATTCTCTGACTACAGTGCAATTAATTTAGAAATCAATAAAGGAAAGGTATCTGGAAAGTATTTGAATATTTGCAAACTAAAGAACACACAGCTCTAAATAACCTATGAGTCAGAAAAAGAAAGATTGGAAAGAATTTTGAGATCAATGATAACAAGAACATAACAAAATTTATGGGATGGTGCTAAAGTTGTACTTAGAAGGAAATCTATAACAGTAAATGCCTATGTTAAAAAAAAAGGAGAGATCTCAGTTTCAACTTTCAGTAACTAGAGTAGTAAGAAAAATTAAATACTAAATAAGAATGCATGCTAAGTTGCTTCAGTCATGTCGACTCTTTGCAACCATATGGGCTGTAGCTAGCCAGGCTCCTCTTTCCATAGGATTCTCTAGGCAGGAATACTGGGTTGGGTTGCCATGCACTCCTCCAGGGGATCTTCCTGCCCAAGGGATTGAACTCGCATCTGCTGCAGCTCCAGCGTTGCTGGCAGATTCTTTGCCACTAAGTCGCTGGGGAATCCCTAAATAAGGACAAGAAAGAGAAAATAAATATTGGAGTGAAATTAATAAAAATAGAACAATAGAGAAAATTTAAATATCTGGTATTTTGAAGTCAAATTAATAAAACTTGGAATAAACAAAATGAACAATAAAAAAGAGAGAGGACAACGATTATTAGCACCAGAATGAGAGAGATAATATCACTAATATATTAAAGAAAATCAGGACTTTTTTTCTTCTTTTTTTTTTTTTGATTTATTCAGGGCTGCTCTGGGTCATCATTGCTGTGGGGACTTTCTCTAGTTGTGGCAAGCAGGGGCTACTTCTCACTGCGATTCTCTTGTTGCAGAGCATGGGCTTGAGGGCATGCAGGCTTCAGTAGTTGCTGCTCATGGACTGTAGAGCACTGTCTCAGTAGTCACGGCAGACAGACTTAGTTGCCAGGAGGACTGTGAGATCCTCCCAGACCCGGAATGGAACCCATTTCCCCTCCATTGACAGGCAGACTCCCAGCCACTGGACCACTAGAGAAACCTGATACTGGCTTCTTCTTCTTTTTTTTTTTTTTTATAAAAAAAACATTTATTTATTTATTTATTTTTGGCGGGGGTGGGGTGGGGAGGGAGGGGGTCAGACGGGCCAATTCTATTGGTCTTTCATTTGTCTATTTTCATCCATCTCTGCTCTTTTTGGGCCTCCCATCGCGGTGGCCTCTGTTGCAGAGCACCGGCTCTGGACGCATGTACTCCAGAGCTCCAGCCCCGTAGTTGGACACATCAGTCCAGCCGCTCCACAGCACGTGGAATCTTCCCAGGCCAGGGATTGAACTGGCACCCCTTGCACTGCAAGGTGGTGTCCTTACCCACTGGACCACCAGGGAAGCCCAAATCAGAACATTTTTGAGTAACTTTCTGCCAATAAAGTTGATTGCCAATAAATAAACTGCCAATCATTGACTACTTAGATAAGATGAAAAAAATGCTTGAAAGGAATAAACTATTAAAGCTTATTCACAAAGAAATAAATGACATAAGTAGCCCAATATCCATGAGATACATTGAATTTAGACTGAAGGTGCATATGTTTTTTTCTTAATTCTGATAAATATTTATGAAAAAATACATCAGTTATCCAGAAAGCCTTCCAGAAAATGCGAAAAAACTTCCCCACTCATTCTATGAAGCCAGAATTAACCTAATACTGAAACTACATGAAAATATTACGTTAAAATTACATTACTTATGAATACACATAGAAAAATTGTGAATAAAATTCTAGAAAATTAAATCCAGCTGTCCATTGAAAGGGGCTTCCTTGGTGGTTCAGATGGTAAAAAATCTGCCTGTAATACAGGATACCTGGGTTTGAGTCATGAATCAGGAAGATCTCCTGCAGAAGGGAGTGAATGGCTTCTGGCTTCCCACTCCAGTACTCTTCCCTGGAGAATCCCATGGACAGAGGAACCTGGTGATTGGTCCATGGCGTCACAAGAGTTGGACACAACTGAGCGACTAACAATATATGTTGAGAGGGAACTTCCCTGGTGGTCCAGTGGATGAAGAGCTTACCTTGCAGTGCAAGAGGCACTGGTTTGATCCCTGGCCTGGGAAGGTCCCACATGCCATGGAGCAGCTGGGCCGGTGTGTCCAATTACAAGCCAGTGCTCTGGAGCACGTGCACCCAGAGCCAGTGCACTGCAATGGGAGGCCCTCACATGCCAAAGAATAAAGATGGATGAAAAGTAAATGATGACTTAGAGGCAAAAAAGAAAATCTGCTTACACCCAAGGTAAAAAATAAATAAATAAATAAATACATACATACATGCATACATACATAAATACACATTGAAAGAGTAATGTATCAGTACTAAATAGTGTTTATCCCAGGGATGCATTGTTATGTTCCAAAATACCCATTCTTTCACTAAATGTGAATCTAAAATGTTCCCACATATACCAGAGTTTGTCTTTGAGCTAACTTTTTCATTGTTTTATTTTGTCAATATTGTGTCAACAGCATACTTTCTTATGGCTTTGAATTTATTATATGAATTAATATCTGAGAGGGCAGGTAATTTTTATCATTTATTTATAAAGTTGATTTAGTTTCTGCAGACTTCACACAGCCGTGGAATTTTGGAGTAAGGTGTTTAAGTTACTCAAAAAAATATCCAACTGGAATTTTAATTGATTTTTAATAACATGGAAGCATCCCTTCAGGACTTTGGAAAAACTATGTCCTAGCTATGGATGGACATATGTTTTTCAGAAAATGACATAGAAAAACTTCCCCCACTCATTCTATGAAGCCAGAATTAACCTAATACTGAAACTACATGAAAATATTACGTTAAAATTACATTACTTATGAATACACATAGAAAAATTGTGAATAAAATTCTAGAAAATTAAATCCAGCTGTCCATTGAAAGGGGCTTCCTTGGTGGTTCAGATGGTAAAAAATCTGCCTGTAATACAGGATACCTGGGTTTGAGTCATGAATCAGGAAGATCTCCTGCAGAAGGGAGTGAATGGCTTCTGGCTTCCCACTCCAGTACTCTTCCCTGGAGAATCCCATGGACAGAGGAACCTGGTGATTGGTCCATGGCGTCACAAGAGTTGGACACAACTGAGCGACTAACAATATATGTTGAGAGGGAACTTCCCTGGTGGTCCAGTGGATGAAGAGCTTACCTTGCAGTGCAAGAGGCACTGGTTTGATCCCTGGCCTGGGAAGGTCCCACATGCCATGGAGCAGCTGGGCCGGTGTGTCCAATTACAAGCCAGTGCTCTGGAGCACGTGCACCCAGAGCCAGTGCACTGCAATGGGAGGCCCTCACATGCCAAAGAATAAAGATGGATGAAAAGTAAATGATGACTTAGAGGCAAAAAAGAAAATCTGCTTACACCCAAGGTAAAAAATAAATAAATAAATAAATACATACTTTGCATACATACATAAATACACATTGAAAGAGTAATGTATCAGTACTAAATAGTGTTTATCCCAGGGATGCATTGTTATGTTCCAAAATA
The DNA here is from genome assembly GCA_022376925.1 of Tragulus kanchil. Lineage (NCBI taxonomy): Eukaryota > Metazoa > Chordata > Mammalia > Artiodactyla > Tragulidae > Tragulus > Tragulus kanchil. The sequence continues at coordinate 258,834,830 of JAIOJX010000026.1, read as the reverse complement.
CCCATTCTTTCACTAAATGTGAATCTAAAATGTTCCCACATATACCAGAGTTTGTCTTTGAGCTAACTTTTTCATTGTTTTATTTTGTCAATATTGTGTCAACAGCATACTTTCTTATGGCTTTGAATTTATTATATGAATTAATATCTGAGAGGGCAGGTAATTTTTATCATTTATTTATAAAGTTGATTTAGTTTCTGCAGACTTCACACAGCCGTGGAATTTTGGAGTAAGGTGTTTAAGTTACTCAAAAAAATATCCAACTGGAATTTTAATTGATTTTTAATAATATGGAAGCATCCCTTCAGGACTTTGGATATTTCTTCATTTTTTCAGATAAACAGCTATGTCCTAGCTATGGATGGACTGAATGTTGTCACCTCCTCTACTCCAGCTCATAAGTTGAAGCGCTGACTTCTAATGTAATGGTATTTGGAGGCAAGGCCTTTAGGAGGTAATTAGGTTTAAATAAACTGATGAGGTCCCATGATAGGATTAGTGTCTTTACAAAAAGAGGAAGAGACCAGAACTTTCTCTCTGCCATGTGTGAATACAGCAAGAAGGCAGGCACTTGAAAGTCAGGAAGAGAGCCCTCACTAGGATCAAATCTGCCAGCACTTTCTTGTGGACATGCTAGCTGCCAGAACTGTGAGAAATGAATGTCTGTTTTTCTTTAAGCAAGAGTCAATGGGATTTTCTTATAGCACTTGGATGTGTCTAATACAGTTATTATAATTTTGTTGTTTCGTCTATTCTTGCTTTGACAAATTCTTAGGTATATTATTATTTGTGTTGTTGTTATAAATAGTACCTTATTTTGTCTTATTTTATTTGTGCTGATTTAAGAAATGTTTTTAATATTGTAGGTTGAATTCATAGTTCCAAACTTGCCTAACTGTTTATAGTTAAGGTAGATATTTATGTCTTGATAGTTTATCTTCTCTCCCAATTCCTACAGTTCATTCCTTTTTATTTTCCTCATCAAGTGGCCCAGGCTACCACAGTATAGTCATTAAAATAGTGTGCACAGAGACAGTAAGAATCTTTGTCTCATTCTCCATCTCAAATTAAATGTGTCCAGTTTTCTAGTTTCCCCATGAAAGTTCCTCCATTAGGTTCTGGTATATCTCATTTTGGTACCCTCTAAGATGGCCCCACTGACCCTGGCCTTCTGATATTTTATGCTCTGGCGTAACCCTCTTCCCTTGAATGTGGAATGAACTTATTCATTCCCTTGTACTGAACAAAAAGTGGCATAAGTGATAGGATGGCATTTCCAGTATTAGGTTATAAAAGACACTGTTGCTTTTACTTTGGGTGTCCTCTTTTGCTTGTCCTGGAGAAAGTCAGCTGCCATGTCATAAAGCAGCTCTGTGGAGAGGCCCACATAATGAGCTTGAAGATAGATATTCTCTTGACAGTTGAGTCAGGTGAGTGAGCTTGGAAGGAGTTCTGAGGCCTGTCAACACTATGTGAGTGAATTTGAAAGTAGATTTTCCTTCATTGGAACTTTGAGATGACAACAACCTTGACCAACATCTTGCTGGCAGCTTTATGAGAGATTCTGAGGCCCAAATGCCCAGCTCATCTGTATCTTGATTCACAGAAAATATATAATAACAAATACGTGTTGTTTTAAGCTACCAAGTTTTGAGGTAATATATTATGCTGGAATAAGCAACTGACATATACATTTACCTACTCTTTAAGAGGATTTCCTTTTCTTCCTAGCTTGCTAAAAGTTTCGTAAATCATTATTTGAGTAAATCACATTTTTCCTTTACTTTTATCTTATTAATGTATAGTTGATTTATAATGTGGTATTAGGTATTATTGTTGTATTATTGTATTATTTCAGGTGTATAGCAAAGTAGTTCAAATATATGTATATGATATATATGTATATATAATTTTATATTTGTATATATACTTTTCAGATTCTTTTCAATCATAGGTTATTATAAGATATTGAATAATTCCCTATGCTGTAAAGTAGGCTCTTATTTTCATGTTTTTTAAAAATAGGTGTATATATCTCTATCTTATTCTCCTAACCTATCCCACTGGATTGCCCCTTTGATAACTATAAGTTTGTTTTCTGTGTCTGTGGGTGGGTCTGTTTCTCTTCTGTATATGAATTCATTTGCATATGAATTCTGTTTTTTTTAGGTTCCCTATATAAGTGGTATATGACACACACACACACACGTTCAGTCACTTCAGTCATGTCTGACTCCTTGTGACCCTGTGGGCTATAGCCCACCTGGCTCTTCTATCCATGGGGATTCTTCAGGCAAGAATTCTGGAGGGGGTTGCCATACTCTACCGCATCTTCTTTATCCTTTCATCTGTTGACGGACATTTACATTGCTCTTTGTCTTGGCATAAGTGATAGGATGGCATTTCCAGTATTAGGTTATAAAAGACACTGTTGCTTTTACTTTGGGTGTCCTCTTTTGCTTGTCCTGGAGAAAGTCAGCTGCCATGTCATAAAGCAGCTCTGTGGAGAGGCCCACATAATGAGCTTGAAGATAGATATTCTCTTGACAGTTGAGTCAGGTGAGTGAGCTTGGAAGGAGTTCTGAGGCCTGTCAACACTATGTGAGTGAATTTGAAAGTAGATTTTCCTTCATTGGAACTTTGAGATGACAACAACCTTGACCAACATCTTGCTGGCAGCTTTATGAGAGATTCTGAGGCCCAAATGCCCAGCTCATCTGTATCTTGATTCACAGAAAATATATAATAACAAATACGTGTTGTTTTAAGCTACCAAGTTTTGAGGTAATATATTATGCTGGAATAAGCAACTGACATATACATTTACCTACTCTTTAAGAGGATTTCCTTTTCTTCCTAGCTTGCTAAAAGTTTCGTAAATCATTATTTGAGTAAATCACATTTTTCCTTTACTTTTATCTTATTAATGTATAGTTGATTTATAATGTGGTATTAGGTATTATTGTTGTATTATTGTATTATTTCAGGTGTATAGCAAAGTAGTTCAAATATATGTATATGATATATATGTATATATAATTTTATATTTGTATATATACTTTTTCAGATTCTTTTCAATCATAGGTTATTATAAGATATTGAATAATTCCCTATGCTGTAAAGTAGGCTCTTATTTTCATGTTTTTTAAAAATAGGTGTATATATCTCTATCTTATTCTCCTAACCTATCCCACTGGATTGCCCCTTTGATAACTATAAGTTTGTTTTCTGTGTCTGTGGGTGGGTCTGTTTCTCTTCTGTATATGAATTCATTTGCATATGAATTCTGTTTTTTTTAGGTTCCCTATATAAGTGGTATATGACACACACACACACACGTTCAGTCACTTCAGTCATGTCTGACTCCTTGTGACCCTGTGGGCTATAGCCCACCTGGCTCTTCTATCCATGGGGATTCTTCAGGCAAGAATTCTGGAGGGGGTTGCCATACTCTACCGCATCTTCTTTATCCTTTCATCTGTTGACGGACATTTACATTGCTCTTTGTCTTGGCTATTGTAAATAGTGCTGCTATGAACACTGAGATTCATGTGTCTTTTCAAATTAGAGTTTTCTCCCTTTTCTTCAGACCTTCTCCAATATTGATTTGTAGACTTCTGGATGATGGTCATTCTGACAGTTGTGAGATGATATCTCACTGTAGTGTTGAGCATCTTCTCATATACCCTTTTGGTTATCTGAGTATTTTCTTTGTAGGAATGTCTATATAGGTCTTTTCAATTTTTTTTTTATATTAAACTGCATGAGCTATAAGGTTGTTTACCCCCAAAAAACCTAAAAAAAAGGTTTCATTTTATATGTTTGCCTCTGGTGACATCCTAAAAGTTTGAATTTCTAAAATGTTAAATGTTAGAGTGATCATGAATATATTATTTTTGGATAAATTCTTCTAAATTTTAGTTTCATTAATAATTTAAAAGAATAACTTTGTTATTATCTCTATTTTTATTATGTTTCTTTGATTTCTTCCCTTGCTTTATCATTTATTTCTTTATATTTTTCGTTCCTGCTATTCTAAAGCTCTTTGATTAAACATTGTTTGTATTTAATCTTCTTTGTTTCCTGATATACACATTTAAAGTATAAATTTCACTGTAAGTGTCATTTCAGCTCTGTCCCACATATTTTGAAATGTTCTGTTTTCATTTTTATGAAGTTTAAAATATTTTCAAAAATCTCTTATAATTTTCTTTTGAACCAAAAACTCAAAGGTATGTTAATTAATTTCAAAGTTTATAGAAACTTATAATTATCTTTCTGTTGTTAATTTAGAATTTTGTTATATTTAGGACAGAGAACTAATGTATCATATCCTCTCTTGGAATTTATTACCACTGTCCTCATGCCTGAATTTATGATTTATTTTTGTGAATGTTCTGTATGTCTTCAAAAGCAATATGCATCATTTGCCTGTGGGTGTAGAGTACTATATATAATCTGTTAACACAAGCTTATTGTTCTTTTCAACTCTTCAGTGCCTCTGCATATAGGATTGTCTGGTTTCTTTCTTTGTATTTGCATGGAATATGTTAATATCACTAGCTACCATAGTTTTTTTCTATAGTTCTTTTAAGTTGCTTAATATATTATGAGTTAACTATATAAATGTTAGTATGTTTATCATGCTGTATTTTTGCTGTTGCTGTTCCTTTTATCAGAACACAAGATCTTTTCTCCTTTCTTAATATTGTTTTGCCTTATGCTTGATTTCATCAACTATTAAGATTCTACTTGTATATCTGTGTTCATAGTTCTTGGGTAAAGTTTTCTTTATCTTTATTATATTTAAATATCTATCTAACCACCTCATCCTCTGCTGCCCTCATTCATTGTGCAGCTTTGGATTTAGCATATTTGTTTTTTAACTTTATTCAGATTTTTTTTATTGCTGAATCCTTTTTAATGATCTCATGTCCTTTATTATATAAAATAATATAAACATTCTATTAAAAATATATCCAGTTAGCTTAGTATGTAAGTAGGTAAAAGTAGTCTATTTAGAAATAGAAGGACCAAAATATTACAAAGTTTTTAGTCTAGGTTTGCAGCTTCGAACAGTGAAGTCTTCAAAGAATGTCCCAAATTTCACTTGATTTCACATTACAGAGTCTAAATTCCAGTCTAGTTTATATCTAAGGTTGTGGAGAAAGGATATGCAAAAGTGACTAATAACACAGACTTCATTTAACCCCTTGCTTAGCAATGCTCATGTAACTTTAAAATAAGGGCTCTATTAGAAATGCCTCTCTGAGCTGTACAGCAGAATCCTTCAAGCTGATCGCCTCTCTGATGCTGTACCAGATTTTCAAAAATTTTTTTTTTGTTTTTATTAATTTCAAAGTTTATAGAAACTTATAATTATCTTTCTGTTGTTAATTTAGAATTTTGTTATATTTAGGACAGAGAACTAATGTATCATATCCTCTCTTGGAATTTATTACCACTGTCCTCATGCCTGAATTTATGATTTATTTTTGTGAATGTTCTGTATGTCTTCAAAAGCAATATGCATCATTTGCCTGTGGGTGTAGAGTACTATATATAATCTGTTAACACAAGCTTATTGTTCTTTTCAACTCTTCAGTGCCTCTGCATATAGGATTGTCTGGTTTCTTTCTTTGTATTTGCATGGAATATGTTAATATCACTAGCTACCATAGTTTTTTTCTATAGTTCTTTTAAGTTGCTTAATATATTATGAGTTAACTATATAAATGTTAGTATGTTTATCATGCTGTATTTTTGCTGTTGCTGTTCCTTTTATCAGAACACAAGATCTTTTCTCCTTTCTTAATATTGTTTTGCCTTATGCTTGATTTCATCAACTATTAAGATTCTACTTGTATATCTGTGTTCATAGTTCTTGGGTAAAGTTTTCTTTATCTTTATTATATTTAAATATCTATCTAACCACCTCATCCTCTGCTGCCCTCATTCATTGTGCAGCTTTGGATTTAGCATATTTGTTTTTTAACTTTATTCAGATTTTTTTTATTGCTGAATCCTTTTTAATGATCTCATGTCCTTTATTATATAAAATAATATAAACATTCTATTAAAAATATATCCAGTTAGCTTAGTATGTAAGTAGGTAAAAGTAGTCTATTTAGAAATAGAAGGACCAAAATATTACAAAGTTTTTAGTCTAGGTTTGCAGCTTCGAACAGTGAAGTCTTCAAAGAATGTCCCAAATTTCACTTGATTTCACATTACAGAGTCTAAATTCCAGTCTAGTTTATATCTAAGGTTGTGGAGAAAGGATATGCAAAAGTGACTAATAACACAGACTTCATTTAACCCCTTGCTTAGCAATGCTCATGTAACTTTAAAATAAGGGCTCTATTAGAAATGCCTCTCTGAGCTGTACAGCAGAATCCTTCAAGCTGATCGTTTTCCCAGCGTATAACTGTGGTTCAGTGCCAGATGCACTGAGGAGGGGCATGAAAAGCAAAACTGAATGAGATAAACTAGCAATTATGCTTGTGTGGCATGCTAGGTGATTGAGCTATTTAATTGAGAAGGTTACAACTTGGACTGAGAGACAAAAGAACCTTGAATGCAGTGTAAAAATAAATATTTGGTAGATTCTTTTCTCTTCTCATGATTGACTTTAATTGGATTTTTTAGCAAGTGTATATTAAAAGAAACAAATTATATATATTTTAGACTGCCTGAGTAAGCAGAAATGGATATGCTTGCAAGTAAATTATGATACTTTTATTCTGATTTTTCTTTATTTAAGTGCTGTTTCAATGTATTCTGATGTTTTTAGTGTATGATGTGTTATTTTGAAAATACATATTTGAATGCAACTTTTCCCTTTTGAATCAATAGTAATAAGTTAAATCAGAAAATACTGTTTCTCTTTAAAGCTTGGCCATTCTGGGGCAAGTTACGTGCACTTATCTTGATGTTTTACTTTCAAGTTGTCTAAGCAAATTGGAAATAGTGCACTGAAGGCACTTTCACATGTGATATCTGTTAAATGTCATTTACAATTTATGTATTCTTACACAGAATTTTTCTTTCTATCTTTAAAGACTGAGAAATAGAATTTCTTCCTTGCTACTTTTTTTTTCTATTTGGCAAGGGAAGTATTTAAATATATCTTTTGGTACTGTTGATAAACAAGGCTATTATTTTATCCATATTTCCACTGTACAACTAGATTTCCTAGGAGTTTTTTTTTTTATTTATTACATTTGTTTTGGTAGTGAGAATATGTCTATCTTTAATCCAAGTAATCTCTTTTAAAAATAAAATTTTTCTTAACTCCTACTCCTGAATGTAGTAAACTGTACATTCATACTTTTTCATCTATGTGTGAAATATTTGCATTAAATATGCATGTCATGTATAATATATGCATAGCTAAAAAGCAAAATATGTCACAGTGTTAGAGAGAAATCATTTGAAATCTTTATTTCGCAAAACACGTAAAACACACCATAAAGCATTAATTAAAATATCACAAATATGCAGTTAAAAAAGTTTAGCTTTAAAAGCATACCTTTGAATGTATATAATCATATGACTCTTAATAAGCATATAATGTGTGAGAGGAGAAAATTAAATACATGTATACATGTAGTTTTCATACTCTTGGTATTGAATGCATTGGTTTCATCACTTTAATCTGCTTATATCCTTTTTAATCTTTCAATAATTTTATTCATAATGCAGTTAATTAGGAAATAAAAAGATTTTTAAAGGTGAAAGATTTTCTGATATGAGATTTAGCTAATAAATCAGGAGCAATCAAAGACAGGAAAAGAATGGAAATTTTGAGGATATTTGACAAGAATTATCTCTCCTATTTACAAAGTAGATTAACATGTTTAATCTTAACATATTTCTGCTTCATAATTTTTGTGGTTCTTCAGTTGCTAAGTCACACCCAAATCTTCGCAACTCCATGGACTGCAGCACATCAGACCTCCCTGTTCTTCAGTATTTCCTGGAGTTAGCTCAGATTCATGTCCTTTGAGTTAGTGATGCTATCTAACCACCTCATCCTCTGCTGCCCTCTTCTCCTTTTGCCTTCAGTCTTTCCCAGCATCACGGTCTTTTCCAATGAATTGACTCTTTGCATCAAGTGGCCAAAGTATTGAACTTAAGCTTCAGCATCAGTCCTTCCAATGAATGTTCAGGGTTTACTTCTTTTATGATTGACTGGTTTGATCTCCTTGCAGTTGAAGGGACTCTCAAGAGTCTTCTCCAACACCACAGTTTGAAAGCATCACTTTTTCAGCACTCAGCCTTCTTTATGGTCCAACTCTCACTTTCATGTATGACTGCTGGAAAAATCAAAGCTTTGACTATATGGACCTTTGTTGGCAAAGTGATGTCTTTGCCTCAATACTAACTGCTAATATTTTAGATCTCAGATGAACTATTTTTGGTGATGAACCCTAATAGAAATTAAGAGATGTGTGAATGAATAAAATATCAAGACAAAGCGAAAGACTTTTCTTTAAAAATTTTGCAGTGAAAGAAGAATAAATATATTTTATTAAAATATATTTTGATTCAGTGAAACATGTGGAAGGGTAATGTATAAATAAGAAATTGAAGGCATGAAGGATCTAATAGGATAATTAATATATCACTAATGGACGACTAACAGAATATAGATCTCAAGTGGGAAAGGATTGTGTGTTCTAATAAAGAAAGAGTAAAACAGGAAAAAGATGTTTAAAACATCTTTTAAGTAAAACAGGAAATAGATGAATGTGGAAAAGATTTTCAGGTTCATTTTCTGAGATTCTATAATTAAAGTGGCTAACTCTCCTGAAAATGAGCACCTACAGAGCCAGTTTGTAACTAATATTGAAGGAAATTGATTTTAAAGCAATTGAAAAAAGGATAAAACTTTTTTAAAAAAACAGTTAATTACCGAATTGATAAATAGAATAAATGAATATGACCTATTCTAGGAGCAGGGGCTGAGCTAGCAAGTGTTACAATTTAACCAAGATTGGAGAAAATGTGAACTCCAGATTAAAGAAAAATTAGGATTAGAAAATACACTATTAGAACTTTGATTTCATTTTGATTGTTTAATCCCTGAGAGGTAAAGTTTAACATTTTGCACTACAAGGCGGTGTCCTTACCCATTGGACCACCAGGGAAGCCCTTAACATTTTTAAGGCTTAACACCTGCATCTTGGCTACCCAGAGAAGACACTGACTTACTACATGGAAACCAGCTTTGACCCAGTGCTTCAGACAACTGATCCTGGTGATTGATGAAGCTTAGGTCCCAGGTGCCTGTTGTGTCTGAGAAGGGCCTGGGTGCTTAATCAGTCTTGAGGGTTGACATACTTTTCAGGCACTCAGCCTTCTTTATGGTCCAACTCTCACTTTCATGTATGACTGCTGGAAAAATCAAAGCTTTGACTATATGGACCTTTGTTGGCAAAGTGATGTCTTTGCCTCAATACTAACTGCTAATATTTTAGATCTCAGATGAACTATTTTTGGTGATGAACCCTAATAGAAATTAAGAGATGTGTGAATGAATAAAATATCAAGACAAAGCGAAAGACTTTTCTTTAAAAATTTTGCAGTGAAAGAAGAATAAATATATTTTATTAAAATATATTTTGATTCAGTGAAACATGTGGAAGGGTAATGTATAAATAAGAAATTGAAGGCATGAAGGATCTAATAGGATAATTAATATATCACTAATGGACGACTAACAGAATATAGATCTCAAGTGGGAAAGGATTGTGTGTTCTAATAAAGAAAGAGTAAAACAGGAAAAAGATGTTTAAAACATCTTTTAAGTAAAACAGGAAATAGATGAATGTGGAAAAAGATTTTCAGGTTCATTTTCTGAGATTCTATAATTAAAGTGGCTAACTCTCCTGAAAATGAGCACCTACAGAGCCAGTTTGTAACTAATATTGAAGGAAATTGATTTTAAAGGAATTGAAAAAAAGGATAAAACTTTTTAAAAGAACAGTTAATTACCGAATTGATAAATAGAATAAATGAATATGACCTATTCTAGGAGCAGGGGCTGAGCTAGCAAGTGTTACAATTTAACCAAGATTGGAGAAAATGTGAACTCCAGATTAAAGAAAAATTAGGATTAGAAAATACACTATTAGAACTTTGATTTCATTTTGATTGTTTAATCCCTGAGAGGTAAAGTTTAACATTTTGCACTACAAGGCGGTGTCCTTACCCATTGGACCACCAGGGAAGCCCTTAACATTTTTAAGGCTTAACACCTGCATCTTGGCTACCCAGAGAAGACACTGACTTACTACATGGAAACCAGCTTTGACCCAGTGCTTCAGACAACTGATCCTGGTGATTGATGAAGCTTAGGTCCCAGGTGCCTGTTGTGTCTGAGAAGGGCCTGGGTGCTTAATCAGTCTTGAAGGTTGACATACTGCACTTGGTACAGAGTTAAGATTCTTTGTAAGACTTAGACCTGAGTTCATTATCCCACCAGTGAAGGGATTATTGTTTTCTCCCTTTGGAAGACTGATACACCATGCTTGTCATATGATATAACCTTAATAGTGTGGCTACTCACTGATGCCATGATTGTTTCAGGGGAGGGGGTGGTACTGCAAGGTTAAGGTTGGGGTCAGTATCTGGTACATCATATTGCTGTTCTATCCTAGCTCCTGATCATGCCAGTTGAGGGACGATACTTCTCTATTCTTGGAATTTAAAGATTCCACAGACCAAGGGTCAATGATCCTCACCAAGAGTCTGAGGTCTGGTCCTGACAGATCTCTATGGTCTCCAGTATGTGATATGGCAAGTGGGCCTGAGCACCTGCCACAATGTTTACTTCTTGAGTTTGCCCCTACAAATGCTATCATTCTGGTACATATGCATGTGCTGCTTGGAAGTTTACTGACAGAAAGTCTAGAGACATCATTTCTAGCATGAAGATAGATCTTGGTTATTGCTAACTAGAGATAGGAGATAAATGAGAGACAAGGGAACTGATTGATTTTTACAATAGGTAGGTTTCAGTAGATGAGAGACAGTATGAAATCAGTAAGTGTAAGGGGGTGAAAGAGGCATAAAGACAGGATTGTGGTCAGAGAAGATCATTTCATAATTTGAGCTCATGGATGTAAGCATTAATGCATTGTGTCAAGGTTCAAACTGGAGCGCTGGAGAAGTAATGAGAATATGCCAAATCTTAAAAAAAAAAAAATCTGTAAAACTTAATAGGTTAAAGTACTATGAAGAATTTATACTGTGAAAAATTGTCTCTGGTAAATATGTCTTTCTCATATTTTTGGTATATTATTTCTAGGGTCTGTAATTGAAAAGATTTTAGTAAAGAGGTAAATAGATGAAACAAATTTCCTTTAGCTCTTTATTACTGACTATAAACTAGAAAAAAATACTCTCCCCACATACACACTACATCATCTCCTAGAACTAAGGAAATTACGAGACACCCAATGAATATTTACAAAATAATTGTTGGTATAATCATTAATGATGTGCACTGTCATCAAAGATTACTGGAAGAGACAAATTCTGTATTTAGGAATTCTTTGGTTAACACATTATAAATAGAAATGAAGTCAAATATCATATTTTCTCAATTTAGGACATTATGTGTTTGAAGCTAGGTGCATTTGAAATTTGTGTCATCTTAGTTTTAATAAAATATCTTGATAGCATCCTTATTAACTTATACTGTAAATTTAAATGGTAATGGTACAGAATTAGTTGAAGTAAAAATACTCTTAAAATATGAAATATATCATTTATTATTCTTTATTTAATTTGCTACTTCAGTTTTAGATTGGTGCTGAACTGTCTGTTGGAATTAGCAAATGGAGAATGGTCGGATCTTTACATGGCATTATAAATATAAGTTAATAACAGAATTTAACATTTCATCCTCTCTCTAAGACTCCAGAGAGAATTGGGAATTGTCAAATTGCAAATTTTATCCCCTAGTTGTTCAAGTGATAGTATGCCAGGAAGAAAAGTGCCTGTGCAGACCACAAATCGGCCATACAAAGAGAAAAATGTCAATCCTTAGTTCTCTCTAGCTAAGAAAATTCCATGCAGATTTTTCTGGCTATTTGGATTGCAGGTTATGCTGATAATACATAAGCATTTCATTCAATGAGAACTAAATATTGAGTTAAGCTAGTATGAGTTTTTTATAGTTTGCTATCTCAGGCAAACATCAGAAAATCCAGCTCTGCTTTGGTTTTACTGACTTCTTAAGGATTTCTAAATCATGGTAACGTGTAGTTGATAATTGCCAAAAGTTCAAAATCACACTGTTTTTACTCTTGGTGAGAAGGAGGGGGAAAAAATTGAAGGATTTTTCTTGTATCTCAGATATATTGGCCTATTCTCCAAATGACAGGTTCCTGACTGATCAACTGTACCACCTGCTACTAAAGCTCAGTAATATTAGTCTGTGGAATGGTTTCATTCTCATCTCACACCTCAGAGATCTTGCGCTCAACCCCAGGCATCCCTTGTGTGTTTAAATCAGCTTAACGGCTAATACAGTGTGCTGATTTCCTTGTAGGCCTCTGTTTTCTCAAAAAGTGATCACCTTTTGCCAATGCCCTCAGGATTAAACAGGCCAGTCTGGTTTTCCTTTTCTGCATTGGCTCTACCTTTGTAGTCAATAAAAGACTAACTAGAAAAGAATCAGCTGATGAGAGAATCAATCTTCTGGAAGCCTCCCCACAGTTTTCTCATCATTTTTGTGCGTCTGTCATCTCAGATTGTAAAATGGAAACCAAAACTCAGTATGTGGGAAGACTTTTACTGCTCCTTGTTAACAAAAACAGTAAGACCAGGGGTTTTGATCTTATGAGTGTATAGGTAAACAGTAAGCTGTAAGTGCACACTCTTGAAGTGGTTTTCTCTGTTTCTAATGGAGGTCTGCAAAGAATTATCAAAGTGGTATCAAAAAGGTCTCCTAACTTACTGTAGTGTGCCGATCCATTCTGAGGAGGTCAGGTTAAATCTGAAGGTCTTGTATATGATGATACTGAGGCATCTTGCGGTACAGTAAGCAGTACAGGGAGCTTCTTACTAACTCAGAGAAATAGATAAATATAAAAAGGATCCTTTCTGGATGTCTATAAGTGGTTCCATTGCATTAATTTATTTCTGTGGCATTATATCTTAAAGCAAGTGACATTTTGTCTCATTTAACTTTTATTTTAACAACTTTATCTCACTTAATTTGATTTCTTGTAGACTACTCAAAATATATATGAAATCTATTCAGATTACTTTTTCAGATAAAGGTCATTTCTTCATATAACCCATTGTATATATTTTCTCCAGCATCAGAGAATCTGAAAATTATTTTCTTTCTGCTTTTACTTTATGGTTTCAGATCTCATTTGTACCTTGAAAGCACAATGAGCAGAGGGAATTTAAACTTGCTAACTGATCCTATTAAAATACAAAATAGAGTTTGAAACTTGACTTTATTTTATTTTTTGCCTGATTCCAGGCTTGTAGTCAGTTACATTGCTATCAGAGCTATTTAGCTTTTCCCTCTGGTAATATATAAATTACATTTAATAATAAATAAAATGTGTCTTTAAATGTGTAAAATCCATTTTAAATTCTCTGGTATGAATTATATAATTATATTATGAACTAGAATGATTGCAGTGCTTCCTTTTAATGTCATTGAAGTAGCCCAGTGATTGAATTGTCACGGCTTTCTGGAGCTGGGAGTATGGTTTGGCGAGAACAAGAATTGGTCTCAATACATATTTTGTATTGCGAAGGTATTTAGATTTTTAGTCTCTCTCAAAAGTGCACCTTGCCAATGCCCTCAGGATTAAACAGGCCAGTCTGGTTTTCCTTTTCTGCATTGGCTCTACCTTTGTAGTCAATAAAAGACTAACTAGAAAAGAATCAGCTGATGAGAGAATCAATCTTCTGGAAGCCTCCCCACAGTTTTCTCATCATTTTTGTGCGTCTGTCATCTCAGATTGTAAAATGGAAACCAAAACTCAGTATGTGGGAAGACTTTTACTGCTCCTTGTTAACAAAAACAGTAAGACCAGGGGTTTTGATCTTATGAGTGTATAGGTAAACAGTAAGCTGTAAGTGCACACTCTTGAAGTGGTTTTCTCTGTTTCTAATGGAGGTCTGCAAAGAATTATCAAAGTGGTATCAAAAAGGTCTCCTAACTTACTGTAGTGTGCCGATCCATTCTGAGGAGGTCAGGTTAAATCTGAAGGTCTTGTATATGATGATACTGAGGCATCTTGCGGTACAGTAAGCAGTACAGGGAGCTTCTTACTAACTCAGAGAAATAGATAAATATAAAAAGGATCCTTTCTGGATGTCTATAAGTGGTTCCATTGCATTAATTTATTTCTGTGGCATTATATCTTAAAGCAAGTGACATTTTGTCTCATTTAACTTTTATTTTAACAACTTTATCTCACTTAATTTGATTTCTTGTAGACTACTCAAAAATATATATGAAATCTATTCAGATTACTTTTTCAGATAAAGGTCATTTCTTCATATAACCCATTGTATATATTTTCTCCAGCATCAGAGAATCTGAAAATTATTTTCTTTCTGCTTTTACTTTATGGTTTCAGATCTCATTTGTACCTTGAAAGCACAATGAGCAGAGGGAATTTAAACTTGCTAACTGATCCTATTAAAATACAAAATAGAGTTTGAAACTTGACTTTATTTTATTTTTTGCCTGATTCCAGGCTTGTAGTCAGTTACATTGCTATCAGAGCTATTTAGCTTTTCCCTCTGGTAATATATAAATTACATTTAATAAAAATAAAAATGTGTCTTTAAATGTGTAAAATCCATTTTAAATTCTCTGGTATGAATTATATAATTATATTATGAACTAGAATGATTGCAGTGCTTCCTTTTAATGTCATTGAAGTAGCCCAGTGATTGAATTGTCACGGCTTTCTGGAGCTGGGAGTATGGTTTGGCGAGAACAAGATTGGCCATTTTCTACTCTTTACAAATTTGAAAATTCCAGGGTCTCAATACCATATTTTGTATTGCGAAGGTATTTAGATTTTTTTTAGTCTCTCTCTTTGTAGGAAAATAACAAAGTACTTAGTATTAGAAAGAAAAAGACATCTTTATAATTTTTCTAAGTATGTGGAATTTATTTAAATTTAAATCATATATGAAGTTAGTTTATAGAGTGTGGAATAGAATATTTTACATCTCATCTATTTATTCTTCTTTATCATTAATACTTAGTCACTGTTGATAACATTCTCATCATAACTCTTGTTTGTAAAATATATTTTTTGTGAACGTTATTTGGTTATATAGGGTTTTGATAATGCAAAAATCCAAAATTAGTTAAAGAATCTAAATGAGATATGGTAGAATATACTTGTACTTTCCATATTCCTAAGGTATTTTCTCAATATTTAGTATTGCCTCAGTTTATCCCTATAAAATATCCTTTAGATGTTGAGTTTCATCTTTGTTTAGTGTCCCCTCCACTACCAGGTGCTTCCTGCAGCTACGATTCTCTGAGAAAATAAAGATGCCTTTTGCTTCTCATAACCCAGACCTCAACATTATTTTCAGTGCTGCTTTGTCACAAAACATCTAAACCCCATAATGACAGGATCCTCACCTGTTATGTCATAATTGTGTCTCCCACATTTGACACATCCAAAGCACTTAATTACTACCTATTTATTCAATAAAAGGAGGAAGAAAATTCTAGAGGATAATTTTATCTCAAACACTGAAAGTTCTTATCTATTTTAGTACCTAGAACGTATAAGCCACTGCAATATGTGCTACTCGGGCCTGCAAAAGAGTGCAATGCAGCATTACTGCCTTCAGGTTTTTTTTTTTTTTTTGGTATTACTTTAAGGACAGTGATTAGAATGGAGGAGCATTATAAGGATTTTCTTGTTCGTGTTATTTTTGTTTGTAGCATATACCTTTTCTGTACTCTAGAAAAGATACATTCCTGAGAGAATGGTTGTATTTCCCATAAAACTATTGCTTGAAGACAGCAGCTGCACAAAAACAATGAGAGAGAAAGCAAAAACTTCAGTTAATGACTTTATATTCCAGTCTATATGTCCAACCTATTTTAGCTTCTTTTGGATCAGTATTGTTTTTAATATTATATAAACTGGTGGTAAGGGTATCCAAATAAATATTAATTAACTAGACTCTAGTTAGGGCATGAATGGCTGTTCTTATTTGCATCTTATAAATGTTAGATTGCTCTTAGTATTGCTGTCAATGTAGATGGAATAGGTTATAGATTTCAGCAATCAGAAACAGGGAAATTTGCAAGCCAACTGGAAAATTACTTAAGTATAATAGGGAGTATGTAAGTGCTATGCAAAAAATAATTTCTGTTTTTCAGTTGTGTCAGATGTATCTTACTTAGAGAAATAAGAACAAATAACAAGTCAGGGGAAAACTTGTATATTTAATAATTTAGATGCCAATTACAGGAAAAAATGTACTCTAATATTCCATATCGTTCTTCTGTTTGACAATGGCCTCTGATATACTTTTCCAATTATAGATAATTTTCATGACTCATACACATGTCTTCAAAATTTTTATCTTCTGTTTAATGAAAACTCATTCTATTGTGTTAAACATTGTGTTCATCCAGTATAACCAAGCCTTAAAAGTTGCATTGAGTTCTTTATAAAAATTTAATATTCAAAATTCTATCACTCCCTTTTACTGTTGCTATGGTTATAGTGATGATGTGAAACAAAAAAGCAGATTGATCTTTGGAATAGTATTGACATCATTAATGTAACTAGGATCATTTGATTTTAGACACTGGAGGAAGCAAATATATAAAGGATCTATTTTAGTACCTAGAACGTATAAGCCACTGCAATATGTGCTACTCGGGCCTGCAAAAGAGTGCAATGCAGCATTACTGCCTTCAGGTTTTTTTTTTTTTTGGTATTACTTTAAGGACAGTGATTAGAATGGAGGAGCATTATAAGGATTTTCTTGTTCGTGTTATTTTTGTTTGTAGCATATACCTTTTCTGTACTCTAGAAAAGATACATTCCTGAGAGAATGGTTGTATTTCCCATAAAACTATTGCTTGAAGACAGCAGCTGCACAAAAACAATGAGAGAGAAAGCAAAAACTTCAGTTAATGACTTTATATTCCAGTCTATATGTCCAACCTATTTTAGCTTCTTTTGGATCAGTATTGTTTTTAATATTATATAAACTGGTGGTAAGGGTATCCAAATAAATATTAATTAACTAGACTCTAGTTAGGGCATGAATGGCTGTTCTTATTTGCATCTTATAAATGTTAGATTGCTCTTAGTATTGCTGTCAATGTAGATGGAATAGGTTATAGATTTCAGCAATCAGAAACAGGGAAATTTGCAAGCCAACTGGAAAATTACTTAAGTATAATAGGGAGTATGTAAGTGCTATGCAAAAAATAATTTCTGTTTTTCAGTTGTGTCAGATGTATCTTACTTAGAGAAATAAGAACAAATAACAAGTCAGGGGAAAACTTGTATATTTAATAATTTAGATGCCAATTACAGGAAAAAATGTACTCTAATATTCCATATCGTTCTTCTGTTTGACAATGGCCTCTGATATACTTTTCCAATTATAGATAATTTTCATGACTCATACACATGTCTTCAAAATTTTTATCTTCTGTTTAATGAAAACTCATTCTATTGTGTTAAACATTGTGTTCATCCAGTATAACCAAGCCTTAAAAGTTGCATTGAGTTCTTTATAAAAATTTAATATTCAAAATTCTATCACTCCCTTTTACTGTTGCTATGGTATAGTGATGATGTGACATAAGCAGATTGTCTGGAATAGTAAACCCAAAATGCAAAGGTATGAATTCACAAAGAAACCATATGTAGTAATAGAAGCATCAGTGGTAGTTGATCAAGGGTAGCTCCCAATTATGTTATTGACATCATTAATGTACATAATTCATTATAATAATTTATTAATGCATAAATAAAATAATAAGTGAAAATGTTTACTCTTCACTCTTTTCCAAAAGAGGAATTTAGAGCTACACATATATACATATACAATGTATATAGATACAATACGATTGCACATATACATTGAAATATAAAAGAATTTTAAAATCTGAATAAATCAGGGCAAAGAAAAAAATTGAATCTGTAGGTGATGTTGGTACACAAAGTGCAGGATAAGTTTGCTATCCTAGTAGAGACAGGTCATGCATTGACTTTAAGCTTCCAAGTAACTTGTAAGAAAAAAATACTTTATAAGTTACATAATTCATAATATCCAAAACCTAAAAATAATCTAGTTGCTGAGGCAATACAGAGATACTGATAACAAAGATAAACTTCTGGGTCTTTATTGAATAGACACTGTTTAACTTAGGGGATCTTGTTTGCATTTACATCTTATGGGGAAGAGGGTAACCCATTTCATATGGCTATTGCTTTTTAATATGGATATTTTATGATATTCCTCATTACAATTTTATAAAAACTATTTTGCAATTATGAGAATAAGTCTATACTGATGTTAGCCAATATCCCTGGTGTGTTTCAGAGAGTAAAATTATGTTGAATCTCTGTCAGTTTTGCTCAAAATCAACTAAGAAGAGTGATCAAAGGGTAGAAAAGCACTGAGGGAGAGTGTACCAGTGTCATTGGATTATGCATGTGGTGCTTATGGCAGATAGTTTCCAAACATCAGCATCAGTCCAAAAGTTTTAAAAATGCAAAATACAAACCATCACTGTAATTCAGTGACTTGTTGTTCAGTGGCTAAGTCGTGTCCGATTCCTTGCAATCCCATGGATTGCAGCACACCAGGCTCCTCTGTCATCCAATATCTCCTGGAGTTTTCTCAGACTCATGTCCATTGAGGTGCTGTACTATCTAAACATCTCATCCTCTGCCACTCCCTTCTCCTTTTGCCTTCAATCTTTCCCAGCATCAGAGTCTTTTCCAATGAGCTGGCTCTTTGCATCAAGTGGCCCAAGTATTGGAGGTACAACTTCAACATCAGTCCTTCTAATGAATATGAAACTGACCAATGGCTATGTCTGGCTTAGTTACAGCTGGATCCATGATGCCATTGGGATTATGATTTGATCAGAGTCTTTTCCAATGAGCTGGCTCTTTGCATCAAGTGGCATGTATATAGATACAATACGATTGCACATATACATTGAAATATAAAAGAATTTTAAAATCTGAATAAATCAGGGCAAAGAAAAAAATTGAATCTGTAGGTGATGTTGGTACACAAAGTGCAGGATAAGTTTGCTATCCTAGTAGAGACAGGTCATGCATTGACTTTAAGCTTCCAAGTAACTTGTAAGAAAAAAATACTTTATAAGTTACATAATTCATAATATCCAAAACCTAAAAATAATCTAGTTGCTGAGGCAATACAGAGATACTGATAACAAAGATAAACTTCTGGGTCTTTATTGAATAGACACTGTTTAACTTAGGGGATCTTGTTTGCATTTACATCTTATGGGGAAGAGGGTAACCCATTTCATATGGCTATTGCTTTTTAATATGGATATTTTTATGATATTCCTCATTACAATTTTATAAAAACTATTTTGCAATTATGAGAATAAGTCTATACTGATGTTAGCCAATATCCCTGGTGTGTTTCAGAGAGTAAAATTATGTTGAATCTCTGTCAGTTTTGCTCAAAATCAACTAAGAAGAGTGATCAAAGGGTAGAAAAGCACTGAGGGAGAGTGTACCAGTGTCATTGGATTATGCATGTGGTGCTTATGGCAGATAGTTTCCAAACATCAGCATCAGTCCAAAAGTTTTAAAAATGCAAAATACAAACCATCACTGTAATTCAGTGACTTGTTGTTCAGTGGCTAAGTCGTGTCCGATTCCTTGCAATCCCATGGATTGCAGCACACCAGGCTCCTCTGTCATCCAATATCTCCTGGAGTTTTCTCAGACTCATGTCCATTGAGGTGCTGTACTATCTAAACATCTCATCCTCTGCCACTCCCTTCTCCTTTTGCCTTCAATCTTTCCCAGCATCAGAGTCTTTTCCAATGAGCTGGCTCTTTGCATCAAGTGGCCCAAGTATTGGAGGTACAACTTCAACATCAGTCCTTCTAATGAATATGAAACTGACCAATGGCTATGTCTGGCTTAGTTACAGCTGGATCCATGATGCCATTGGGATTATGATTTGTACTCTCCAAGCTTTGATTATCTCTGACTGTATCCTAAGGTGTTCATTCCATATGATAGTGAGACTGCATTACGTTCATTGATTGTCATATTCAAAAGTACTTTTATCATAAGTCAAAATTCTGAGAAGGCTGATCACTGAAGAACTGATGCTTTCGAAGTGTGGAGCTGGAGGAGGCTCTTGAGAGTCCTTTGGACTGCAAGGATATCAAAGCAGTCAATCCTAAAGGAAATAAACCCTGAATATTCTTTGGAAGAACTGATGCTGAAGCCAGAGCTCCAACACTTTGGCCATCTAATGCAAAGAGTTGACTCATTAGAAAAGACCCTGATGCTGGGAAAAATTGAGGGCAAGAAAAGAAGGGGGTGAAAGAGAATGTGATGATTGGATAGGATCATGACTCAATAGACATGAGTTTAAGCAAACTCGGAGATAGTGGAGGACAGAGAAGCATGGCATACTGCAGTTCATGGGGGTCACAAATGACACAACTCAGTGAGTGAACAACAACAACAATAACAACAAAAGTTCTGAGGAGATCTATTTCTCAGTCCATTACTAGGGCTATGCTGATGTGAATTTTATTTTTGATTACCTATCATTACAACCTGGCAGCAAAGGTTGATTTTATCCACACCGTGGGGAATAAACATAAGAAAGGTTGTATACACTTCTCAAAGTTTTGATGAAAAGCAGATAAAAACAATAACGAAATGCTGTTACAGCCTGTAACTTTTTTCTTTGTATTAAGACACATTTTGTATAAAATAATACGAAAGCAAAATACATGTACTTCAACATCCCCCCCATCCAATATCTCCTGGAGTTTTCTCAGACTCATGTCCATTGAGGTGCTGTACTATCTAAACATCTCATCCTCTGCCACTCCCTTCTCCTTTTGCCTTCAATCTTTCCCAGCATCAGAGTCTTTTCCAATGAGCTGGCTCTTTGCATCAAGTGGCCCAAGTATTGGAGGTACAACTTCAACATCAGTCCTTCTAATGAATATGAAACTGACCAATGGCTATGTCTGGCTTAGTTACAGCTGGATCCATGATGCCATTGGGATTATGATTTGTACTCTCCAAGCTTTGATTATCTCTGACTGTATCCTAAGGTGTTCATTCCATATGATAGTGAGACTGCATTACGTTCATTGATTGTCATATTCAAAAGTACTTTTATCATAAGTCAAAATTCTGAGAAGGCTGATCACTGAAGAACTGATGCTTTCGAAGTGTGGAGCTGGAGGAGGCTCTTGAGAGTCCTTTGGACTGCAAGGATATCAAAGCAGTCAATCCTAAAGGAAATAAACCCTGAATATTCTTTGGAAGAACTGATGCTGAAGCCAGAGCTCCAACACTTTGGCCATCTAATGCAAAGAGTTGACTCATTAGAAAAGACCCTGATGCTGGGAAAAATTGAGGGCAAGAAAAGAAGGGGGTGAAAGAGAATGTGATGATTGGATAGGATCATGACTCAATAGACATGAGTTTAAGCAAACTCGGAGATAGTGGAGGACAGAGAAGCATGGCATACTGCAGTTCATGGGGGTCACAAATGACACAACTCAGTGAGTGAACAACAACAACAATAACAACAAAAGTTCTGAGGAGATCTATTTCTCAGTCCATTACTAGGGCTATGCTGATGTGAATTTTATTTTTGATTACCTATCATTACAACCTGGCAGCAAAGGTTGATTTTATCCACACCGTGGGGAATAAACATAAGAAAGGTTGTATACACTTCTCAAAGTTTTGATGAAAAGCAGATAAAAACAATAACGAAATGCTGTTACAGCCTGTAACTTTTTTTTCTTTGTATTAAGACACATTTTGTATAAAATAATACCGAAAGCAAAATACATGAATTTCTTAGTTCTTCCTGTATTTTCTTTTAACCAGTATTGTAAATATATTAAAATTTTAGTTTATTTTTGTATCATTTCCTCATAATTTCCTAGACATAAGCTTATCCAAAAGAAAAATATATTTCTTAATTAGAGACAGCTAATAATGTTTCTACTTACTCATTTTCCATACTTTCCTTTTATTAAATGAACCCCATAATGTAGGATGAGCACATGGCTGTGCAATAATAGACTAGGTTTCCCACTCTAGTTCACCTAATTCTATTTCTATGACTAAATTGCTTTCTATTGGCTGTAGCAGAAGTGACTATATGCATCTTTTGAAATGTCTAATTAAGAAAAAGCTACTTACCTGGAATAACTTCTAACCTCGTTTTTTGTGGGCTAGAACAGACGATTGATTTATTGAGAATTACCTTTGCTTTTGTAGGTATGAACATCTTTGGAGGGCTTCTTAATCTCATGAAGTCTGTGAAACAAGGGATCTATGGATAGAATCCAAGAGAGGCATGACCTGGGAAGGGAACAATTACATCTTAATTTCTACTAACCTCTAATTGAAAACTTGCATTTCTTTAAATTCTATATATAAGCAAAAATCACTGTAGTCTTAATGTTATCTGTGCCTTTTTCATTTATAAAACAATAGATTTTTTGCATCACATTATAATTGAAGGTGCACCAAAAATATCATTTATTTTCATCCCTGTTAAAAATGTAGGTAGTTATCAGACCAATTACTTTATCTTGGTATTTAGTGTATTTATAAAAATCATATATTTTCCTATATTAAGAGTTTTTTCTAATATTCTGATCAGATTTATGTTTTAATATAAACTGATATCCTTTTTAGGCCTATTTTATGTAGTTAAAATGTTAGTCAAATAAGGTGTTCATGGACCTTTGAGAATGGCTAAAGGGGTCTCTAGTTCAAGATGATTAGGAGCCAGGGTGTGATGTTGAGGAAGAGACCTCTGGGTTTCTTAGCTTCTATATTGTCTTTGTCTTGTCAGTCTCAAGGCTGAAATATCACCTGGTTTATTTAGTTTCCAGAGCTGCTTTAACTCGCCACCACTAACTAGATTGCTTCAAACAACAGAAATTTATTGTCTCACAACTCTGAATGTAAGAAGTCCAAAACTGAGGTGTTGACTGAGTCATGCTCTTTCTGAAGCTTTTAAGAGAGCATCCTTCTTTGTCTCTCCAAACTTCTGATAGCCCCCAGGCATTCCTTGACTGGTAAATGCACCACTCCAATCTCTTCCTTCCTCTTCTCATGGCATTCTCCTTGTGTATCAGTGTGTTCATGCTGTCTTCCCATTTGTCTTCCTGTTTTTAATAAGGACACAGTCACATTGGACTAAGGGCTCACCCTACTCTGATATGACCTCATTTTAACAAGTCACTTCTGCAAAGGCTGTATTTCCAAATAAGATCATTTTCACAGATACTGGAGATTAGGACTTCAACACATCTTTTGGGGAGACACATTTTGATCCATAATCTATGTAATTTAAGTCATTCTTTTTTGAGGTCTCTGTTTTATAAGCTTAACTTGCACTTGGGTACAAATACATATTGTCAGCAAAAGTAAGATGAATTCTAATTTCAGAATAAGTAACAGAATTCTTGTGGGGTTCTTTTTGGGTCTAATCAAAGAATTATCCCTAGTAGTCTCTAGTTTACAACATCTGTGTATTCTAGTCAATCAACAGGGTAACTCCTCTAGAACAATAGCCTAGCCTATATTTTATTCTTAAATACAATTTTGTTAGAACATAACTACATCTGTTCATTATGTATCATCTATAGCTGCTTTCACATTGCAGTGGCAAAGCTGTGTAGTTTCACCAGAGACAGTATGCCTCTGAAATTCTGAAATATTTGCTATCTGGTCTTTTATAGAAAAAGTTTGTGAACACCTTCTCTGGGACATTAGAGGTATAAGGGAGAGATCTGATGTATTCAACCACTTCCTTTACAGTGAGGATGGAAGAATCTTATTACAGCAGAACTCAAAGAATAACACATAGGGGAACATGAACCAGACCTTAAACTGAGCCTATGAAATGCTCAAAACTGGGGCCCGTCATTGAAAAGGTGTTTAAACTCTGTTTCCACTTTGTCTTGTCAGTCTCAAGGCTGAAATATCACCTGGTTTATTTAGTTTCCAGAGCTGCTTTAACTCGCCACCACTAACTAGATTGCTTCAAACAACAGAAATTTATTGTCTCACAACTCTGAATGTAAGAAGTCCAAAACTGAGGTGTTGACTGAGTCATGCTCTTTCTGAAGCTTTTAAGAGAGCATCCTTCTTTGTCTCTCCAAACTTCTGATAGCCCCCAGGCATTCCTTGACTGGTAAATGCACCACTCCAATCTCTTCCTTCCTCTTCTCATGGCATTCTCCTTGTGTATCAGTGTGTTCATGCTGTCTTCCCATTTGTCTTCCTGTTTTTAATAAGGACACAGTCACATTGGACTAAGGGCTCACCCTACTCTGATATGACCTCATTTTAACAAGTCACTTCTGCAAAGGCTGTATTTCCAAATAAGATCATTTTCACAGATACTGGAGATTAGGACTTCAACACATCTTTTGGGGAGACACATTTTGATCCATAATCTATGTAATTTAAGTCATTCTTTTTTGAGGTCTCTGTTTTATAAGCTTAACTTGCACTTGGGTACAAATACATATTGTCAGCAAAAGTAAGATGAATTCTAATTTCAGAATAAGTAACAGAATTCTTGTGGGGTTCTTTTTGGGTCTAATCAAAGAATTATCCCTAGTAGTCTCTAGTTTACAACATCTGTGTATTCTAGTCAATCAACAGGGTAACTCCTCTAGAACAATAGCCTAGCCTATATTTTATTCTTAAATACAATTTTGTTAGAACATAACTACATCTGTTCATTATGTATCATCTATAGCTGCTTTCACATTGCAGTGGCAAAGCTGTGTAGTTTCACCAGAGACAGTATGCCTCTGAAATTCTGAAATATTTGCTATCTGGTCTTTTATAGAAAAAGTTTGTGAACACCTTCTCTGGGACATTAGAGGTATAAGGGAGAGATCTGATGTATTCAACCACTTCCTTTACAGTGAGGATGGAAGAATCTTATTACAGCAGAACTCAAAGAATAACACATAGGGGAACATGAACCAGACCTTAAACTGAGCCTATGAAATGCTCAAAATTCAATTTCTAGGTAGAGGATGCATTTACCTGTCATTGAAATCAATTATCTAAGGATAATAGCAGACAGAAAGAAAGCACACAACTTCCAATTCCCCTTAATAATAAAGAAAGCAACAATAAATTAAAACCCCTTTGTAATAGGAAAAAATAGTTATTTCAAATCAGGAGAGTAAAATTCTAACAAGAACAATCATTGGTATAATTGCATGATATTTCTTACTTCTACCAGCATTATTAATGGGATTATGGTTGACCTGACAATGAGAATAGCTTCCCTTGTGGCATTTTGGCAGTTCTATTTCTGTTCTTTGAGAAATAAAGAGGCAGACAAAGGATAAAAGTCTTTGCTTGAGCTGCTGAAACAATAACATAGTGTGAAGAATTTCCAGTTACTCAGGAGCTCAAAGGATCCCATTTTTATGGCTCCTTGAGAACTGGAAGCTTGATTGACACTCAGAGAAAAGACCTCAGTTCCCTTGAAGTCAGCAGTCATTTGAAGGAGCATCACTGCATTTGGGGCCCTGTAGACAAATGAGTATAGCAGTGAAATTTCTTTTGGAAAGGAAAAAGATATCTCATGTGAGGCAATCACGAAAGGCCACAGTCAAGCAGTCAGTGAGTCATGTTTGGGGTGCATTGTAGAAGTAATAGCAAACTTGCCTATCACAGGCTCAGCTGAGCTACTGTAGGAATCAGAACTCTACCGCTGTGCCCACATATATCCTGGGATTTCTATTAGAAGACTATATTCTGCCTTAGAATATTTTGGTTATTCTTGGTTATTGAATTTTTTCAACATGCTCAGGAAAAAAAGCAGAAGTGACAATATAGTTGACCCTGGTCTGAGAACAGGATTAGGGCACCAAGATTGCACTATGGCCAGAATTTAATGTAACTTAAAAAAAAAACGTTAGACCACTGAAACCCAAAAGCATGGGACTTTTTAAATGGGGACACTTTTTCCTATTGCTACCCACAAGGATTTGATCTGACCCATAATGTATTATCATCAGAATTCAAAGAAATTTTCCTTCAATCATTATCTTCTCAATCTCCCCTCAGTCTCCGTCTCCATTCTCTTCCTATTTGTCTTTCATAGAAACTGATTCTGCATGGGTGCTTTCATCTTCTTTGTGATTAAGTGTTACTATACACCAGGCATATGAAGACATCCAGAATAATAGCAAAGGCCTTATTAGATTTTCTTCTAAATTCGTAGCTCACTTGGTAAAGAATCTGCCTGGAATGCAGGAGACCCGGCTTCATTTCCTGGAGAAGGAAATGACAACCCACTCCAAACTCTTTGGTAAAGTGGGTGAATTTTAATGGAGAGTACAATAATATTTAGGGTAGAACCTTGAGTAGTGTGCCTAAGGAGTCTTAGGCCAAATTTGGAAGTACAGGTTACCTCATTCCCCGGGCTCTACACAATTTGATGATGAAAATGGAATCGATGAGAGGAATGAGAGTGAGCTGAGACAAAGGAATGAGCAAACCTTCGAGGAAGGAAAGCACAAGGGTTTTAAAGGACTCATTAGTCAGACCTTTGGGAATAGGAAGCATCTTAAAGGGGAAATATATTGAATAGAAAGGTACGATCTAGACTGTAAAAGAACTCAGACGCATTAAATACAACTTAGGAAGCTTTGTTATATGCCTCTTAAGTATTCTCTCCAGTGAAAATGTTCTTGGGGCAATGCTGTATAAAAGTTTTTTTTTTAATTCTCAGTGTGTAGCCTCATGGTAGAGATAAGATAACCTCAATTCAAGATGGTAGCCATAAATACAGAAATATACTCAGTCAAAATATGAGAATACTGAGAATAGATATTTTAAGAAAATGTTGCTGGAAAAAATGATCTCTGAGATACTCTCTCAAGGCTGCATAAAACCAATTTGATTTAGAAAGCTGGCAAGGGCTTCTTAGTCAGGGGCCAGAATGACAAACATAAAAGAACAAGGTGAGATATAGAGCCACGAGATATTTGATACCACTGGGAAATGCAGAGTGAAATGGAGAAGGTATGAAATAAACTTAGAGATTCTAGAAAGGGCCAGATTTTTGAGTCTTTACCAGGCTGAAAAGGTCTGCAGACAGTTAAGGGATAGGAGGTGTATTGGGGGTAATCCTATGTTACTATTAGATTAATTAACCATTAGATTATTCTGACAGTAGCATGAATAATAATTTAAAAGTAGCATCCTGAGAGGTGTGAAGCTAAGATGGCGGCATTGAAGGATGCGCACTCATCTCTCCTGCAAAATTGCCTGAATTGCAACAAGTTCCTGAAAAACCATCAACAAGAGGAAGTTGGATCAGCTCACAAAAAAGATACCCCACATTGAAGAGCAAAGGAGAAGCTGCAACAAGACAGTAGGAGGGGTGCAATTGCGCTTTTCAAAGTCAAACCTCATATCCGCCAGAGAGGCTGCGTGGGCCAAGTATGCAAAGCCTGTTGCAAATCAAAACCTGGGAAAGGAGCAGTGACCCCCCACAAGGGAGTGAGTCAGACCTGCTTTAGAGGGTCCAAGTGCTCCCTTAAGCTAGAAGTGCCCTTGAACAGTCCTTGGAAAGATGCACTCAATTCCCTTTGAAGGAGTTTATCATTAACCCCGTTCATAGAGCTGCCGAGTAGGACTGGAGACTCTGTGTGCACCGAGATCCGGGACAGAGGAATAGCCATCCTGCATGAGAATGAGCCAGACTGACCTCTGAGTAATCTGACATCTCCCACGGTGGTGGCGGGGGTCGATGGTAGCCTGCAGCAGGGTCAGGGACACTGCGAAAGTGCTTCTCATAGAGCGTGTGGGAATAAATCCTTTGTGAGAGAGACGCCATTATTCCTACTGTAGTTTGGCTGCTGGTCAAACTACAGGGAGGGAATTTAGCTCCATCCAGCAGAAAAGGGATCTGGATTAAGGATTAAGAAACTCCCAGGACCAGCCTGGGCAGGCCTTTTAGTTCTGGAATAGGCAGAAATAAACAAGCAGTCAAAGAGGCCTTCAGATCCAACCACTGCCAGAGGCAAGAAAAAGACTGATAATTCCTGAATAGTCAGCAAGAGACAGAAGAACATAAACATTCACTATTTTCACATTTTGTCTGGAGCTGGAGTTACTGCTGGATTTTTAAAATTTCATTTTACTTTTTATTCTTTTTTATGCTTTTTGTGTCTTTTTTTTCATTTGTATTTTCCCCTTTTTTCCAAACCCCTCCGCCCCGCCTTTTCTGTTTGTTTCCTCCGGTGAACTCCATTGAAGCTACTAATCTTATCACTAAGACTGAATATATTCAAGTTTATATAATTTTTTTTTCCTTTTAAACCCCACATATTATTTTGGTATAAACTTCTGGTTCCACATTGGCCTTTTATGGTTCTGTCGGGGGTTTGTTTGTTTTTATTGTTTTTCTTTATCTATATTTTTCTATATACTGATGACATCAAAAACTTTTTTTTAACTGCTAGAATAAGAGTTTCTAAAATATACAAGATGAGTCTTATTTATCCTTCTTATTGCCAAAAACAATGAATTTGCAGTCAATAAATTTTTTCTGAATAAATTGATTATTTTGTGTACAAATAATTTATTGCAGTGAACGGGGCCAACAAGGAAAAAGGGGTAAAAGGGTGAGTCAGACCTGCTTTAGAGGGTCCAAGTGCTCCCTTAAGCTAGAAGTGCCCTTGAACAGTCCTTGGAAAGATGCACTCAATTCCCTTTGAAGGAGTTTATCATTAACCCCGTTCATAGAGCTGCCGAGTAGGACTGGAGACTCTGTGTGCACCGAGATCCGGGACAGAGGAATAGCCATCCTGCATGAGAATGAGCCAGACTGACCTCTGAGTAATCTGACATCTCCCACGGTGGTGGCGGGGGTCGATGGTAGCCTGCAGCAGGGTCAGGGACACTGCGAAAGTGCTTCTCATAGAGCGTGTGGGAATAAATCCTTTGTGAGAGAGACGCCATTATTCCTACTGTAGTTTGGCTGCTGGTCAAACTACAGGGAGGGAATTTAGCTCCATCCAGCAGAAAAGGGATCTGGATTAAGGATTAAGAAACTCCCAGGACCAGCCTGGGCAGGCCTTTTAGTTCTGGAATAGGCAGAAATAAACAAGCAGTCAAAGAGGCCTTCAGATCCAACCACTGCCAGAGGCAAGAAAAAGACTGATAATTCCTGAATAGTCAGCAAGAGACAGAAGAACATAAACATTCACTATTTTCACATTTTGTCTGGAGCTGGAGTTACTGCTGGATTTTTAAAATTTCATTTTACTTTTTATTCTTTTTTATGCTTTTTGTGTCTTTTTTTTCATTTGTATTTTCCCCTTTTTTCCAAACCCCTCCGCCCCGCCTTTTCTGTTTGTTTCCTCCGGTGAACTCCATTGAAGCTACTAATCTTATCACTAAGACTGAATATATTCAAGTTTATATAATTTTTTTTTCCTTTTAAACCCCACATATTATTTTGGTATAAACTTCTGGTTCCACATTGGCCTTTTATGGTTCTGTCGGGGGTTTGTTTGTTTTTATTGTTTTTCTTTATCTATATTTTTCTATATACTGATGACATCAAAAACTTTTTTTTAACTGCTAGAATAAGAGTTTCTAAAATATACAAGATGAGTCTTATTTATCCTTCTTATTGCCAAAAACAATGAATTTGCAGTCAATAAATTTTTTCTGAATAAATTGATTATTTTGTGTACAAATAATTTATTCACAATTATTTAACAAAACTTTGTTTGATCATTTGAAGTTATTTGACTGCTTTGTTTAATGCCTTCTATATCTGGCATCCAAAACTCTTTCTGCATAAATGAATCTTTCAGATAACTGAAACTAATCTCTCAAACCTCTTTGTTTTAACCACTTTGATAACATCTTTTCAAAATTGTATTACATGCTGTAGATAAGAGAATAAGCTTTAATTAATTTATCCATTTCATGATGACTCAGGTCCATTGTAATAAGCATTAATCATTTTGCTTTACAGCAAAACAATGCAGACCTTAGGGACCGTTGAACCAGGCAGGATGATTTGCGTGTAATATCTAATGGAATCAAATTGTTGTATTTTTCTAGTTGGACTTCTGTTCTCAAATATTTTTCTTCTGTCACCTGTCACTCTCAGTTGCTAGGGAAACCAGATAACCACATTTGTTAAAATAGTAATCTTAGTTTTAGACATTTAATAACTGAATCAGTGCATTTGTTATACGGATTGTTTCAGGTAATTGATTTCATCAAATACTGCCAGTTGACATATTTGTCATTCTTAGAACTTCTGGACATATCTGAATGAGAAAACATTTTTTAAAAAAGTTGTATTAAGATATTTAATAGAACATAGTATACAACTTACATATAATGTGTGTAGTTTACAATAGACATTGAGTTTCTGTTTGATATTCTCCTTTCTCATAAATATTGCTGATGCTTTCCTTTCCTGGGCTGATTTGGAAGACGTGTGTGTGTGTGTGTGTGTGTGTGTGTGTGTGTGTGCCCTTGTGTTGGAGTTCAGTCTATTTATCCTGTCTGTACAGTATTCTTTGTCCTCATTAAATATATATATGAGACATTTTCTTTGGGATAAACAGCTTTCTTTGGGATAAACTAATAGTTTCCTAGGGTTAGTTCCTAGATATGGTACACTTTGCAGTCAACCGTCATCTTTCAGATCTACTTAACTTAATTAGCATTTTTCCTGTCTGCTTTAGCCATTCTCCTTTCCCATTTATTTAAGCTTTCCTGAAATCCAAAAGCCATGTAACTTAGCACCTACTCTGTTAAAGTTCTTTGACTCTGAATTTTGAGGTCAACAATGACCTAGATGTGTCTAGATCCACTAGTCCAGCCTTAGCTTTCCTATTACTGGGCCTATTCACAGCATCAGGCAGAGTTGATCACTCCTTTTTTTGGGAACACCTTCCTCACTTGGCTTCTAGGACCTCATATTTTGATTTTCTCCCCATTGTAAGGATCACTATAGCTAAGTCTGCTTTGTTGGTTTCACCTCCTGTTTCAGGTTCTGAAATATTGAAGTATCTCAGCAGTCTTACATTGGACCTCTTCTCTGTTTATGCTATATCCCTGGGTAGATTTAAAGATTATTTATATGCTGATAGCAACACATTTGTATCTTAAACCCTGCCTCTAGTCCTGAACATCAACTGCTTGTTGATCATCTCTGCCTGGATGCCCCAAATTCACCTTCAAACTTAATAGCCATAAAATGGCTCCTTGGTCTTCCTTATCTCAGGAAATATCGCCATTCTTCCAGTTGCTCTGGCCTAATTATTTTTCAACCCATAATTTTGCCATTCCTTCTACATTTGTTAGTAATCTTAGTTTTAGACATTTAATAACTGAATCAGTGCATTTGTTATACGGATTGTTTCAGGTAATTGATTTCATCAAATACTGCCAGTTGACATATTTGTCATTCTTAGAACTTCTGGACATATCTGAATGAGAAAACATTTTTTAAAAAAGTTGTATTAAGATATTTAATAGAACATAGTATACAACTTACATATAATGTGTGTAGTTTACAATAGACATTGAGTTTCTGTTTGATATTCTCCTTTCTCATAAATATTGCTGATGCTTTCCTTTCCTGGGCTGATTTGGAAGACGTGTGTGTGTGTGTGTGTGTGTGTGTGTGTGTGTGTGCCCTTGTGTTGGAGTTCAGTCTATTTATCCTGTCTGTACAGTATTCTTTGTCCTCATTAAATATATATATGAGACATTTTCTTTGGGATAAACAGCTTTCTTTGGGATAAACTAATAGTTTCCTAGGGTTAGTTCCTAGATATGGTACACTTTGCAGTCAACCGTCATCTTTCAGATCTACTTAACTTAATTAGCATTTTTCCTGTCTGCTTTAGCCATTCTCCTTTCCCATTTATTTAAGCTTTCCTGAAATCCAAAAGCCATGTAACTTAGCACCTACTCTGTTAAAGTTCTTTGACTCTGAATTTTGAGGTCAACAATGACCTAGATGTGTCTAGATCCACTAGTCCAGCCTTAGCTTTCCTATTACTGGGCCTATTCACAGCATCAGGCAGAGTTGATCACTCCTTTTTTTGGGAACACCTTCCTCACTTGGCTTCTAGGACCTCATATTTTGATTTTCTCCCCATTGTAAGGATCACTATAGCTAAGTCTGCTTTGTTGGTTTCACCTCCTGTTTCAGGTTCTGAAATATTGAAGTATCTCAGCAGTCTTACATTGGACCTCTTCTCTGTTTATGCTATATCCCTGGGTAGATTTAAAGATTATTTATATGCTGATAGCAACACATTTGTATCTTAAACCCTGCCTCTAGTCCTGAACATCAACTGCTTGTTGATCATCTCTGCCTGGATGCCCCAAATTCACCTTCAAACTTAATAGCCATAAAATGGCTCCTTGGTCTTCCTTATCTCAGGAAATATCGCCATTCTTCCAGTTGCTCTGGCCTAATTATTTTTTCAAACCTCCATAACCAGTTCTTCTGTGAGCTCTCTTTTAGAAATATACCCATAATCTAACTAGCTCTCTTACCCTTGCCTGCCTGTCTCAGACTGCGGTACCTCTTAGGCTACATCAATAGCCCTTTAGCTGACCTCCGTGCTTCCATTCATTGCCTTCCACAGCCCAGTGTCACTGCAGAAACCAGAGTGATATTTAAAAAATGAAACTCCAGATCATGTCATGCATACCTCTCTTGCCACTCTCCAATGGTTTTTTGTTGAGTTTAGAAAAACATTAAGAACCCCTGACATGGCCCTTGAGGTTCTGTCTAATCTGGCCATTTGGTTTGTCTGCAGTTTCATTTCTTACATGCATCCATCTCCCTCTATGAAGTAGGCACACTGGCCTCCTTGCTGTTTGTCAGACATATCAAATCCACTTTTGTGTTTGCTGTTCTTTTCCTACCTAACTGCTTGTTTTCCTATACACCCATAACTTGCTTTCTCACACACTTAATCTCAGAAGTCCCCTTAGCAGAGTACTGTTGCCAGACCATCCTAGTGTAAGTGCATACACATTCTTTCCAACTTATCCCCATCAAACTTTGGTGTACATATTACTTTGTTCACTTTGTCTATACATCCCTCATCCAAGTAGAATGCAAGCCTATTGAGAACAGGCAGTTTCTTTGTTTTGTATATCTTTAGTAACCAGAATCATGCTTAACACTTAACAGTGCTTTGATCTGTGTGTAGGATCAATGGGTGGGTGAATAATGGTCTTTGGGTCTCCCAGTTATTTGCTAGGCTCTTCTTGAGAAATGTTTTTTGCTAATCTACTCACAGATTCTTTTGGATTTGTACTATTTACCCTTTCCTGTTTACTTTAGTCAAGCACACACACTAAATCAATTTGTTCTGTCTTGAGGATAATTCGTGCCTAACCTAGAGAACAAGATCTTTGTGACAGCTGTTTTCTCTTTTGCCCAGGAGCTTTTTATTGCCTTATTTGGGGCTTGTGGTTTTGTTGAAGCTGACTGTGGTTATCTCAAGACGGATTGCCAGTTAAGGCAGGAATTACTCTATGGATTTTATTGTTTAAAATACTAGAAAATTTTGAGTAAGGACATCTTTAGGAAATTATGCTTGATGCATATTGGAATTTATATAGCTACTCAGCATGATTGAGCCAAATAAAAGCAATTTAACTTTTCTTCTTTTTATGTTAATAATTTGTTTACATACCACTTAGTGAAGTGGCATTGAAATATATTAGAGATAAATGGAAGTGAATATAAATAGAAGAATGGGTTAAAATGTGTTTTATTATAGGTCCCATTTGGAAATATGAGGAATAGTGGAGACAGCAGAAATTCCTAAAGCAGAAAGAATTAAAAGGAGAGTTGAAACAGACATTTATTTTTATGTTGATGAATCATGAAAATTATATAAACAGAACTAAATAAAATAAGTGCAATCAATACATAGTATTGTAATACCAGTTCTAATGCATCACACT
Organism: Tragulus kanchil; assembly: GCA_022376925.1. Classification (NCBI taxonomy): domain Eukaryota; kingdom Metazoa; phylum Chordata; class Mammalia; order Artiodactyla; family Tragulidae; genus Tragulus; species Tragulus kanchil. The sequence goes on along the minus strand of JAIOJX010000026.1, from coordinate 258,800,556 downwards.
TATTATAGCAGTGACTCAGTATATTGAAATCTCTTTACTAGTAAGGTTTTCAGAGATTGGCTTATACCCACATTATGCATGCCATAGACTTGAATGTAATTGTTTTCAGTTATAAAATGAATGTAAAATAAGGTTATAAGAGAATTTTATTATAGTTCATGAGTATTACTTTTTGTGAGTCATAATCTCAAAGATATTCTAAGGGAAAAAATGCCCTACAGATTGGGTGAACAAATACAGAAAAGTCTAGTGTTTTAAACTGAATTGGTTGAGACCACATGAAACATTAAAAACTGGCATACCAGAAAGTATTAAAGATTGCATCAGATGATAGCTTTTTCTTATATCTTGAGCCCTCTGTTTCAGTACTGGAGAAAAAAAAAATTATATGTAGAATAAAATAAACCCCAAACTCCATTGATCCAACCAACTAAATACATAAACAACAAAACAGATACCTCTATTGACTTCTGTTTTATTTGATTTTTGTTTTAATAATGAAATAATTTATTGGCACACTTAACTAAGGTCGCCAAGTTTGGGTAGGATGGCGGAGACTGCTTGTTACCTAGCCAAGGTATCTTACCCTCTTTCCTGTTAACAGAACCTTGATTTTATTCAGGAAGACCATATATATAGATTAAGACAAAAACAAACCCTATCTAGCCTGCCTCTCATATTGGTAGCTCTGGCTGTGTGCCACATTTATGGTCAAACGGAGAAGTGGGAAGAGTTGGATGAGGCTTCCAGGACTCAGCTAAAGTCAGCTTGCACCCTTCACTTTCACTCTGGCCTTTTCCTCTTTCTGCCAGAGAGAGAGAGCTGAGTGGAACTCTAGCAGCCATCTTGAAGGGACAGTTTTGGGGAGCCTGAGTTATTGATCATTGATTGTATTAGAGTGTTTGTTTCAATCGTGGCTTATCTATCTCTAGATTTCATTCCTATAATTAAAATTAACCATTACTTTTTGAAATGTCTTTTACTAGCAGCTGAATGCAATTCCAGCATAATGCAGGTAGTCTTCAAATCATCACAGTTAAATCTGATGAAGTCTCTTATTTCTGTTCTCTGTGATTTTTCCATCTTTGCCTTTCACCATTTGTCAGCTTTGACACTGAGCTGACTTCCCTCATGAAAATAAAATGACCAGGAGTTCTAGATCGAACATCTGATAACAGTATTGCTGGAACAAAGAAGAATTCCCTTCTTTACTCCTAAAGAGAAGTTCAGTGATTCCTTCTGACTTAATCTAGCCAAATCAGTTGCTGTGCAGGAGATATGGATTACCATATTCAACCTAACACCCCCAACCCAACTTTGTCCAAAAAATTAAAATGTTATATTACAATATTTGTGCAATGTTGTTGTGAGTGTGTTTTTTGAAACGTTTTTTTTTTTTTTTCCAAATTACAAAAGCAATAGAAACCCATCATAGGAAAAAAATATGGCAAAATGTATAAAAAAAGAAAATACTACCCATAGTTTCAAGAGCAATGCATTTAAATGTATCTCTGTTTTAAGTTTTTGTGTTTGAGCGCACATATACACACACAAAAAGATGTTGTTTTCTTAAAGAATACTGGACACAGAAAAAATTGAGGAAGTTAAAATTGAGTTACTATGAACCAAATTGTTTAAGAGTAAGTTAATCCTATTAAAGTACCGAGATATTATCAAGTTTGACATATAGCCATCATACTCTTTATATATGTAGGAAAATTTGGTTGCTGTGTTATATGTACATATGTAAGTATATCAATAAAATAAAGATCATATTATTATGTAGTTAACATCTTACCTACTCTTTAATTTCAATTATTTTGTGTGAAGCTAAATATTAAAGGATTATTTTATTACTTTTGCAGCTATATATTATTCTGTCTTGTGGATTTCATAATTTATTTAATCAATTCCATATCTTTTGTTATCCCCCCTCATGTTTCACTATAAAATAAATGAAACTGTGGTTGATATGCTCATTAATAAATCTAAACCTAAATTAACAAATCTAAATATCACTAATTAGTTTCTTAAGAAATTAATCAGTTTGGAATGTTGTGTTAAAGGTTATGAACATTAAATTTTTTTTGCTATTAGTTGGAAAATAAAGTGATAGTTTATTTTGCCTCTAAAAGCATAGAAACATCTTTACTATAACATTATAGACAGAGTATTATTTTTATCCATTATGAATTTTATAGTTTTAATGTCTCTCCTTTTGTATTACTAATGAATTTAGTCTCTTATTTCTGTTCTCTGTGATTTTTCCATCTTTGCCTTTCACCATTTGTCAGCTTTGACACTGAGCTGACTTCCCTCATGAAAATAAAATGACCAGGAGTTCTAGATCGAACATCTGATAACAGTATTGCTGGAACAAAGAAGAATTCCCTTCTTTACTCCTAAAGAGAAGTTCAGTGATTCCTTCTGACTTAATCTAGCCAAATCAGTTGCTGTGCAGGAGATATGGATTACCATATTCAACCTAACAACCCCAACCCAACATTGTCCAAAAAAGTAAGATGTTATATTACAATATTTGTGCAATGTTGTTGTGAGTGTGTTTTTTGAAACGTTTTTTTTTTTTTTCCAAATTACAAAAGCAATAGAAAACCATCATAGGAAAAAATATGGCAAAATGTATAAAAAAAGAAAATACTACCCATAGTTTCAAGAGCAATGCATTTAAATGTATCTCTGTTTTAAGTTTTTGTGTTTGAGCGCACATATACACACACAAAAAGATGTTGTTTTCTTAAAGAATACTGGACACAGAAAAAATTGAGGAAGTTAAAATTGAGTTACTATGAACCAAATTGTTTAAGAGTAAGTTAATCCTATTAAAGTACCGAGATATTATCAAGTTTGACATATAGCCATCATACTTTTATATATGTAGGAAAATTTGGTTGCTGTGTTATATGTACATATGTAAGTATATCAATAAAATAAAGATCATATTATTATGTAGTTAACATCTTACCTACTCTTTAATTTCAATTATTTTGTGTGAAGCTAAATATTAAAGGATTATTTTATTACTTTTGCAGCTATATATTATTCTGTCTTGTGGATTTCATAATTTATTTAATCAATTCCATATCTTTTGTTATCCCCCCTCATGTTTCACTATAAAATAAATGAAACTGTGGTTGATATGCTCATTAATAAATCTAAACCTAAATTAACAAATCTAAATATCACTAATTAGTTTCTTAAGAAATTAATCAGTTTGGAATGTTGTGTTAAAGGTTATGAACATTAAATTTTTTTTGCTATTAGTTGGAAAATAAAGTGATAGTTTATTTTGCCTCTAAAAGCATAGAAACATCTTTTACTATAACATTATAGACAGAGTATTATTTTTATCCATTATGAATTTTATAGTTTTAATGTCTCTCCTTTTGTATTACTAATGAAATTAATACTTTTTTCAGAATTGTATATTTTCTTATTTTTTTACTCTTATCATTCTATATTCTCCTAGTTGTAGTTATATTTTTCTTACTATTTCCTATATTAAATTTTTAAATCTTCTATGTATATATATTCATTACAAATATTTTCCAATTAACTATGTATCCTATTGTTTCTGGGCATTTTTAAGGGCTTAGAGGTAGTCAAAATTATTGGTTTTCCATTTATGGTGACTTTAATCATTTTGCAATTTATTCTTTTATATTATGAATGATATTGTTGGTTTCATTTTCTTTCTGAGATTTATTTTGGTTTAAGTCTTCAGAGGAGAATCTAATACTTTTAAATTTCTAAATGACTAAATAATTATCCTTTAATAATTAATTCCCCTTCCTTTCTAATAGGTGATGACATCCTTATTTGATCTTATTTTCTGTAACAGATCTGCTTGCAGGAGTCTTTTCTACCTTTCTCTCTCAGTTTTGATGTAATATCATATTTCCTTGATTACCATTGCTTCATATCTTCAGTAGTTCTTGGCAGAAGTCCTCTGCTATCAATATTATTTTTCAAATTTTCTTACACATGAAGATTTTTGGATGTATCCTAGATTTATTCTGCAAAGTTAAAAATGATAAAACTAGACTTTTCACTGGAATTATTTATAAACTTATAAATCACTTTTGGAAAACAACATTTTTGCAGTATTCTATTTTCACATTCAGAGCAGTGATTGATCTTTACATATTTAGAACTTTTTAAAGTCTATATCAGTTAGAAATAATGTAGGAGAGAGCACTCCCAAAGTAATGAAAGGACTCTTTACGAAGATATGGAAGAAAAGATAATAGGGACCATGAAGCACCCTGATGCTAGCAACATTAGGGAACCATTTCTAAAAAAAAAAAAAGAAATTAATCAGTTTGGAATGTTGTGTTAAAGGTTATGAACATTAAATTTTTTTGCTATTAGTTGGAAAATAAAGTGATAGTTTATTTTGCCTCTAAAAGCATAGAAACATCTTTACTATAACATTATAGACAGAGTATTATTTTTATCCATTATGAATTTTATAGTTTTAATGTCTCTCCTTTTGTATTACTAATGAAATTAATACTTTTTTCAGAATTGTATATTTTCTTATTTTTTTACTCTTATCATTCTATATTCTCCTAGTTGTAGTTATATTTTTCTTACTATTTCCTATATTAAATTTTTAAATCTTCTATGTATATATATTCATTACAAATATTTTCCAATTAACTATGTATCCTATTGTTTCTGGGCATTTTTAAGGGCTTAGAGGTAGTCAAAATTATTGGTTTTCCATTTATGGTGACTTTAATCATTTTGCAATTTATTCTTTTATATTATGAATGATATTGTTGGTTTCATTTTCTTTCTGAGATTTATTTTGGTTTAAGTCTTCAGAGGAGAATCTAATACTTTTAAATTTCTAAATGACTAAATAATTATCCTTTAATAATTAATTCCCCTTCCTTTCTAATAGGTGATGACATCCTTATTTGATCTTATTTTCTGTAACAGATCTGCTTGCAGGAGTCTTTTCTACCTTTCTCTCTCAGTTTTGATGTAATATCATATTTCCTTGATTACCATTGCTTCATATCTTCAGTAGTTCTTGGCAGAAGTCCTCTGCTATCAATATTATTTTTCAAATTTTCTTACACATGAAGATTTTTGGATGTATCCTAGATTTATTCTGCAAAGTTAAAAATGATAAAAACTAGACTTTTCACTGGAATTATTTATAAACTTATAAATCACTTTTGGAAAACAACATTTTTGCAGTATTCTATTTTCACATTCAGAGCAGTGATTGATCTTTACATATTTAGAACTTTTTAAAGTCTATATCAGTTAGAAATAATGTAGGAGAGAGCACTCCCAAAGTAATGAAAGGACTCTTTACGAAGATATGGAAGAAAAGATAATAGGGACCATGAAGCACCCTGATGCTAGCAACAGTAGGGAACCATCATCACATCCCTAGGCCAGAAGGGATAAGAAGAGGCAGTAGTTACCACAATGCTGTGAAATCTAGAACTGGAGAAGAGAGCTACCTGACAGAAGCAGCAACCTTCATTTGAGGACAAAATCAGCACCAACCCCAAAGGACAGGGAAGCCTGGCATGCTGCTGTCCATGGGGTGCAAAGAGTTGGATACAACTGAGCGACTGAGCTGAACTGAGCCCCCATGCCTCCAGACATAGAGAGCAGGGATAAAAAAGAATTTGAGTACTCTCTGCAACCATCCTTTTGTTTTAGGCAGAGCCTCCCATTGGTTGAACCCAGAAGGCAAGAGAACCAGGATGGTACCATCTACAGAGATCAACCTCATGGGGCCAAACCAGGGAGAAGACACATGGAGAGATGTCTGTCCCTCAGTAAGTCTGTGGCTTCCTCCTTAAAGGTTTTTACACTTATCCTTTAAACCTAAGTGCTATTTGGATTGCTGTATCAGTCAGGATTCTTACAGGAGTCATGGTGCATTCAGCTGGAATTTTGAACTGGCTGTTTAGTGAAAGGACAGTTTATAAGAGTGTGGGTATAATATGTTTGTTAATGAAGGAAATGGCCATGGTGGATAGAGGTATCCAGGAGACCAAGAAGAGGAATTGTCTTCCATGTCTCTGAAGGAACAGTGTAAATAAATTTTGTTCAAAAGCTGAAATGTGTTTTTAAAACTGATGGTAGAAATGGTATTGTGAATATCACTTATAAATTGTGATGTTGAAATGATAATTTTAGAATCAATATTCTCAACTGATTTCTTTCAATACCTGAATATTATTATTTTCATTAATAATTTCGAGAGATACTTTCCAAATGGTTCACATAAAATGTAATTTCTATTTCCTGAATGGCAGTGTCTACAAAAGAAGTAATACATACTTTAGTTATGATTGCTAAGAGAAGAATGGCAAAAGTCTTCGAAACATCTCATGTTCTCTGGGCTTTACTGTTTGCCTTTTCATTTTAGAAAAGAACCTCTAGATTTTTAGTAGGGCATATCCTCCCAGGGAGAGATTAGATTCTCTTTCCTTCCTTGCAACAGTGTGATCATGTGACTAAGTTCCTGCCTGGGAAATGAATGGAAGGGATTTGTGCAACTTCCCTTGTAATTTGATTGAGAGTGAACTCCCACATATTTTTTTCCCACTTCATATCGGTTGGAGTGTGTTTGACCGTGCAGACAAGGGCACTGCCTAGGAAATGGGACAGGAGTAGAACACAGATGTGTTAATTCAGGTCCTCCTGAAAACATTTATCAAGAGGATTAGACGCACGAGAGATTTATTGGAGGAAACATTTTTAAAGGATAAAAGGATCCGAAAGGAAGGAGAATTGGGCAAAAGAGAACCCAAATCCTTTTGTTTTAGGCATATGGTACAAAAAAATCTACAGAGATCAACCTCATGGGGCCAAACCAGGGAGAAGACACATGGAGAGATGTCTGTCCCTCAGTAAGTCTGTGGCTTCCTCCTTAAAGGTTTTTACACTTATCCTTTAAACCTAAGTGCTATTTGGATTGCTGTATCAGTCAGGATTCTTACAGGAGTCATGGTGCATTCAGCTGGAATTTTGAACTGGCTGTTTAGTGAAAGGACAGTTTATAAGAGTGTGGGTATAATATGTTTGTTAATGAAGGAAATGGCCATGGTGGATAGAGGTATCCAGGAGACCAAGAAGAGGAATTGTCTTCCATGTCTCTGAAGGAACAGTGTAAATAAATTTTGTTCAAAAGCTGAAATGTGTTTTTAAAACTGATGGTAGAAATGGTATTGTGAATATCACTTATAAATTGTGATGTTGAAATGATAATTTTAGAATCAATATTCTCAACTGATTTCTTTCAATACCTGAATATTATTATTTTCATTAATAATTTCGAGAGATACTTTCCAAATGGTTCACATAAAATGTAATTTCTATTTCCTGAATGGCAGTGTCTACAAAAGAAGTAATACATACTTTAGTTATGATTGCTAAGAGAAGAATGGCAAAAGTCTTCGAAACATCTCATGTTCTCTGGGCTTTACTGTTTGCCTTTTCATTTTAGAAAAGAACCTCTAGATTTTTAGTAGGGCATATCCTCCCAGGGAGAGATTAGATTCTCTTTCCTTCCTTGCAACAGTGTGATCATGTGACTAAGTTCCTGCCTGGGAAATGAATGGAAGGGATTTGTGCAACTTCCCTTGTAATTTGATTGAGAGTGAACTCCCACATATTTTTTTCCCACTTCATATCGGTTGGAGTGTGTTTGACCGTGCAGACAAGGGCACTGCCTAGGAAATGGGACAGGAGTAGAACACAGATGTGTTAATTCAGGTCCTCCTGAAAACAGTTATCAAGAGGGGATTAGACGCACGAGAGATTTATTGGAGGAAACATTTTTAAAGGATAAAAGGATCCGAAAGGAAGGAGAATTGGGCAGGAAAAGTGAGTCTCTTCTGAGAGGTGGCAGCATGTTATTAGAAAGTTTCAGCCAAGGTTACAAGGATTCCTCTGGCTGAAGATGTTTGTTTGACCTGTGCTCTGCAGAAAAGGGCTTTCGTTGGTAGCTCGGTTATATGTGGTCATTGGTTGGCAACATCGTATTGTTAGGGTGGCCTCCATGGTAATGGATTCAGAAAAGCAACAGCTGGCATCACTTATCAACTATGCTTCTTGCTTTGGGATATCTGAGTGGTGGTCTTATGGCCACTATAAGAAAGATTTGGGATCCCTTGACTAAGGGGGAGCAAAGTGATCTTTCTATCCTGAACATTTCCCTTCTTAACTGTTTTATTAGATAAAATCAAATTATATCTTTTTAAAATTAATATATATGGGGGACTCTATTGTAAATTCCTTTGTGTTCATTGTAAGACATGTATGTTATATCTTATTTGTGAAACAGAAAGCAACTTATTGTCCTCATTGTTTTAAACTTGTATAAAGTAGCTTTTTTAAAAAATATTTATTTATTTTAGACTGTGCTGGGTCTTCATTGCTGCACTTAGGCTTTCTCTAGTAGCAGCGAGCAAGAACAACTCTCTAGTTACAGTGCATGCACTTCTCATTGCTGTGGCTTCTCTCGTCATGAAACATGGCCTGTAGGGGTGTGGGCTCAGTAGTTGTGGCACACAGGCATGTGGGATCTTCCCTGGCCAAGGATTGAACCCATGTCCCCTGCATTGGCAGGCAGACTCAACCACTGGACCACCAGGGAAGTCCCTAGATTAGATTCTCTTTCCTTCCTTGCAACAGTGTGATCATGTGACTAAGTTCCTGCCTGGGAAATGAATGGAAGGGATTTGTGCAACTTCCCTTGTAATTTGATTGAGAGTGAACTCCCACATATTTTTTTCCCACTTCATATCGGTTGGAGTGTGTTTGACCGTGCAGACAAGGGCACTGCCTAGGAAATGGGACAGGAGTAGAACACAGATGTGTTAATTCAGGTCCTCCTGAAAACAGTTATCAAGAGGGGATTAGACGCACGAGAGATTTATTGGAGGAAACATTTTTAAAGGATAAAAGGATCCGAAAGGAAGGAGAATTGGGCAGGAAAAGTGAGTCTCTTCTGAGAGGTGGCAGCATGTTATTAGAAAGTTTCAGCCAAGGTTACAAGGATTCCTCTGGCTGAAGATGTTTGTTTGACCTGTGCTCTGCAGAAAAGGGCTTTCGTTGGTAGCTCGGTTATATGTGGTCATTGGTTGGCAACATCGTATTGTTAGGGTGGCCTCCATGGTAATGGATTCAGAAAAGCAACAGCTGGCATCACTTATCAACTATGCTTCTTGCTTTGGGATATCTGAGTGGTGGTCTTATGGCCACTATAAGAAAGATTTGGGATCCCTTGACTAAGGGGGAGCAAAGTGATCTTTCTATCCTGAACATTTCCCTTCTTAACTGTTTTATTAGATAAAATCAAATTATATCTTTTTAAAATTAATATATATGGGGGACTCTATTGTAAATTCCTTTGTGTTCATTGTAAGACATGTATGTTATATCTTATTTGTGAAACAGAAAGCAACTTATTGTCCTCATTGTTTTAAACTTGTATAAAGTAGCTTTTTTAAAAAATATTTATTTATTTTAGACTGTGCTGGGTCTTCATTGCTGCACTTAGGCTTTCTCTAGTAGCAGCGAGCAAGAACAACTCTCTAGTTACAGTGCATGCACTTCTCATTGCTGTGGCTTCTCTCGTCATGAAACATGGCCTGTAGGGGTGTGGGCTCAGTAGTTGTGGCACACAGGCATGTGGGATCTTCCCTGGCCAAGGATTGAACCCATGTCCCCTGCATTGGCAGGCAGACTCAACCACTGGACCACCAGGGAAGTCCCTAGATTAGATTGTCTAACTAGATAATATACTTTTCTCCAGCTTTGAGAAGAGCTTAGGTAATGTCTATCATTATTATACTAACATATCCATATTAATGCTTTATTGATCTTTTGCAACAGTTACATTTATAGTTGAAACATGCTTACTGTGTAGCAGCATCTAAGCCACTCTTGACCAGCAGATAACAAAGAGCTCTTCTTTTAGTTTGCAGGAGAAATTCACTGGAGCTAGCACTGTCCAGTTGAAATATGATGCAGGTCATATGTATACTTTTAAATGCTTAGGTAGTCATATTTAGAAGGTTTAAACTGAATAGGTGAGATCGCTTTTAATGTATTTTATTTAGCCCAATAAATACAAAAGGTTGTCATTTTAAAATGTAACCAATATAAAAACATTAACGAAATATTTCCCCTCAAAATCTGGTATGTGTTTTATTAACTGCACACATTTGGATCCTAAATTTTCATCTGAAATCTTTGATCAGTGTTGAGATTTATAAAGTTCATAGTTAAAAAGTAGATGCACATGTTGAGATTGTTCCAAATGTACTTAAATGCAATTAACTTACTATTTTAAATAAAATTTAATAAATTTAATTAAAATGGAAAAAAATTTTTGTCCTCAGTCACACTTGTACAAGTGACTAGTGGCTTCCATATTGGATAGCAAAGCTAAATTAAGCCAGTTAGGGTAATCCCATCTAGTTTGGTTGTTCTTAAGCAGAAAACCACATTGATTGATTAGGAAATCAAGTGTACAGCATTTTCCTTGCCATGAGTTTATTTTATGGTTATCTTCAAAGTTAAATTCAGGATGTATATTCTGTAGTTGGTCACATGATACTGTCCCTGATACCAGTCCTCAAACGTGTCTGCCATTATAACACTGAATCAGCCACATGGCTTAGGTTTTCGTAGCAGCGAGCAAGAACAACTCTCTAGTTACAGTGCATGCACTTCTCATTGCTGTGGCTTCTCTCGTCATGAAACATGGCCTGTAGGGGTGGGCTCAGTAGTTGTGGCACACAGGCATGTGGGATCTGCCCTGGCCAAGGATTGAACCCATGTCCCCTGCATTGGCAGGCAGACTCAACCACTGGACCACCAGGGAAGTCCCTAGATTAGATTGTCTAACTAGATAATATACTTTTCTCCAGCTTTGAGAAGAGCTTAGGTAATGTCTATCATTATTATACTAACATATCCATATTAATGCTTTATTGATCTTTTGCAACAGTTACATTTATAGTTGAAACATGCTTACTGTGTAGCAGCATCTAAGCCACTCTTGACCAGCAGATAACAAAGAGCTCTTCTTTTAGTTTGCAGGAGAAATTCACTGGAGCTAGCACTGTCCAGTTGAAATATGATGCAGGTCATATGTATACTTTTAAATGCTTAGGTAGTCATATTTAGAAGGTTTAAACTGAATAGGTGAGATCGCTTTTAATGTATTTTATTTAGCCCAATAAATACAAAAGGTTGTCATTTTAAAATGTAACCAATATAAAAACATTAACGAAATATTTCCCCTCAAAATCTGGTATGTGTTTTATTAACTGCACACATTTGGATCCTAAATTTTCATCTGAAATCTTTGATCAGTGTTGAGATTTATAAAGTTCATAGTTAAAAAGTAGATGCACATGTTGAGATTGTTCCAAATGTACTTAAATGCAATTAACTTACTATTTTAAATAAAATTTAATAAATTTAATTAAAATGGAAAAAATTTTAGTCCTCAGTCACACTTGTACAAGTGACTAGTGGCTTCCATATTGGATAGCAAAGCTAAATTAAGCCAGTTAGGGTAATCCCATCTAGTTTGGTTGTTCTTAAGCAGAAAACCACATTGATTGATTAGGAAATCAAGTGTACAGCATTTTCCTTGCCATGAGTTTATTTTATGGTTATCTTCAAAGTTAAATTCAGGATGTATATTCTGTAGTTGGTCACATGATACTGTCCCTGATACCAGTCCTCAAACGTGTCTGCCATTATAACACTGAATCAGCCACAGGTAATAATGAAATAAATGAGGATAGCTGAGTTTCAATAAAATTTTGTTTATGGACATTGAGAAAATTTGAATTTTGTATAACTTTCATGTGCCACAACGTGTTACTCTTCTTTTGAGTTTTTCCAGCCATTTAAAGGTGTGCTTCCCGGATGGTGCTAGTGGTAAAGAAGCCACCTGCCAATACAGGAGGCATAGGAGAAGTGGGTTTGATACCTGGGTCAGGAAGGTCCCATGGAGAAGGAAATGGCTGCCCACTTCAATATTCTTGCCTGGAGAATCCCATGGATAGGAGAACCTGGCAGGCTATAGTCGATAGGGTCACACAGATTCAGACACAACTCAAGTGACAGCATGCAAAGGTGTGAATACCGCTTTTAGACTGTGAACCATACAAAAACCAGTTGTAAGCCAATGCTTTCCTGCAGGTCTGATTTGCAGACCTCTGCTGTATTGTCTTAGAAATAAAAAAAGGAAGCAAATATCTTGCAATCATGAGATGACATTGTACAGGGATGAACTTACTTTCCAAAAGGGGCCCTCTAGGTTGAGGGATTTAGAGGCAAATAGACTGGATCATATTTATGGGACTCTGTCTGAAGACCACTTTCCTCCCATTCTTCTGTTACATTGATCAAAAAACAGCCTTCCTTGTTTAAGCCAGTTTAATTTGGATTTTCTTTTACTTATCAATAGTCCCACCTTACACAGAACAATGTCCTGTTTTATTTCCTTGTGAAGATCTGAAACAGGTGTTTATTTAATATTAATATTACTTGATGTACTTAATATTCTTGTGCTCTGGTGCCTCCAAACCACTCAATGATAGGATAGCATGGATATAATATGTATGGTGTGTGCTATGGTAGATAATATACAAGATGTCCTTTATTAAGAGTGAAAGCTAGTGAAATAATGATGAGTTTAGCCATCATTATTAACTTAAGAGGTTAACTTTTGAGCTTTGTGGGGGTTTCCTTGGTGACTCAGTGGTAAAGAATCCACCTACCAATGCAGGAGACATGATTTTAATCCCCCAGTCAGGAAGATCCCCTGGAGAAGGAAATGACAACCCGCTACAGTATTCTTTACTGGGAAGAGCCATGCACCAAGAAGTCTGGTGGCCTCCACAGTTCATGGGATCACAAGGCATTGAATACAACTCAGCACCTAAGCAACATCAACAGAAAGTTTTAAAGACATATTTAAAGTTAGACTATTATTTAGCTAAAAGCAATTTTTAAAAATTCAGATTGGTAGAGACTCGGGAGGATTTCAGTGAGTTGCTTGGATGGCACTGGTTTCAATGTCTGCTTTGGGTTTTGAAGCATTGTCTGCTTAGCTCTGAAGCCCAGACTCTTTAATGTGCTATTCTATCACATAAATGAGTATGTTCTGAGATATATCCAAGTCTTTTATTTTAATTTGCTAATTTATTACAGTAATACAAAAAACGAATAGCTGGATTCAAATTCAAGATAGAGAAGAATAAATTCTACTTCAAACCCAACTGATGAATTTTAGAGTAAAGAATTATGTGTAGAGCTATTGTTCAAAAGGTCAGAGGAAATTGAAAAATTGTCAAGATACATGTTAAAAATTTATTAGAGTAATGATGACTTTCTCCCTTACCAATGCTTATCAAAATTAAAACACTATATTAATTTCCAAAGTTTTATATCAAATTAAAAATAGGTTGACTTACATGTCGATGAACTTACTTTCCAAAAGGGGCCCTCTAGGTTGAGGGATTTAGAGGCAAATAGACTGGATCATATTTATGGGACTCTGTCTGAAGACCACTTTCCTCCCATTCTTCTGTTACATTGATCAAAAAACAGCCTTCCTTGTTTAAGCCAGTTTAATTTGGATTTTCTTTTACTTATCAATAGTCCCACCTTACACAGAACAATGTCCTGTTTTATTTCCTTGTGAAGATCTGAAACAGGTGTTTATTTAATATTAATATTACTTGATGTACTTAATATTCTTGTGCTCTGGTGCCTCCAAACCACTCAATGATAGGATAGCATGGATATAATATGTATGGTGTGTGCTATGGTAGATAATATACAAGATGTCCTTTATTAAGAGTGAAAGCTAGTGAAATAATGATGAGTTTAGCCATCATTATTAACTTAAGAGGTTAACTTTTGAGCTTTGTGGGGGTTTCCTTGGTGACTCAGTGGTAAAGAATCCACCTACCAATGCAGGAGACATGATTTTAATCCCCCAGTCAGGAAGATCCCCTGGAGAAGGAAATGACAACCCGCTACAGTATTCTTTACTGGGAAGAGCCATGCACCAAGAAGTCTGGTGGCCTCCACAGTTCATGGGATCACAAGGCATTGAATACAACTCAGCACCTAAGCAACATCAACAGAAAGTTTTAAAGACATATTTAAAGTTAGACTATTATTTAGCTAAAAGCAATTTTTAAAAATTCAGATTGGTAGAGACTCGGGAGGATTTCAGTGAGTTGCTTGGATGGCACTGGTTTCAATGTCTGCTTTGGGTTTTGAAGCATTGTCTGCTTAGCTCTGAAGCCCAGACTCTTTAATGTGCTATTCTATCACATAAATGAGTATGTTCTGAGATATATCCAAGTCTTTTATTTTAATTTGCTAATTTATTACAGTAATACAAAAAACGAATAGCTGGATTCAAATTCAAGATAGAGAAGAATAAATTCTACTTCAAACCCAACTGATGAATTTTAGAGTAAAGAATTATGTGTAGAGCTATTGTTCAAAAGGTCAGAGGAAATTGAAAAATTGTCAAGATACATGTTAAAAATTTATTAGAGTAATGATGACTTTCTCCCTTACCAATGCTTATCAAAATTAAAACACTATATTAATTTCCAAAGTTTTATATCAAATTAAAAAATAGGTTGAGTGTGTCAAATGATCTAATCAACATTTGCTTGAATTTCACTCTATAAATTCTTGGTAAAAGCCATAAGCATCTTTTTCTCCTTTAAGATTTATTTAGTAGGACAATTTTTCTGCTTTTTTCATTTAAAATAAAATGACTTCTACTCTTCTAATATATTTCACATAGTATTAAATATTTTTATGTTTTTATTTGAATAGTAGCTATAGAATGAATGTTCCAAGTCATACAAACTATAATAGCAATACTAATAAATTGTTTTATTTTCTCATTTGAGATAAAATTTTTATGGTTATATAATAAAATCTTGAGTACATGGAATATTTGAGTTTTCACAGAGAGCAGCCCTGACTGAAACTAAGATCATGTCAGTTTTCTTGGTAGCAGAACTAATCATTTAATTCAGTCCTTATATTGTGTCTCAATATACACTCATTGTTTCTTTAACCATAATCCTAAGAAAAGCAGCTGCAAATCTGTTTGATTGCTAAGCTTAAAAAATATTTTACATCATGTCAAAATGATTAATCAGTTAAGATAAATGTCCACTGTGACTAGTAAAATCTGCTCAACAATACAGCTGGTTCATGAATGCAGACAATTTCAATTAAAAAGGAACTATTTCATATTTTATAGCCAATTAACTTATTGAATTTCTCAATTTTTACCTAGTTTCAAATAGTCACAGTTCAGGTTGTATCCCAGTACTGATACTTTACTACATTAGTCTGTAATGTTTTTCTGGAGACTATGCTCCAGAATTCTAGCTCTGAAGCCCAGACTCTTTAATGTGCTATTCTATCACATAAATGAGTATGTTCTGAGATATATCCAAGTCTTTTATTTTAATTTGCTAATTTATTACAGTAATACAAAAAACGAATAGCTGGATTCAAATTCAAGATAGAGAAGAATAAATTCTACTTCAAACCCAACTGATGAATTTTAGAGTAAAGAATTATGTGTAGAGCTATTGTTCAAAAGGTCAGAGGAAATTGAAAAATTGTCAAGATACATGTTAAAAATTTATTAGAGTAATGATGACTTTCTCCCTTACCAATGCTTATCAAAATTAAAACACTATATTAATTTCCAAAGTTTTATATCAAATTAAAAAATAGGTTGAGTGTGTCAAATGATCTAATCAACATTTGCTTGAATTTCACTCTATAAATTCTTGGTAAAAGCCATAAGCATCTTTTTCTCCTTTAAGATTTATTTAGTAGGACAATTTTTCTGCTTTTTTCATTTAAAATAAAATGACTTCTACTCTTCTAATATATTTCACATAGTATTAAATATTTTTATGTTTTTATTTGAATAGTAGCTATAGAATGAATGTTCCAAGTCATACATACTATAATAGCAATACTAATAAATTGTTTTATTTTCTCATTTGAGAAAAAATTTTTTATGGTTATATAATAAAATCTTGAGTACATGGAATATTTGAGTTTTCACAGAGAGCAGCCCTGACTGAAACTAAGATCATGTCAGTTTTCTTGGTAGCAGAACTAATCATTTAATTCAGTCCTTATATTGTGTCTCAATATACACTCATTGTTTCTTTAACCATAATCCTAAGAAAAGCAGCTGCAAATCTGTTTGATTGCTAAGCTTAAAAAATATTTTACATCATGTCAAAATGATTAATCAGTTAAGATAAATGTCCACTGTGACTAGTAAAATCTGCTCAACAATACAGCTGGTTCATGAATGCAGACAATTTCAATTAAAAAGGAACTATTTCATATTTTATAGCCAATTAACTTATTGAATTTCTCAATTTTTACCTAGTTTCAAATAGTCACAGTTCAGGTTGTATCCCAGTACTGATACTTTACTACATTAGTCTGTAATGTTTTGCTGGAGACTATGCTCCAGAATTCTAGATCTGAATCCAAGCCAGTCCATTGCTACTTTATGCTATTCAGCAACATAAGGGCATGCTCTAAGTGGCCTTATATTTGCAAGTTTTATTTCTGTGCCAAAATGAAGAGAAAAAAATAATGCCATGGATATTGAGACCACTAACACATTAAAATAAAATTTGTATCTTGAAGAAAATCACCCTCATTGATCATTCATTTGCTCCATGACTCAATGAATGGTCTAAATAGTTCTATAAAATTAAATTTTTATTTAGTGCTGGTGAAATATTTATTTATTAAAATGTAGTCATCTGCAATCAAATTTTTACTTCAGTCTCTATATTTGGAATCTGCTGATAGTTACTGGAAGCTCTTTGGGGATTGGAACACTCAGCACTATTGTATTGTGATCAATAATTAAATTTAGTGCTGACATGCATCTAGTTTATGCAGCAGTCTCTGACAATCCCATCTTGCAAAATTAATCCTTTCCAATTTATTTAATAGAGGACGTGAACAATAAAATAATTCAGATGAGTACCAATGTAGGATTATTTCTGGTCAATATTACTTTATTATAAATTGGGTCCACATACTCATTAGTAAATTAACTGTCAAATCTGAAAACAGCCTTTTTTTGTTTAAAGGTAATTATTGGTACTGAAGACAAGAAGGCACTTAACCTTGCTGTACAGTTGTCCTTACCACAGTGTTTTTTTTATTCCAGGCTATAACTAACCCATCAAAGCTGCAGAGGGAAAATAATTAGTGATATTAAATGGATGAAATTTTAACTATTACAAAGCCATAACTGTTTAGATACAAAGAGCATAACTAAATAATAATAGGCTTTTATAATTACTTGAATTCTGGCTTTCTTTTTGAGATATTTTAGTTTTTTGGGACCTGAAAAATCTACTAGAAAGAAAAGAAACCTTGATGTAGAAAGAATTCTATTTAAGAAACATAGGTTAAAAGTGGCTGATTTTTTTCATAAGAATCTTATAAAAGTACTTCTAGTTTTTGTGAGATTTGACAATTTGTAAGTTCTTTTAAAAGCTATCTTTAGAAAAATAGCCCCTCTCTCAATGTGATGTTTTTTCACAGTATTCTAATTTTTCACCATATTAATTAACTAGTTCCATCACTGCTTGAATCCACTAAATTATTTTAAAGACTTATGCTTCAGCAACATAAGGGCATGCTCTAAGTGGCCTTATATTTGCAAGTTTTATTTCTGTGCCAAAATGAAGAGAAAAAAATAATGCCATGGATATTGAGACCACTAACACATTAAAATAAAATTTGTATCTTGAAGAAAATCACCCTCATTGATCATTCATTTGCTCCATGACTCAATGAATGGTCTAAATAGTTCTATAAAATTAAATTTTTATTTAGTGCTGGTGAAATATTTATTTATTAAAAATGTAGTCATCTGCAATCAAATTTTTACTTCAGTCTCTATATTTGGAATCTGCTGATAGTTACTGGAAGCTCTTTGGGGATTGGAACACTCAGCACTATTGTATTGTGATCAATAATTAAATTTAGTGCTGACATGCATCTAGTTTATGCAGCAGTCTCTGACAATCCCATCTTGCAAAATTAATCCTTTCCAATTTATTTAATAGAGGACGTGAACAATAAAATAATTCAGATGAGTACCAATGTAGGATTATTTCTGGTCAATATTACTTTATTATAAATTGGGTCCACATACTCATTAGTAAATTAACTGTCAAATCTGAAAACAGCCTTTTTTTGTTTAAAGGTAATTATTGGTACTGAAGACAAGAAGGCACTTAACCTTGCTGTACAGTTGTCCTTACCACAGTGTTTTTTTTATTCCAGGCTATAACTAACCCATCAAAGCTGCAGAGGGAAAATAATTAGTGATATTAAATGGATGAAATTTTAACTATTACAAAGCCATAACTGTTTAGATACAAAGAGCATAACTAAATAATAATAGGCTTTTATAATTACTTGAATTCTGGCTTTCTTTTTGAGATATTTTAGTTTTTGGCACCTGAAAAATCTACTAGAAAGAAAAGAAACCTTGATGTAGAAAGAATTCTATTTAAGAAACATAGGTTAAAAGTGGCTGATTTTTTTTTCATAAGAATCTTATAAAAGTACTTCTAGTTTTTTGTGAGATTTGACAATTTGTAAGTTCTTTTAAAAAGCTATCTTTAGAAAAATAGCCCCTCTCTCAATGTGATGTTTTTTCACAGTATTCTAATTTTTCACCATATTAATTAACTAGTTCCATCACTGCTTGAATCCACTAAATTATTTTAAAGAAGCAGTAGTAAGCTGCTCATTTTTCTACTTTGATTTATTTTTTTTACAGAAATTTTACAAGAATCTTGAATAGCCATTATCCTGTTATATCAATGCAGGGACGTATAATGAATGCAATCGTATTTTAAGTATTAGTCTTCCAAACACACTTAAAATGCAAAGCATATTGCAGACTAAAGGAATGGGTATCCTTTTGTATTCCATAGGTTTCTACATTATTAGATAAGGAATAGGTATTATTGTTCAGTGTTTGTGCCAAATACAAATTTGATGGAGAAGTGCTGAGTCTTATTGTATTGATCACTGCTATACCTATCAAAGAGTTGAAACAGAGTGAAGAGAAAGTGGCATATATTCATTTTATTGATGTTGTATGTTATCAATAATTTGAACCTCAAGAAGTTCCCCAATTGTACTTGTTAACTATTTTACCAATTTATTAAATTGCTCTGAATTTACAATGAACACTACTATGCTATTTAAGTTTGCAGATATATTATACCTACATTTTAATCATTGAGCTTGTATTCAGACCAAAGAGATCATGAACTAAATGTTAAATAATGAAAATTCAGGTTGTTAAATGATACACTATTGACTGAAATAAAATGGCAACCGTTTACTGAGCCTACCCAATCATTCTCAGAAATAATCTGAAAAAATAGATATCCATAAAGAAGTGCCTTATAATCTCCAAAGTTATTTCTATGACTAAAGGAAGCTTGAACATTTTTTCATCGTTTTACTACTAAATATGGCAGCTACATAGTTGAGGTCTTTGAGGAGTATTATTACTTTATTATGTGACCTGTACAAAGCATTGCTATTTGATCAAGGGCTTGGAAACTGTATTTAATTTACTCTTGTATGGCTTATAATGCATATTTCAGTTCCTCCTTTTTCTCAGATCAGAGTCCCTTGTCCCTGTTAAGGTATGATGACTGAAAAGCTAGCAGTGAGTTAACTGCCTACCACACTTTAAGACTGACTGTACTATTACATGTTCTTAATCTTCTCTCTTTGATTCTGTGTGTTGACTATGCTGACCTCCTGGTTCAAATTCATCTCTACCATAATTTCTTACACTACCTCAGTTCATTCTCTTGTGTGAATAAGAAAAAAGTCATCTGCTAACAAGGCTTAAAGTAATTCCCACTATTTATTTGTGATGCTCAATCACCACCAGTATCATTAACATTGTAATGTTTATTAAATAGCTCCCTACTAATGATAATCTTATATAGTTCTCAAAATGCATCAATCACCACCAGTATCATTAACATTGTAATGATTGCAGTCCATCAGGCTCCTCTATCCATGGTATTATTGTTCAGTGTTTGTGCCAAATACAAATTTGATGGAGAAGTGCTGAGTCTTATTGTATTGATCACTGCTATACCTATCAAAGAGTTGAAACAGAGTGAAGAGAAAGTGGCATATATTCATTTTATTGATGTTGTATGTTATCAATAATTTGAACCTCAAGAAGTTCCCCAATTGTACTTGTTAACTATTTTACCAATTTATTAAATTGCTCTGAATTTACAATGAACACTACTATGCTATTTAAGTTTGCAGATATATTATACCTACATTTTAATCATTGAGCTTGTATTCAGACCAAAGAGATCATGAACTAAATGTTAAATAATGAAAATTCAGGTTGTTAAATGATACACTATTGACTGAAATAAAATGGCAACCGTTTACTGAGCCTACCCAATCATTCTCAGAAATAATCTGAAAAAATAGATATCCATAAAGAAGTGCCTTATAATCTCCAAAGTTATTTCTATGACTAAAGGAAGCTTGAACATTTTTTCATCGTTTTACTACTAAATATGGCAGCTACATAGTTGAGGTCTTTGAGGAGTATTATTACTTTATTATGTGACCTGTACAAAGCATTGCTATTTGATCAAGGGCTTGGAAACTGTATTTAATTTACTCTTGTATGGCTTATAATGCATATTTCAGTTCCTCCTTTTTCTCAGATCAGAGTCCCTTGTCCCTGTTAAGGTATGATGACTGAAAAGCTAGCAGTGAGTTAACTGCCTACCACACTTTAAGACTGACTGTACTATTACATGTTCTTAATCTTCTCTCTTTGATTCTGTGTGTTGACTATGCTGACCTCCTGGTTCAAATTCATCTCTACCATAATTTCTTACACTACCTCAGTTCATTCTCTTGTGTGAATAAGAAAAAAGTCATCTGCTAACAAGGCTTAAAGTAATTCCCACTATTTATTTGTGATGCTCAATCACCACCAGTATCATTAACATTGTAATGTTTATTAAATAGCTCCCTACTAATGATAATCTTATATAGTTCTCAAAATCAGTGAAACAGATTCTGATCTCATCAAGTTACCACTTAAAAGATCAATGTGTGTGAATAAAGGCTTGCTACTGCTATTGTGTAGTCACATCAGTTGTGTGCAACTCTGTGTAACCCCATGGATTGCAGTCCATCAGGCTCCTCTATCCATGGGGATTCTCCAGGCAAGAATACTGGGGAATCTTCCCAACTCAGAGATGAAACCCAGGTGTGCTGCATTGTAGGCAGATTCCTCACCACTGAGCCACCAGGGAAGCCCTACATATGTATGTGTGTGTGTGTGTGTGTGTGTGTGTATACACACATAGATAGATAGACAGATAGGTATAGATATAGATATATATTTGAGACCCCATGGACTCTAGCTTACCAGGCTTCTCTGTCCATACACTTTTCCAGGCAAGAATACTAGAGTGAGTTGCCATTTCTTTCTCCAAATAAAGGTTTATACCATTGAAATTTGTGGAAATAAGTGTATGGGGGAAACCTATAATATAGACCTTGTGTAGCCCTCATATTGATGGGCTTCATATTGTGAAATATGAAAGGGGGGAAATACAAACAGCCTCCTCTTCCATTTGGCCAGCAAAGGTTTCATCGGACTTGGTCGTGAACAATTGTGTATAAAGCAGTGGTCTGTCTACATATCCCTCTGGTACTGTTGGAGGTGGGAAGGATATTTGCCTGCTAAGCAGTATTGAGCCTCTTTCTCCATTGGGCAGGTTTCCACTTGAACCATTCAGAGGTATTGAAAATCAGTTTATGTGTGATCAAACTGGGGGGTCAAGGACTTTAAAGGGTAGGTTTATTATTATCCTGAAACCAAAGCTGCACTCATGCAAAGGTATAATGAAGTTTTGTGAAGTTCAGTTATTGTATATAAAGCCATGCAACTAGAGTTTGGATCCTTAGTAGAAGTATCAAATGGCAGTTGTCATAGACTGATCATGTCATTCTCTCTGCAGGTCTCCAATGACTCCCCATTTCATGCAGCCTAAAGGTAGTGTTTCACACACAAGTAGTGTTTTTTCCCATTCTCATGCTGGTCCTTCCTATCTCAATGATAATCTTATATAGTTCTCAAAATCAGTGAAACAGATTCTGATCTCATCAAGTTACCACTTAAAAGATCAATGTGTGTGAATAAAGGCTTGCTACTGCTATTGTGTAGTCACATCAGTTGTGTGCAACTCTGTGTAACCCCATGGATTGCAGTCCATCAGGCTCCTCTATCCATGGGGATTCTCCAGGCAAGAATACTGGGGAATCTTCCCAACTCAGAGATGAAACCCAGGTGTGCTGCATTGTAGGCAGATTCCTCACCACTGAGCCACCGGGGAAGCCCTACATATGTATGTGTGTGTGTGTGTGTGTGTGTGTATACACACATAGATAGATAGACAGATAGGTATAGATATAGATATATATTTGAGACCCCATGGACTCTAGCTTACCAGGCTTCTCTGTCCATACACTTTTCCAGGCAAGAATACTAGAGTGAGTTGCCATTTCTTTCTCCAAATAAAGGTTTATACCATTGAAATTTGTGGAAATAAGTGTATGGGGGAAACCTATAATATAGACCTTGTGTAGCCCTCATATTGATGGGCTTCATATTGTGAAATATGAAAGGGGGGAAATACAAACAGCCTCCTCTTCCATTTGGCCAGCAAAGGTTTCATCGGACTTGGTCGTGAACAATTGTGTATAAAGCAGTGGTCTGTCTACATATCCCTCTGGTACTGTTGGAGGTGGGAAGGATATTTGCCTGCTAAGCAGTATTGAGCCTCTTTCTCCATTGGGCAGGTTTCCACTTGAACCATTCAGAGGTATTGAAAATCAGTTTATGTGTGATCAAACTGGGGGGTCAAGGACTTTAAAGGGTAGGTTTATTATTATCCTGAAACCAAAGCTGCACTCATGCAAAGGTATAATGAAGTTTTGTGAAGTTCAGTTATTGTATATAAAGCCATGCAACTAGAGTTTGGATCCTTAGTAGAAGTATCAAATGGCAGTTGTCATAGACTGATCATGTCATTCTCTCTGCAGGTCTCCAATGACTCCCCATTTCATGCAGCCTAAAGGTAGTGTTTCACACACAAGTAGTGTTTTTTCCCATTCTCATGCTGGTCCTTCCTATCTCCACTGTTATCTCCGAAATATGTCTCCTTTCATTCACTCTGCCCCTATTGCATTGGCCCAACTCACTCTCCCAACATCACACCAGGCTTGCTCTTATCCTAGGTCCCTGTGGAGAGTGGTTTAACTCCTTCACTTTCCACAAGTCTTTACTTTGATCAACTTTTTCATTTTTTATATAATACCTTTTATATAAAATGTAAGCTATATGTAGTTTATATGTATAGTGCAATAAGTATAATTATACATTTGTGTTCAATGTAGGCCCATGATATTTGGGATCTCTGCAGTGGTGGGCTGGTAAATGCCTAATAATCAGCTTTCTGCGGGTTGAGGGAAGAAGCCCTAATTTGTACATGGGCCCGTTTCTGTGGTGTAAATGTTGTCATCATGTTTATTTCAAGCTACCAAGTTTTAAGAAACAATTTGCAGAATTGCTCAGAGGGTAAAAGTTTTTACAAGTTGGTAAAAGGCCTCTTCTGCATACTGCTGGGTTTTTTGGGGGGTGGGGGGAACTTCTGTTGGTCTTTCATTTTTCATCCATCTTTGTTCTTTGGCCTGTGTGGGCCACCCATCGCAGCTCCAGCTCATTAGTTGGACACATCCGTCCAGCCGCTCCACAGCCTGTGGGATTTTCCCAGGCCAGGGATCTAATTGGCGCCCCTTGCACTGCAAGACAGTGTCCTTACCCACTGGACCACCAGGGAAGCCCTTGGTTTTTTTTCCCCCCTTTTGTTCTTGAATATATCCTTAGTATATAGAATAGTGCCTTCTACTTAATAGATATTTGATATTTATTGAATGATTGAAGAACAAAGGAGGTGATCTAAAAGCAGTTAGTAGAAAACATTAACCTTGCCATGATAGTTCTCCACTTAAAATCCTTTAGAGTGTAAGAATATAATATTTTTAGCAGGTGATAGAGCCCTTAAAGTTTGGGCATTGCTTACTTCTGTAGCCTTTGCTGTTACTAGCAGTTCCTGAATTACATTTAATATTGCTAAAGAAAAAATTATGATCATTCCTGGTCCATCTCACTTGACTTTATTCCTCTGCAACTATGAATGTGCTTCTCCAAAAGCCTGAAACACTTGCCCCATTATCACCCACCTAGAAGACAATTAAAATGATTACAAATGCGTGTACATGAACATCACACTTTAAAGCTTTCACAGAATATTTTTACTGCTCTTTTCAAGAAGCAGAGTCAAACACTTTCTTATTTATTCTTTATACATACTCCTTCCAATAGTTCCTAATCATCTTTTCCTTCATTTCTGCACAAATATTTTTCTTTCTTGTATTAGACTTAATTTTCATTTTTGCACCTCAGAAACTTCTCATTGCAAAAATAATGCCTACTTTTTAGGAAAAAAAGTGCAAAAATGAAAGACATATAAATAGCAAAGCATCAGTGTCCTTTAACTCACATATACACTAACATCTGGGATTAATGACTGTAAAACTATTTGGCATCTGGATTATAATAATCCAGAAATAATATTCTAAGTCTATAAATATATTTATATCTCTGTCACTAGTCTGCGAGCATTTTGAGATTAAGTTGAGTTCTTTCTTGTTTCCCCAAGCACCTAACACAACACCTGGCACATGGGAAGTCAAAATAGACGCTTGGTAAAGAGGCATAAACAGCATATGCTCTTTAAAAGACCACAACTGCAAAGAAGTTTCTGACGATTGGTGTGTGGAGGTTATTCTGGAACTATTGTAGAATGACCTTCAGTAGCCAGTCTTTTTTTTTTTTTTTTTTTATCCAGACCATAAAAAATACAGCTATAATCATACTGGCTTTTAAATGTCTGATAGTCTCTCATTAGAGGAGATCTTGTCCACAAACGGTTTTAAGTATTGTTGATGAAGTGGGTTCAGAACCAGGATGTGAGGTCTATAATGCAGTGAAAGTGTGTGATTCTGATACTTGCTAAAATGTTGCTGCATTAAGGTACCTCATTATATAGAAACTGCCTATCATAATTGCTGGCTGCACAAGGCACAAATGAAATAAGTTATTAGAGATGCAGAATCTCAGGATTTAATTCACAGAATTTAATGTCTGGGAGGAAGAAAGAGAAGCTAGACTTGGAGCCGAATAGCTGGCTTTGAATCACAGCTATCATACTTAGTATGCATATGAACTTAGATCAGTCCTTTGAACTACAAATTCTTCTCTCTAGAAAAGCAATAATAACATCTTAAGATGCTAAAAAAAACCCTTTTATTCCTTTAGGTTTTGTTGTTGTTTTACATTATATAGCAATTTCTGCATGACAGACATTGACCTAGGCATTTTATAAGTATTAACTTATTTAGTCTTTCATACAACCCTTTGGGGTCTGTACAGTTAGCATCGGAGTCACGTTACAGATGAGGAAACTGAAACACGTTAAAGTTTGCCCTTAGCTGCACAGAAGATAAACCATGAACCAGCTTTCCAGCCAAGGTTGCCTTGATCAGGACCACCCTGTGATTATGTTTTTGGAAGTGTTTTATAAAATATAATGAGCTTTGTAAATAAAATGTATAATTATTATAAATTAATTTTTCAGTATCCATGTTTAGTTTCCTTAAGTTGTTGTTGTTTCCTTTTCTCCCCAGCTAATAAGCTGCAGGCCAAACCTGAAAATAACCCTAGCTACTGTGATTTAATATTTAGTGACAATATTGTTGTTATTACAAATAATAAAATGTTATGTGAAAAGCAGAATTTATCTTTGCCCAGAAGTAAAGGGCAGAGGGCAAGTATGGGTCACTGTGGAGAGAAGTCCAAGATGATTCATAAACCTTTAATAATAATATGCTCTCTCAAGCTTTTGGACCCAGCTTGGGTCTGGGAATTATTTGATAGTTACTAGAGCTGCTCATTTCCAAATTCCATTTGTATGTAAACTAAAATGAAACAGGCAGGCTGCAAATTTGGCCTGTGTCACACTTATTGTTTCTGCTCGTCTGAGCATTTTATATTTGGGAATTTAAAGGTCTTGGGGAACTAGTGAAGAATTTTTACTGATACTTAATACCTAGAAATAGTCTGATTTAATGATATGACATGATGTGAGAACTTTATTCAATAGATAGCAGTCAGGGAAGCCAATAGATGTAAATTTCCAGAAATTCTTATATGACTGTCCAAGTACATAGTAAGATAATGAAAGTATTTTTTCAGTCTGTACAAATGCAAGGCAAAACTTTGACAGTGTAGTAATTCAAACTAGATTTGTAGGATTCTGGACTCATAATGATGCTCAAGAAGTTTTCAAATTTAATATGTTGCTCTGATTGAAAAGTCTTCCAATAGGATGTTGACTGTAGTATCAACGTGGACTAGAAACAAAATTAAATTCAATTGTACAAGATTCTGATAGTTATCATTTGAGGTACTACTTGGAATTGTTATTATCATGCCTCAGGAGGAACAGAATCTTAAGAGGTATAAGGAAGAGCGGCAGAAATCATCAAAGGTAAGCCTGTGGGCTATGGGTTAGGAAACCACCTACAGAACATTAAATATTGAAAAGATAAACATTGCAAAATGATCAAAAGCTACAAACCCATTTAAGGAAGAGGGAGAGAAAGGAGTGCACCCCCTTGTAGCTTAAGATAAAGAAATATAGAAAAGACAAAAACAAAGTGTAAACACATAGGTTGGGGGAAAGATTTAGGAATTTATTGCTCTGGTGAGGAAAATTTTAATAACTTTAAGATACATTTAGATTAATCCTTTAAAATGAACCCTAAACAGTATTGTCACAAGAAATGAAAGTATGAAGCAGAGATATCTTTAAATTTTGAAAAAATAATAGTCCAAAATACGTGTACATTATTTCTTTCAAGGAAGAATAATCATGGGTTTAATTTAATGAGAACAGGCTGGAGTTCTATACCAAATTATTAAAATATTTTCATTCTTCTCTTTTGGTTACATATGGTCATCTTTATTGATTAGATCCCAGGTCTATTCTATATAACAGTTGGTTTAAACTATGTATTTTATTTTTAACATATATTTAAGATATTAAATTTTAAAAATTGGTAGTTGATGCTATGAGATGGTAGATATGTTCCTCAGTTTTGAGGCGAGGTAACTTTGATGATGGAAGTTAAAATAGAAAGCAGTTGATTGAGAAAAATAATTTATTAGGGAAAAAAATGAAATGTCTTTGGAATCATAAAGACATTTTGCTTTGTCATGTATTTCTTAGGTATTTGAGCTTGGGCAAGTAAATTAAGATTCTTGAACCTTTGTTTTTCTGATCTATGAAGTAAAGTGATTATTAGGATTTAAATAGAGAATATGTAAAATATCTACCCTAGAGTCTGGTACAGAGTAAACACTCAGTAAATATTGGCTGATAATCATATTAATGGTAAAATATCTACCCTAAAAAAAAAGATAAACATTGGCAAAAATTTTGATCAAGTTATCATTTGAGGTACTACTTGGAATTGTTATTATCATGCCTCAGGAGGAACAGAATCTTAAGAGGTATAAGGAAGAGCGGCAGAAATCATCAAAGGTAAGCCTGTGGGCTATGGGTTAGGAAACCACCTACAGAACATTAAATATTGAAAAGATAAACATTGCAAAATGATCAAAAGCTACAAACCCATTTAAGGAAGAGGGAGAGAAAGGAGTGCACCCCCTTGTAGCTTAAGATAAAGAAATATAGAAAAGACAAAAACAAAGTGTAAACACATAGGTTGGGGGAAAGATTTAGGAATTTATTGCTCTGGTGAGGAAAATTTTAATAACTTTAAGATACATTTAGATTAATCCTTTAAAATGAACCCTAAACAGTATTGTCACAAGAAATGAAAGTATGAAGCAGAGATATCTTTAAATTTTGAAAAAATAATAGTCCAAAATACGTGTACATTATTTCTTTCAAGGAAGAATAATCATGGGTTTAATTTAATGAGAACAGGCTGGAGTTCTATACCAAATTATTAAAATATTTTCATTCTTCTCTTTTGGTTACATATGGTCATCTTTATTGATTAGATCCCAGGTCTATTCTATATAACAGTTGGTTTAAACTATGTATTTTATTTTTAACATATATTTAAGATATTAAATTTTAAAAATTGGTAGTTGATGCTATGAGATGGTAGATATGTTCCTCAGTTTTGAGGCGAGGTAACTTTGATGATGGAAGTTAAAATAGAAAGCAGTTGATTGAGAAAAATAATTTATTAGGGAAAAAAGTGAAATGTCTTTGGAATCATAAAGACATTTTGCTTTGTCATGTATTTCTTAGGTATTTGAGCTTGGGCAAGTAAATTAAGATTCTTGAACCTCTGTTTTTCTGATCTATGAAGTAAAGTGATTATTAGGATTTAAATAGAGAATATGTAAAATATCTACCCTAGAGTCTGGTACAGAGTAAACACTCAGTAAATATTGGCTGATAATCATATTAATGGCACTCAACATAAAAATAACACCAGTTTGAGTACATTAGCATATTCACAGAAGAGATATTAGACATAGTCTGAATTAAACATATCACTTAATTGAGGAAAATAGTCCATAGAGATTAAGAATTTTTTCCTCTTTCATTAGGCGTTACAATCCAGTGAGTGCCAGTGATAAAGCAAGCCATCTGTAGAAGTACTAGGTTTCTTAAAATATTCTCAGCATAACTTGCAGATTCATTTCAGAAATAGAAATACATTTTAGAAATAAGGCAAATTTGGTGTGTTTGTATTAATTTGTTGTTTTTTGACTAGGTATCATGCTCCAGGTTATTGTTTACACATAATTTCTTTTAATCCTTGCAGTGACTTTTTGGTAGGAATAGTTCTTTTTTCCCCTCATTTTAGAGATGAGGGACTGAAGTACAGAATGCTGCACTGATTTTTCCAGGTCTTGAGATCCCAGGGCCTAGAAGATCCCCTGAAGAAGGGAATGACTAACCACTCCAGTATTCTTGTCTAGAGAATTCCATGAACGGAAGAGCCTGGCAGGCTGCAATGCATGGAGTCACAAAGCATTGGACACAGCTAAGACAATAATAGCACTGCAACTAGTAAGTAGTGGAACAAGATTTTAAATGGAGATCTGATAATAGATCATGCTCTTAACTCATGCTCTGTGCTAGTAGAGAGGAAAAATATTATCTGGGAATAATGTCATTTTATCAGGGCTATCCAGACAGCCAGCACCTAGAGTCAGGTAAATATAGGTGATGTAGATATTTTCTTACAGGCAGAATGCTTGATTTCTACTTTATTACAGTGCAATGCATTTTGTGTCTTTTATGAAATAGGAGCAATTAAATTTCAACAAAATATTTAGAAATGAGATTATGAGGTAATTATAGGAAAAAGTGAAATGTCTTTGGAATCATAAAGACATTTTGCTTTGTCATGTATTTCTTAGGTATTTGAGCTTGGGCAAGTAAATTAAGATTCTTGAACCTCTGTTTTTCTGATCTATGAAGTAAAGTGATTATTAGGATTTAAATAGAGAATATGTAAAATATCTACCCTAGAGTCTGGTACAGAGTAAACACTCAGTAAATATTGGCTGATAATCATATTAATGGCACTCAACATAAAAATAACACCAGTTTGAGTACATTAGCATATTCACAGAAGAGATATTAGACATAGTCTGAATTAAACATATCACTTAATTGAGGAAAATAGTCCATAGAGATTAAGAATTTTTTCCTCTTTCATTAGGCGTTACAATCCAGTGAGTGCCAGTGATAAAGCAAGCCATCTGTAGAAGTACTAGGTTTCTTAAAATATTCTCAGCATAACTTGCAGATTCATTTCAGAAATAGAAATACATTTTAGAAATAAGGCAAATTTGGTGTGTTTGTATTAATTTGTTGTTTTTTGACTAGGTATCATGCTCCAGGTTATTGTTTACACATAATTTCTTTTAATCCTTGCAGTGACTTTTGGTAGGAATAGTTCTTTTTTCCCCTCATTTTAGAGATGAGGGACTGAAGTACAGAATGCTGCACTGATTTTTCCAGGTCTTGAGATCCCAGGGCCTAGAAGATCCCCTGAAGAAGGGAATGACTAACCACTCCAGTATTCTTGTCTAGAGAATTCCATGAACGGAAGAGCCTGGCAGGCTGCAATGCATGGAGTCACAAAGCATTGGACACAGCTAAGACAATAATAGCACTGCAACTAGTAAGTAGTGGAACAAGATTTTAAATGGAGATCTGATAATAGATCATGCTCTTAACTCATGCTCTGTGCTAGTAGAGAGGAAAAATATTATCTGGGAATAATGTCATTTTATCAGGGCTATCCAGACAGCCAGCACCTAGAGTCAGGTAAATATAGGTGATGTAGATATTTTCTTACAGGCAGAATGCTTGATTTCTACTTTATTACAGTGCAATGCAAGTGTCTGTGTAAGTCCAGTACATTATTGTCAACTGCCTCTTCCCTTCTCTACAAAATAGGAGCAATTAAATTTCAACAAAATATTTAGAAACTTAACATTATTGATTATAAATCTTTAGAGTAATGACCCGATTTGGCTCACAATAAGCACATCTGAACCTGTTTAACTGAATTCCCATGATTCTTAAAAGAAGGGATCTTGTTCATTATATTTTCAATTTCTTTTTAGTTATCATCATCATTTGTTTTTGCACTGACAATGTGTAAGCATCTAGTCTAGCTACTGGTGGTTCTGACACAAAATTCTCATCTTCAAAGATCTTATATTTAGGGAGATGAGACCTTTCATTCTGTAAATCATAAAAAACTGATTGCATTCAAGTAATTGCTGTCATAAATAAAATATTAACTCTTAAGATGGAACAAACACAATGTTTGTCTTGACTGAGGTAAAAAAATACAGGCATGCCTCATAATATTGTATTGGGTTGGTCAAAAGTTAGTCTGAATTTTTCAGTAAGAAGTTACAAGAAAAATCCAAATGAGCATTATTGTGTTTATTGAGCCAACCCAATACTTCAAAATCCTTCAAGCTAGGTTTCAACAGTACCTGAGCCAAGAACTTCTACATGTACAAACTGGATTTGAAAAGGCAGAGGAACCAGAGATCAAATTTCTGACATCTACAGGATCATAGAAAGGGCAAAGGAATTCCAGAAAAATTTCTGCTTCATTGACTACGCTAAAGCATTTGACTGTGTAAACCCAATAAACTGTGGAAAATTCTTAAAGAGCTGAGAATACAAGACTACCTTAACTGCCTCCTGAGAAACCTGTATGTAGTTCAAGAAGCAACAGTTAGAACCAGACATGGAACAATGGACTGGTTCCAAATTGGGAATGGGGTATGTTAAGACTATATATTGTCACCCTGATTATTTAATTTATATGCAGAGTACATCATGCAAAATGCTGGGGTGAATGAATCCCTAGATGGAATCAAGATTGCAGGAGAAATAACAACCTCAGATTTGCAGATAATACCACCCTAATGGCAGAAAGTGAAGAGAAACTAAAAAGCCTTTTGAAATACAAAGATCATGGCATCCGGTTCCATCACTTCCTTCATGGCAAATAGGGACAAAATGGAAACAGTGACAGACTTTATTTCTTTGGGCTCCAAAATTCCTGTGAATGGTGACTACAGCCATGAAATTAAAAGACCCTTGTGCCTTGAAAGAAAAGTTGTGACAAACCTAGACAGCATATTCAAAAGAAGAGACATCACATTGCTGACAGAAGTCCATATAGTCAAAGCTGTATTTTTTCCCAATAGTCATGAATGGATGTGAGAGCTGGACCATAAAGAAGGCTGAACACCAAAGAATTAATACTTTTGAACTGTGATATTGGAGAAGACTATTGATCAAGATTCCCATGGACAGCAAGGAGATCAAACCAGTCCATCCTAAAGGAAATCGATCCTGAATATTCACAGGAAGGACTGATGCTGAAGCTGAAGCTCCAATCCTTTGGCCACCTGATGTGAAGAGCCAACTCACTGGAAAAGACCCTGATGCTGGGAAAGACTGAGGGCAGGAGGAGAAGGGGGTAACAGAGGATGAGATCATTGGATGGCACCACTGACTTAATGAACATGAGTTTGAGAAAATGTAGGGGGATGATGAAGGGCAGGGAAGCCTGGTGTGCTGCAGTCCATGTGGTTGCAAAGAGTTGGACATGACCTAGAGAGTGAACAATAGCGATACTACTTCACTTTATTGCACTTCACAGATATGGCACTTTTTTCTTTTTTTACAAATTGAAGGTATATAGCAAATTGCATCAGCAAGTTTTTTTTGTTTGTTTTTTTTTTTGGAGACATTTTTTTCAATAGCATTTGCTCACTTTATGTCTCTGTATCACATTTTGGTAAGTCTCAATATATTTCAAACTTTTTCATTATTATTATATTTTTATGCTGCTCTGTGATCAATGATCTTTGGTGTTATTATGTAATTGCTTTGGGGTGCCATGAACTGTGCCCATTATGAGATGCAGTTTCAACAGATAGATGTCAGGAATCCTCTGACTGCTGCACTGACTAGTCATTGGTTTATTGCTGATGTGAGGAAAGTTTTAGTAGTCTGGATAGAAGATCAAACTTGTCCAACATTCTCTTAAGCCAAATCTTAATAAACAACAAGTTCTTAGTTCTCTTAAAATCTGTGAATGCTGAGAGAAGTGAGAAAGCTGCAGAAGAAGAGTTTGAAGCTCACAGAGATTGATTCTTGAAGTTTCAGGAAAGAAGCCATCTTTATAACATAAAAAGATAAGGTGTAGCCACAAATACCGATGTGGAAGTTATCCAGAAGTGTTATCCAGAAGTGTTCTGAGATAATTAATGAAGGTGGCTACATGAAAAGACAGATTTTTGAATGTAAATGAAACAGTCTTCCACTGGAAAAAGATACCATCTAAGACATTCATAGTTAGAAAGGAGAAGTCAATGTCTGGCTTTAAAACTTCAGATGACATGCTGACTCTCTTGTTAGGGAGTAAGGCAACTGTTGACTTTAAGTTGAAGACAGTGAATGTTCATTTACAATTTTGAAGACCCTAGTGTTGTTAAGAATTACACTTAATCTAGCCTGTTTGTCATCCACACATGGAAAAACAAATGGTGATGACAGCATTTCTTTTTGCAACATGGTTTACTGAATATTTTAAGTCCACCACTGAGAACTACTACTCAGAAAAAAAAAAAAAGTGCTTTTAAAGTATTACTGTTCATTGACGACATACTTGGTCAACCAAGAGCTCTGATGGAAATGTACAATGAGATTAATGCTGTTCTCATGCCTGCTGACACAGTATTCATTCATGAATCAAGGGATAATTTTGACTTTCAAGTCTTATTAGTTAATAAATACAGTTTGTAAGGCTATTGCCATCATAGTGATTCCTCTATCCGAAGTCATTTGAAAACCTTCTGGAAAACATTCATCATTCTAGATGCCCTTAAGAATATTCAAAATTCGTGGGTAAAAGATCAAGATATCAGTATTGACAGAGAGTTTGGAAAAGTTGATTACATTGTTTTGGTAATTGCTTTGGGGTGCCATCTGTGCCCATTATGAGATGCAGTTTCAACAGATAGATGTCAGGAATCCTCTGACTGCTGCACTGACTAGTCATTGGTTTATTGCTGATGTGAGGAAAGTTTTAGTAGTCTGGATAGAAGATCAAACTTGTCCAACATTCTCTTAAGCCAAATCTTAATAAACAACAAGTTCTTAGTTCTCTTAAAATCTGTGAATGCTGAGAGAAGTGAGAAAGCTGCAGAAGAAGAGTTTGAAGCTCACAGAGATTGATTCTTGAAGTTTCAGGAAAGAAGCCATCTTTATAACATAAAAAGATAAGGTGTAGCCACAAATACCGATGTGGAAGTTATCCAGAAGTGTTATCCAGAAGTGTTCTGAGATAATTAATGAAGGTGGCTACATGAAAAGACAGATTTTTGAATGTAAATGAAACAGTCTTCCACTGGAAAAAGATACCATCTAAGACATTCATAGTTAGAAAGGAGAAGTCAATGTCTGGCTTTAAAACTTCAGATGACATGCTGACTCTCTTGTTAGGGAGTAAGGCAACTGTTGACTTTAAGTTGAAGACAGTGAATGTTCATTTACAATTTTGAAGACCCTAGTGTTGTTAAGAATTACACTTAATCTAGCCTGTTTGTCATCCACACATGGAAAAACAAATGGTGATGACAGCATTTCTTTTTGCAACATGGTTTACTGAATATTTTAAGTCCACCACTGAGAACTACTACTCAGAAAAAAAAAAAAAAGTGCTTTTAAAGTATTACTGTTCATTGACGACATACTTGGTCAACCAAGAGCTCTGATGGAAATGTACAATGAGATTAATGCTGTTCTCATGCCTGCTGACACAGTATTCATTCATGAATCAAGGGATAATTTTGACTTTCAAGTCTTATTAGTTAATAAATACAGTTTGTAAGGCTATTGCCATCATAGTGATTCCTCTATCCGAAGTCATTTGAAAACCTTCTGGAAAACATTCATCATTCTAGATGCCCTTAAGAATATTCAAAATTCGTGGGTAAAAGATCAAGATATCAGTATTGACAGAGAGTTTGGAAAAAGTTGATTACAGCCCTTATAGATAACTTTGAAGGGTTCAAAACTGTAGTGGAGAAGTTAACTGCAGATGTGATAGAAATATCAAGAGAACTAGAATTAGAAGTGGAACCTGGAGATGTGACAGAATTGCTGCAATCTCATGGTAAAACTATAATGAAAGAGGAGTTGCTTTTATGGATAGGCAAAGAAAGTGAAATTATTTCTGGCATAGTGTCATGAATATTATTGAAATGACAACAGATTATTTAGAGTATTACATAAACTAAATTGATAAATCAGCAGCAGGGTTTGAAAGGACTGCCTCCAACTTTGAAAGAAGTTCTTCTGGCAGTAAACTCCTATCAAACAGCATTGCATGCTACAGGGAAATCATTCATGAAAGGAAAAGTTGCTAGATTCAGCAAACTTTATTGTTGTCTAGTTTTTAAGAAATGACCCCAGCCACCCCAGCCATCAGCAACTGGAACCTCCATCATTCAGTAGCCATCAATATCAAGGCAAGACCCTCCACCAGCAAGAAGACTACGGCTAGTTGAAGGCTCAAATAGTGGCTAGCATTATTTTTTTTATCAATATAGCATTTTTAAATTAAGATATGTACTTTATTTTTTGATCATAATGCTATTGCACCTTTAATAGATCATGGTATAGTGTGAAGATAATTTTTATACGTGCTGAGAAACCAAAATATTTGTGTGATTCACCTTATTACAATATTTGTTTTCTTACGATAGTGTTGAACCCACAATATCTCTTAAGTATCTTATATACTGTTAATTAGAAGGCAAAAATTGATACTTTGCTAAATAAAAGCACAACACCATATATTTTTGTAGAAGACTTTATTGGAATATAGTTGGTTGACAGTGTTATGTTAGTTTCAGTTGTACAACAAAGTATACACATATCAGCTTTCTTTTTAAGATTATTTTCCTTGTTGGCCATTATAGAGCATTGAGTAGAGTTTCCTCTGCTATACTATAGTCATCTATTTTATATATAGTAGAGTGTATATGCCAGCTTTTACTATTTAGTCATCTATTTAAGAATATTCAAAATTCGTGGGTAAAAGATCAAGATATCAGTATTGACAGAGAGTTTGGAAAAAGTTGATTACAGCCCTTATAGATAACTTTGAAGGGTTCAAAACTGTAGTGGAGAAGTTAACTGCAGATGTGATAGAAATATCAAGAGAACTAGAATTAGAAGTGGAACCTGGAGATGTGACAGAATTGCTGCAATCTCATGGTAAAACTATAATGAAAGAGGAGTTGCTTTTATGGATAGGCAAAGAAAGTGAAATTATTTCTGGCATAGTGTCATGAATATTATTGAAATGACAACAGATTATTTAGAGTATTACATAAACTAAATTGATAAATCAGCAGCAGGGTTTGAAAGGACTGCCTCCAACTTTGAAAGAAGTTCTTCTGGCAGTAAACTCCTATCAAACAGCATTGCATGCTACAGGGAAATCATTCATGAAAGGAAAAGTTGCTAGATTCAGCAAACTTTATTGTTGTCTAGTTTTTAAGAAATGACCCCAGCCACCCCAGCCATCAGCAACTGGAACCTCCATCATTCAGTAGCCATCAATATCAAGGCAAGACCCTCCACCAGCAAGAAGACTACGGCTAGTTGAAGGCTCAAATAGTGGCTAGCATTATTTTTTATCAATATAGCATTTTTAAATTAAGATATGTACTTTATTTTTTGATCATAATGCTATTGCACCTTTAATAGATCATGGTATAGTGTGAAGATAATTTTTATACGTGCTGAGAAACCAAAATATTTGTGTGATTCACCTTATTACAATATTTGTTTTCTTACGATAGTGTTGAACCCACAATATCTCTTAAGTATCTTATATACTGTTAATTAGAAGGCAAAAATTGATACTTTGCTAAATAAAAGCACAACACCATATATTTTTGTAGAAGACTTTATTGGAATATAGTTGGTTGACAGTGTTATGTTAGTTTCAGTTGTACAACAAAGTATACACATATCAGCTTTCTTTTTAAGATTATTTTCCCTTGTTGGCCATTATAGAGCATTGAGTAGAGTTTCCTCTGCTATACTATAGTCATCTATTTTATATATAGTAGAGTGTATATGCCAGTCATAATATACTTACTATTTTAAAAAGGGAACATAATTTTCAGTCGTTCCACTTTATTGAAACTATGTTATATGTTTGAATAAGAGTGACCAACCTAGAATGTCACATCAGGGCAGGACCATTCACTGTAAAAAGTGTGATACATCAACCAATGAAATTTTTGATTTTCAATGAGATGGTGGAAAAAAACTGAGAACCAAAGGGAATGATTTCCAACTCTATGTGATATTCATAAACAACAATTTAGATCTTGTTTGAGGTTAATTTTGACAAACAAAAGAGATTATCATTTGGCAAAAGGAATAGTACACATAGCCAGTGCAAATTTTTAACAGGTTCTGAGAGCCTTTAGTTCCAAATATTTGTTTTTCTAAAAATTAAATAAATTATCTACAAGGATAATTTTACTATAAACAAGTTACTAGATTTTGCACTGTTACTTTAATTTGGGATCCTATTTATTGGAGAAAAACTTAAAAGTAATTTGTTCAGTTAGCCCAATTCTGATATATATGGGACAAAATAGCAACCTAGATTACCCATTTAATTATACGTTCTTGGAGGTAGCAGTTAGACCTTATACTTAGACTTTCATTTATTGCCATTGTCTTCTAACTAATTCAAAGAAGTAACATAATTCAAAGATCATAATCTCTTGTGCATTGCTGCCAAATTACATCTCTTAGTTGGCAACCATTTGTATTTACCATTTCCAACATGAAAACGTGCTATTAATTAGATCACTGAATCAACTCCCCTGTTGAGAAAGAAAATGATCCCCAGGGAATTCAAACAAAACTAACCTGTCAGTGGAGCACATTTAATATGGGAATCCATTTCCAAGGGAGACTATGGACCAACTCCACCCTGGCTGCCCTGTTCTGGAATCTTAGAAAGAGAAAGGTTGCCATTGTGTGTGGAATATCTAGGAGTGCACATGCTTGAAGGGACCAGGAGAGAGACATCATTACTATTTGATGTAAATCTCTGTTATTGCCTTTAGCACATTATATAATCATACCTGTTCTCCTGTCTGCTAGCTAGATTGTGTATCCCAAGAAAGCAAAAGCTGAGTTATATTCATTTCTGTATTTTAGCACTTGACACAATTTCTAGCATATTTTAAGTGTTTAGGAAGTTTTTATAGTGAATGCCTGATTTTCTGATAGTTTTCAACCTTCTATTTCTATCTAAACAAACCACTGCTTAGGAATGGTTTCTGCATGTGAGATAACACATACTGCTCCAGACTGCATTCTTACCTTTCTAAATCTCAGAATATGTAACGTTATTCCTCTATAAAAAAAAAATGTATAGTTTGTATTCTATGTGCTCTGTAATACACAGAGGACAATGATTACATACGCTAAGAATAATCTTTAATCCAAGAAGATTTCCATGGGAGAAATATTTTCTTTGGTTTTATCTATAATACTGAAGTCAAGCTATGATTAGATCATCAGAAGGCAACTTTTCCTCAACTGCAAATTTGCCAAGTACGCCTCTCTTAATTTTGCTATAGAATATTTTTGTTATAGAAAAGAAGATGGGAGTTCTCTGGGCCTTATAGGAAGAGTTTAAACACAGTCATTAAAATTTAAAAATGAGAGCAATGGCTAAATTCCAAGCCAATAAAAAAGTTACATGCTCTGCATGATTTTTAATGACTATATGGTAACAAGGAGGCTGTTTAATTATGGTAATTTTAATATATTTGATATTCAGTCTACTTTGCTTCTTATCTTACTGTCAGAGACTAGCATCAATTGAACATTGCATGGTATTTAATTTCAGGATTTCGAATATATTTCTCTCTTCAAATTTTCAAATAAATTCCATTTTTAACTATAAGTAAAGCTCTATTAATTTGAATTCCTAATTGTTGCAGTACCCTCCATTTAGATTTAAAATGATTACTTGCGTAGTTTCAGATAAATCATGATTATGTCCATTTTAAAGATGTGACACTAAAGCCTCCAAAGATAACAGAGTTAGTGATCAGAGAAAAAATAGATCTTTTGGGAAATTTTCTCCTCCTCTCTGTTTTACCATCTGACAGTTGATGTTCAGTAAAATTCATCTCTTCGTTACGTATCCTGTCTTTCTCTTCAGCCTGAAAACTCTTTTTTTTTTCCATCTATGCAAATATCTGTAATGTTGATGCCCAGCTGTTCCTATGTATGCCACTTCATTCCCTTAGGTTTTTATAAAAGTTTTCCTTTTAATTAAACCAGAAGATCAGAAAAGAGAATGGAGTTTGTGTTTTATAATTTATTTTCCACTATCAAAGATTCAGAAACATTTGTAACAAAAGTCTTAGACCTCTTAAGCTCCTAATATTATAATGTCTTATGTAATTGTAGTCAAATGAAGATGATTAATATAGGGATAATTTAAATGTTAACCATCAACTCCTTAGGTATGTATTATATTATATTGTAATATCGAATATAGAATTTAAAGAAATGAGAGCACTCATTAATTCCTTTGAAAGCTTTGTGTGAGTTTTTTTAGGTTGACTGAAACAAAAGGAGAAACATGAGACTACTTCACAATGTCCTTAAAATATTTATCTCTTGAATAATATAGGCAGTAAAATGTTCATAGTCTATATAAACAAGTTATGGTGATATCCATATAATAATGAGAAAAAATGCCTAATATGATTTTATGTAGACCTATAATAAATGTCCATTAAGGTTCATAAGATGTATAGTCTGTCCTGATATTTAGGAAAACTTAATAGGTTTGAGTGTGAAAGTGTCTGTGTATATACAAAACACATACATGACTGAGAGCTGCTGTTCCACATGTACTCACGAAGACATTAGAGCTGGGTGAAAGTGTCTGTTTATTTAATTTCAGGATTTCGAATATATTCTCTTCAAATTTTCAAATAAATTCCATTTTTAACTATAAGTAAAGCTCTATTAATTTGAATTCCTAATTGTTGCAGTACCCTCCATTTAGATTTAAAATGATTACTTGCGTAGTTTCAGATAAATCATGATTATGTCCATTTTAAAGATGTGACACTAAAGCCTCCAAAGATAACAGAGTTAGTGATCAGAGAAAAAATAGATCTTTTGGGAAATTTTCTCCTCCTCTCTGTTTTACCATCTGACAGTTGATGTTCAGTAAAATTCATCTCTTCGTTACGTATCCTGTCTTTCTCTTCAGCCTGAAAACTCTTTTTTTTTTCCATCTATGCAAATATCTGTAATGTTGATGCCCAGCTGTTCCTATGTATGCCACTTCATTCCCTTAGGTTTTTATAAAAGTTTTCCTTTTAATTAAACCAGAAGATCAGAAAAGAGAATGGAGTTTGTGTTTTATAATTTATTTTCCACTATCAAAGATTCAGAAACATTTGTAACAAAAGTCTTAGACCTCTTAAGCTCCTAATATTATAATGTCTTATGTAATTGTAGTCAAATGAAGATGATTAATATAGGGATAATTTAAATGTTAACCATCAACTCCTTAGGTATGTATTATATTATATTGTAATATCGAATATAGAATTTAAAGAAATGAGAGCACTCATTAATTCCTTTGAAAGCTTTGTGTGAGTTTTTTTAGGTTGACTGAAACAAAAGGAGAAACATGAGACTACTTCACAATGTCCTTAAAATATTTATCTCTTGAATAATATAGGCAGTAAAATGTTCATAGTCTATATAAACAAGTTATGGTGATATCCATATAATAATGAGAAAAAATGCCTAATATGATTTTATGTAGACCTATAATAAATGTCCATTAAGGTTCATAAGATGTATAGTCTGTCCTGATATTTAGGAAAACTTAATAGGTTTGAGTGTGAAAGTGTCTGTGTATATACAAAAACACATACATGACTGAGAGCTGCTGTGTTCCACATGTACTCACGAAGACATTAAGCTGTGTTTTATCTAGAAAATTACTGAAAGGGTAATGAATTCTCACTAGAATCTGCAAGATCTTGGTTCTGATAATCAGATGAGCAGATCTAGATTTTGGGTTAGTAAGAGTTTCAGAGATGTTTAGGCTCAGTAAAACTAACTAGGATTAAACAAAATCAAAGAGAAGGGTATATCATCCAGGACACTTGCATACTCATATCAACTAAGAAAAAAAATTGACCATGACTAACATACTGAATCCTCTTAACTATTTGGGAAGTTCACATAGAATGTCAAATCACAACTAGAAAAGAATTTTAGTTGGATCATCTTAAGCTTTAGTTGGATAGTCCCACATCAAAGACGATCAAGACACATCAAAACAATCACAAGTTGGATAATGCTGAAGATACATTGGCAAAGTCAGGATCATATTTTTTAAGAATTCATGTTATCTCAACCCTTCTGTAAAAAATGTTTTCTTCAGGATGACAGATGCTGTCTATGCCCTGTGAATGTGCCTAGGATCTTACTTATTCAGGAATCCTTACTGACTTCCAACTATAAGCATGTTGGGGGCTCTATTGTGATATGCCTCCCCACACTTGGCAGGCTGGAAATACCAGGGAAATAATATTCCTCAACCCGTGGCTGATAGTCTCTTCTCTGTCCCACATGTTTGATAACTCTGAGATATGTGTGTATGTTTATACTGTTTGCTATGTCTTTCAGTTCAGTTCAGTCACTCAGTTGTGTCCAGCTATTTGCGACCCCATGGACCGCAGCACACGAGGTTTCCCTGTCCTTCATCATCTCTCTGAGCCTGTTCAAACTCATATCCATTGACTCAGTGATGCCATCCAATCATCTTGTCCTCTATTGTCCCCTTCTCCTTTTGCCTTCTATTTTCCCCAGCATCAGGGTCTTTTCCAATGAGTTGGCTCATCCTATCAGGTGGCCAAAGGGCTGGAGCTTCAGCTTCAGCATCAGTCCTGCCAGTGAATATTCAGGATTGATTTCATTTAGGATTGACTGGCTTGATCTCCTTGTAGTCGTAGGGACTCTCAGGAGTCTTTTCCAACACCACAATCCAAAGGCATCAACTCTCCAGTGCTCAGTCTTCTTTATGGTCCA
Source organism: Tragulus kanchil (assembly GCA_022376925.1). Taxonomy (NCBI): domain Eukaryota; kingdom Metazoa; phylum Chordata; class Mammalia; order Artiodactyla; family Tragulidae; genus Tragulus; species Tragulus kanchil. The sequence continues at coordinate 258,758,506 of JAIOJX010000026.1, read as the reverse complement.
GCTCTCACATCCATACGTTGACTATAACGTTGACTGTACAAACTTTTGTCAGCAAAATGATGTTTCTGCTTTTTAATACTGTCTTGGTTTATCATAGCTTTTCTTCCAGGGAGCAAGAGTCTTTTAATTTCGTGGCTGCAGTCAGCATCCACAGTGATTTTGGAGCCCAAGAAAATAAACTGTTTCCATTGCTTGCCCATCTGTTTGCCATGAAGTGATGGATGCAGATCAGCATCCTCTTAACTATTTGGGAAGTTCACATAGAATGTCAAATCACAACTAGAAAAGAATTTTAGTTGGATCATCTTAAGCTTTAGTTGGATAGTCCCACATCAAAGACGATCAAGACACATCAAAACAATCACAAGTTGGATAATGCTGAAGATACATTGGCAAAGTCAGGATCATATTTTTTAAGAATTCATGTTATCTCAACCCTTCTGTAAAAAATGTTTTCTTCAGGATGACAGATGCTGTCTATGCCCTGTGAATGTGCCTAGGATCTTACTTATTCAGGAATCCTTACTGACTTCCAACTATAAGCATGTTGGGGGCTCTATTGTGATATGCCTCCCCACACTTGGCAGGCTGGAAATACCAGGGAAATAATATTCCTCAACCCGTGGCTGATAGTCTCTTCTCTGTCCCACATGTTTGATAACTCTGAGATATGTGTGTATGTTTATACTGTTTGCTATGTCTTTCAGTTCAGTTCAGTCACTCAGTTGTGTCCAGCTATTTGCGACCCCATGGACCGCAGCACACGAGGTTTCCCTGTCCTTCATCATCTCTCTGAGCCTGTTCAAACTCATATCCATTGACTCAGTGATGCCATCCAATCATCTTGTCCTCTATTGTCCCCTTCTCCTTTTGCCTTCTATTTTCCCCAGCATCAGGGTCTTTTCCAATGAGTTGGCTCATCCTATCAGGTGGCCAAAGGGCTGGAGCTTCAGCTTCAGCATCAGTCCTGCCAGTGAATATTCAGGATTGATTTCATTTAGGATTGACTGGCTTGATCTCCTTGTAGTCGTAGGGACTCTCAGGAGTCTTTTCCAACACCACAATCCAAAGGCATCAACTCTCCAGTGCTCAGTCTTCTTTATGGTCCAGCTCTCACATCCATACGTTGACTATAACGTTGACTGTACAAACTTTTGTCAGCAAAATGATGTTTCTGCTTTTTAATACTGTCTTGGTTTATCATAGCTTTTCTTCCAGGGAGCAAGAGTCTTTTAATTTCGTGGCTGCAGTCAGCATCCACAGTGATTTTGGAGCCCAAGAAAATAAAGTCTGTCACTGTTTCCATTGCTTGCCCATCTGTTTGCCATGAAGTGATGGGATGAGATGCCATGATCTTTGTTTTTTGAATGTTGAGTTTTAAGCTGCCTTTTTCACTCTCCTCTTTCACCTTCATCAAGGGACTCTTTAGTTCCTCTTCATTTTCTGCCCTAAGAGTGGTGTCATCTGCTTATCTGAGGTTATTGATATTTCTCCTGGCAGTCTTGATTCCAGCTTGTGCTTCATCCAGACTGGCATTTCACATAATGTACTCTGCACATAAATTAAATAAGCAGGATGACAGTGTATGGTCTTGACATACTCCTGTCCCAATTTGGAACCAGGTCATTGTTCTGTGTTCAGTTCTAACTGTTGCCTTTTGTCCTGCATACACGTTTTGCAGGAAACTTTATCTTAAGGTTTTATCTTGCGGTTAAGTTTCCCTAGTTTCCATGAAGCTCCATTTATTGACTGCCTTCCTGCTCTGTTTCATTCCACAACTTCCTGACCTTGGCCTATGTTTCCCAATTAAAATACTTGCACTTAAATATTTGTTGATAGCCTATTTTTAAACAATCTATGATACCTTGAAAGATGATACATATTTAAATGTATATTTATATGGATACCCAATTGCTTATATTTTTTCAGGTGTTCATTCTGGTCACCTCAATGTGCCATTTGTAAACTTACTGTTTAGAGTAGATTTACTTCTATAAATGTGAGATCCGTTTCAATTTTGCAGATTTTTCCTAAATGAATTCTTAGATAATGACGATTTCCTACTATTCGTTTAGGATCTGGCTTGATCTCCTTGTAGTCGTAGGGACTCTCAGGAGTCTTTTCCAACACCACAATCCAAAGGCATCAACTCTCCAGTGCTCAGTCTTCTTTATGGTCCAGCTCTCACATCCATACGTTGACTATAACGTTGACTGTACAAACTTTTGTCAGCAAAATGATGTTTCTGCTTTTTAATACTGTCTTGGTTTATCATAGCTTTTCTTCCAGGGAGCAAGAGTCTTTTAATTTCGTGGCTGCAGTCAGCATCCACAGTGATTTTGGAGCCCAAGAAAATAAAGTCTGTCACTGTTTCCATTGCTTGCCCATCTGTTTGCCATGAAGTGATGGGATGAGATGCCATGATCTTTGTTTTTTGAATGTTGAGTTTTAAGCTGCCTTTTTCACTCTCCTCTTTCACCTTCATCAAGGGACTCTTTAGTTCCTCTTCATTTTCTGCCCTAAGAGTGGTGTCATCTGCTTATCTGAGGTTATTGATATTTCTCCTGGCAGTCTTGATTCCAGCTTGTGCTTCATCCAGACTGGCATTTCACATAATGTACTCTGCACATAAATTAAATAAGCAGGATGACAGTGTATGGTCTTGACATACTCCTGTCCCAATTTGGAACCAGGTCATTGTTCTGTGTTCAGTTCTAACTGTTGCCTTTTGTCCTGCATACACGTTTTGCAGGAAACTTTATCTTAAGGTTTTATCTTGCGGTTAAGTTTCCCTAGTTTCCATGAAGCTCCATTTATTGACTGCCTTCCTGCTCTGTTTCATTCCACAACTTCCTGACCTTGGCGCCTATGTTTCCCAATTAAAATACTTGCACTTAAATATTTGTTGATAGCCTATTTTTAAACAATCTATGATACCTTGAAAGATGATACATATTTAAATGTATATTTATATGGATACCCAATTGCTTATATTTTTTCAGGTGTTCATTCTGGTCACCTCAATGTGCCATTTGTAAACTTACTGTTTAGAGTAGATTTACTTCTATAAATGTGAGATCCGTTTCAATTTTGCAGATTTTTCCTAAATGAATTCTTAGATAATGACATTCATTCTAATTCTGATAAAAATTTCCTACTATTCGTTTAGGATTACTGCATCTCTGTTATTTTTCCACACTCAGAATCCCAGCTGTGGTTCCACTTCCAGGAGGAAGAGGAGTGACTTATTTTATGTTGTTTCTTTGGTAGCAGCTTTCAAGTAGCTTTCTACTCAGTACACATGTTAACTACAACATAAACCTTCATCAAGTGGGTCTCCCTCAATATTTTACTTCTTCAGTGTTTTTTTTCCTTATGTCCTAATAATTGATCTTGTGTTCTTTAATGTTTTTCATTAAAACCCAGAGATTCTGGCCTCCCAACTCCAAATCCTCAAATCTCTTCTTTCCTTCTTAACAATTACCCATTTTGCCTTTATTAATCCTATAGTCATTTCAATACTTTTCCTCAATCACTTTATGAAATACAGGAAGTATAAATAAAAGTAATTTGTAAGACAAGTGTATTAGTTTTCTTTAAACAAACAAATGATAGCAGAAATGTTGGGTTTTAATACATAGTTTTGTTTAATAGCATTAACTAAGTAATGTTAATGTTTCTTTGTGTGCTTAGTTATTCATTAATGTCTGTTTGTGACCCATTGGATTGCAGCCCGTCAGACTCCACTATCTGTGGGACTTTTCATGCAAGAATGCTGGAGTAGGTTGCCATTTCCTTCTCCAGGGCATGTTTCTTTAGGAGTTTATACATCTACCTTGATTGTATTGATAAACTACTTCCTTGGATGAAGCTGTTGTAAACTTTTTTATTTGAGTCTGCAGTGCTCAGAACAATAGCATTAACCAAGGTGCTATGTTTAACAATTCCCATTCATCTTGGTGGGAAATTATTTTTAAATTTACTTGTAACCATTTAGAGATTTGCCCTTCTAGGTCACTTGTCCAATATGCCAGTATTCTGCTTGAAGAATTGAAGCTTAATTATAAGTCTTCTTGATATTAATCTTCCTCATATAATGTCGAGTCCCTAGTCTCAGGAGAAAGACTTTCTCTTTTTTTATTATTAATTTTTATTTTACTTTTATAGAGTTTTATTGTTTACTGCCATACATAAACCTGAATCAGCCATAGGTATACATATGTCCCCTCCCACTTGAATTTCCCTCCCATCTCCCTCCCCATCCCACCCCTCTATGTTGTTGCATAGCCCCTGTGTAAGTTCCCTTAGTCTTATAGCACATTCACATTGGTTGTCTATTTTATGTATGACCATGTATGTTTTCCTGTTACTGTTTCCATCCATCTTGCCCATTCCTCCCACCCCGCAATGTCCATAAGTCTGTTCTCTACATCTGTTTTTCCGTTGGTGCTCTGCATATACATTTATTGGTACCATCTTTCTAGATTCCATATATATATGTTAGTAGAAAGACTTTCTGATTGGCTACTTTAGAAGACTAATGACAAAATTGTTGAAGAATAAAAATAATCATCAATAATATTTCAGCGATTATTTAGAACATTATATACTTATTTCTGGCAACTGCCTTATTTTTATAAAGCAAATAAATGATAAAATTCTACCTTATTCTTGACAAAAACTCATAAAAATAGCTGTCATCTTCGTTACACATACACTCACGCACATACACATTCTTGCTTCTGCATGAGTAAAAGAGTAGAAATCTTTTCTTCACCTCAGGAACTGTACTGGTTATCACCATTGCCCAAAGAAGTTAGTCAAGAGAGTGAAATTCTAGATACAAATATGGGATGGAAGTGACATTATTATAATTAGTGAATACATAGAGATATTAAAATAGCTAATATAAAAACCAGTGTTCAATCTTCTGTTTATTATCCATAGACTTATTACAAAAGTTGAAAACATTTTAAATAACATTTTTTTACCTTATCATGTACTATCAGCATAGCTTATTTTAGACAGTGTTATAAGTGCCTTATGTTTAGGTTGATTTAATTTGTATCACCTCTATCTACACCCTAAAGGGAATTTGTTATATCTCTTCCTTTGATCCATTTTTCTGGAGCTAACTATATGTTTGCAAATAATATGTTTTATAGATCTATTTTATGATTGATCTTTCTTAGATGTTATTTATTATTATATGCTATAATGGATTATGATTACTTATAATACCCTTACTTTCTTTCCTAAATTCTGCCACTTTCAGTATGTCACTATTTTTGGTACGAGTGTTCCACTACAATTTTAAACAGTATATACTTATATTTGTATAAGTATGTGCTTATGTGTGTTCATTCAACAGTAGCAGTATACATTGAGTTTCTTAAGAAGTTATTACCTGCCATGGTCACACTATCCTTAACTTCTTACATTTGCAGTTCAGTCATCTGTTCACATATTTTACATTGCAAAGTCTGATGCTACTTAAATGTACCAGTGCAGGAGAAATGGTTAGATCTCTGGATCAGGAAGATCCTCTGGAGTAGGAAATATCAACCCATACCAGTATTCTTGCTTATAAATCCCATGGGCAGAGGAACCTGGTGGGCTAGTCTGTGTGGTTACAAAAGAGTCAGATATGACTTAGGGCCTACAACAACGAGAACATAAACCACTTTATGTAGAATTACTTACATAGGTGCACATATACATGTGTATTGTATTATTACTAGCAGGATATTCTACCATACTGACACTGATTATTTCTAATAGTGGTATTTTACAAGACTTTTCTTGGTAATTTGAGAGAAATGATTAAACAATTTTTTTTTACTTCAGACTTTATCAATTTGATTTCTAGAGGTTTGGTTTGAGTCTTTTTAAATATAATCCATATATCTATTTAGCATGTTTGATCTTTCTTAGAAATATTTTTGTATATATGGAACACAGATTTAGTATTTCTAAAATACCTTTGTATAATGATTATATACCCTGTGTCATTTCAAAGGCAGTTTTGGTTGGCTGTTTTTCCTTTTTTAATTACTCAATTATTTTTATTTTGTTTTTTGCTTTTACAGAGTTTTGTTGTTTATAGATACGCATAATCCCAGATTAGTCATATATATATAACTGAGCCCTCCCTCCTGTGCCCTCCTCCCAGTACCCCCCATCCCACCCTCCAGGCCATCACATAGCCCCCATGTAAGAGCCCTTAGTCCCACAATGCATTAACAATAGTTATCTCTTTTACATATGATAGTATAGGTTTCCATATTACTCTTTCCATACCTCTCACTCACTCTTCCCTCCCCGCAATGTTCGTAAGTCTGTTCTCTGTCTGTTTCTCCATCGCTGCTCTGTGTATGTATTTATCAGTATAATCTTACTAGATTCTGTATATATGTTTTAGTATACTGTATTTGTCCTTCTCCTTTTGACTTACTTCACTTTGTATAATAGGTTCTAGATTTATCCACCTTATTAGGACAGATACTTTGCATTTGTTTTATGGCCGAGATTATGTCAACTTCTTACTTTGCAGTTCAGTCATCTGTTCACATATTTTACATTGCAAAGTCTGATGCTACTTAAATGTACCAGTGCAGGAGAAATGGTTAGATCTCTGGATCAGGAAGATCCTCTGGAGTAGGAAATATCAACCCATACCAGTATTCTTGCTTATAAATCCCATGGGCAGAGGAACCTGGTGGGCTAGTCTGTGTGGTTACAAAAGAGTCAGATATGACTTAGGGCCTACAACAACGAGAACATAAACCACTTTATGTAGAATTACTTACATAGGTGCACATATACATGTGTATTGTATTATTACTAGCAGGATATTCTACCATACTGACACTGATTATTTCTAATAGTGGTATTTTACAAGACTTTTCTTGGTAATTTGAGAGAAATGATTAAACAATTTTTTTTTACTTCAGACTTTATCAATTTGATTTCTAGAGGTTTGGTTTGAGTCTTTTTAAATATAATCCATATATCTATTTAGCATGTTTGATCTTTCTTAGAAATATTTTTGTATATATGGAACACAGATTTAGTATTTCTAAAATACCTTTGTATAATGATTATATACCCTGTGTCATTTCAAAGGCAGTTTTGGTTGGCTGTTTTTCCTTTTTTTTAATTACTCAATTATTTTTATTTTGTTTTTTGCTTTTACAGAGTTTTGTTGTTTATAGATACGCATAATCCCAGATTAGTCATATATATATAACTGAGCCCTCCCTCCTGTGCCCTCCTCCCAGTACCCCCCATCCCACCCTCCAGGCCATCACATAGCCCCCATGTAAGAGCCCTTAGTCCCACAATGCATTAACAATAGTTATCTCTTTTACATATGATAGTATAGGTTTCCATATTACTCTTTCCATACCTCTCACTCACTCTTCCCTCCCCGCAATGTTCGTAAGTCTGTTCTCTGTCTGTTTCTCCATCGCTGCTCTGTGTATGTATTTATCAGTATAATCTTACTAGATTCTGTATATATGTTTTAGTATACTGTATTTGTCCTTCTCCTTTTGACTTACTTCACTTTGTATAATAGGTTCTAGATTTATCCACCTTATTAGGACTGATACTTCTGCATTTGTTTTTATGGCCGAGAAGTGTTCCATTGTATATAGATAGGTACCATAGCTTCTTATCCTTTCATTCATTGTTGGACACCTAGGTCGCCTCCATGTTCTAGCTATTGAATAGAGTGCTGCAGTGAACATTGGGGTACAGATGTCTCTTTCAATTTTGATTTCATCAGGGTATAAGCCTAATAGTAGAATTGCTGGGTCATATGGTGTTTCTTAGTTTTTTGAGGAGTCTCCATACTGTCTTCCATAGTGGTTGTATCAATTTACATTCCCACCAACAGTGCAAGAGTGTTCCCTTTTCTCTGCACCCTCTCCAGCATTTACTGTCTGCAGATTTGTTGATGATGGCCATTCTGACGGGTGTGAGGTGATATCTCATTGTAGTTTTGATTTGCATTTCTCTAGCAATAAGTGATGTTGAGCATCTTTTTATGTGTTTTTCGGCCATCCGTATGTCTTCTTTGGAGAGATGACTGATTTTTATGCTTATTATGTTCTGTTTCTATTCTTTGAACACCTGGTAATTTGTTATTGAATATATGGAAGATACTGTAATTTTTGCCTTTTGTGTGATATTTGCACATACATGTGTATAAATACATAATGTATATGTTACATATATAAATGTATATTTATATATTCTATATAACATATAATATGTTATATTTATATAGGCATAAAATATACATGTATGCATATTTTACCTTTTGTTAAAGGTATATATATATATATATATATATGTATCACATAAAGGGTAAATAAATATCAAAATATCTGCCAACTTTCATATATATATATATATATATATATATATTTCTTTCAGCTTGCTTAGACTTTGTCATGAAATGTAATTATTAGAAACAGTTTGATCCTTTTAGCTATTGCCTTAATCTTTGTAGATAGGACTAAGAGAGGTATGGTATTAGCATAATAACTAATGACATCAAAGCACATATTGTTGATACAAGAAATGTCTTTGAACAGATTATATGAGTCTGAGGACCTTAAGCTCAAGTGTCTCCATCATAGAGAAGAATATCAGTTTCTTGACAAAAAGGATCCCTCTTGATGTCTATGATATTCACAATGGTGGTCAATAGATCCTTTATGTTTTCCACTATTTCCATGGACTCCACACCACTGTCCTACTTCTCATCTTTGTCAATCATGGCAGAGGTCATGTTCAAGTGGTTTCACTAGAGGTTATCATTTACCTACAAGAGCTAAGGAAACAGTTGCTTCAAATCAGAGACATTATTCTTCATCCACTTTGTGATAGCTGACTTTATATACAGGTTTTTCACTGGGCTGTCAACAAGGCTTGAGTGTCAGAAACATGTCTGATAGGGGTTGTGTGATCCATGTCTGCTGGGCATAACACACTTGCAGTAAGTTTGGTCAAGAGTAGGACTTAGCTATTATTTTTCTGAATCTGCCAGCCTGGAGCAAATACAGCATCTTAGTTGGCTGTGGCAGTCTTGTAGGCATTAATCATGAATAGAAGCTCCAATAGATTGTCATTGGTTTTCCAGAACCATTGTGAACATTATAAACATCTTCCTCTCTGTTCAGACCCTCACCTGTTTCCATACTTATCTCCTAGTTGCTGAATTCTTCAGTAAACACTTTGGCTAATTTCATTCCAAGGCAGCAGACAATTTTCCGAAATGAGTTCTAGTAGCAGCTACGCATAAAGCGTTTGATATTTGGCATCTTGTTCATCTTCTCTGGCACCGTTTCACTCAGGTGACACAGTTTTTAATGCAGACAAAACCAGAGTCACACAGTGTGCTGAATTATTAATTGCTTTATGCTGTTACTCCACCATTTTCCATTGTTTATGTATTGACTGTGTAATTATTGTTCACTGTATTCATGAAGCATATGACTGTATCTTTTTTGCTTCAATTTTTAAAAATATTTTGAATTAATTTTAGTCTTAGAGAAAAGTTACAGAAAAATGAATGAGGAATCTTTGTGCACCATTTACTCAGCTATCTTGTTGTTACGATCTTGCATATTCATAGTGTAATCATCAAAACTAAGAAATTAACATTGATATATTATTCAGATATTCTATCTTTACTTGACAGATTAAAAATGAGTCTGAGGACCTTAAGCTCAAGTGTCTCCATCATAGAGAAGAATATCAGTTTCTTGACAAAAAGGATCCCTCTTGATGTCTATGATATTCACAATGGTGGTCAATAGATCCTTTATGTTTTCCACTATTTCCATGGACTCCACACCACTGTCCTACTTCTCATCTTTGTCAATCATGGCAGAGGTCATGTTCAAGTGGTTTCACTAGAGGTTATCATTTACCTACAAGAGCTAAGGAAACAGTTGCTTCAAATCAGAGACATTATTCTTCATCCACTTTGTGATAGCTGACTTTATATACAGGTTTTTCACTGGGCTGTCAACAAGGCTTGAGTGTCAGAAACATGTCTGATAGGGGTTGTGTGATCCATGTCTGCTGGGCATAACACACTTGCAGTAAGTTTGGTCAAGAGTAGGACTTAGCTATTATTTTTCTGAATCTGCCAGCCTGGAGCAAATACAGCATCTTAGTTGGCTGTGGCAGTCTTGTAGGCATTAATCATGAATAGAAGCTCCAATAGATTGTCATTGGTTTTCCAGAACCATTGTGAACATTATAAACATCTTCCTCTCTGTTCAGACCCTCACCTGTTTCCATACTTATCTCCTAGTTGCTGAATTCTTCAGTAAACACTTTGGCTAATTTCATTCCAAGGCAGCAGACAATTTTCCGAAATGAGTTCTAGTAGCAGCTACGCATAAAGCGTTTGATATTTGGCATCTTGTTCATCTTCTCTGGCACCGTTTCACTCAGGTGACACAGTTTTTAATGCAGACAAAACCAGAGTCACACAGTGTGCTGAATTATTAATTGCTTTATGCTGTTACTCCACCATTTTCCATTGTTTATGTATTGACTGTGTAATTATTGTTCACTGTATTCATGAAGCATATGACTGTATCTTTTTTGCTTCAATTTTTAAAAATATTTTGAATTAATTTTAGTCTTAGAGAAAAGTTACAGAAAAATGAATGAGGAATCTTTGTGCACCATTTACTCAGCTATCTTGTTGTTACGATCTTGCATATTCATAGTGTAATCATCAAAACTAAGAAATTAACATTGATATATTATTCAGATATTCTATCTTTATTAAAAATTTTGTCATACATTTAAAACATACCAAAGAATTACTTGATGCAAATTTAAGGACTTCCAATTAATGACAGTGTAAATTTTCTGAAATTTCCTCTCTCTTTTTCCTTAGAAGTCTGTTTCCTTTATCTCCCACTTGGACTAAATTCTCTATAGATCTTGGCACAGGGCTTCCCAGGTAGCACAGTGTTAATGAATCCACCTGCCAATGTAGGAGATTCAAGAGACTCTAGTTCAATCTCTGGAGGAGGACATGGCAACCCACTTTAGTATTCTTGCTGGAGAATCCCATGGACAGAGGAGCCTGGTGGGCTACAGTCCTTGGGGACATGACTGAGCAACTGAGTGTGCACACACATACACACACACACACACAGTTTTGGGCACATCTGTCACCTTGCAACTTCTCTTTATTGCTTTCCAAATTTTGCCTATTCCAGGCTATTAAATTATCCCTTTTTTATATTTTCACCTTTATTTAGGTAGGACAGGTCTTAAATGATGTCAGAAGAAAAAGAGTGTCAAAGATAAACTAATCTTTCATGTCTGAGCCTATAATTATTTCTAACCTCACATTTGAATTATAAATTTGACTGATTATACAATTCTAAGTTGGTATATATTTCCCATATAATAGTCAAGTTTTATTTTATTTCATCCAATATCTGTTGAAGGTGATGACATTCTGATTTTCATTAAGAATGCTGTATTTTTGGTTTTTTTTCCTGGAAGTGCTTAATTTTTTTTTCCCTTTATTTTAAAGATTTTACAGAGTTTTGTTGTTCACCAACATGTATGTTCCCAGATCATTCATATGCGTATCCCTGGACCCTCCCCCAACCCAATTCCCCCCCTCCCATCCCTCCAGACCATCGCCCCAAGTGGTTGTAGGTACTCCTATTCCCCTAGCACAATGACAACAGCTACCTTTTCCACACATGACAGTATAGATTTCCATGCTACTCCCTCCATGCCTCCCTCCCACTGTTCGGTCTCCACAATGTCCCTATGTCTACTCTCTGTTTTTTCATGAGTTCACTGCGTGGGATACTAACTCATATATATGGGATCTAGTAAGATGGTCGTGCTTAATTTTTTTACTCTCCATTTATAAAGTTGATAATTATATGTCAAATTCTGTTTCTTTTTCTTTTTTTTAATTGGTGCTGGATACTTTAATGGCTTGTGCCCTTTGGCTATGAAAAATTCTCGGTAAATTGTTATTTAGTCATTTCTTATTTTTATTGCTATTCATTTCTGGAATCCATAATAACATCCTTATAGAGTTCCTGGATTAACCTTCTACATCTTTAAATTATTTTTTCTCATATTTTATGATTTTCTGTTTTTGTTCAGCTTCTTGACTGGTAATGTCAAGAAGTTTTTCCTTGAACCCATCTATAAAATTTTAAGAAATTTTTGTAAACAGACTTTTGCTCCCTTAAGTGTGTCTCCCTTTTCCTCTATGATTTCTTTACTTCTCATAGCATCATGTCCTTTTATAATGATTGCAATAGCTTCTTAAATCTTCCTGATTGCATTACGTAGAGCTCAAAGGAAAATCTTATATCCATTGAGCGATCTCTGTTTTCCTTATAGTTCATTCTGTAGAATTTCATCAAATATCTGGTGATGCTTAGTGGAATATTCATATTTAAGAATGCCATTTCCTTTTTTAGGGGATCTTCCTGATCTAGGGATTGAACCCACATCTTCTTAGCAGGCAGATCCTTTACTACAGAGGCCCCTGGGAAATCCTAAAATTTTATATGGTATCATCTCAGTTAGATCCTGAGAGTGAAAAGATCATTGTGTACAACAGATCAACCCTCTTGATACAAAAATCATTGATTTATAGTTCAAAAGTATTAACCCTGCTACACAAAGTTAAAGAGCTTGAGTATAAAGGAAAATAAAAGGGAAACCTTTGGAATATGTGGTGCCTCTAGTTGTAACGAACCCGCCTGCCAGTGCCGGTAGACACTGGAAACAAGGGTTCAGTCCCGGGTCTAGATGATCCCCTAGAGGAGGGCAGAGCAACTCGCTCCAGTATTCTTGCCTGCAGAATCCCTCCCACTGTTCGGTCTCCACAATGTCCCTATGTCTACTCTCTGTTTTTTCATGAGTTCACTGCGTGGGATACTAACTCATATATATGGGATCTAGTAAGATGGTCGTGCTTAATTTTTTTACTCTCCATTTATAAAGTTGATAATTATATGTCAAATTCTGTTTCTTTTTCTTTTTTTTAATTGGTGCTGGATACTTTAATGGCTTGTGCCCTTTGGCTATGAAAAATTCTCGGTAAATTGTTATTTAGTCATTTCTTATTTTTATTGCTATTCATTTCTGGAATCCATAATAACATCCTTATAGAGTTCCTGGATTAACCTTCTACATCTTTAAATTATTTTTTCTCATATTTTATGATTTTCTGTTTTTGTTCAGCTTCTTGACTGGTAATGTCAAGAAGTTTTTCCTTGAACCCATCTATAAAATTTTAAGAAATTTTTGTAAACAGACTTTTGCTCCCTTAAGTGTGTCTCCCTTTTCCTCTATGATTTCTTTACTTCTCATAGCATCATGTCCTTTTATAATGATTGCAATAGCTTCTTAAATCTTCCTGATTGCATTACGTAGAGCTCAAAGGAAAATCTTATATCCATTGAGCGATCTCTGTTTTCCTTATAGTTCATTCTGTAGAATTTCATCAAATATCTGGTGATGCTTAGTGGAATATTCATATTTAAGAATGCCATTTCCTTTTTTAGGGGATCTTCCTGATCTAGGGATTGAACCCACATCTTCTTAGCAGGCAGATCCTTTACTACAGAGGCCCCTGGGAAATCCTAAAATTTTATATGGTATCATCTCAGTTAGATCCTGGAGAGTGAAAAGATCATTGTGTACAACAGATCAACCCTCTTGATACAAAAATCATTGATTTATAGTTCAAAAGTATTAACCCTGCTACACAAAGTTAAAGAGATTGAGTATAAAGGAAAATAAAAAGGGAAACCTTTGGAATATGTGGTGCCTCTAGTTGTAACGAACCTGCCTGCCAGTGCAGGTAGACACTGGAAACAAGGGTTCAGTCCCGGGTCTAGATGATCCCCTAGAGGAGGGCAGAGCAACTCGCTCCAGTATTCTTGCCTGCAGAATCCCATAGATAGAGAAGTCTGGTGGGCTATAGTCCATGGGGTCATTAAGTGTTGGATATGACTGAAGTGGTTCTAGCATGCAGCATGTACAAGAAAAAATGATAACATTCGAGTAGCAGTGAGCACAGATATAAAGGGATGAATTCCAGACATTTGGGAGCTAGAATAGACAGGATTTGTGGTAAAGAGCCTGCCTGCCAATAAAGGAGACATGAAACATGAGTTCAATCCCTGGGTTGGGAAGATTCCCTGGAGAAGAAAATGGCAACCCACTCCAGAATTCCTGCCTGGAGAATCCTGTGGACAGAGGAGCCTGGCAGGCTATCATTCATAGGGTCATAAAGAGTTGGACATGACAGTAGTGACTTAGCATGCACAGTGACAGATTAGATGAAAGAGTGTGTTAGTTTGCTTGTGCTACCATAACAGATTACCATAAATTTGGCAATTAACACAACATTCATTTATTATCTCACAGTTCTGAGTATCAGAATTCCAGGAGGCTCAGCTGGGTTCTTTGCTTCTAGTCTCACAAAAGCTGAAATCAAGGTGTTGGCAGGACTGGAAGCTCTGGGAGAGAATTCTTTTCAGGCTCATCCAGGTTATTCAGTGAATTTAGTTCCACATAGCTGTAGGACAAACATCCCTGATTTTTTTTTTTTTTTTTTGGTCTGACTGTCATCTAGGGGTGGCCCTGACTTCCTAGAGCCTCCCTTTGGTCCTTATACATACCTCCCTATATCTCAGACCCAGCAGCAGCATATTAGATTCTTCTTATACCGCCTTATCACTCTGTTGGACTTCTCTGCCCTCCACTTCCACCTTTAAGGGCATATGTGATTATGTTGGTTTTACCTAGAATCAGTATTTTTTTTTTTTTTTTTAGAATCCCTATTTTAAAATCAGTTCATGGTTTTCCCTGGTGGTCTAGTGAGTAGAGAATCTTCTTTGCAGTGCAAAGGGTACTGGTTTGATCCCTGGCCCGGGAAGATCCCACGTGCTGTGGAGTGGCTAGACCAGTATGTCCGATTAGGAGCCAGTGCTCTGGAGTGCATGCACCCGGAGCCAGTGCTCTGCAATGAGAGAGGTCACTGCAATGGGAGGCCCACACATGCCAAAGAATAAAAGATGGATGAAAATAAATATAAAAATAAAATAGGCATGATCGGGGGTGGGGGGGAACCCACTTCATTATTAAACCTTAGTATGTCTTTGGAATCCTTTAGGGATGAATTCCAGACATTTGGGAGCTAGAATAGACAGGATTTGTGGTAAAGAGCCTGCCTGCCAATAAAGGAGACATGAAACATGAGTTCAATCCCTGGGTTGGGAAGATTCCCTGGAGAAGAAAATGGCAACCCACTCCAGAATTCCTGCCTGGAGAATCCTGTGGACAGAGGAGCCTGGCAGGCTATCATTCATAGGGTCATAAAGAGTTGGACATGACAGTAGTGACTTAGCATGCACAGTGACAGATTAGATGAAAGAGTGTGTTAGTTTGCTTGTGCTACCATAACAGATTACCATAAATTTGGCAATTAACACAACATTCATTTATTATCTCACAGTTCTGAGTATCAGAATTCCAGGAGGCTCAGCTGGGTTCTTTGCTTCTAGTCTCACAAAAGCTGAAATCAAGGTGTTGGCAGGACTGGAAGCTCTGGGAGAGAATTCTTTTCAGGCTCATCCAGGTTATTCAGTGAATTTAGTTCCACATAGCTGTAGGACAAACATCCCTGATTTTTTTTTTTTTTTTTTGGTCTGACTGTCATCTAGGGGTGGCCCTGACTTCCTAGAGCCTCCCTTTGGTCCTTATACATACCTCCCTATATCTCAGACCCAGCAGCAGCATATTAGATTCTTCTTATACCGCCTTATCACTCTGTTGGACTTCTCTGCCCTCCACTTCCACCTTTAAGGGCATATGTGATTATGTTGGTTTTACCTAGAATCAGTATTTTTTTTTTTTTTTTTAGAATCCCTATTTTAAAATCAGTTCATGGTTTTCCCTGGTGGTCTAGTGAGTAGAGAATCTTCTTTGCAGTGCAAAGGGTACTGGTTTGATCCCTGGCCCGGGAAGATCCCACGTGCTGTGGAGTGGCTAGACCAGTATGTCCGATTAGGAGCCAGTGCTCTGGAGTGCATGCACCCGGAGCCAGTGCTCTGCAATGAGAGAGGTCACTGCAATGGGAGGCCCACACATGCCAAAGAATAAAAGATGGATGAAAATAAATATAAAAATAAAATAGGCATGATCGGGGGTGGGGGGGAACCCACTTCATTATTAAACCTTAGTATGTCTTTGGAATCCCTTTGGAATTCAAGAATATTCCTCTCTTTGTCTCTCTCCCTCCCTCCCTCTCTCTGTCTTTCTGTTTGTATGTCTGTAAATTAGCATTCTGTCCATAGATGTTTCTGTAAACCCTGTAAAACAACATAATCTTGTTGGCTTTGAGAATGACTGAATAAACTGCTTTCTGTAAACCAGATATTATATTTGGTAAACATATAAAAAAAGCTTGTGCTTTCTTGAAAAATAGTACCTTTACTTTTCACAGAGAAAGAATCTAGCCAAGAAACCTGCCCCATGCCATGACACAGCCCTCTGTGTGGACATGAGATTGCTCTCTGCTAGATGTTTTTAACAGGGCTAATTAAGTTCATTCACAAATCCTCTTTATTAAAGATTTCACACTGAAATATCTCTAAACATGCAACAGGACTCTATTATTGAAAAGTCTTTGTTTCTAATCACAATACCAGGGTGATAATTAAAGACATTATAAAGTGCCCTCATGTGGATAAGGATTAAAACATTCTCACTATTTGCTAAAACCCTGCAAGGGGACATATTTGGGTAGAAGCAGTCCATCAGCATAGATCCTAGAAATAATTTTTTTTTGTATTCTGAAGTCCAATTTTTTTGGTTGCTGTTAATGCCATTCAGAATATAAATGCAGATTATGTGATCGAAACTTCCTTTGGATAACCCATCTGTTTTAAATTACTAACTTATTTCTCAGAATAAAAATCAATCCTTCAGGTGTTTGAGCCAATTCTTATATTGCTATTATTTTTAAAAATGCTGTGCATGTGGTGCATAGGCTGTGTTAAAACACTTCTCTTGGGAGAGCTGTCTTTGAAAAAATAGTATGTTAGAATACATGAATATATTACAAAACCATTTCTGAAAGATTAAGAGTTAGAAAAGTAGGGTATATTTCCTTTAAATCTGTGTTTTTTAAAATTTTACATATATATTTAAAATTTTCCTTTTCTTCATCTTTTTAATAGAGAAATTTTGTTTTGGTACCCAAGAGTTTCAGACCAGTCATTTTCTCCTGTTTTCTGTGAGGTCAGTTCAAAAGTGCATTAGCAGTATATGTGAATTCAGTCAGGGAATTGAGATGTGAAGTTTTGAACATATTTCTCCAAAGATAAACTCTTCAAATGATGACTATGAAAGTAATTTATTCCAGCCAAACACCATTCCACATATTGTTAACAGTGCTGTGTGCTTCAACTCATTTAACCGCTTTTTAATTCAGTAGTTATTCAGATTTAATAGAGCCATTTCTTCATCATTTTGCATTTAGTGATAAGTGGTGCCAGAATTTATGATAAATTAAACTGCAAAGGACCATGTTAAAGTTATCTTAAGGGTTTCACATAAAAGAAATCTGCACCTATTTTGTTCAGAACAGCCACCTGAAAGTTCACGTGGCGAAAAGAGCTTCTTACTGGGCATAAACTATGAGATCTTTTTGAAAGTTAAGTTTTAATTATACTTTTCCCTCACCACTTACCAATGGCAGTGGCCATCCAGCTGGGGGACTGGCAAGGCAGATGCTTTAAACTAGGGGTTCATTTCTTGTTCAGGGTGATAATTAAAGACATTATAAAGTGCCCTCATGTGGATAAGGATTAAAACATTCTCACTATTTGCTAAAACCCTGCAAGGGGACATATTTGGGTAGAAGCAGTCCATCAGCATAGATCCTAGAAAAAATTTTTTTTGTATTCTGAAGTCCAATTTTTTTGGTTGCTGTTAATGCCATTCAGAATATAAATGCAGATTATGTGATCGAAACTTCCTTTGGATAACCCATCTGTTTTAAATTACTAACTTATTTCTCAGAATAAAAATCAATCCTTCAGGTGTTTGAGCCAATTCTTATATTGCTATTATTTTTAAAAATGCTGTGCATGTGGTGCATAGGCTGTGTTAAAACACTTCTCTTGGGAGAGCTGTCTTTGAAAAAATAGTATGTTAGAATACATGAATATATTACAAAACCATTTCTGAAAGATTAAGAGTTAGAAAAGTAGGGTATATTTCCTTTAAATCTGTGTTTTTTAAAATTTTACATATATATTTAAAATTTTCCTTTTCTTCATCTTTTTAATAGAGAAATTTTGTTTTGGTACCCAAGAGTTTCAGACCAGTCATTTTCTCCTGTTTTCTGTGAGGTCAGTTCAAAAGTGCATTAGCAGTATATGTGAATTCAGTCAGGGAATTGAGATGTGAAGTTTTGAACATATTTCTCCAAAGATAAACTCTTCAAATGATGACTATGAAAGTAATTTATTCCAGCCAAACACCATTCCACATATTGTTAACAGTGCTGTGTGCTTCAACTCATTTAACCGCTTTTTAATTCAGTAGTTATTCAGATTTAATAGAGCCATTTCTTCATCATTTTGCATTTAGTGATAAGTGGTGCCAGAATTTATGATAAATTAAACTGCAAAGGACCATGTTAAAGTTATCTTAAGGGTTTCACATAAAAGAAATCTGCACCTATTTTGTTCAGAACAGCCACCTGAAAGTTCACGTGGCGAAAAGAGCTTCTTACTGGGCATAAACTATGAGATCTTTTTGAAAGTTAAGTTTTAATTATACTTTTCCCTCACCACTTACCAATGGCAGTGGCCATCCAGCTGGGGGACTGGCAAGGCAGATGCTTTAAACTAGGGGTTCTTTCTTGTTTTAATATTGATTTAACAAGTGGAAGAACATTCATGTAGAACTTTGATGAATATCCTTACCTAACAAGCCACCAGATACAGGGGGCAACTTTTAAAAAGTTTGGAGAAGAGATGAGGCATCAAGGGATGATGGAAGAGATAAATTGGGGTGGGCCAAGTGGTGGGAAAGAGGGGAGTTGAAGTTGGACAGCCCTGCCAATTACTAGCCCTATTATCCTTTCTCCTTCCTGCTAATGCACTGGCTTAACAGCTACCACACAGGGAGATGAGGAGCGGAATCACAGGGCCTCTTCCTTTCCCTCCTTTCCATAGGCACATTTTGAAAATGAAAAAAAGATATGATTCCTTGACTAAAGTATCAGAAATGGTTTGCAGCCATTAACTCAACCATTTTCCAGACATGCTCAAATGCATAAACTAGCTTAATTAGGTTTTTTTCCTCCCTGCTCATCTCTTCTCCCAGACAGGCAAGCCAGGATGGTTTGTCAGGACAGAGATCAGGACAAAACTATGCAAATGAAAAATTCTGTCCTTAAGGTTAAATACCTCTAGGTCACTCTTGACAACTAATGAGAGACCAGGGAGAACTTGCCCTCAAATACATTCATTTGCACTGGAAGATAGACTTTGGCTCCAAAAATAATCATGAATAAGGTAACATGTGTCCACCATTCTGTAGGCAAAACAGTACTAAGGGAGCGAGGGGCACCACATACATTTATTTATTTGTGAAAAACAAATTCTGACCATTCACATTTGAATTTTCTGAGTTAGAATTTGCCTATTACCTCATGATTGTTTGTTTGCTATTACTGGATTCATCCAGATAGCACCATTTATGGAGAATCTGTTATGAGAGATGTTTGGTATACTGTGTGAAAGACAAGGTCTCAGCAGAGATGCACCTTCTCTCCTGTGTAATAATAAATGCAGTAAAGG
The DNA here is from genome assembly GCA_022376925.1 of Tragulus kanchil. Classification (NCBI taxonomy): domain Eukaryota; kingdom Metazoa; phylum Chordata; class Mammalia; order Artiodactyla; family Tragulidae; genus Tragulus; species Tragulus kanchil. The sequence goes on along the minus strand of JAIOJX010000026.1, from coordinate 258,738,599 downwards.
AAATTCTGTCATCCAGCTGGAAGAATCAGTTATAAACTGGCTTGGTGTTGAGTTACTGAAAATAGCATTTACTTAATGTCTTAAAGGAAAGTCTACATCCTTTTGATAAACAACATAAAACCCCATGCTTATGCCCTACTTCTGATCTGCCACTGTTCTTACCACCAGAATTTGTGCATACATTTGTGGGTGTGCATGTTTGAGTAGATTCATCTCCATCCATTGCTCTTCTATATAGTTTGGGCAATAATTATTAAGTGCTACTGCTGTGCTAGGCACTGTGCTAAGCACTTTATATATCTCTTTCTGTTTAATAAATGAAAAAGAATGATGGATTAAGAACCAGGATGTCCTGATCACAAAATTAGATGTAAGGTACTTCACATTTCTACTTTGCCTTCAAAATGAGGGAGCTCACTCTAACACCTTTCTAGCTGTAATAATTCTAAAAAAAATGTGATTTCTTGATGCCTTCAAAGTGTTTCAAGAGTGTACGATTAATACTTATTTTGGTTAGCTCTGTAACTTTCTCTGCTCTATGGACACCTCTTAAGATGAAAAGGATTGAATAACAGACCACTTAAAGAAATAAACTTCATTTTTAACAGATAGATTAAGTTTGGGGAATAAAAGCATGCTAGTTATTTATCAAAAATATAAAGTTATATGTGTGTAAAAAACTTGTTCCCAATGTAAACATTTTTGATTTCTTAATAATTCCTGAAAGGTTTTTCTTTAGCTCTAAATGTTTAATGGATGAATATTTGGCCTTTAATAGTATGATTTTGAACTCCTAAAAATATTAGTATGGATTTAACTATAATATTTAGGAGTAACCATATACACACTTACTCTGAAAATAGAACACTGAGGATTTATTCTCATTAAATTGCCATTGCACTGTCCAGAGCCACTTGTCCACGCTCTTGTTGTGTATGCTGCTTGTTATATTTTTCTGGGCTGTTTATTCCACAAAGGGAAATTGCAAAAGAGTTGGAAGCACTTTTTAGTGCCAGGCCATTCTTGAGCTTAGGTTCATGCCCCTTGGTTCTCATATTTAACAGAAGCTCAGATAGCCTGAAGCATCTGTCCTTTTGGTTCCCTTCAGGATTGTGTACTTTTCTTTGTGGTATCCTCATTTCTCAAACCACAGAGTTTCTTTAAATAGCAGCCCTGTCCCAGAAGAATTATGGGGAACTAGAACGCTATAATTTGAAGAATATTCTGCTTCAAAGTGCATTGTGTTAATCGACAAATATTTGAGGCATATGTTTTATTGTGTTTCACTCTTGAGCGGAAGTGGAGTATGATCATGTTTTTGCAAGGACATATTAATTGTTCCTTTCTGTCCCTGTTTGGTTACTGTGATCAATTTCATTGATTGAGTAATACTACTATCCTTTACCCTAACCAATCAAAAAGCAAAAAAATTGCCCACCTCATTAAAGATAAAAAAAATCCTGAAAAATTCACCCTGTTGTTTCAAGAAGTGGTTTTTACCAATATTCTAAAATAGGCATATTCCAAATAAACAATAACTGCATGTACACATACATAAAGGCATCTCCATAAAGAAATAAACACATATATGAAGAAGCCAGTTTATCATTCAGAACAAAATAAGAGAAATTTCAGAAACATGAAATTCACCTTGATTTCTGTATCTCTTGTTAGGTTTAGAAAAGTCATCCGAAGAGTTAATAATTCTGGAAGAACTTTATTAGTATCACATACGGTTTTTGGACTTAAGGAAAATCTTACTCCATACTCTTCAATAAAGGTTTAGATGTAAAGAATCAGTAACCTGTTTTCAACTTTATTATTTACACACATGCCTGAAAAAGAATTAAACAAAATCCGAAGGCTGTGTTGAAGTGTAATCTGATCTGAAGCCTCTTCCTTTTCATACGTTCCATTTTTCTGTAGGTACATTTATAAATGGAGAATTATTTTGAGATGCTTCTTGTTCAGTCTCAGTGGCTTTTGTTCTTTCTTTCACAATGAATTGCAAAATGCCATTTAACTTCAAGGTTTCCAGTCATCCCACTGCACTGCTACTCACCTTTTTATTGACCGCCTTTCTTTGGTTTTTTGTTTCACCAGCAAGATTCTCACCTTGCTGCGCATTCTTTCAACTTGGCCATCAATATATAAAGTTGAGAAATCCTTCTAAGTCTGGATGCTTACAGGAGCCTTCCACTTATCACTTCTTTCCATCCTCGGAGGGAAGCTCTGTCTGAACTGTCTGAAGTGGCTGTTGATGGTGTCTTACTGCAGTTACATGGAAGCCTTGTTTGAATACTGTCATCCAAAGCTTCCTAAAGCCTAGTAAGCTATTGTCAGGTTAGGTCAGTGATGTTTATGTTTCTCGGCTTCTACATCTCCCTGCCTACTTCTGTCCTCTACTTCTCTCATCCTTTTAAATTTGTGACAGTGAAGTTGTAGAAATGTTGATATTTCCATGGTAGTCTCACAAGATACATTTTAATAAATCTGAATATATTTTATTTTTCATTCTAAATTCTGATTTCTGTAAATCTCTGTTGCCTTTGACCGCCATCATCATTCAATAGATCATATTTGTTTTATTTAAATATTTTGTGTAGTTATAATATATATAAATATTTAGGTATTTTTTTAAATACACATATTTCCCCTAAAGTAAATGTGCATATATGTGTGTACTTACATGTATATATATATACACACACATATATATATATGTATGTGTGTTTGTATGGATATGTATGTGTGCATAAATATATATACATATTTCTTCCCTCATACTCAGAATTAATCATCTCTACTAATATCAAGAAAGTGTTTCAGTGTACCAGAAGCTAACACAATATTGTAGCTATACTTCAAAAAAGGTTTATATGACTATAACCTGTTTTCAACTTTATTATTTACACACATGCCTGAAAAAGAATTAAACAAAATCCGAAGGCTGTGTTGAAGTGTAATCTGATCTGAAGCCTCTTCCTTTTCATACGTTCCATTTTTCTGTAGGTACATTTATAAATGGAGAATTATTTTGAGATGCTTCTTGTTCAGTCTCAGTGGCTTTTGTTCTTTCTTTCACAATGAATTGCAAAATGCCATTTAACTTCAAGGTTTCCAGTCATCCCACTGCACTGCTACTCACCTTTTTATTGACCGCCTTTCTTTGGTTTTTTGTTTCACCAGCAAGATTCTCACCTTGCTGCGCATTCTTTCAACTTGGCCATCAATATATAAAGTTGAGAAATCCTTCTAAGTCTGGATGCTTACAGGAGCCTTCCACTTATCACTTCTTTCCATCCTCGGAGGGAAGCTCTGTCTGAACTGTCTGAAGTGGCTGTTGATGGTGTCTTACTGCAGTTACATGGAAGCCTTGTTTGAATACTGTCATCCAAAGCTTCCTAAAGCCTAGTAAGCTATTGTCAGGTTAGGTCAGTGATGTTTATGTTTCTCGGCTTCTACATCTCCCTGCCTACTTCTGTCCTCTACTTCTCTCATCCTTTTAAATTTGTGACAGTGAAGTTGTAGAAATGTTGATATTTCCATGGTAGTCTCACAAGATACATTTTAATAAATCTGAATATATTTTATTTTTCATTCTAAATTCTGATTTCTGTAAATCTCTGTTGCCTTTGACCGCCATCATCATTCAATAGATCATATTTGTTTTATTTAAATATTTTGTGTAGTTATAATATATATAAATATTTAGGTATTTTTTTAAATACACATATTTCCCCTAAAGTAAATGTGCATATATGTGTGTACTTACATGTATATATATATACACACACACATATATATATATGTATGTGTGTTTGTATGGATATGTATGTGTGCATAAATATATATACATATTTCTTCCCTCATACTCAGAATTAATCATCTCTACTAATATCAAGAAAGTGTTTCAGTGTACCAGAAGCTAACACAATATTGTAAATCAGCTATACTTCAAAAAAAAAAGGTTTATATGACATGAAAGTGCTTCAGACAGTCAGAATTAAGAAATATATAGTGTATGTACTACAAAGCAACAGTTATCGAGACAGTATGGTACGGGAACAAAAACAGAAATATAGACCAATGGAACAAAATAGAGAACCCAGATATAAACCCACGTACACATGGACACCTTATTTTTGACAAAGGAGGCGAAAACATAAAATGGGACAAAGACAGCCTCTTCAACTAATGGTGCTGGGAAAACTGGACAGCTACATACAAAAGGATGAAGTTGGGACCTTCTCTGACACCATGCACAAAGATCAACCCAAAATGGATTAAAGACCTAAACGTAAGACCAGAAACCATAAAATTCTTGGAGGAAAATATAGGCCAAACACTCAGTGACATAAATCAAAGCAAGATCTTCTATGAACCCCCTCTAGAATAATGGAAATAAAAACAAAAATGAATGGGTGGACCTAATGAAACTTGAAAACTTCTGCATTGCAAAAGAAACTACAAACAAGGTGAACAGACAACCCACAGAATGGGAGAAAACAATAGGAAATGAAACAACTGACAAAGGACTAATCTTCAGAATATACAAGCAGCTCAGACAACTCAATACTGAAAAAACAAACGCCCAATCAAAAACTGGGAAAAAGACCTAAAGAGACATCTCTCCAAAGAGGACATACAGATGGCCAAAAATTAGACAATAAATGCTGGAGAGGGTGTGGAGAAATGCTAACACTCTTGCATTGTTGGTGAGAATGTAAATTGATACAGTCACTATGGAAGACAGTATGGAGATTCCTTAAAAAACTAACAATAGAAGCACCATACGACCCAGCAATCCCACTATTAGGCTTATACCCAGATTAAATTAAAACTGAAAGAGCCACCTGTATCCCAGTGTTCATTGCAGGTCTCTACACAATAGCTAGAACATGGAAGCAACATAGATGTCCATTGACGAATGAATGGATAAAGAAGCCCTGGTACATATATACAATGGAATACTTCTCAGCCATAAAAAGAAATGCAGAAGATTCAGTCCTAATGAGATGGATGAATCTAGAACCTACTATACAAAGTGAAGTCAAAAAGAGAAGGACAAATACTGCACACTAATGCATATATATGAAAGCTAATATGTTCATACTGATAAATACATACACAGAGCATCATTGGAAAAATAGTCATAGAGAACAGACTTAAGGACATTGGAGAGAGAGAAAATGGGTGAGAGATATGGAAAGAGCTGCATGGAACCCTATACTATCTTATGTAAAAGAGATAACTATTGTCAATGCACTTTGGGTCTAAGAAATCATACATGGGGGCTATGCTATGGCCTGGAGGTATGGGATGGGGTGGAATGGGATACACATATGGCTAGTCTGGAATTATACATAACTGTAAACAACAAAACTTTGTCAAATCAAAGAAACAAAATAAAAAAGCTTGTAATTGTGAAAAAAAATATATAGTGTATGAAATATAAGTGTATGGAATACACAAATGTATATTTGTGTATTGTATACTTTATATATATAACATATAGTATATATATAAACCTATATGTTTACTCTCTCCAGTTGGAATTTAATCTCTGCTAATCCAGTCATGTATTTCAGTGCATTTGTGTAGCTTCTACACATTTCTAAAAGTATTTTCATACATCCCAGCAGAGTCATTCAGACTTGCACTGCCACCCACAAAGACTCACAGAACACAGCCACATTATTTTACCCTTTAGCTGAGTTTTGGCTTTATTGTTTAAATAATTATGAAGTAAATAGAATCGTTCCTTTTGCAGCTTTCATTCAACAATTATGTTTAATAAAAAAGTACTGGGGAATAGAAACAAATTAGAAGCTCAATGGGGAAAAGAAAATGCATTGAGATTTTGTTAGTGAATGTTTCCATATAAAATCAGCTTTCTGGGAATTCCCTGGCCAGCCAGTGGCTAGGGCTCCGCATTGTCACTGCCAAGGGCCCAGGTTCAGTTGTTGATTAGGAAACTGTAATCCTGGAGCCAAAATAAATAAAACCATCCTTTGATATTAAAGTTATATTTTGTTCCCATTACTTGGTATTGACGAATGAATGGATAAAGAAGCCCTGGTACATATATACAATGGAATACTTCTCAGCCATTCAGTCCTAATGAGATGGATGAATCTAGAACCTACTATACAAAGTGAAGTCAAAAAGAGAAGGACAAATACTGCACACTAATGCATATATATGAAAGCTAATATGTTCATACTGATAAATACATACACAGAGCATCATTGGAAAAATAGTCATAGAGAACAGACTTAAGGACATTGGAGAGAGAGAAAATGGGTGAGAGATATGGAAAGAGCTGCATGGAACCCTATACTATCTTATGTAAAAGAGATAACTATTGTCAATGCACTTTGGGTCTAAGAAATCATACATGGGGGCTATGCTATGGCCTGGAGGTATGGGATGGGGTGGAATGGGATACACATATGGCTAGTCTGGAATTATACATAACTGTAAACAACAAAACTTTGTCAAATCAAAGAAACAAAATAAAAAAGCTTGTAATTGTGAAAAAAAATATATAGTGTATGAAATATAAGTGTATGGAATACACAAATGTATATTTGTGTATTGTATACTTTATATATATAACATATAGTATATATATAAACCTATATGTTTACTCTCTCCAGTTGGAATTTAATCTCTGCTAATCCAGTCATGTATTTCAGTGCATTTGTGTAGCTTCTACACATTTCTAAAAGTATTTTCATACATCCCAGCAGAGTCATTCAGACTTGCACTGCCACCCACAAAGACTCACAGAACACAGCCACATTATTTTACCCTTTAGCTGAGTTTTGGCTTTATTGTTTAAATAATTATGAAGTAAATAGAATCGTTCCTTTTGCAGCTTTCATTCAACAATTATGTTTAATAAAAAAAAGTACTGGGGAATAGAAACAAATTAGAAGCTCAATGGGGAAAAGAAAATGCATTGAGATTTTGTTAGTGAATGTTTCCATATAAAATCAGCTTTCTGGGAATTCCCTGGCCAGCCAGTGGCTAGGGCTCCGCATTGTCACTGCCAAGGGCCCAGGTTCAGTTGTTGATTAGGAAACTGTAATCCTGGAGCCAAAATAAATAAAACCATCCTTTGATATTAAAGTTATATTTTGTTCCCATTACTTGTGAGGTCTTTGGTCATTTCATATGCTAAAACCAATGGTCCTTGAACTATTTATTAAAAATACCTGATTGGTCAATATATGTACTAATGAATAATTTTAATGTGCCCTTCAAGAAATATACCTACCTAGTAACTAGAAGTCTTGGTAACAGATGCATGTATCAGAGTTAAAAGAATTTTGGTGCAGCCTATATGATGATAGGATAGAGAACAGAATCACTAAATATTACGATTGCACTTTTGCACCTCTCATTTTTATGTAGATGCTTAGATAGGAAAAACTTAGGCAAAATAAAATTCAGATTATTTCTATAAACTTAATTTCTAAGTTAAAATTTTTTTAATGTATTGAAATATGAAAATATAGTAGTTTAAGAAAATATTGTATTTCAGACTACTGTGAATATTTGGTCATAAAAATATTCTTAACTATGAAGGAAGAGATAAATTTAAAAATTCGTAAGATATATTTTCATTGAGATGAAAATCCAAGTGTAATAATGAGTAATACAGGCATTTTCTATAATATTCTAAGCAAGTTAGAATGAAATTTAGTTTATTTAGATATTCACATGAATATCTAAATATTAACCATGAATCCTAGTCATTTAACTTAAGAATAGGATATAATCTTTTTAATGATGTTTGTATTGAAACATTTTGAACAAGCAACAAAATTCAGTGTGTCAAGATTATTTGCCCTAAATTCAGTAGCAAGGAGCAGTAAATTCAAGACCGGTTTACATGCAGGTCCATCTTGTATGATTCTATTATTATTTATTTTGGGGGGGGTGGCAGGGGTCGAGTTGGAGAGGGAGGGGAGCAGGCGGGCCACTTCTACTATTTTCATCCGTCTTTGTTCTTTGGCTCCTGAGATAGCCTCCCATCGCGGTGGCGTCTGTCGTTGCAGAGCGCGGTCTCTGGGCGCATGCGCTCCAGAGCTCCTGCTCGGTAATTGGACACATCGGTCCAGACGCCCAGGGCCCAGGTTCAGTTGATTAGGAAACTGTAATCCTGGAGCCAAAATAAATAAAACCATCCTTTGATATTAAAGTTATATTTTGTTCCCATTACTTGTGAGGTCTTTGGTCATTTCATATGCTAAAACCAATGGTCCTTGAACTATTTATTAAAAATACCTGATTGGTCAATATATGTACTAATGAATAATTTTAATGTGCCCTTCAAGAAATATACCTACCTAGTAACTAGAAGTCTTGGTAACAGATGCATGTATCAGAGTTAAAAGAATTTTGGTGCAGCCTATATGATGATAGGATAGAGAACAGAATCACTAAATATTACGATTGCACTTTTGCACCTCTCATTTTTATGTAGATGCTTAGATAGGAAAAACTTAGGCAAAATAAAATTCAGATTATTTCTATAAACTTAATTTCTAAGTTAAAATTTTTTTAATGTATTGAAATATGAAAATATAGTAGTTTAAGAAAATATTGTATTTCAGACTACTGTGAATATTTGGTCATAAAAATATTCTTAACTATGAAGGAAGAGATAAATTTAAAAATTCGTAAGATATATTTTCATTGAGATGAAAATCCAAGTGTAATAATGAGTAATACAGGCATTTTCTATAATATTCTAAGCAAGTTAGAATGAAATTTAGTTTATTTAGATATTCACATGAATATCTAAATATTAACCATGAATCCTAGTCATTTAACTTAAGAATAGGATATAATCTTTTTAATGATGTTTGTATTGAAACATTTTGAACAAGCAACAAAATTCAGTGTGTCAAGATTATTTGCCCTAAATTCAGTAGCAAGGAGCAGTAAATTCAAGACCGGTTTACATGCAGGTCCATCTTGTATGATTCTATTATTATTTATTTTGGGGGGGGTGGCAGGGGTCGAGTTGGAGAGGGAGGGGAGCAGGCGGGCCACTTCTACTATTTTCATCCGTCTTTGTTCTTTGGCTCCTGAGATAGCCTCCCATCGCGGTGGCGTCTGTCGTTGCAGAGCGCGGTCTCTGGGCGCATGCGCTCCAGAGCTCCTGCTCGGTAATTGGACACATCGGTCCAGACGCCCAGGCCAGGGATGGAACCGGCGCCCCTTGCACTGCAGGGCGGTGTCCTTACCCATTGGACCACCAGGGGAAGCCCCATCTTGTATGATTCTACCTGATTTTTTGTTAATTGATTGTCAAAATGGTACTTGAACACCATATGCCATTATTTATTTCATAATTTTATTTATTTGGTAAAATGTATTTTTGAGTTCTTATCAGTTGCTATATTTTATCAGTATAGGTAAAACAGCAGTCTATTCATGGCATGAAGCTCTGTTCCCTTACAAAATGGAGAAATCTGCAGGCGAAAAATGTATAAGCGCTGTATTTCTCTCTTTTCCCTTTCCATCTTGCATCTCTCCATAGTACTGTGGGGTTAGACAAACGTTTGATTTGTGATTTCTTTCCAATTTGGGCTGATGAAATTACCACCCTCACTGCTCTGAACACTCTGAATAGTAAAAGCATTGAAGAGAAGCTCAGTTCTTTCTATGCTATGAATTTTGGTGCTTGTTTATACAATGATGATGGGAAAAATGAGAAATTGTGCATAAAAAGTCATTGCATGGGAGAAAGAGTGAAGACATGCGCTTCAGACATGTGCTTTCTTATGAGCACTTGGTCTTTGAGCATCAGAAGATCTTTAATTAAGCTCTGTTCCTCCTCATGGAGGGAGACCATCCCCACCAGGACAGTTCCCTGCCTTTCACTGGTAGTTTTAATGATTGTGCTTCCAGGTAGACTCCTGAGGGGAAACAACTAAAAATTAAAGTATAGCATGATACTGTCAGAAGGAAAAGTTGTAAACTGTGGTTTAACGTGAGTTATTTGTAAATAAATACTGATGCATCTATCAGGGACACATTTCAAAAATGAGACCAATTTGAGAGTATGTGTTCTGGAATTAGTAGCTTCATTTTCAGGGGAGAAAATGAGTCAAATATTGAATTTTCTCCATTGAACGTGCACAGAAAACACAGCTTATTGTATCCATTGAGACAAATGCCTTACTTGCAAGAGAGGCTGTGACTGTTTTAATTTCACTTACCAAGCCATTTGCTTTGACATTTTTGGGGAATAGAAATTAGATGATTTGGGTAAATAAGTATATATGCTGGATATTTTGAAGAGGTTACCTGACTTGCACAAATATATTTAAATTTAAGTTTTGATATGACACACATAAATATAGGTAAAGGATACATTTATCTGTTTTATTAAACCCCTGTTGTTTTCTTTAAATACTAGATTATAGTGTCAATGATTTACTTACATGGATATTGTTCCTGTCTTCCTCCTAACACAATTATATTAAATTTTAATGATATCAATTGTAATATCTAACTGGTATCTGGAAGCTTGTGGAGAGCCCAAAGGTTTTATACAAATTTATATGTATCAAGCTCTCACTGATATACTTTGCCAGTAGATATTTTACCTTGAGTAGTCAGCCCTGCAAATTTACACCTTTTACACTAGAGATTTCTTTTGTTATTGTGGGGTTAGACAATTTTTTCTTTCCAATTTGGGCTGAAACCCCTCTGAATAAGTAAAAGCATTGAAGAGAAGCTCAGTTCTTTCTATGCTATGAATTTTGGTGCTTGTTTATACAATGATGATGGGAAAAATGAGAAATTGTGCATAAAAAGTCATTGCATGGGAGAAAGAGTGAAGACATGCGCTTCAGACATGTGCTTTCTTATGAGCACTTGGTCTTTGAGCATCAGAAGATCTTTAATTAAGCTCTGTTCCTCCTCATGGAGGGAGACCATCCCCACCAGGACAGTTCCCTGCCTTTCACTGGTAGTTTTAATGATTGTGCTTCCAGGTAGACTCCTGAGGGGAAACAACTAAAAATTAAAGTATAGCATGATACTGTCAGAAGGAAAAGTTGTAAACTGTGGTTTAACGTGAGTTATTTGTAAATAAATACTGATGCATCTATCAGGGACACATTTCAAAAATGAGACCAATTTGAGAGTATGTGTTCTGGAATTAGTAGCTTCATTTTCAGGGGAGAAAATGAGTCAAATATTGAATTTTCTCCATTGAACGTGCACAGAAAACACAGCTTATTGTATCCATTGAGACAAATGCCTTACTTGCAAGAGAGGCTGTGACTGTTTTAATTTCACTTACCAAGCCATTTGCTTTGACATTTTTGGGGAATAGAAATTAGATGATTTGGGTAAATAAGTATATATGCTGGATATTTTGAAGAGGTTACCTGACTTGCACAAATATATTTAAATTTAAGTTTTGATATGACACACATAAATATAGGTAAAGGATACATTTATCTGTTTTATTAAACCCCTGTTGTTTTCTTTAAATACTAGATTATAGTGTCAATGATTTACTTACATGGATATTGTTCCTGTCTTCCTCCTAACACAATTATATTAAATTTTAATGATATCAATTGTAATATCTAACTGGTATCTGGAAGCTTGTGGAGAGCCCAAAGGTTTTATACAAATTTATATGTATCAAGCTCTCACTGATATACTTTGCCAGTAGATATTTTACCTTGAGTAGTCAGCCCTGCAAATCCCTTCCCACAAAAGATTAAAAACATCCTTCTATTACATCTAGAGATTTCTTTTTGTTATTCAAAGCCATGAATAAATTTAGGAAAAATGTATATGATTTTAATGCCTTAAACCAGAAAGCTTCCTTGATTCCTATTAAAAAATGGAATATTTAATGTTTTCCTTCTTCTGTGGTACTTTTTTGATATTGTAGTGTAGAACAAAAAAGAATTCTGAGAACATATAAAACAAAAAACTGTGTTTGAAGTATTATAATAAAACAACCTTTTTCCTTTAATGCTAAGTCCCTTTTTAATGAAGATCTTCTGGCAGCTCTTGAATGTATAACTAGTTTATATCATGGGATGAAGCTGTCTGTTCTGATGATTGACATGAGCCCACATTACAATGTGATTCTGAAAATTAGTCCATAGAGGTCCTTTTCAGGTACTTCTCAGACTGAGAACTGCCCTCCAACTACAGTAGAGCCTTTTTAACCCCACTCATTGGTATTCTAATCTGGAAGAGCTGTCCTGCCTTTTAAATAACTCAGGCATTCAGGCTCGTACCCCCCTTGACACATTACTTAGCCAAAGGATTCAAATGAGATTCAAGAAACATGCAGTACAGCACAAAGGGATTGGAATATGCACAATTAATAATCACACAGTTAATTCATTTTTAATGCAAGGAGGATTTCTGAAATTTCACATTCAGATTTGTAGCACAAAGTAGTGGCAGTCTACCCTGATTACATTTCTAAAATTCCAAAATATAGGCACTATTCTTAAGTATTTATTTTAATTTTAAATAGACTCTCCTGAAGGTGTAGCTTTAAGTGACATTAAGGTTATGACACAAACTGATACAATTTTAAAATGGGACACCTTCCAATTCAGATACTGTACAAATAAACACATGAAGAGATTTTATAAAGTGGGAATAAGCTATGTCTCTAATTAGATATGGTTGTGGTGGGCTTTGATTGTCTTGGGTCAAAGCTAATCAACTGCATTACACAGTGCAATATTTTGTTTCTCTCATTGTTTTTTTCATATAGAAGAATTTTAATATATCCAGTGTTAAAGATGTTACTGCTTGCATTTGAGAGGTACATATGCAATTTATTGCAATGTCAGTATATCTATAGCATTTTTAAGGTTTTAGGCAACCTTAGAAGTGTTAGAGATATCCTGAAAGTGTTATAGATATCCTGGAACCTTATAAGTATTTATGCATCCTGGATGACAACCAACCATTGAGTCAATAATTAGTTGCTATAATTCATTATATGCATGGATAATAAGTGAATGCATTCATTCTTCATTATTAAATGTATGTTTTCTATACGCTAGATCATGGGAATGAAAGCAGTGGATATGAGAGACAAAATTCTCATTCTCATGTAATTTATATTCTTGTGCACAGACAAATGAACATGATAAACACAAAGGATAATATGTGCTATGCAGAAAAATAGTGCATGGTGAGAGGATGGAGTAATGAGGGAGTAGAGAAGTAGGAAGTGATCATCAGGAAGTGAAATTTCAGTAAGAGGTCTGAATGAGCCAGAAAAAATATGGCGGGAGTATTTTAGGCCAATGAAGGAGCAATCAACCAGCTCATGTATGGGCCTCCATAAGCTGTTACAGTGGCCTAACTAATCACAGCCTCTATTTTGATCCACTGCACTTCTTCTTAGAAATAGCTTGGGAAAAAGGACACTGGTGGGCGATAGTTCATGGAATTGCAAACGAAGCACTATAAACTATGCACAACTGAGCATGTGCAAACACAAAAGAAAAACAAGCAGTAGACAGCATGTAGAAAATGTAGTAAAGGTAGGACTTTGTAGGGAACTCAGTTAAGTGGTGACGTATGTCTTTTAAAGCATTTATTATCACCCAGCTATATCAGTTTCATAGGGTAATTTGTGGGATGGCTTTCAACATCAGAACTATCATGTTTTTAAAACTCATTACACTGGTTTGCAGTTATACCAGTGCAAGCTTCACAGAGACCTTGGATTACACAGTTGAGCAGGTCGTTATAGTATTTTTGTACCAGTCCTTTACCAAAAAATTCATTCTCTCCCTTAACTTCTCTTCCTTTCTCTCCAAACTTCATCACCTTTTAACTTGAGGAAAAAGGAGGAAATTGATCTTGATCGTTCACGGGAACTAGGCTGTGCCTAAAACCTTAAAGAAGGTTGGAATATCCAAGATATAAGGAATAGTGGAATTATATGCTGTACATTTATATGGAATAGGTTTTTTGGCATACATACCATGTCTTCAGACTCTGGTTTGGAAAATAGTCCCAAACAGGCTAACCTGGCAATGATTTCTGCAACCTGCTTGTGAAAAGTGCAGGCAGGATTCAGGGTATCTGCTTACAGGCTTCCCATGCTAATTTAATGCTGGCTCTCTTCTTGTGGTTCCAGTTCTTATTTTTCTTCTATCCTTTCCTTTATTTCTTTCCTTTCATGTAAATTACTGGGATTGGCACATGACCTTATCCTGGACAACTAATGTCTGTTTTCAAGCATGAAATAGCTCTCAATCTCCAAGCTACAGGGAAAGATAAGCTACTTTTATTTGATGTCTTACTTTTATAGTGTCCTGAAAGGTGAAATCATTTGGGCCTAGGTAATTGCTCCAATGAATTTCCTTTATCTGTGTGTGATTGTAATGTATAAATACCAATTGGGTGATTGCTGGGAGAGGTTTGAAAAGCAAGTGTTGGTAATGCATGATTGACACACTGTGTTCCCAATTGATTATATTATTTACAATATTAATAAATCTGATATTCTTTCTCCCATTAAGGGCAATATTAGGTCTGCCTAATGCTCAGTTGCATGGCCGGTGCATTATTTTGCCTGGGAGAAGATGGGGAACCAAGGTTAGCTCTCTCCCTCTAATATATCATCATCTGCAGTGCAGTGCATAACCCATATGCTAGTCTAATGCCCAGAGCTCAAAATTAGGTCATAATCATGAATGTCTGGAATACAAAAGTTGAATTTTTTTTTTTTTTATGTCAAACTTTCAGTATAATTTTCCTTTAGTAAACTCAGTGTTAAAGGAAAGATAGGAAACATTCTGTACCAAGAAATACCCAGCACTCCTACATTCAAATGATTAATACATTAAACAATTCTTGCCATTAGTGATTTACAAAGAAATAAGATAAACTAAAATCTCTTCAACAAAAGCTTTCCCCTTACAGGCTGTGTCAGGCCCAATGTCAGAAGACAGCATTTTATATTCCTAAATTTGTTCCCATTGGCATTTCCATTGTCAAACATTCACAACTGGATATAAAATTGAAAATAAAGATAAAAACAAAGATCTATTGCCTGATAACGTGAGTTGTCCCTTTGTAGAAGAAACGAGAGCATTACCTCAGTGGCATTCAGCATATTTGGGTAATACCCGATGGAGTTTCACCTTTCCATTTGGAATATACTCTTATGGGCTTCCAAGCTAAGGGAAAAAGAAGGAATTTGTGCAACTTCCTTATGGAAATTGCATGGTCCTTTCCTCAGGCTCTACATTGTACCAAATTACAGTTTGCTAATCAGAGTAGACCCACAAGTCTTTTTACTCATGTAGATTTGCCTATCCATACCTCAGATGTACTTCCTGAGACTAGAATGTTAGTGCTCATGGAGACACAGTGTTTGAGCGCATATATCTACTAAGTTGTGATATAGGGCCAACATGAAGACAGAAAGCCAGTGGTCTTGGAATTTTTGCAACAGCACTTTACCCCCTCTCAGTCCTACATATCTTTACAAGAAACAGCCAAGTTGAAAGAAAACGGGTCTCTTCCATGCCAAGTATGGAAAGGGGGAGGAAAAATTATTTGGAATTTTAATCTACTATTGGGGGAATATATTAAGGAAAGCAATGCTATTGCACTGGTTGCTTATATTTAGGTTTGATAAGGATCCCTTTAAAAGTATTGCCTTCCTAATTATCACAATATGCTTAATAATTCATAGGCTCACAAAAGAGCTGGCAGAGCATACAGATTAAAAGGAATCTACATGATAATTAAGTCTACTCACAGATCTCTATCTGAAGAAAAATTGCACCAGGAGACAGTAAGGATGAGAGAATGTGTACTATCACACTGTGTGCTGATACTCAGTGATATAGAAGAGTGACTCATCTGAGTGAGCAAACTGAGATTGTTTTATATTGAAGGGTAAAATTTTGATAGTCATTTTTTTACTGTTTTGTCCTTTCTAATTCCATATTTGCTAATGAGAAGAAGACTTTGGAAGAGTGTGCAGATGTTTATTTTCTGTTCTTCTTTAGATTCATAGTACGTTTTTTTTTTTTTAGTTTTTCTTAAACTTTTTGTTTTGTATTGGGTTATAACCAATTAACAATGTTGTGATAGTTTCAGATGAACAGCAAAGGGACTCAGCCATACATATACATGTATCCATTTCCCCCCAAACTCATGTCCCATCCAGGCTGCCACATAACACTGAGTGGAGTTCCCTGTGCTTTGCAATAGGTCCTCGTTGTTTTTCCATTTTAAGTATAGCACAGTATGCATGGTGATACCAAACTCCCTAACTATACTTTCCCCCTCTTCTTTCCCCCAAAAGCCAGAAAGAGTTTATTTTTAATTTCTCTTTAGATATATATTGTCCTTTCTCAAAAGATTTCAAAGTGCTTTTCTAAAACATATGGAAAAAAGTGAACGTCATTAACAGAAATTCAAAGGAAAGAGCAGAACACATGTAAGGACAGTGTTAGAAAGTTATTCACCAAAGTACCCGATTGAGAGAACCCAATTGAGAGAAATCACCTTTTCTCTGCATTCACCCATTCACTATTCTTCTTTCAAATGTTTTAATGGAATAATTGAGCCTATATATTCCAAATCTTAAACAGGTCTATACCATGGGTACTTAACTTTGAAATGAGAGTGTCTCATTAAGGATTGGTTCTAGGGAGTTGGGAATAAGAGACTGATTTGTGGTTCACCGTAAGGGGCATAACAATGCCTTGATCACCAATCACTTGTCTCCTTCAACTCATTATGGTGGCTTATATAGTTTAAGACAGTGTTATCAGAAGATTCCTACTATCTGAGACAGATATGAAATTAATAATTTAGACCCCATTGATGCATTCATTAAAATGCATTAAACACTTAGCATGTACTGAGCACAATACTGGGTTCAACAGTATTTGTGAAAGAAATAAAATTATATTAATAATTCAGAATTCATGTGCTCTGGTTTTTCTGATATAAGTACCAAGCATTGATAAGATATAGGCAGTATAAAGGATTTTAACAGTGTTTTTCCATTTAATTGGTAGCTTACAGCTTTATTTGCTAATGAGAAGAAGACTTTGGAAGAGTGTGCAGATGTTTATTTTCTGTTCTTCTTTAGATTCATAGTACGTTTTTTTTTTTTTAGTTTTTCTTAAACTTTTTGTTTTGTATTGGGTTATAACCAATTAACAATGTTGTGATAGTTTCAGATGAACAGCAAAGGGACTCAGCCATACATATACATGTATCCATTTCCCCCCAAACTCATGTCCCATCCAGGCTGCCACATAACACTGAGTGGAGTTCCCTGTGCTTTGCAATAGGTCCTCGTTGTTTTTCCATTTTAAGTATAGCACAGTATGCATGGTGATACCAAACTCCCTAACTATACTTTCCCCCTCTTCTTTCCCCCAAAAGCCAGAAAGAGTTTATTTTTAATTTCTCTTTAGATATATATTGTCCTTTCTCAAAAGATTTCAAAGTGCTTTTCTAAAACATATGGAAAAAAGTGAACGTCATTAACAGAAATTCAAAGGAAAGAGCAGAACACATGTAAGGACAGTGTTAGAAAGTTATTCACCAAAGTACCCGATTGAGAGAACCCAATTGAGAGAAATCACCTTTTCTCTGCATTCACCCATTCACTATTCTTCTTTCAAATGTTTTAATGGAATAATTGAGCCTATATATTCCAAATCTTAAACAGGTCTATACCATGGGTACTTAACTTTGAAATGAGAGTGTCTCATTAAGGATTGGTTCTAGGGAGTTGGGAATAAGAGACTGATTTGTGGTTCACCGTAAGGGGCATAACAATGCCTTGATCACCAATCACTTGTCTCCTTCAACTCATTATGGTGGCTTATATAGTTTAAGACAGTGTTATCAGAAGATTCCTACTATCTGAGACAGATATGAAATTAATAATTTAGACCCCATTGATGCATTCATTAAAATGCATTAAACACTTAGCATGTACTGAGCACAATACTGGGTTCAACAGTATTTGTGAAAGAAATAAAATTATATTAATAATTCAGAATTCATGTGCTCTGGTTTTTCTGATATAAGTACCAAGCATTGATAAGATATAGGCAGTATAAAGGATTTTAACAGTGTTTTTCCATTTAATTGGTAGCTTACAGCTTTATCATGATTCTTTGTGCCTACTGCCCATGCTTTGAGAGCTGTTATCTTGTGTTATTTGACTACTTAGATTGTATTCAATTGTTTGATCTATTTTTAGATGATTGTGAATGTAAATCGTACACAAAGGAATAAGTGTTATCTTTGGGCTATCAAGATTTCTCTCCTGAGCAGAAATTGCAAGTAGTGCCAGTTACTCACATTTTAAAAATCACCTTGATTTGATGGCACTCTTGGGTACAATTTCTACTCTCCCGTTTTGGAGAGCTTTTTCACCATAAATACATTTTAAAACACAAAATGAGGTGATTTGGCCCATTTTTCTATGTATATAATTTAACCTTCAAAGGATTATGGTCTATGGAGCAAACAGGTTAATAGGAAGGTTTTAAAAAGACATTTTTTCATCTGATGGGACATAATTGTACCTACGGAGCTGTTATGGTCCATTGTATAAATCCTTCAAATTCGTGGACTATTGGCCCAAAACACAGTAATGGATCCTGCAGAGCATTGAAAATCTATCATGTTAATATCACTGCTGCATATGCACAGTATGAAGTTGATTCTCCCACCCATGCCTTTGAGGATTTGTATGTAATTCTCATATTAATAGGCACGATTCCTATACTCCAGATGGAATGGTTTACCAAGCCCTTTACATGTTAAGTAAAAACATCTTCTTGGGATTTGTGCTAAAACCAATGATAATAATATATTCCTATAAAACACTGCCATGTCTAACAAAAATATTTGCTTGTTCAGAATTCCCAGAGGAATCACACCACTTCACATTTGTAAAGCAACAAAGAGCTTTTTTAAAGTTGTTAGTTTACAAATCAGCACCTGAAATCATTGAATTGTATCCAGCTATATGCTAAGGTACAGTCCCTTCAAAACTCCTTTCATTGATGTTAGCAAGAACAGTTTTGTTCTGAACACACATGTATGTTTCTACATTAAACAAAACTTAGCATGTACTGAGCACAATACTGGGTTCAACAGTATTTGTGAAAGAAATAAAATTATATTAATAATTCAGAATTCATGTGCTCTGGTTTTTCTGATATAAGTACCAAGCATTGATAAGATATAGGCAGTATAAAGGATTTTAACAGTGTTTTTCCATTTAATTGGTAGCTTACAGCTTTATCATGATTCTTTGTGCCTACTGCCCATGCTTTGAGAGCTGTTATCTTGTGTTATTTGACTACTTAGATTGTATTCAATTGTTTGATCTATTTTTAGATGATTGTGAATGTAAATCGTACACAAAGGAATAAGTGTTATCTTTGGGCTATCAAGATTTCTCTCCTGAGCAGAAATTGCAAGTAGTGCCAGTTACTCACATTTTAAAAATCACCTTGATTTGATGGCACTCTTGGGTACAATTTCTACTCTCCCGTTTTGGAGAGCTTTTTCACCATAAATACATTTTAAAACACAAAATGAGGTGATTTGGCCCATTTTTCTATGTATATAATTTAACCTTCAAAGGATTATGGTCTATGGAGCAAACAGGTTAATAGGAAGGTTTTAAAAAGACATTTTTTCATCTGATGGGACATAATTGTACCTACGGAGCTGTTATGGTCCATTGTATAAATCCTTCAAATTCGTGGACTATTGGCCCAAAACACAGTAATGGATCCTGCAGAGCATTGAAAATCTATCATGTTAATATCACTGCTGCATATGCACAGTATGAAGTTGATTCTCCCACCCATGCCTTTGAGGATTTGTATGTAATTCTCATATTAATAGGCACGATTCCTATACTCCAGATGGAATGGTTTACCAAGCCCTTTACATGTTAAGTAAAAACATCTTCTTGGGATTTGTGCTAAAACCAATGATAATAATATATTCCTATAAAACACTGCCATGTCTAACAAAAATATTTGCTTGTTCAGAATTCCCAGAGGAATCACACCACTTCACATTTGTAAAGCAACAAAGAGCTTTTTTAAAGTTGTTAGTTTACAAATCAGCACCTGAAATCATTGAATTGTATCCAGCTATATGCTAAGGTACAGTCCCTTCAAAACTCCTTTCATTGATGTTAGCAAGAACAGTTTTGTTCTGAACACACATGTATGTTTCTACTTTTATAGACTGATGGGCTTTTTTGGAAAGCCCAAGATGCTCTCTATCACTACATCTCAATTCTCTTAATCTTGTTTTCTTCCTCTCTCTGCCAGGCTGTAAAAGTAAAGGCTATTGGCAGCACAATTTTATGGTCACTCAGAGTATAGATCTGCAGTGTCAGAGAGCCCTTGATCCTAATCTCTGTGTCTGTCTTTAGCTGCACAGACATGATAGGGACTAAAGGCTGGGGCAAATACAGGATATAATCAAATCTATAAGGAGTATTTCCACAATGTTTCAATCTAACTACAAAGGAACAAAGGCGATAAAATAATGTCTTCTCTCTATATTGACAATGTTAGCCCATTTTCCAGACATATATTATTATCATTAGTTTTAGTGTGAAATTTGACAGATTTTTAGTTGTTTTGAATTTATTATGTCAGGGGCTTGGAGAATGTTAGGACTTTTTGTTGTTGTTCATTTCTTCCTCACTGCTCTCTGTAGACTGTGTTGTGGCCATAGAGGACTCTCAAAGAGATCCTGTGGAGCCCAGACCTATTCTTAACAATCAGAATAATGCTCTGTTTCATTATCTAGGAATCATCAAAGCCAAAAAAAAAAAAAAAAAGGGATTAAGCCAAAAGAGTACTACCTCAACACTGAAAATCTCACTGAGAGTCAGGGAATTGAGTTTGTCTGATCCATATTGACTAGTTGATTTTGATAATTATACCTTTTAAAATCATTTCATACCTTTTCCTTACTCAGATTTGCAGCAGGACCACACAGTCACCCTGTTCAGCTCCAGGATGTTAAATGAAAAATTTGGGATTTGTGCTAAAACCAATGATAATAATATATTCCTATAAAACACTGCCATGTCTAACAAAAATATTTGCTTGTTCAGAATTCCCAGAGGAATCACACCACTTCACATTTGTAAAGCAACAAAGAGCTTTTTTAAAGTTGTTAGTTTACAAATCAGCACCTGAAATCATTGAATTGTATCCAGCTATATGCTAAGGTACAGTCCCTTCAAAACTCCTTTCATTGATGTTAGCAAGAACAGTTTTGTTCTGAACACACATGTATGTTTCTACTTTTATAGACTGATGGGCTTTTTTGGAAAGCCCAAGATGCTCTCTATCACTACATCTCAATTCTCTTAATCTTGTTTTCTTCCTCTCTCTGCCAGGCTGTAAAAGTAAAGGCTATTGGCAGCACAATTTTATGGTCACTCAGAGTATAGATCTGCAGTGTCAGAGAGCCCTTGATCCTAATCTCTGTGTCTGTCTTTAGCTGCACAGACATGATAGGGACTAAAGGCTGGGGCAAATACAGGATATAATCAAATCTATAAGGAGTATTTCCACAATGTTTCAATCTAACTACAAAGGAACAAAGGCGATAAAATAATGTCTTCTCTCTATATTGACAATGTTAGCCCATTTTCCAGACATATATTATTATCATTAGTTTTAGTGTGAAATTTGACAGATTTTTAGTTGTTTTGAATTTATTATGTCAGGGGCTTGGAGAATGTTAGGACTTTTTGTTGTTGTTCATTTCTTCCTCACTGCTCTCTGTAGACTGTGTTGTGGCCATAGAGGACTCTCAAAGAGATCCTGTGGAGCCCAGACCTATTCTTAACAATCAGAATAATGCTCTGTTTCATTATCTAGGAATCATCAAAGCCAAAAAAAAAAAAAAAAAAGGGATTAAGCCAAAAGAGTACTACCTCAACACTGAAAATCTCACTGAGAGTCAGGGAATTGAGTTTGTCTGATCCATATTGACTAGTAGATTTTGATAATTATACCTTTTTAAAAATCATTTCATACCTTTTCCTTACTCAGATTTGCAGCAGGACCACACAGTCACCCTGTTCAGCTCCAGGATGTTAAATGCAATGTCTATTGCTACTTCCCAGTTGTCAATCATTCCCTATGATATTCCCATTGAATTTAATTCACTTCCTTGTAAATGTCTATTTTTTAAAAAGTTTAAAAGCAAGATTGTATTTAGTTTGAAATGGATTGCCTTCACATGCAACCAAAGTCAGTTCAGTTGCTCAGTAGTGTCTTGACTCTTTGCAACCCCATAGACTGTGGCACCCTAGGCTTCCCTGTCCTTCACCATCACCCGGAGCCTGCTCAAACTCATGTCTGTTGACTCAGTGTTGCCATCCAACCAGCTCGTGCTGTCATTCCCTTCTCTTTTTGCTGTCTATTTTTTTCCAGCATCAGGGGCTTTTCCGTGAGTGCACTCTTCACATCATGTGGCCAAAGTATTGGAGCTTCGGCTTCAGCATCAGGCCTTCCAATGAATATTCAGGGTTGATTTTCAATAGGATGGACTGGTTTGATCTCCTTGCATTCTAAGGGACTCTCACAATTCAAAGGCATCAATTCTTTGGTGCTCAGCTTTATTTGTGGTCCAACTCTCACATCCATGCAAGTGATGTGATGGCAAAACCATAGCTTTGACTTAATGGACTTTGTCAACAAAGTACTGTCTCTGCTTTTGAATATGCCATCTAGGTTTGTTATAGCTTTTTGTCCAAGGAGCAAGAATCTTTTAATTTCATAACTGCACTTACCATCCACAGTGATTTGGAAACCCAAGAAAATAGTCTGTCACTGTTTCCATTGTTTACCCATCTATTTGCCCTAAGTATGATGGGACTGGATGCTATGATCCTAGATGTAATCTGCTCTCAAAGGGAGATCCTGTGGAGCCCAGACCTATTCTTAAAAATTAAAATAATGCTCTGTTTCATTATATAAAAAACAACAAAGCAAAAAAAAAAAAAAAAAAAGGGATTAAGCCAAAAGAGTACTACCTCAACACTGAAAATCTCACTGAGAGTCAGGGAATTGAGTTTGTCTGATCCATATTGACTAGTAGATTTTGATAATTATACCTTTTAAAAATCATTTCATACCTTTTCCTTACTCAGATTTGCAGCAGGACCACACAGTCACCCTGTTCAGCTCCAGGATGTTAAATGCAATGTCTATTGCTACTTCCCAGTTGTCAATCATTCCCTATGATATTCCCATTGAATTTAATTCACTTCCTTGTAAATGTCTATTTTTTAAAAAGTTTAAAAGCAAGATTGTATTTAGTTTGAAATGGATTGCCTTCACATGCAACCAAAGTCAGTTCAGTTGCTCAGTAGTGTCTTGACTCTTTGCAACCCCATAGACTGTGGCACCCTAGGCTTCCCTGTCCTTCACCATCACCCGGAGCCTGCTCAAACTCATGTCTGTTGACTCAGTGTTGCCATCCAACCAGCTCGTGCTGTCATTCCCTTCTCTTTTTGCTGTCTATTTTTTTCCAGCATCAGGGGCTTTTCCGTGAGTGCACTCTTCACATCATGTGGCCAAAGTATTGGAGCTTCGGCTTCAGCATCAGGCCTTCCAATGAATATTCAGGGTTGATTTTCAATAGGATGGACTGGTTTGATCTCCTTGCATTCTAAGGGACTCTCACAATTCAAAGGCATCAATTCTTTGGTGCTCAGCTTTATTTGTGGTCCAACTCTCACATCCATGCAAGTGATGTGATGGCAAAACCATAGCTTTGACTTAATGGACTTTGTCAACAAAGTACTGTCTCTGCTTTTGAATATGCCATCTAGGTTTGTTATAGCTTTTTGTCCAAGGAGCAAGAATCTTTTAATTTCATAACTGCACTTACCATCCACAGTGATTTGGAAACCCAAGAAAATAGTCTGTCACTGTTTCCATTGTTTACCCATCTATTTGCCCTAAGTATGATGGGACTGGATGCTATGATCTTTTTATGTTAATTTCTGTTAATTTTAAACTTTAAGGTACCGGCCTCAGAAGCCATCAAAGACCTAAATTTAAAAAGGGCTTATTGATACAGTTAATTTTGGAGACAAATGAGAACCTAGAAGTGTTACTGAGTGCAAGCTCTCTCACAGGCCAGTGAATCCCAAGAGACAAGGTGTAGAGGCAAGGAAAATGACTTTATTCAGAAAGCAGCTGACAGAGAAGCTGGCAAGCTAGCACCTCAAAATAACAATCTTATCAGGGTTTGTATGCCAGGTACTTTTATAGATCAGAGATGGGGGAGGTAAGGAAGCAAAGTAAAAAAGGCCATTAATCTTGGAAACATCTAGAATGCTAGCATGCCTCAGGCAGAGGATGTGTTAATTTCTCCCTGCCATCCACAAACAGCCAGGGATCTGAACAAAGGCATTTTAGTTTAACAGTCAGGCAGAGGGGCAGGATTCTCTGAGGCAAACTTTTCTGTATGATTATAATAACAGAAGCAACAGAATGCCAGAGAAACAGTTCCATCATTGGCGTCCTCCCTGCAACAGAAAGGTTGCATGCTCTCCTTTTTTCAAAAGGTGCAGTGGTAAATACACAAGAGATTACAGTGAGGGAGGGAGTAAAATGAGTTCACAAAATACATCAATAAGCTCCAAAGAAGACATACAGTTGGCCAGTAGGCACATGGAAAGATGTTTAATGTCATTAATTATTAGAGAAATGCAGGTCAGAAGCACAATATGGTATTACCTAACTCGGGTCAGAATGATTATCATCAAAAATTCTACAAATAATAAATTCTAGAGAGAATGTGAACCCTCCAATAATGTTAGTGGGAAATGTAAATTGGTATTGCCATTATGGAAAACAGTACGGAGGTTTCTTAAAAGTCTGAAAATAGAGCTACCATATGATCCAGCAATCCCCTGTGTATATATGTCCAGAGAAGATGAAACTCTAATTCTAAAAGACACACACACCCCATTGTTGATAGCAGCACTTAACTGTTTACTACAGTTGAGACATGGAAGTAACCCAAGGATCTATCGATAAACAAGTGGCTAAAAGGATATGAGATATATATATATATATATATATATACATACACACATACACACATATATATATGTATATGTGTACATATATAGAGAGAGTAGATATTATTATGCTGTAAAAAATGAAATATTGCCATTTGTGACAGCATGGATGGACCTAGACATTATCATACTAAGTGAAGTCAGTGAAAGACAGATATTATATGCTATCACTTATATATAAAAATTAAAAAACTAGTACAAATGAATTTGTATACAAAACAGAAATGGACTCAAAGACAGAAAACAAACGTATGATTACAAAAGAGCAAATGAAGGAGGGATAAGTTAGAAGTATGAAGTTAAGAGATACAAGCTACTATACATAAAATAGATAAGCAACAAGGATTTAGGCAATGAATTATATTCAATAACATAACCTATAATGGAAAATAATCT
The DNA here is from genome assembly GCA_022376925.1 of Tragulus kanchil. Lineage (NCBI taxonomy): Eukaryota > Metazoa > Chordata > Mammalia > Artiodactyla > Tragulidae > Tragulus > Tragulus kanchil. The sequence continues at coordinate 258,713,035 of JAIOJX010000026.1, read as the reverse complement.
GAAATTTGTATATATGTGCATATATATATGTGTATATATATGAGAGAGGCAGACATGACTGAGCAAGTAAACAACAATAACAATATTGTTATAGGAATATTGAAAATCAGTGAAGATTTCTGAAATAACTTGTAAAAACAATAATACGTAAATAATGGCAATCTGAATATTAAGTCACAGGTTGGGTTTTATCAAAGCAGAAGCTAAAATATTTTAAACATAAGATGTTTTTTAAGAACAACGCCTGTGAAGATAAGAAACAGAGGAAATAAACAGAATTAGATAGTGAGAGGTTAGACTGCAGGTGAAACAGAACCTTGGCCCATTGTTATGGATTGAGTTCCTTCCAAAAAGATGTTGAAGTCCTAAGTCTCAATAATTGTCAACGTGACCCTGTTTGGAAATGGTGCCTTTGCAGATGTGATTAATTAAGTTAAAATGAGGTCCTACTAGAGTAAATGGGTTCTTAATCCAATATGACTATTGTCCTTGTAAGAAAAAGAGCCATGTGAAGACACAGAGACACAGGTGGCCAGGCTTCAGCATCACTCCTTCCAGTGAATATTCAGGGTTGATTTCCTTTGGGGTTGGGTGCTTTGATCTCCTTGCAGTCCAAGGGACTGTCAAGAGTCGTCTCCAGTGTTTAGTTGTTTTCAGCATAGAATAAGTGTAAGCGGGCTTCCCTGGTGGTCCAGTGGGTGGGGACACCGCCTTGCAGTGCAAGGGGCACCGGTTCGATTCCTGGCCTGGGAGGATCCCATGTGCTGCAGAGCAGCTGGACTGATGTGTCCAACTACCGAGCCAGAGCTCTGGAGCGCATGAGCCCAGAACCAGTGCTCTGCAACAACAGAGGCCACCGCGATGGGAGGCCCACACGGGCCAAAGAACAAAGATGGATGAAACTAGACAAATGAAAGACCAGTGGAAGTGGCCTGCCCATCCCCCTCCCTCCCCACCCCACCCCCCCAAAATAAAAATAATAAAAAAAAAAAGAATAAGCGTAAGAGCAGACATTTACTTGCTTGTCTTACTTCACATACCTATAACAAAATATGGAAAATCTAAATGATCAGGAGTAGAAAACCCAAGATCAAAAAGCACTTTGAGGGAATTCCTTGGCATTCCATTGGTTAGGACTCTGAGCTGCCACTGTTGGGACACAGGTTTGATTCCCAGTTGGGGAACTAAGATCTCACAATGCACAGCCAAAAGAAAATACCACTTTGACGTGCCAGATAACTTGAAGCTATCTAGTTAATGTCTTAAACTCTTCCTTCCACTTTGCAAATTTAGCTTTGGAGTAGTATTGAATAAAATGTGTCATCTCAACTGTAGGCGACCAGTGAAACTGATAATAACAAAATATTTCCCTTCCTGTGTGCCAGTCTACATTCAGACACATAAAATGGGAGAAATGTCAGGAATTCTTCAGATCTTGGACTGGTTCACTTGGCTTATAGGCTTTATTTTTTGTTTCCTTACGCACTGAGGCCAGCAAGGCACTTCTTACCTGGGCAGAATGCAGTTCCCCTTTCAACTGCATCGTCAGTTAGCTGTGTCTGAAGCCCGGCCCCTCTGTGGAGCCCAGAAGCTAAGCCTTTAGGAGTTGCTTCCCTGCAGGGCACTAGCTGAAGCTCCTCCATCCTGCCTCTTTCCCAGACTGTCGCTGTTGATCTCCTCAGCCTCATGCCCTGCTCTGAATTGTCTTCAGGATGTCATTTTCCCACTGACTGCAAAGAGCTGGCATGCTGTTACTTATTTGGCAATAAGGTTGTAAGCACATTTTGCCTGTCAAGCGTATGTATGATCAGAAAGGTGTGCCCCCTGCTCGTTTATGTTCATGCTGTAAATCTGCTTTCTGGCCTTCGAGCTGATCTCATCAGGAGTAAACCAGGAGCAGCACTTCCAGGCAGTTATATTGAGATTGTAACCATATGTGGCGTGCTGGCCTTTTATTTTGGTGAATCAGGGTATAAGCCCTGCCTTAGCAGATTTAAATAGACAGTTACTGAGATCAACAACATCTTTTGCAATGTTTCCACAAATGACCCAGTTGAAATATTTTAAATGGACTATTTTCATTGGCCTCATATGTATCAACTTCGTTTTTTTTGTTTGTTTGTTTTCCTCCTTGATATCAGTAAAAGAAAGGATTCTCACTGAAAGGGAAAATATTGTTAGTTTGGTGGCAAATCTCCTTCAGAGCGGCACTTGGCCCTGATGTCTGCTCTTGTATGACATGCCTTTAGGAGTTCAGACATTGCTGTCTGTGATAGTGAGGATTAGAATCCTTTTTGCTTTTTTGTGGTGGTTTTGTACTGTGTCAATTTAGTTAAGTTGAAATTTTGTTTCCCATGACTGCCTTTCCTGATGATGGTGGGTTAGGACGGACAAGAGAAATTGACCTGTAACAATCTAGAAGCTAGAGTAAGAGGACACCTATGTCCACACTCTAAAGTCTTTGCAGTCCCTGTGGCAGTTCACACATATTGTCCTGAACTGCTGACCTACCTTGCTGGTGTGGGGCAGTAGCTGGGCTAGAAGCTCTTCCAGCTCCCACAGATCTCTTTTCTCAACATCTCTGAATCCTGGACCGGGCTTCTCTGGTGACTCAGATGGTAAAGAACCCACCTGCCATGCAGGAGACCCTGGGTTCAGCCTCTGAGTCAGGATGATCCCCTGGAGGAGGAAATGGCAACCCACTCCAGTATTCTTGCCTAGAGAACCCCATGAACAGAGAAGGAATGTGGGCTACGCCCATGGTGTGGCATAGACTGAGACACAACTAAGGGACTAAGTACTCATGAATCTTGGGCCATGTGCACGGGCAGCTTCCTGGTGACCAGTGCCAACTTCTCATGCAGATGACATGTATCATTGAAGCTGGAGGCAGTGAGAGACAGATTTGAGTTCCAGTGTGTCCTTCCTCTGCCCCACTTCTTGTGCATCATTTATTCCCAACTGTCTGCCCTACTGAGACCGTGCTCAGTACCAGATACCAGAGCAACAACCTTCCATGGATGGTTTAATCATTGCCCAGGGTACACAAAATTAAGCCTCTATAACAAATTCTTCATTCTGTATCACTCGTTGTGGTGTCTCTGGACAATTCATAACTGATAACTCTTTGGTTCCATGTATCAGCTATTCTGGGCATAACCAGAGGGCAAGCATTTTCCTCTTTCCCCATTCAATGCATGAACATGTGGCTTGTTTTTCCCCTTGATTGGGAAGATGGTAAGATTTTAATCCCTAAGTGTTCTTGTCCCTCCTGCTCTCTTGTGCCTCTGGTTAAGTAGAGACAGTAACTATTAGTCCCTTAGCGAATAATATGCCAAACCACACACGACACCCACTTTGCACTCCCTATTAAAATTTTACAGGTCAAAAATCCAAAACCCACTTAATAAAAATTGTTCTTCATCGTATGTGACAAGAGAGAACAGGTCAATCTATGGAATAATGGTGCAGTAATTAGAAACTTTGTAGTTGATAAAGTGTGACTGCTAATCAATGTTTGGCTAATTAATCAATATTTTAATCATTAGACCTTTTAAATTTGTTTTAATGAGCATTTCCTGTAATTCCCCTGATCCCATTGCTTCCAGTGCTTCTGTTATCACTGTGAAAGAATGAAGCTAGGATTTGTCTGTTCAGGGTCCAGTATCTCTCAAGACTGTGGAGTAACATACCTCACGTATGTAAAGATACCCAATAATGTCCAGATTTAGATGATTAAACAAGAAAGATATAAAGTCACCACATTATCTTGGACCATTTGCTTAATGGCAAAAAAATATGATTTAGAACATCACATTGAAACCATCATAAAACTTTCCTTTCTCAAAGGCTTTGGAAAATACCTTACTGTTAGAATTGGAGAGTGTGCATGAAATCTTGCTGTCTCCTGTTTTGAGTTCGTATTTGCTTTGATCCTGCCTCATAAATGTCCATTGACCTGCATGAATATTGTGTTGTCTTCCTCTTCCCCATCCTCTTTCCTCTCTTCTTTCTCTTTTCCACCTGCACTTCCTCTCCTTCTTCTTGTCCATCAGCTCTCCCCATCCACAGTCTTTACTCCACCCTGAATACCACAACAAACACCGTCACATTGGATATTTATGAGAACCGTATAAACAAGGGAAGAATGCATTCCCCCTCCCCCTTAGTGGACTGACTACCAGTGAGGTTCAGAGAAGGTGAGAGATGGGTCCACATGACACACAGTCTAAAACAGAGCCCTAGTCACCTATGAGTTCTTTTTATATTTTCAGTGTTCTTCAAATTGACTTGGAAGGAAGCTTTTCCAATTTAGACAGCTAAAACCATTCATTTCCCTGAAGTCTTGGTGCAGCAGCTACCAATTTCTATCATATTCCCTGTAAGTCTGTATCACTAAAAATGAAGACATAAGTAAAAGAAATAGCAAGGAGTACGGGCTTTTAAAACTTTCTTAGGAAAGTGCCATATGGGCAGCACAGCAGCTCTGGCTGGGCCCCTGTGAGCATATGGGGTTACAGCACTGGAAGTCTTCCCAAATGATGTTTTACACCATGTTAGCACACGTGGAATGTGACATGAACACTGTCACAGGGAATCACTATGGCTGTACAAGCCTCAGAGACTCCGGAGCACAAAAGAGTAAACACTGCACCGTCCAAAGCTAAGATGAAGAAAATCCTGCCTGCACTAAGGCGTTTCCAATTGACCCCTTTCCAGTGCTTCTGTTATCACGTGAAAGAATGAAGCTAGGATTTGTCTGTTCAGGGTCCAGTATCTCTCAAGACTGTGGAGTAACATACCTCACGTATGTAAAGATACCCAATAATGTCCAGATTTAGATGATTAAACAAGAAAGATATAAAGTCACCACATTATCTTGGACCATTTGCTTAATGGCAAAAAAATATGATTTAGAACATCACATTGAAACCATCATAAAACTTTCCTTTCTCAAAGGCTTTGGAAAATACCTTACTGTTAGAATTGGAGAGTGTGCATGAAATCTTGCTGTCTCCTGTTTTGAGTTCGTATTTGCTTTGATCCTGCCTCATAAATGTCCATTGACCTGCATGAATATTGTGTTGTCTTCCTTTTCCCCCATCCTCTTTCCTCTCTTCTTTCTCTTTTCCACCTGCACTTCCTCTCCTTCTTCTTGTCCATCAGCTCTCCCCATCCACAGTCTTTACTCCACCCTGAATACCACAACAAACACCGTCACATTGGATATTTATGAGAACCGTATAAACAAGGGAAGAATGCATTCCCCCTCCCCCTTAGTGGACTGACTACCAGTGAGGTTCAGAGAAGGTGAGAGATGGGTCCACATGACACACAGTCTAAAACAGAGCCCTAGTCACCTATGAGTTCTTTTTATATTTTCAGTGTTCTTCAAATTGACTTGGAAGGAAGCTTTTCCAATTTAGACAGCTAAAACCATTCATTTCCCTGAAGTCTTGGTGCAGCAGCTACCAATTTCTATCATATTCCCTGTAAGTCTGTATCACTAAAAATGAAGACATAAGTAAAAGAAATAGCAAGGAGTACGGGCTTTTAAAACTTTCTTAGGAAAGTGCCATATGGGCAGCACAGCAGCTCTGGCTGGGCCCCTGTGAGCATATGGGGTTACAGCACTGGAAGTCTTCCCAAATGATGTTTTACACCATGTTAGCACACGTGGAATGTGACATGAACACTGTCACAGGGAATCACTATGGCTGTACAAGCCTCAGAGACTCCGGAGCACAAAAGAGTAAACACTGCACCGTCCAAAGCTAAGATGAAGAAAATCCTGCCTGCACTAAGGCTATTTTTTTTTTTTTTTAATATCCTGACTTTTCTGGAAATTTGGGCACTTTGTAAATTTCAGGAGTAAGTAATGGAAAACATAATTAAATATGTGATGAGAACTACTATTGGTTTTCCCTGGAATTTTGGAAACAATTTATATGATCATTAGGAGAGCTAGTCACAACATTTCAAGCTCTCCTTCCCTTCAGGCACGTGGTAGGATTACAGCTGTGCTCAGTCACTCAGTCGTGCCTGACGCTTTGTGAGCCCATGGATGGTAGCCCACCGGGCTCCTCTGTCTGTGGGATTTCTCAGGCAAGAATGCTTAAGCGGGTTGCCATTTCCACTTCCAGAGGATCTTCCTGATCCAGGAACTGAACCCACATCTCCAGTGTCTCCTGCATTGCAAGCACATTCTTTACCGGTGAAACACTGGTACTACCCACTGCCTTTGAAGTTAGATGTGATTGTTGATATGCCTGGTGTTGTTTAGTCACTTCAGTTGTTTCCAACTCTCTTTGACCCTATGGACTGCAGCACTCCAGGCTCCTCTGTCCATGGAATTCTCCAGGCAAGACTATTGCCTTGCCTTCCTCCAGGGGAATCTTCCCAACCTAGGGATGGAACTTGGGTCTCCTGCACTGCAGCAGATTCTTCACCACTAAGCCATCATGGAAGCCATACACACACACACACACACACACACATATAGATACATATATTTGAGACCCCGTAGACTGTAGCTCACCAGACTTTTCCATCAATGGAATATTCCAGGCAAGAATACTGGAGTGGGTTTCCATTTTCTTCTCCAGTTGATATGTCTAGATGAATAAATATGTGGCTCTTCTTGGAAGAATAGTTAAAAACCACTTGTGACTTCCCATCTTCCCTTGGCTTTGTCAAAAAGACTGTGGAAGGTGAACCCTTTGATGGTCAGGGTACCTGATTGGCTACAAGGAATATGGGGCCCCAGCAGATGTGCTCCTTAGTTGTGCTAAGCCATCCTGACTGATAGAGCCTGTTTCCTGATGGTTATAGGTTATTTGGTATTGTTGTGTACAGCATCCTTCTTTTTAAAATCGCTGAGAATAACGGCCCTCTACAGTGTCATGTGAACAGTATATTCTTTTCACATACAGATAGGGCACAAACCAGGGAGCTAGTATCTTGTGTGTGGCTTTGGGCAATCGATCTCATTATTAATGAGAATACCTCATAGAATCTATTTCATGTTAGAACCATGGCATTCTATTGAATAACTTTACCCCTTTGTATTTTAGCTACAAACACTAAGTGACCTCTTTTTACTTTGCTTCTTACTTTCCAAGGTTCAATATAGCTGATCTATCACCAGTGAAGAAAATTCATGGAGGTTGTTATAAAATTCATACAGCCATGATAGGGTTTATTTAGATTTTCTGAGTAAGGAATTAACTGCTATTTTCAGAGACCAAAAAAAAAAAAATCCCATAAGGTCATCTTTATAATAAATTTTCTTTTATTATCTGTGAAAAAGAAAAATCCTTCATTAAGAAAAGAAGGCTTAAAACTGAAATCTAGTATTCTTATTTTGATCATCTCAGCCTTAACATGTGTCTTTAATTAGTTGTCGTTACCTTTTGGCAGTCTTTACTGAGTGAGATGCTCTGATATGGAGGTCCAGGAATCCTAGAGGTAAGCCATTAAGTTCCTGAACCACCAGACAGTAACAGATTTTGGGTTCTAGGGGGTCAAAAAATAACACCACTGTTCCCAACCTGAGATCAGAACCAATTTACAGAGAATGATACAGGAGTCAAACAGTTAGAGATCAAAATGTCAGCTTTATTACTGATAAAAGCAATCGTGACGGACATAGCTTAGATAAGTCCTAATAGTCCTGCTAAAGTTCCTCTGAATTGAAGTCACCCCATTCCCATTACCACCAAACAGACAACAAACAAAACCCCTGCCGTCCACAGAGGTGGAAGACAGCTGGCTCCATCAACTTTATCACACAGCTGACAGCAGGTGTAAATCCACCCTCGCTGTAGGCTGTGGAATTCCAGAGAGAAAAGCAAAGGGACAGAATGTGGCAGGCAAGTCCACTTCAAAAAACCCCAGTTGTGCTAAGCCATCCTGACTGATAGAGCCTGTTTCCTGATGGTTATAGGTTATTTGGTATTGTTGTGTACAGCATCCTTCTTTTTAAAATCGCTGAGAATAACGGCCCTCTACAGTGTCATGTGAACAGTATATTCTTTTCACATACAGATAGGGCACAAACCAGGGAGCTAGTATCTTGTGTGTGGCTTTGGGCAATCGATCTCATTATTAATGAGAATACCTCATAGAATCTATTTCATGTTAGAACCATGGCATTCTATTGAATAACTTTACCCCTTTGTATTTTAGCTACAAACACTAAGTGACCTCTTTTTACTTTGCTTCTTACTTTCCAAGGTTCAATATAGCTGATCTATCACCAGTGAAGAAAATTCATGGAGGTTGTTATAAAATTCATACAGCCATGATAGGGTTTATTTAGATTTTCTGAGTAAGGAATTAACTGCTATTTTCAGAGACCAAAAAAAAAAAAAATCCCATAAGGTCATCTTTATAATAAATTTTCTTTTATTATCTGTGAAAAAGAAAAATCCTTCATTAAGAAAAGAAGGCTTAAAACTGAAATCTAGTATTCTTATTTTGATCATCTCAGCCTTAACATGTGTCTTTAATTAGTTGTCGTTACCTTTTGGCAGTCTTTACTGAGTGAGATGCTCTGATATGGAGGTCCAGGAATCCTAGAGGTAAGCCATTAAGTTCCTGAACCACCAGACAGTAACAGATTTTGGGTTCTAGGGGGTCAAAAAATAACACCACTGTTCCCAACCTGAGATCAGAACCAATTTACAGAGAATGATACAGGAGTCAAACAGTTAGAGATCAAAATGTCAGCTTTATTACTGATAAAAGCAATCGTGACGGACATAGCTTAGATAAGTCCTAATAGTCCTGCTAAAGTTCCTCTGAATTGAAGTCACCCCATTCCCATTACCACCAAACAGACAACAAACAAAACCCCTGCCGTCCACAGAGGTGGAAGACAGCTGGCTCCATCAACTTTATCACACAGCTGACAGCAGGTGTAAATCCACCCTCGCTGTAGGCTGTGGAATTCCAGAGAGAAAAGCAAAGGGACAGAATGTGGCAGGCAAGTCCACTTCAAACTTGCAAATCAAATAAGTTGTTCCCCTTTTCTGGGGAAGGAGAACATAAGGCCTAATGAGTGAGACCTTGGGGAGTTTCTTATCCTCTGCACTGTTGACATTTTAGACTGGATAATTCTTCCTTGTAGGGGGTGTCCTACTCATTGTAGGATTGATCCACTATGTACCAGTAGCACAACCATTAGATGTGACAACCCCAAATTTATGCAGATATTGTCTGGGATGAGAATGGGAGTGTGGAATTGATCCTGATTAAGATTAGGGGCTTCTTAAATCCTGATTAAGATTAGGGGTTTCTTTTACTTGGAAATTAGAGGAAAAAACAGTGTGTTCCTCATTACTGAAAACTATCAAGTCAATAAATTTGACCACTAGATTTTAAACTCCCTGATTACTTCTTTGAAAATAAAGACGAGGAAAGTGACTTTCAAGTTGACACTTGAGTAAGTGCAAAAAATTCTAACGAATGGTAATTCAGGCATGACCAGAAGGAAAACATCTTACTAGCTAATAGAAGAAATTTATCATTTCTACATTTCAGAAAACAAACAAAAAAAATCATGGAAGTGTTATTAATGAAAATTAGCAGGTGAAGATAAAGGCTAAAAGAAAAAAAGAAAAGTGGAAGGGAAGAATATGACCAAATAAATCCACCATATATTTACATGTTTCCTCTCTTGGACACAGCACTCTTTTCAATGTTTTGGGGACTACAAACTGTACCTGGTACTCTATCATCTGAACTCTGTCTTCCCTGTCAAGACAAATATTGGCGTTATGACACAAACCTATAAAAAGCTCAATATCAATATCAGGTAGGGTGTGAACCAGGACAATTCAATTCTCTCTTTTTGTCTTTTAAAAGAATCTTTTAGCTCCCTAAACTGAAGAAAATCTTTACTTTGTTTTTGGTTTTGGTCTGTAAGTTTGATGTCCCCTCCCTCAGAGGTTTTTCATCTGGATTAGGTAAATTTCCTATATTCAAATAAGTCCATTTTCCATGTAGCTACAGACAGTGTGAAGTAAACTATCTGAAAAGAACAAAAAAAATCCTATAGCCAGGCAGTACCTGGCTTTGGAAAGCTAAAGTTATGGGATAAGACGAGAAGCCAGGAGTAAGAGAATCAAGTGTGAACAGTTGATGAGGGTGTGGGGTAGGCTTGGTCACAGGACCAGAAGCAGAAGTCATTTGAAGACAAAATGTAATCTTGGGTCAGAAAAACACTTGTGCAAAATGAAGCTTTTTGATGTCATTTAATTCTTCGGAGATCTGACAAATGCTTTATACAATGTTCCCAAATAAATGCATACATGTACACAAACACACAGAATTTTTTCTAGAGTTTCAGTGGGTCTTCACAGATTATGGCTCTAGGATAAAGCAAGGCTGTTGGGCAGAAGTCTGTGTAGACCGGGTAATTGCCTGAAAAATGGAGTTGTTTGCAACTGCTGCCTAGGATAATACCTTAAATGAAACAATAGCATCAAAATCATGTGGACAGTAATATAGACAATTTGGATTCAGAAATAATTTTGAAGAAAAGAATATTTTCAACCTCAATTATCCTTTAATTAAGCATTTTGTTGATCAAATTCATGAGTCTTCAATTCATATTGCCTGTGAATATAGCTCTGATCTAAATAAATACATATCCTAATAACCTCTTTTTCCAGTTTATACCACATCCCTGATCCCTTAAGTACGAAATTTTAGAATCTGATATAGAAGAGAGAACAGATTTGCTAGACCATACAGTACTTTAAGATATGCCTTTTTAAATGCAGATACATGTTTTGTTCTTAGAATGTAAGTTAAGCCATCTATATTTGTTTCATTAGATTTTGTGTGTTTCTTTGGATATTCTACCTTGGTTATCTATTTTTTTAAATTCTATTAAAAAAAATTCTATTCTATTTCCTTAGTTCCAGATATAAATGCTCATGATTACATTACTCTTTACCTTTGGTACTGCCAACAGAAAATATACATGAAAATCATGGAGTATCTACCTAAACTCTCACTTGACTGCTATCCACCACAGTCTCACCTAGATAGCCCTTTGGTAAGCTTTAATGAGAGATAACACATAATGAATATCTACTGTATGTCAGACACTGTCCTAAATACCTCATATAAACTACCTCACTTAATTTACAAGGGATACTACAAAGTGCCTACTTTAATCATTGCTTCTAGTCTCTGAAGTAAGGAATCTGAGGCCTAAAAAATGAAATGACTGATCACCACTACTAGGAATGACAGAGAGCAGAAATGCAAATTCAGACTTTTGATTCTCCAAGTGCTTTTAATTTCTCCACCATCCTACCCATATGCACTTTGTTTAGTTTTTTCTTTAATAGCCATGATTTTTGTATCCATCGGAGATCTGACAAATGCTTTATACAATGTTCCCAAATAAATGCATACATGTACACAAACACACAGAATTTTTTCTAGAGTTTCAGTGGGTCTTCACAGATTATGGCTCTAGGATAAAGCAAGGCTGTTGGGCAGAAGTCTGTGTAGACCGGGTAATTGCCTGAAAAATGGAGTTGTTTGCAACTGCTGCCTAGGATAATACCTTAAATGAAACAATAGCATCAAAATCATGTGGACAGTAATATAGACAATTTGGATTCAGAAATAATTTTGAAGAAAAGAATATTTTCAACCTCAATTATCCTTTAATTAAGCATTTTGTTGATCAAATTCATGAGTCTTCAATTCATATTGCCTGTGAATATAGCTCTGATCTAAATAAATACATATCCTAATAACCTCTTTTTCCAGTTTATACCACATCCCTGATCCCTTAAGTACGAAATTTTAGAATCTGATATAGAAGAGAGAACAGATTTGCTAGACCATACAGTACTTTAAGATATGCCTTTTTAAATGCAGATACATGTTTTGTTCTTAGAATGTAAGTTAAGCCATCTATATTTGTTTCATTAGATTTTGTGTGTTTCTTTGGATATTCTACCTTGGTTATCTATTTTTTTAAATTCTATTAAAAAAAATTCTATTCTATTTCCTTAGTTCCAGATATAAATGCTCATGATTACATTACTCTTTACCTTTGGTACTGCCAACAGAAAATATACATGAAAATCATGGAGTATCTACCTAAACTCTCACTTGACTGCTATCCACCACAGTCTCACCTAGATAGCCCTTTGGTAAGCTTTAATGAGAGATAACACATAATGAATATCTACTGTATGTCAGACACTGTCCTAAATACCTCATATAAACTACCTCACTTAATTTACAAGGGATACTACAAAGTGCCTACTTTAATCATTGCTTCTAGTCTCTGAAGTAAGGAATCTGAGGCCTAAAAAATGAAATGACTGATCACCACTACTAGGAATGACAGAGAGCAGAAATGCAAATTCAGACTTTTGATTCTCCAAGTGCTTTTAATTTCTCCACCATCCTACCCATATGCACTTTGTTTAGTTTTTTCTTTAATAGCCATGATTTTTCCATCTGTATCCATATGCATTTCCAATACATACTCTCTGTATGTAATTTGGAAAGAAAGCTAATTTTAATATTTCATTAGCTGATCAAAGGAGAGATGGCTGCTTTCACACTGCAGGGCATAAGTGCATTCCATGCACAAATCCCCAAACAGAGGTGAGTGTTCTGCTGCATTTTAAGCATTTAGAAATATTTTGCCTAACTTGTACTTGAAGTTTGTTTCATCAGTTTCCAAATTTCTTCCTTGTGCATGTCTGAAAAATTCTGCTATGCATACTTCTTTTATTTGAGGCCTTCACTTTTCTCTTCCCTTAATTTTTCTTCTCATACCTTCTAAGAGAAAGAAACTTAGTCAAGTGAAATGAGCACTTTCAGGGGGTTCAGAAGGCTGAGATTTTATTCTTGACTCTGTTACTGACCTGTTATATGCCCTTGGGTTTAACCTCACTGCACCGGACTTAGTGAAGAGGTGTTTCAGCTTCTCGGCTAACATGCACCAATGGGCCAAATCCTTCAAATGAGCCAATTGCACTTGGGGATTAAGTTAAGCCATTTGGAGGGACATTAACCCTTTCTGGTCAATGAATTTTTTATGCACGAGTAGAAAAACTGACTAAACAGAGCCTACTGTCCTTCATTATGCACTCCTCCTCCCCCAGTTACCTAACTTACACAGAAAATGTCACAGTCAGTCAATAACCAAGCAATACTTGGGAGAAGTGCTGAGCAGTAGGAAAAAAAAGGAATAGCAAGTAAATGAAACGACCCTCAACAAACAGGTGAACAAACTGTAGAAATCAATGACATGAAAATGGACCACTTTCCCCTTTTCACTGAATTTAGTAGTTGCCTGTTTGTCTCTTCTCGCCTTTGCTGGCTGCCGCATTCCAGGGGTGAACGTGTCACAGAATATCCTTGCATGGCCACCACACTTCCTGAGATGGAGCCTGTTCATTAAGTTCAGGGATGACATCCATTACCCTGTGGATCAAAGATAAACTCCTGACTGTTGCCTTCAAAGCTCTTCATTAGCAGGACTCACTCCACGTATCTGTTCTACTCTCAAGACTCTAAGTGACGTTCTCTCTAGACTGGATTCACAGTGAGTTCTTCCACTCCTGCGTCCAGCTTTTCTCTGGAAACTTTCTGTATACCCACCCCTGCCTCCTGCCTTTCAGTTTCACCAGAATCACAAAATCTGCCTCCTCCAAAGCTTTTCATGATCAGTTCTTCCAGAAAAATCCTGTGAAGCTGGAGATCTTGGCAGATAAATAGATTTTTCTTTTTCACAAATTTATTAGATTTGCCTGCTTCTTGAGTACCGAGGTCCTTTTGTTAAAAATTGATAATTTAGATGTGCAAACCCTGGATAGTAAATTTGTTGATAGAGTAAAAACTGGTGGTGGGTCAGTTGCTAAGTCATGTCTGACTCTTGCAACCCCGTGGACTGTAGCCAGCCAACCTCGGTCAAGTGAAATGAGCACTTTCAGGGGGTTCAGAAGGCTGAGATTTTATTCTTGACTCTGTTACTGACCTGTTATATGCCCTTGGGTTTAACCTCACTGCACCGGACTTAGTGAAGAGGTGTTTCAGCTTCTCGGCTAACATGCACCAATGGGCCAAATCCTTCAAATGAGCCAATTGCACTTGGGGATTAAGTTAAGCCATTTGGAGGGACATTAACCCTTTCTGGTCAATGAATTTTTTATGCACGAGTAGAAAAACTGACTAAACAGAGCCTACTGTCCTTCATTATGCACTCCTCCTCCCCCAGTTACCTAACTTACACAGAAAATGTCACAGTCAGTCAATAACCAAGCAATACTTGGGAGAAGTGCTGAGCAGTAGGAAAAAAAAGGAATAGCAAGTAAATGAAACGACCCTCAACAAACAGGTGAACAAACTGTAGAAATCAATGACATGAAAATGGACCACTTTCCCCTTTTCACTGAATTTAGTAGTTGCCTGTTTGTCTCTTCTCCCCTTTGCTGGCTGCCGCATTCCAGGGGTGAACGTGTCACAGAATATCCTTGCATGGCCACCACACTTCCTGAGATGGAGCCTGTTCATTAAGTTCAGGGATGACATCCATTACCCTGTGGATCAAAGATAAACTCCTGACTGTTGCCTTCAAAGCTCTTCATTAGCAGGACTCACTCCACGTATCTGTTCTACTCTCAAGACTCTAAGTGACGTTCTCTCTAGACTGGATTCACAGTGAGTTCTTCCACTCCTGCGTCCAGCTTTTCTCTGGAAACTTTCTGTATACCCACCCCTGCCTCCTGCCTTTCAGTTTCACCAGAATCACAAAATCTGCCTCCTCCAAAGCTTTTCATGATCAGTTCTTCCAGAAAAATCCTGTGAAGCTGGAGATCTTGGCAGATAAATAGATTTTTCTTTTTCACAAATTTATTAGATTTGCCTGCTTCTTGAGTACCGAGGTCCTTTTGTTAAAAATTGATAATTTAGATGTGCAAACCCTGGATAGTAAATTTGTTGATAGAGTAAAAACTGGTGGTGGGTCAGTTGCTAAGTCATGTCTGACTCTTGCAACCCCGTGGACTGTAGCCAGCCAAGAGCGTCTCTCCATGAATTCTTCCAGGCAAGAATACTGGAGTGGCTTGCCATTTTTCTTCTCCAGGGGATCTCCCTGACCTTGGGATTGGACTCAGGTCTCCTCCATTGGAGATGGATCCTTTACTGATTGAGCTACCAGGGAAGCCTTTTGTTTACTGGAATCCTTTTTTTAACTAATAATTTAGATGTTCAGACCCTGGACAGGAAATTTGTTGCTAGGGTGAAAAAATGAGAGGACCACATTTTATGAGGCTACAAGCAGTGTTCTTTTTTTTTTTTAACTTTTATTTTACTTTTAACTTTTACAGAGTTTTGTTGTTTACAGACATGTATGTTCTCAGATTAGTCATATGTATATCCCCCCCATCCCACCCCTCCAGACCATCATACAGCACCTGTGAAGGATCTGTACAAGCAGTGTTCTTAAGTAGTTGTACAGATATTATAAACATCCTTTTTCAGTCTGGATAGTACAATTGTATTTACATATCTAGTTACATATTTTATATGGGTCTCTATCACAAAATAAAGAAGGAGCTATCTATAAATAAAAGCAATGGGAATAGAAACAGGGAATTATTATTTTGTTTTCCTGTTAAGCAATCCATTTAAAATCTGGAAGTAAAAGCTGTGCGTTAAGAATGAGCAGATGTTTAATAATTTGTTATTCCACTTAATTATAGTGCTCCCAGATATGAACAAATATGTAGTTGTGCAACCTTGAGCACATTTCCTACTCTCTTTGAGCCTTCATTTTTTCAGTGCAATAGAAGGGTAACTTCACCTAACTCCAATGGTTGAATGAGAAAAAAACAAAATAAATCATACAGGACTATGTTTGGCACATGTTAAGCACTCTAAAACTACAAGTTTTCTGACTTACTCCTTTCTCTTTCTAGTTTCTGCAATATATGGCCACACTTTTAACCTTTGAATAGAAAAATAGAATGGAAGCAAGTATAGAAAAAATAAAATTAAACCTCCATGAATGATTAAAAGTTGACAAATGGGAGTTATAGTTTAATGGAATCTTCTAGCTGATGACCTAGATGCAGGCCACTAACACAGCTAAGAAGATATAGGAAAATTAGAAAACTCATATCAGTCCTAAAAGCTATAGCTGATTGTCATCTTCTTGCCAGAATCTGGATCAAATGTCCAATCACATTAAAGCTGATGAAACTTTACTGAAACAAACAATTGATAACCCTTTCTTGGTACAATTTAGAAAAGAAGCAATCCTGTTTTCTTGAAAGTTGTCAGGAATGACTTTCATCTCTCTCCTCAGACTCTTATTTCCTGGTTCAGAAACACAAGGTCAGTGCCAACCAAAACAACTATAAAGGTGCTACTTTTTTTTTGGTAAGCAGCAGAATTCTGGTAGACTATCCTGCAGCTGTAGAATCTGCAATAAAATGCTAGGAAGGGAAAAAATAAACATAGAGCTAGAATGGGCCTTGAAAACATAATACATACTAAGGATTGTGATTTAATGTGTGCTCTATCTGTCCAGAGTGTTGGGCAACAAGAGTGTAAGGGTTCAGGTCAGGTCACTGTAATCTCCACTAACTGAATATATTGCAGATAGTAGAAATTGTGATGAAAATCATGCACTTCAATGTACTGACCATGTCTAGATCTGACGATGGGAGAGTACTCAAATTTGATAAACTTGGGGAAAAGGGTAATGTATCAGTGCAGTGTCTCATGATAAACACTGAATTTGGATAGGTAGCCCAAGTGGTAAAAAATCTGCCTGTCAATGCAGGAAATGCAGGATACTTACATTCGATCTCTGGGTTGGAAAGATCCCCTGGAGAAGAAAATGGCAACCCGTTACTGTATTCTTGCTTAGAAAATCCCATGAACAGAGGAGCTTGCCAGGCTACTGTCCATGAGATCACAGAGAATTGGGCACAACTGAGTAATTATGCACACATACAATGCTCAGTTGAGTGTGAGTGAACAGAAAACGATTGTTTATGGGAGGAAAGAGGAAAAGAGTTTGAAGGATAGCATGCCATGCAGATCCAAAGAAAATCCTAAAAATAATTTATCCAGGTCCTGAAGATAATTTTATCAAACTGTTTGGTATCTTCAGTTAAGGTCAGAGGTGGAACCTAAGTGAAAAGGGAATTTATGGACTTCTAGCTGATGACCTAGATGCAGGCCACTAACACAGCTAAGAAGATATAGGAAAATTAGAAAACTCATATCAGTCCTAAAAGCTATAGCTGATTGTCATCTTCTTGCCAGAATCTGGATCAAATGTCCAATCACATTAAAGCTGATGAAACTTTACTGAAACAAACAATTGATAACCCTTTCTTGGTACAATTTAGAAAAGAAGCAATCCTGTTTTCTTGAAAGTTGTCAGGAATGACTTTCATCTCTCTCCTCAGACTCTTATTTCCTGGTTCAGAAACACAAGGTCAGTGCCAACCAAAACAACTATAAAGGTGCTACTTTTTTTGGTAAGCAGCAGAATTCTGGTAGACTATCCTGCAGCTGTAGAATCTGCAATAAAATGCTAGGAAGGGAAAAAATAAACATAGAGCTAGAATGGGCCTTGAAAACATAATACATACTAAGGATTGTGATTTAATGTGTGCTCTATCTGTCCAGAGTGTTGGGCAACAAGAGTGTAAGGGTTCAGGTCAGGTCACTGTAATCTCCACTAACTGAATATATTGCAGATAGTAGAAATTGTGATGAAAATCATGCACTTCAATGTACTGACCATGTCTAGATCTGACGATGGGAGAGTACTCAAATTTGATAAACTTGGGGAAAAGGGTAATGTATCAGTGCAGTGTCTCATGATAAACACTGAATTTGGATAGGTAGCCCAAGTGGTAAAAAATCTGCCTGTCAATGCAGGAAATGCAGGATACTTACATTCGATCTCTGGGTTGGAAAGATCCCGGGAGAAGAAAATGGCAACCCGTTACTGTATTCTTGCTTAGAAAATCCCATGAACAGAGGAGCTTGCCAGGCTACTGTCCATGAGATCACAGAGAATTGGGCACAACTGAGTAATTATGCACACATACAATGCTCAGTTGAGTGTGAGTGAACAGAAAACGATTGTTTATGGGAGGAAAGAGGAAAAGAGTTTGAAGGATAGCATGCCATGCAGATCCAAAGAAAATCCTAAAAATAATTTATCCAGGTCCTGAAGATAATTTTATCAAACTGTTTGGTATCTTCAGTTAAGGTCAGAGGTGGCATCTCCTGTCCTTGGAGCCAAATACAAATTCCATCCCATGACCATTAGCTTTCCATTGGTAGGACTCACTAACCAAATAGTAATTATTAGACCCATTATGAAATAGAAGCTACAAGGAGAGAAGAGGATGAAAAAAAAGCACAGTGGAGTGAAATGCAAAGGAAGTTGGATATCACAAGAAGTGATAGTGAAAATGGGAAAAAACATTAAAGAGTTTATTTAAACCATAACAATATTTTGTAATCTGCATAGATGATTAGGTTTCAGATGGTGATGTTATAGGTGGCCATAGTGATAAAGAACTTGACTTCCAATGCAGGAGACATGAGATCTGGTTTGATCACTGGGTCAGAAAGATCCCCTGGAGGAGGGCATAGCAATTCACTCCCATATTCTTGCCTTGGGGATCCCAAGGACAGAAGAACCTGGCGAGCTTATAGTCCATAGGGTCACAAAGAGTTGGACACTACTGAAGTGACTTAGCATGCATTAAGCAAATGTTTATTAAATGCTTACTATGTCAGACATTGTACAAGCAGTGAATAAGACAAAGCAATAAACAATAGAGTTTAAGTCTCTAATCTTAAAATTAGTTTTAAGATTAATCTCTAATGTTATATGGCATGAGAAAAATCCAAAAGAGCTGATACTGATAAATGCTAGGAGAATTAGAGTAAATTGTATAATAGAAAGTAAATGGTAACCACTTTAAGGATTGTGTGGTAAAGAGAGTTATTTCCAAGAAAATCACGTGAAACTGAGACACAAATGGCAAGGAGCCAGCCTTTCAGGAAGAAGTGAGGAATTATAAGAAAAATTGGAAAAGTGCTCAGTGTTTTCAAAGGATGGAAACTAAGGATGCATAGGAACAGAGGAGCTTGCCAGGCTACTGTCCATGAGATCACAGAGAATTGGGCACAACTGAGTAATTATGCACACATACAATGCTCAGTTGAGTGTGAGTGAACAGAAAACGATTGTTTATGGGAGGAAAGAGGAAAAGAGTTTGAAGGATAGCATGCCATGCAGATCCAAAGAAAATCCTAAAAATAATTTATCCAGGTCCTGAAGATAATTTTATCAAACTGTTTGGTATCTTCAGTTAAGGTCAGAGGTGGCATCTCCTGTCCTTGGAGCCAAATACAAATTCCATCCCATGACCATTAGCTTTCCATTGGTAGGACTCACTAACCAAATAGTAATTATTAGACCCATTATGAAATAGAAGCTACAAGGAGAGAAGAGGATGAAAAAAAAGCACAGTGGAGTGAAATGCAAAGGAAGTTGGATATCACAAGAAGTGATAGTGAAAATGGGAAAAAACATTAAAGAGTTTATTTAAACCATAACAATATTTTGTAATCTGCATAGATGATTAGGTTTCAGATGGTGATGTTATAGGTGGCCATAGTGATAAAGAACTTGACTTCCAATGCAGGAGACATGAGATCTGGTTTGATCACTGGGTCAGAAAGATCCCCTGGAGGAGGGCATAGCAATTCACTCCCATATTCTTGCCTTGGGGATCCCAAGGACAGAAGAACCTGGCGAGCTTATAGTCCATAGGGTCACAAAGAGTTGGACACTACTGAAGTGACTTAGCATGCATTAAGCAAATGTTTATTAAATGCTTACTATGTCAGACATTGTACAAGCAGTGAATAAGACAAAGCAATAAACAATAGAGTTTAAGTCTCTAATCTTAAAATTAGTTTTAAGATTAATCTCTAATGTTATATGGCATGAGAAAAATCCAAAAGAGCTGATACTGATAAATGCTAGGAGAATTAGAGTAAATTGTATAATAGAAAGTAAATGGTAACCACTTTAAGGATTGTGTGGTAAAGAGAGTTATTTCCAAGAAAATCACGTGAAACTGAGACACAAATGGCAAGGAGCCAGCCTTTCAGGAAGAAGTGAGGAATTATAAGAAAAAATGTTAGTGCCAAAACTCTTATGGTAGAAACAAGCTCAGTGTTTTCAAAGGATGGAAAGGAGGCTAGTATGGCTACAGTGCATAGGCCCACAAAGAATCCAACACAGCTGAGCAACTAAGCACAATGACTAAATCTCAGCGGACAAAAAGGCTGTGTTAAAATAACTGGAAATGAAATCAGAACATGTGAAGTTTTGTAAATCAGGGAAGTGGCTTAGATATTATTCTATATGTACTTGAAAGCTATTGGAGGTTTAAATCAGTGAACTGATTTGTTTGTTGACTTGAATTCCCAGAAAGCAGAATCCAAAACAGAGCTTAAATGTGGGCGCTTTTTGGGAGAATTTGATCCCAGAGAGCAAGTAGGAGGAAGATAGGAACACTTTCAAGAATGAGGGTGACCCAATAAAATTAATGCACTAGTACAGCAGCCAACGCTAGAGATAACTGCTTACTAAAGGCAAGAGACCATCTGACAAACCATATAGCATGTAACTTTGAACTTTCTATCCAGGAAGAGTTAGAAACAGATGAAAAATCAGAACTTTTCAAATTTAAGATCTGGATTTTCTAAAACAGAAAGAAACTAAAAAACATGGAAAGTGAAAACAAAGGACCAAAATTACATTTACTGACAAAATTCTGTCTTCAACTTCTGCCCATGAAAGAGCAATAGGAATCTGATTTACCCTCTAAGCTTATCCA
Source organism: Tragulus kanchil (assembly GCA_022376925.1). Classification (NCBI taxonomy): domain Eukaryota; kingdom Metazoa; phylum Chordata; class Mammalia; order Artiodactyla; family Tragulidae; genus Tragulus; species Tragulus kanchil. Next base: position 258,692,099 of record JAIOJX010000026.1, on the reverse strand, counting down.
AATACAACACTAGACAAAATAAATAAAACTACAATATTACACTTTGGACAGTGAGCAGAATAGAAAGGGCATCCCTGAGGATAAAAAAAGAAACAAAACAGGTGAGCCTTATGAACACCCCAATTCACTGTCTAGAGAAAGTTTCCATAATACAGCTTAGGAAGAGGGAACGCATACAAGTAAAGCTAGGCCAAAATAAAAGAGTTTAAGTCTCTAATCTTAAAATTAGTTTTAAGATTAATCTCTAATGTTATATGGCATGAGAAAAATCCAAAAGAGCTGATACTGATAAATGCTAGGAGAATTAGAGTAAATTGTATAATAGAAAGTAAATGGTAACCACTTTAAGGATTGTGTGGTAAAGAGAGTTATTTCCAAGAAAATCACGTGAAACTGAGACACAAATGGCAAGGAGCCAGCCTTTCAGGAAGAAGTGAGGAATTATAAGAAAAAATGTTAGTGCCAAAACTCTTATGGTAGAAACAAGCTCAGTGTTTTCAAAGGATGGAAAGGAGGCTAGTATGGCTACAGTGCATAGGCCCACAAAGAATCCAACACAGCTGAGCAACTAAGCACAATGACTAAATCTCAGCGGACAAAAAGGCTGTGTTAAAATAACTGGAAATGAAATCAGAACATGTGAAGTTTTGTAAATCAGGGAAGTGGCTTAGATATTATTCTATATGTACTTGAAAGCTATTGGAGGTTTAAATCAGTGAACTGATTTGTTTGTTGACTTGAATTCCCAGAAAGCAGAATCCAAAACAGAGCTTAAATGTGGGCGCTTTTTGGGAGAATTTGATCCCAGAGAGCAAGTAGGAGGAAGATAGGAACACTTTCAAGAATGAGGGTGACCCAATAAAATTAATGCACTAGTACAGCAGCCAACGCTAGAGATAACTGCTTACTAAAGGCAAGAGACCATCTGACAAACCATATAGCATGTAACTTTGAACTTTCTATCCAGGAAGAGTTAGAAACAGATGAAAAATCAGAACTTTTCAAATTTAAGATCTGGATTTTCTAAAACAGAAAGAAACTAAAAAACATGGAAAGTGAAAACAAAGGACCAAAATTACATTTACTGACAAAATTCTGTCTTCAACTTCTGCCCATGAAAGAGCAATAGGAATCTGATTTACCCTCTAAGCTTATCCAAATACAACACTAGACAAAATAAATAAAACTACAATATTACACTTTGGACAGTGAGCAGAATAGAAAGGGCATCCCTGAGGATAAAAAAAGAAACAAAACAGGTGAGCCTTATGAACACCCCAATTCACTGTCTAGAGAAAGTTTCCATAATACAGCTTAGGAAGAGGGAACGCAACAGACTGGCCATCTTGCTTAGCTGAAGAGTTCAAAATGCTGAGAGGCCAAGTTGGGTAGAATCTGTTCTGCAAAATACCAGAGCTGAAGGAAACAAGACTGTAGCAAAAAGACAAGAGTCAATAGAAACTGGCCTAGAAATTTTTGTGAAGATGATCAAAATCGTAGACAAGGACATTAAAGCAAGAAGATATAAGGAAACATAAGCATGATAAGGAAAGGAGTAGAAGATATGTAAAGGACTCAACTCCAATTTCTAAAGATAAAAACCAAAAAAAATATTTTAAACAGTTTTTAAAAAAAATTTTTGACCTCTTTTATTGTTTTTTAGTTTATTTATTTTCATCTATCTTTATTCTTTGGCCTGTGCGAGCCTCCCATTGCAATGGCCTCTCTGGTCACAAAGCAATGACTCCGGGCATATGTGCTCCAGAGCACTTGCTCCTAATTGGACACGCCAGTCCAGCTGCTCCGCGGCACATGGGGTCTTCCCAGGCCAGGGACCGAACCGGTGTCCCCTGCACTGCAAGGCAGACTCTTTACCCACTGGACCACCAGCAAAGCCTGATAAAAAGCAAAATTTTTCAAAAAACAATATACCGAATGACATTAGCAACATATTTGACACTGCAGTTGGGAGGTGGGGAGTTTACTGAAGGACAGGACAATAGACTCTTCAAAATAAATGTAAAAAGAATAAAAAGGCTGAAAAATCAACAGCATGTCAATGAGCTGCTGGCAGCATTAAGAAATTAAACAAATATATGAGTCTCAGATGGAGATGGGGAAAGGGTAAGAAAAAAATTTTCGCAGAAATGGTGTCCAAGATTCTTTGAAGTTTGTTGAAAACTACACATCCACAAATTCAAGGAGCTAAACAAGTTCTAAGGAAAAATATGAGGAAAACAACAATTATGTCATAAACAAATTGCTGAAAAGCCATGAATATAAAGGAAAATTTAAAAAACAGCCAGAAAAAAAATTAATGTTAGGTATAAAAGAATAAATAAAAAACAGTAGCATTTTTCATGACAGAGAACCTGAAATTCAAAGCACAATATTGAAATCTTCTCAAACCATTGGAAGAAGGAGAAGGGGATGGAGAGGAAGAAGAGCTAGAACACTGCACCCAGAAAATATTCTCATTATAAAGGCGAACCTGTACCCATGCAAAATCTGAGATAATTCAGCAGGCCAGCACCAAAAGGAACTTTAAAAGAATTTATTAGTAAAAGTTACACCAGATGGAAATATGACTCTACACAAATGTCGGAAGAATGCCAGAAAGAGTCAATATGTGTGAAAAATATAAAATGTGGGAAAATATCAAGACATTCTTTCTATTAAAGAAAAATGTTCAGAGTAAAGTAATAACAATGTATTATGGCTTTGTAAACAGGAAAGAACATAAAGTATAAAGACATAGTATGGACTGGGAGTAGAGAAATGGAATTATTAGGCTTCTTGCACTATTCTTGACATATAAATAAAGAAGAATAACTAATAAAAGGAAAGAGATAAAATGAAGTCATAGAAGAAATTAACACAAATGAAGACAAAGAGAAGAAACAGACATCTTACTGAACACACTGAAAATAAATAGCTTAGGAGATGAAATGATTGTTAAGCACTGTATCTTTACCCACTGGACCACCAGCAAAGCCTGATAAAAAGCAAAATTTTTCAAAAAACAATATACCGAATGACATTAGCAACATATTTGACACTGCAGTTGGGAGGTGGGGAGTTTACTGAAGGACAGGACAATAGACTCTTCAAAATAAATGTAAAAAGAATAAAAAGGCTGAAAAATCAACAGCATGTCAATGAGCTGCTGGCAGCATTAAGAAATTAAACAAATATATGAGTCTCAGATGGAGATGGGGAAAGGGTAAGAAAAAAATTTTCGCAGAAATGGTGTCCAAGATTCTTTGAAGTTTGTTGAAAACTACACATCCACAAATTCAAGGAGCTAAACAAGTTCTAAGGAAAAATATGAGGAAAACAACAATTATGTCATAAACAAATTGCTGAAAAGCCATGAATATAAAGGAAAATTTAAAAAACAGCCAGAAAAAAAATTAATGTTAGGTATAAAAGAATAAATAAAAAACAGTAGCATTTTTCATGACAGAGAACCTGAAATTCAAAGCACAATATTGAAATCTTCTCAAACCATTGGAAGAAGGAGAAGGGGATGGAGAGGAAGAAGAGCTAGAACACTGCACCCAGAAAATATTCTCATTATAAAGGCGAACCTGTACCCATGCAAAATCTGAGATAATTCAGCAGGCCAGCACCAAAAGGAACTTTAAAAGAATTTATTAGTAAAAGTTACACCAGATGGAAATATGACTCTACACAAATGTCGGAAGAATGCCAGAAAGAGTCAATATGTGTGAAAAATATAAAATGTGGGAAAATATCAAGACATTCTTTCTATTAAAGAAAAATGTTCAGAGTAAAGTAATAACAATGTATTATGGCTTTGTAAACAGGAAAGAACATAAAGTATAAAGACATAGTATGGACTGGGAGTAGAGAAATGGAATTATTAGGCTTCTTGCACTATTCTTGACATATAAATAAAGAAGAATAACTAATAAAAGGAAAGAGATAAAATGAAGTCATAGAAGAAATTAACACAAATGAAGACAAAAAGGGAGAAGAAACAGACATCTTACTGAACACACTGAAAATAAATAGCAAGATTTAAAGTGAACTCTTGATAATTGCATTAGATGCAAATTGTTAAGCACTGTAAAGTCAATTGTATTGAATTTAAAAAAATCAAGGCTCAATTATATGACTACAAATAAAAAATATTTAAATATAAAGACACAGTTTAAAAGGGTTTCCCGGTGACTCAGGTGATTAAGAATCTGCCTGCAATGCAGGAGACCTGGGTTTGATCCCTGCGTGGGGAAGGTCACCTGGAGAAGAGAATGGCTATCCACTTCAATAGTTTCGCCTGTAGAATTCCATGTCTAGAGGAGCTTGGTGGGCTAAGTCCATGGGATCACAAAGAGTTGCATTCAATGGAGCAACTTACAGTTTCACTTCAACTTAAATGTAAAAGGATAGGGCTTCCTTGGTGACCCAGTAGGTAAAGAATCCACTTGGCAGTACAAGAAGCACTGGTTCAATCCCTGGCCCGGGAGGATCTCACATGGCACGGAGTGGCTGGGCCAGTGTGTCCAATTACAAGCCAGCTCTCTGTAGTGCATGCACCCAGAGCCAGTGCTCTGCAACGAGAGAGGCCACTGCAATGCAGGCCCCACACATGCCGAAGAATAAAGATGGATGAAAAATATATGATGACTTAGAGCCAAAAGAAAAGGTAAAAAAGATTAAAAAAAATAAAAGGATAACAAAAACTATAACATCCTAGTACTAATTTTAGAAAAGCTTCGTTGGCTATATTACTATGAAACACCTCATCTATGAAGCTACTATATTTATAAAAGAGACTGAATTTTGGTTAAAAATCTTCTCATAAATGTTTTGCATATCTGGATATAACAGAGTAAGATACCACTGGATAAGATTGACTGCAAAAAATATCTGCTATGCAAAATTTGGACATAAAAAAAGTAGCTAGAAAGTATTTGAGAAGAAACAGAAGCAGACAACTTGAGGTAGGGGATTCATACTTGCTTGGCAGAGAGAGTGAGTAGGCAGCTCTCTTTGACTGCCTCAGAGAGAGAGGGAGTGGGCAGTCTCACGTTTGTGACTTCTAGTCCAGACTGAGTACAGTATTGAAGGCATACCTTTCCATGTGAGAAACCTAGCCTAAACAGCCCAGGGACATTCAAAAGATCTGAACTGAGACTGAATCTGCAACATAAGAAATAGTTTTCAGTTCAAGTTCAGCCCTAAAAGTTATCTGCTAAAAAAATGGAAATAATACTCATTGGGTTAGATAAACAGAATTCAGAACCTAAATAGCATTCATAATGTTCAAGATACAATCCAAAATTAATACACGAAGAACCAAGACAATGGAACATGCTTGAATGAGAAACACAATTGTCTGACTCCAACATGGACCAAATGTTGCAACTAACAGCAAAGAATTTTACAGTATCCATTATAAATATTCTCAATGAAGTAAAATGAAATAAATTCCAGTGTCTGAAAATCTCAGTGAAAAATCAGACGTCTCAGCAGAAACACAGTAAGAAAGTCAAATGGTGTCTGGCTGCCAAATGGAGGAAGTAAGGAGTATAATGGAACCCCCTCCCCAACAAAACAGTATATTAAGGGGTGAGATTAGAAAACTGTTTTCCAAAGTTTCTGGAAATTTCCTTAAGATCATAGAGCAAATGAAAACATACACCTAGAAGAAAATCTACTAAATCTCAACAGCAACAGTAAGTGTCTGTGGTGTGTGAGTCGTGACTTCCTAATTGCACACATCAGCCCTGTGAAGCCATGTGCAACCAAGAAGATGGGACTCCCTTCCCCAACCACTTCTGATCTGACTGTCTGGTTTCACCCCAGTAGGGGCAAGTTGCTGGTATTTGTCATTGCATCCCACACCTTCACAGCCCTATGTTGCAGAAGTTCTATCCTGGGCAGCTACAACTGAGAATAGAGCTCTCTTCCTCCACTCAGCTGAAATATTGGGACTCTGAATAGCCTTTCCCCAGCTCAAACACATGATGGAAGTTCCATGTCAGAAGGAGCAAAAAAAAAAAAAAAAAGGACCAAAAGTTGCCACTCACACTCCAGTATCACAGATATCACCTTAGGGAAAATAGGTCACAGCCCTAAGACCTGGTGTAGTGCTACAGGAGAGAAGAGAGAGAAAGGAGATTATAAGAACAAAGATCCTCACAGCTCTGCTTGAAGGTACGAACTTTAATTGAAATAGAGAGTAGAGAAATTTATGCTTAAGGATATACTCCAAAAATAAATAAATAAATAAAACAGATTATCTTGGTGAAGAATTGAGTAGTTAGTAGCTCTGATACAGGCAAAACATCAGCACAGCCAGAAGTATGATAAAGACAGCAAAGAAGAGTTCTCTGATCTTAAACAACTGGTAGACAAAAGGCTGTGCTCATTTGCCTGATGTTACCTATTGAGGAACTGGCAACCCACTCCAATATTTCTTGCCAAGATAATCCCATGGGCAGAAGATCCTGATGGGCTACTGTCTGTTGGGTCACAACTGAAGAGACTGAACATGCATGCACTCACACAGCCGTTTAGGAGTATTCGCAGCAAGACAGGGCAGGTAAGAGAGCATGTTGCAAGGGGCACATGGCACCATCAATATAGGGATAAAGCCACAGTGGCATTAAATACAATCTCTTATGAAACATTATTTAATAATAAAGTGTTTGGGCCTTGAAGGAACTCACAGAAAACAAGATTGAAAAATAAATTTAATATATATGTATGTCCAAGACTGTGCCCTTCCAGGAGAACTCAGAGAGAGCCTCCGCACTCCTAGCCTGGGAGGCAACAGGGTGAGGTCATGGTGCGGGGCATAGAAAGACTCCCTGAACTGTAAGGAGGAGACTCCCTGAGCTACCCAGTCCAATGGTGAAAGTTAAAAAACTAACTGCCTAAGGGAATTTAGGCATAACTTTTGACCAATAAGTGGCTTATGTCAGCCCATGGGCAATCCATAGGTAACCAGCCTAGAGAAAGAAATAAGGAAAATGTTCTCATTAGGAACATTATGAGCAGCATGCTTCAGGGGAAATAAACTTTGTAACATTAGTTTAGCCAAGTCACAAGCTAATAAACAAACAAGAAAACAATTTCTGAGGAGATCAGTACCCAATAACTACAATATATTGTCACAAGTGTCCAGTATTCAAAACATAAATATGAGATATGAAAAGAAACAGGAAATCATGACCCAAAGATAGGGGGGAAAATCTGGTGATATATATTGCTTTTGAGAGGCCCAGACTTTGTAGACAAAAATGTGAAAGTAGCAGTTTTAGATATATTCAAAAGCTAAAGGAAATCATGCTTAAACAACGAAAGAAAAGTATGATGAAAATGTTTCTTCAAACAAAAAATATCAGTAAAGATATAGAAATTATAAAAAAGAGTCAAAGGTCAATTCATGAGTTGAAAAATGCAATAACAAAAAAGAAAATCTCAGTGAATATTTCTAGCAGCAGATTTGAACTGTGAAAAAAAAGAAGAGGAAGATGACTCATCAAACTTGAGGATGCAGCAATAGAAGTCATGCGTCAAAAGAACACAGAGGAATAAAGAATGAGTAAAATAAGACAGAGCTGCAGACTTCATTAAATGTAGCAACATGTACATAATGTATCAGAAAGAATAAAGACAAAGGCACAGAAAAATAATCGAAGGTATAATGGCTAAAAAGTTCCCAAATTTGATGGAAAACATTAATCTATATACCTAGACACTCAAAAAATTCCAAGTAGGCTTAGCATAAAAATTTCTGCACGCAGCCGCATCATAGCCAAAATGCTAAAGCCACACTCAAGAGAAAATCTTCAAAGTAACAAGAAAAAATAACTCTTCCTATACAAGGAAACAGCAATGACATTAAAAGTAAAATTCTTAACAGAAACAGTGGAGACCATAAGACAAGGGTGACATATTCTAGGTGCTGAAAGTAAAAACAACAACAACAACAACAACAAAAAGCCAAGAATTTCATAGCCAACAAAGCTAATTTTCAAAAATGCAGGTGAAAAAAACGATTCTCAGATAAACACAAACAGAGAAGTTGTTACTAGCAGAACTACCTTATAAGAAGCACTAAAGAAAGTTATTCAAGCATGAAGCAAGTGACATCTGACAGTAATTTGAAGCCACATGAAAGAGAGCAACATAAAGGTAATTGTGTAGGTAGTATACAATGATGATATAATTGCGTAATGTTTTAATCTTCTCTCCACTTGGCTGATTTAGAAAGCAATTGCTTAAAACATTATGAATGTAAATGTATTGTTTAGCATTACAGAAATGGAATATATTTGACAATAACAGCACAAACAAGTGGGTGGGAATAAAGCTATATTCCAGTAAAGGAATAACCACACATAATAACTTGAGTTCACAAGTAGGATAGAAGAGAAGCACAAAGAGTAAATAAGAAGCTTAATACAGCAAACTATAAATATACATTTACTCTCATTTCCTCTCATCTTCCTTAAAAGGTATGTCCTGCTGAGTCTGTCACATATAGGCATAATAGGAATAGCATTAATAGCACAAAAATATTGTGAGGGAGTGGAGCTTTTTGGTAGTAAAATTTCTATATTTTATTGGACATGTCAGTATAAACTAGAGTGAGGTAATTTAGGATGTGTGTGGTAAACAGAAGAGAATTAACTAAGAAAATAACTCAAAAATATAATTTGAAAAATCATTACAGAAATGAAAATGTCACACTACAAATCTCTACACTTAGGGAAGAGGAGGGATAACGTATGGTACACAAAAAACCAAAAGCAACGTTCCAGCTTTAAATCCAATCTTATAAATAATAACATTAAATTTAATGGATTAAGCAATCCATTCAAAAGACAGATTTTTAGAGACTAGATTTTAAAAAAAAATCAACTATATCCTGTCTATGGAAGATACATTTCATATTCAAATATACGAGTAGTTTGAAAGTAAAAGGATAGAAAAAGTTGTACCATAGAAACAACTGTAAATGAGTAGGATTGACCATGCCAATATCAGATAGAGAATTTCAGACTTTTAGATCTAGAAGAGGAAAATCTTCTCAACTTATTGTATGAGGTCAGTATTACTGCAAAGCCAAAACTACTTAAAAAAAAAAAAAAAAAAACTAAGAAAGGAAAACCACGCCAATAGTTCTTATATACATGCAATAATTCTTTTGCAATATAGTAGCAGATTGAATTCAGCAATATATAAGAAGATTAGTTAGTATAACAATAGCAAATGGGTTTTATGCTAGGATTTCAGAATTGTTAACACCTGAAAATCAATTGATGTAATGCACCCTGTTAATGGAATAATGGACAAAATTCATACTATCATCACAACAGATGAAGAAAAAGCATCTGACAACATCCAACACCATGATAAAAGACAGTCAAATTAGGAGGAACATCCTCAACCTGATAAAGACACATGCAAAAATCCTACAGGTCTCATCATTTCGTAGTGAAAGATTTCTTCCAAAGATCAGGAAAAACACAGGAGTGTGTGTGCTTGATGCTTTTATTTTATATTGTACTGGAGGATCTAGAAAGGACATTTAAGCCAAAAAAACAAAAAACAACCAACCACATCCAGACAGGAAAGGAACAAGTAAAACTATTTCTACTTGCATACAAAATGAACTAATGTACATGAAGTTCTAATAAAAACACTAGAAAGTTATCAGAATTAATGAATTAGTGGAGCAAGGTTCAGTATACAAGATTACAGTAAAAAAAATCAGTTGTCTTTCTAAATACAGGCAATTGCATCCTGATAATGAATTTAAAATAATTTTTACAACAACATCAAAAATAAAATAGAGGCATATTCAACAAAAGTAGTACAAAATTTGTCCTTAGAAATCCATAAAACAGAGCTGCAAAAAATTAAATGCCTAAAATAAATAGAGTTATCATAGAGATCTTTTGTTTTAGCTATCTTTTTCCCACGATGTTTATCTGTACTATAAAGTATTAAAGAGAAATAAGATACATAAAAATAAAAAGAGATTAATTTATCATTGATTATAAAGAATGGGTAGATTTTGAAGTATTCAATATAGAATGCATATATTAGCAAGCACTGATTTTTATGTGTATAATTAAACAGTATTTATTCAATGTATTTAACTTGCTATTTTAGTGAATTAACTTAATTATGTAATACTTTCATAATTAAAGTAGAATAAAATACGGTGTCTATTTGATTCCAAAAGGCTCAACATCACCATTGATATTTTTTAAAAAATATACCAAGAAGGAGATGAATGGATTTGACTTTATAAAATGACATATTTCTGAACATTATGACAACAATAAAGTTAAAAGAAAATAAAAATTTCTAAAAAAATGCTTCCTACAATGTAATAGCCAAAGACGTTACTCTTCCATATTTAATACACCATATACAAATCAATATGAAAATTAACAAAAACCTCAGTAGAAAAATGTAAAACAATAATAAGTATTGAATAGGATGCATCAGTAACATTAGATATATTTCAAATATTACAAATAATTAAAGAGTTAGAATTAAAAGGGAAATAGAAGACTTTGCTAATCAAATGATTAAAAAGTAGGCAAAATAATGACTAGGCAAATGTTCCATAAAAAGGCCTTCTGCCCCTAATACTAGGTATGTAAAAAGTCCTTTCTCAAGAGTAATTTAGAAATAGATATTAAGAATATCTTAAAATATATACTCTACCTGCTTCAATAATTACACTTCTGAAATTTTACTAACATAAATGTAAAATTATTATTTGAAATATTCTAATTTCAGCCAATAGTGGAATGGTTACATTGTATTGGAGGCAACTGTTTAAACAAATCTCATCAGAGTGTTAGAAGACTGTTTCAACCTATGGCCTATGTTTATAATGTACTTTTAGATGGAAAAAAACAGAATATTTTTAAAACAATGGCTCAATTAATGGGAAGTAGACAGTAGAATTTTCTTAGCTTTTGTTTAACCAATTCACTGGATTAATTCAATACTACTACTCCCTACATAAAATTAGTCACAGAATTGCACCGCACAGATAATGCTTGAGATTGTTAGGCTTACTACGTCAACTCTCACCCTTTAATCTATCTGCTTACCAAGCAGGAGTTACATAAGTGTTCAAAGATCTCTTTATGCCATTTGAATTTACAGTTATAATTAAGTAATTTTATTACATTTTATATAAACTGATAGAATTAGTGTGTGAAAAGAAGTATTATTCTGAAAAAAAGAAAGCTGATGACTTGGAAAGATTAATAAATGGTCTCTAAAAACAGATTGACTTTAATTATGTACTCAAGATGCAATGCTTTTAAAATGTGGGGGAATGTAAAATTTTAAAATAATCCTCATGCAGATTATACACATCTTTAAGTTTTCATATTACTTTTAATAAACCATAGTTGAAATTGTAGACCGTACAGGACAGAGTATATGAAATGCCTATCAGTATAAGATAGTCATAGGAAAACGCTTGGTTCTGTGTCAAGATATTACCAAATCTTTTTGCGTTTGTCTTTGTTTTCCATTAAAATTAACCATTTTTTGGTATGTATGTGTCATCTTATATGATTCTCACTCTTGCTGACTTTTTCAATGATGACACTAAAAATTAGCCATGCTCACTCTTCAGTATATAATCAGTAGAAATGCGATCCTTGCTGTCTTAATGCTGTGTGTGATTCAGGTACCATACAGAACCCTAGAGATGGGAGATTTGAGGAAGAACAGAAGTCACGTTTGTCTCCAGTCTGCTGAAATGGGGACTCAAAATCATAGAAGAAGAATTGTTGTAGACAAAAACAAAACAGAAAGAGCAGTATTTTTGAATTTACTAACATAAATGTAAAATTATTATTTGAAATATTCTAATTTCAGCCAATAGTGGAATGGTTACATTGTATTGGAGGCAACTGTTTAAACAAATCTCATCAGAGTGTTAGAAGACTGTTTCAACCTATGGCCTATGTTTATAATGTACTTTTAGATGGAAAAAAACAGAATATTTTTAAAACAATGGCTCAATTAATGGGAAGTAGACAGTAGAATTTTCTTAGCTTTTGTTTAACCAATTCACTGGATTAATTCAATACTACTACTCCCTACATAAAATTAGTCACAGAATTGCACCGCACAGATAATGCTTGAGATTGTTAGGCTTACTACGTCAACTCTCACCCTTTAATCTATCTGCTTACCAAGCAGGAGTTACATAAGTGTTCAAAGATCTCTTTATGCCATTTGAATTTACAGTTATAATTAAGTAATTTTATTACATTTTATATAAACTGATAGAATTAGTGTGTGAAAAGAAGTATTATTCTGAAAAAAAGAAAGCTGATGACTTGGAAAGATTAATAAATGGTCTCTAAAAACAGATTGACTTTAATTATGTACTCAAGATGCAATGCTTTTAAAATGTGGGGTAATGTAAAATTTTAAAATAATCCTCATGCAGATTATACACATCTTTAAGTTTTCATATTACTTTTAATAAACCATAGTTGAAATTGTAGACCGTACAGGACAGAGTATATGAAATGCCTATCAGTATAAGATAGTCATAGGAAAACGCTTGGTTCTGTGTCAAGATATTACCAAATCTTTTTGCGTTTGTCTTTGTTTTCCATTAAAATTAACCATTTTTTGGTATGTATGTGTCATCTTATATGATTCTCACTCTTGCTGACTTTTTCAATGATGACACTAAAAATTAGCCATGCTCACTCTTCAGTATATAATCAGTAGAAATGCGATCCTTGCTGTCTTAATGCTGTGTGTGATTCAGGTACCATACAGAACCCTAGAGATGGGAGATTTGAGGAAGAACAGAAGTCACGTTTGTCTCCAGTCTGCTGAAATGGGGACTCAAAATCATAGAAGAAGAATTGTTGTAGACAAAAACAAAACAGAAAGAGCAGTATTTTTTGTATATCAGGATGTATGGCTTGAAGAGTGTAAATTTGACAAATATTAAGTGATTATTACAATGTGGGGGCATTTTGAGTCCCATCTATTTTCTCCTTCCGCAATGAACATGCATTGCTTTTTGGCGGGGTGGGGGTGGGGGTGGGTGGGTTGGGGAGGGAGCGGGGCGGGCGGGCCACTTCTATTGGCCGTTCATTGATCTGTTTTTCATCCATCTGTGTTCTTTGACCCGTGTGGGCCTCCCATCGCGGTGGCCTCTGTTGTCGCAGAGCACAGGCTCTGGGTGCATGCGCCCCAGAGCTCCGGCTCTGTAATTGGACATATCGGCCCAGCCGCTCCGCGGCGGGATCTTCCCAGGCTAGGGATCGAACCAGCGCCCCTTGCACTGCAAGGCAGTGTGCTTACCCACTGGACCACCAGGGAAGCCCCTGCATTGCTTTTTAAATGGAAAAAGAAAGGATCAATTTATTATCAAGGAATGTAGTAATTCAGTTAGGACCTTAATTGATACTAACTGAAATTCATCTAATTATACTTTTAAGTAACAGCCATATAGAAATACAAATTTTAAATGATTTCTTTATCTTTGGAATGAAAAGGAACACAACATGTGTTCCTGCTATGATTGTTTGTGGGTACATGTACAAAAGGGGCCAGGATGAAGGTTGGGGAGGAAGGAGATGGAGAGAGAGGAAGACCCTAGTCTAGAAATCAGCCACCTGGTAAGAGAAATTGGTGTGACCCTTGCAGAATACCACACAAAAGGAAAAGGGGCAGATTTTGTTTTCCTGAGTGTTACCTCATCAATAAGAGTTAGTTCTTGGAACATAAGCATTCCTAGAAGATAGAATGTCTTTCTCCCTAAATGCATGGAGGCTACCCAGAAACTCTTAAGTTCCTGGAATTTTTATTAAGATTTTCATATAAACAAGTAAATCATTTTGAGATTATAGTTCCTGGTAATGATCGCTATGGATGCCATCAAAACATACACTTGCCCTAGAAGACAGAGGATGAAAGAAATGGGGAAGACATTTTCTTAAAGATACAGTTTTGTCTATGGATTGTGGGGAAGAAATAGGGAGGGGGAGGCATGGAGACAGTGACATGGAAACCTATACTGTCATGTGTGGAAAAGATAGCTATTGTCATTGTGCTAAGGGAATAGGAGTACCTACAATCACTTGGGGCGATGGTCTGGAGGGGTGGGGCGGGGAGGAATTGGGTTGGGGGAGGGTCCAGGGATATGCATATGACTGATCTGGGAGCATACATGTTGGTGAACAACAAAACTCTGTAAAATCTTTAAAGAATAAAAAAAAAAGATAAATTTTTGTTATAATGCTTATTTTTTTTCTTTATTCATTCATGTTGAGTATTACAGCACCATTAGTAAATTGTTATTTTTATGAGTCTGTTTCAGGAAATTTCTTAATTCATTACATTTTATTAGATCAGCAGTAATGAACCAAAAACAGTATCATTTATTTTTATTACTACTGTAGGTTAAATCACAATGATTTATATAGCCAGATTGAAGCAATGACTGTGTAATTGCTCTGTTATTGTCAACGATATATTTTTCTTAAATTAGACACTTTAACCACATGTAAAGCTGATAAATGTAAAAACTTGAAGTGAAAATGGTACGCTAGTCAAGACTAACACCATTTTGTACCAATGGTATAAGATAGATCCATTCTGAATGGTGGTATGATTCATGTAAGGAAACAAACAAGCTGTTGAAATTAATGCTGTGACAATGATGGGTCCCTCCAATCAGTATAAATAGTTTTAAAATGTTATTACTGTATCAAAAATACGGGAAGCCCATTCCTTTAAGAATAAACTGAGTATAACCATTCCAGAAAGACAGTGGTCTGTATTTTTCTTCTCTTTCTTTATATGAAAAAGACTATTTTTAAGCGTGTATGACCATTTTCCTTTAGCATCTTACAATTCCTAAAAGTCATAGTTTGTTAGTAAATATTCTTTCAGTCCATTGCCCTGAAGCCTTAGTCACTTAAACTCATCCTGTCTTTAGGGGAAGTAAAGAGTAGCTCCTGTGGCGCCTCTCCTGTCGTCTTTAAAAAGACACCTGAAGGCATCAAAAAATGTTTTTCTTTTCTGAGTAAAAAATAAAACTCTATTCAAATAGAAGATTTCAATAAATAAATGTAAAGGACTCAAGCCAACAAGGTCTGGGGATTTCAGTACTTTGTATTAATATTTGCAGCTATTTTGAAAGAATTACCTTCAAAATACCTAGAAGAAAAACAATTATGGTTCTGTTACTCATTACTCATAGTCTGGTATACAAAACCATAGAAAGCCAAAAAATTCACTCACTTGGCAGCAAAACCTGACCAGAGTGATTGTGAGGCTCTTTACAATCTTTATTCTACTTAGTATGATTATTCAACTATTTTGTTGCAGTTTTTTTAATGTGCTTAATTATAGAAGGTTGTCCTAGAACCTGCTGAGACCTTTCCTTAATAGGTAATGAACGAACCATATAACTTTCCAAAATTGAAAAAAAGATAGTCTTTATTCTGAAGCACAATGGATGCAAAGGTTTTAGATAAGACTTTGTGAACTTGGTTTGGAAAGGTGAAATGTTATTCTAAAAAGCTTTTTTTACTAGTTTCACTAATTTTTAAATATTTTATTATTAGTCTCAAACTTTTCTTCTGTCCTGATTAATTCAAAACAATAAGGTGCAATACAAAGTCAGGTAGTCAGGCACCTTACCATTGATGCTGACATAACATGAGGACGATATTAACACTTTGCATGTAGAGGTTACAGCAGATGGCCTCATTGTAAGCAACCTGGGGGAGAAAAGACCAGAAATACTTTGTCAAAAATTCTTGAAGAAACTAGAGTCAGCTTACAGAACCAAAAGGGGTATGAATGTTTTACAGTTAGAAATCCATCTGACAGCATAGCTTCTTAAAGTAGGAAGAAAGCATATAATCAAGTTCTTAATGGATTATAAATGTATCATCTCACACTCAGAATTCCTCATTCTGACTTCTCATCTGCTTTTAACACTGGGCAACCTTTTATTATAGAGTTATTTCTTGTTCCAGACTACGAAGAGTTAAGTAATTCCTGAAGTGTGAGAAGTCACAGCTATTTCTCTTTATATATGGAAGTAATCATATTTTGGGAGTAGTTATTAATTTTATTTTTTCCAGTTTTATTGAGATATAATTGTTTAGGTCAGTGTTTTTCTTTTCTGAGTAAAAAATAAAACTCTATTCAAATAGAAGATTTCAATAAATAAATGTAAAGGACTCAAGCCAACAAGGTCTGGGGATTTCAGTACTTTGTATTAATATTTGCAGCTATTTTGAAAGAATTACCTTCAAAATACCTAGAAGAAAAACAATTATGGTTCTGTTACTCATTACTCATAGTCTGGTATACAAAACCATAGAAAGCCAAAAAATTCACTCACTTGGCAGCAAAACCTGACCAGAGTGATTGTGAGGCTCTTTACAATCTTTATTCTACTTAGTATGATTATTCAACTATTTTGTTGCAGTTTTTTTAATGTGCTTAATTATAGAAGGTTGTCCTAGAACCTGCTGAGACCTTTCCTTAATAGGTAATGAACGAACCATATAACTTTCCAAAATTGAAAAAAAGATAGTCTTTATTCTGAAGCACAATGGATGCAAAGGTTTTAGATAAGACTTTGTGAACTTGGTTTGGAAAGGTGAAATGTTATTCTAAAAAGCTTTTTACTAGTTTCACTAATTTTTAAATATTTTATTATTAGTCTCAAACTTTTCTTCTGTCCTGATTAATTCAAAACAATAAGGTGCAATACAAAGTCAGGTAGTCAGGCACCTTACCATTGATGCTGACATAACATGAGGACGATATTAACACTTTGCATGTAGAGGTTACAGCAGATGGCCTCATTGTAAGCAACCTGGGGGAGAAAAGACCAGAAATACTTTGTCAAAAATTCTTGAAGAAACTAGAGTCAGCTTACAGAACCAAAAGGGGTATGAATGTTTTACAGTTAGAAATCCATCTGACAGCATAGCTTCTTAAAGTAGGAAGAAAGCATATAATCAAGTTCTTAATGGATTATAAATGTATCATCTCACTCTCAGAATTCCCTCATTCTGACATCTCATCTGCTTTTAACACTGGGCAACCTTTTATTATAGAGTTATTTCTTGTTCCAGACTACGAAGAGTTAAGTAATTCCTGAAGTGTGAGAAGTCACAGCTATTTCTCTTTATATATGGAAGTAATCATATTTTGGGAGTAGTTATTAATTTTATTTTTTCCAGTTTTATTGAGATATAATTGACCTACAACACTGTCTCAGTTTAAGGTGTGCAGCATAATTACTTCCATATATCATGAAATGATTGCTACAATGAGTTTAGTGAACACCCATCATGATGTACATACAAAATGAAACAAAAAATTTTTTTTCCTTGTGATGAAAACTCAGTATTTACTCTCTGAAACACAGCAGTGTTAATTATATTGATGATGTTATGCATTACATCCTTAGTACCTATTTATCTTACAACTGGAGGTTTGTACCTTTTGACCACCTTCATCAAATTCCTTCTTAAATATTGACCTAACATGTTGTATGAGGTGGTGACTTACTCACTAAGTTGTATCCAACTCTTGGGACCCCACGGAGTATAGCCTGCCAGGCTCCTCTGTCCATAGTATATTCCATTATTACTAATTTAGAATACTCTGAATAAAACAAATATGAAAACATTCTAGCTTTTTTCCTTCCTTTTCCCCTCTTCCATCTCTTTTTTGCTTCTGTTTTGCTTGAGTTTCTTCAGGGGCGAACAATTTCAATTTATCTTTGACAGTGTGAATATGACAGCAGAAGCTAAGAAATATATGCGTAGTCACACCAAATGAACACAGCAGAACCCAGACCCCACAAGTATGCTCACACAGCCATGAACTGTTCACTTTTTCTTAACAAGGAGACTCCACTTAACAAAAAAGAAGAAATTACAACTGAGTTTTCAAAATTTCTGTGATTTATATACATGTTATGTCAGAATATAATTTGAAAGTGTAATACATTATAAACTTTATATCCATGGGCGTTACTGCATGGCAGTTGCTAGTAACAACCCTGTGTTCTTACATCTATATCTGTCTCGTAGTCTGTTCTCAGAGATCTTTCTCCCTGCTTTAGGTGTGAGTCAGGGAACACCTAGTCCTTTAATTTCTTTTCTTTCTTCATTCTTTTAATCTGAGTGTGCCTAAGTCAGTCCATGTCTTGAGGATGTAATATTGTCAAGGTTATTTACTTAAGTGAAAAATGCCTATACCTGATCATTTTAAAGAGAGAAAGCCTCTCTGTTTTCAGTATTTCATAGGAAACAGCACAAGGTAGGAGAGGTGAAAATGTTATGAAAGAGGAGTTTAAAATTTTTAAAGATTTTATTTTGGTTTTGTAACATTATTGGAAATTCTTAATTTATGAGCAGTTCTGAATTCTATCAACCACCACAAGTTAATGTCCCAAGCACTATAGTTTTGTCAGCATAGAGTTGAACTTGTTAGGCTAGTCTGTTCCAATTGTGGTTTCTTGTTTAAGCTTTTATTCTAATCTTTTCTCAGTTGGCCTATCATTTAAGGTCTGCAACCCATGAATTTCTGAGGGATGATGCAGTCATTATTTTTAGTGTTTCTTCAATTTAATAAGAGACCTGGGTTTGATCCCTGGGTCAGGAAGATCCCCTGAAGGAGGAAGTGACAACCCACTCCAGTATCTTTGCCTGGAGAATCCCATAGACAAAGGAGTATATAGTAGGCTATAGTCCATGGGATCACAAACAGTTGAACACGACTGGAAGGACTTATCACACATTCAATTCAATAAAAAAAAACAAACATAGTTTTTGTTTTGTTTTTTTAAGTGGAGACAAAGAGAAAAACTCACAAGGAAAGTGTGGAAACATTGGGTCTATAGTTGACCAGAGAAGAAAAGTTACAAAAGACCATGAACCATGAGGAATCCGAAGATCACTAGGATGACTATTAAGATAATTCCACTACAGAGCAGAAGTTCCTTAGAGAGAAAGTGTCTCCCATGTGCTGACTCCATGCTGCTCCCCAGCACATCTCCCTCTTTCCCAAGAACCACCCTTAACACACTAGGGAATAGATCTTTGGTTGGGAAGATTCATCTGCAGAGATAGATTTCAGCCAGTGCATGTATTGATGCTAAATCTAAGTGTAACATTTTATGGTACTTTAGGGATCTCTCATTATTTGCTACTGAAGTACTCCTTATTGAATTAACAAAGGCTTTCACGACTTAATTCAAATGATGATGCCTAAGTCAGTCCATGTCTTGAGGATGTAATATTGTCAAGGTTATTTACTTAAGTGAAAAATGCCTATACCTGATCATTTTAAAGAGAGAAAGCCTCTCTGTTTTCAGTATTTCATAGGAAACAGCACAAGGTAGGAGAGGTGAAAATGTTATGAAAGAGGAGTTTAAAATTTTTAAAGATTTTATTTTGGTTTTGTAACATTATTGGAAATTCTTAATTTATGAGCAGTTCTGAATTCTATCAACCACCACAAGTTAATGTCCCAAGCACTATAGTTTTGTCAGCATAGAGTTGAACTTGTTAGGCTAGTCTGTTCCAATTGTGGTTTCTTGTTTAAGCTTTTATTCTAATCTTTTCTCAGTTGGCCTATCATTTAAGGTCTGCAACCCATGAATTTCTGAGGGATGATGCAGTCATTATTTTTAGTGTTTCTTCAATTTAATAAGAGACCTGGGTTTGATCCCTGGGTCAGGAAGATCCCCTGAAGGAGGAAGTGACAACCCACTCCAGTATCTTTGCCTGGAGAATCCCATAGACAAAGGAGTATATAGTAGGCTATAGTCCATGGGATCACAAACAGTTGAACACGACTGGAAGGACTTATCACACATTCAATTCAATAAAAAAAAACAAACATAGTTTTTGTTTTGTTTTTTTAAGTGGAGACAAAGAGAAAAACTCACAAGGAAAGTGTGGAAACATTGGGTCTATAGTTGACCAGAGAAGAAAAGTTACAAAAGACCATGAACCATGAGGAATCCGAAGATCACTAGGATGACTATTAAGATAATTCCACTACAGAGCAGAAGTTCCTTAGAGAGAAAGTGTCTCCCATGTGCTGACTCCATGCTGCTCCCCAGCACATCTCCCTCTTTCCCAAGAACCACCCTTAACACACTAGGGAATAGATCTTTGGTTGGGAAGATTCATCTGCAGAGATAGATTTCAGCCAGTGCATGTATTGATGCTAAATCTAAGTGTAACATTTTATGGTACTTTAGGGATCTCTCATTATTTGCTACTGAAGTACTCCTTATTGAATTAACAAAGGCTTTCACGACTTAATTCGAATCTATGATTGCGGGAACAGAAACTAAAGCCTACAGGGAAGTATTAACAATTTATGGGAAATCTTTAAGAGATTGAAAGGGCTAATAGAGATAAAAGAAAATTTGAGTTAGGATAATCAGATAAGGTGATCAGTGTGAATACCAGACAAGTAATAAAGTTTGTAAGATTTGAACTGTACTCCTTGGAACCTTTTATGTTGATGAGTTTTCTAAGTTGGGTAAACAGATAAAACCTCAGGAAGCAAAATTCAAGTCCCTTACTTTTTTCAGTTATTCAAGATGTTAATGATATATCTGATCATTTTCCCGTGAAAATCAGTGATTGCTTCAAAACAAGAAATGTAAGTGGTCAGTGTATAGCATAGAATGACAGTAAAAAGTTTACGAACTGAAATGAGTGAAAGGCAAAGGGCAAAACACTTTATTCAACTGAATCAGCAAAAAGTGACACTTTTAAAGGTTAAAATCCAGAATGAGTTTGATCCAGTTTCTCTATTTCTTCTTAAAGCTACAGATTTCGTTTATCCTGGACTTAAAACGAGCTAATGGACAGGACCTCCCATTTTCTTCAATTCCTTGCCTGCAGAATTTGCTCCACAATTACTTTTTCTTGCTGAAATCTATCATGTGGTACTGAAGGAAATAAAAATATGGCTGCAGAGAAAAGAAGCTGTGTTTTAGGAGCAAGACAGAGGTCAGCGTTTGTGTTCAAGTTTGGTGTCACCATTTTGACTTGCTTCAGCGTTTCGTGATATCACAAAAGAAATTATCTTATTTCTGGAGGAGAGAAAGTAAAGTCCATGAGGAATCCAAGATCACTAGGATGACTATTAAGATAATTCCACTACAGAGCAGAAGTTCCTTAGAGAAAGTGTCTCCCATGTGCTGACTCCATGCTGCTCCCAGCACATCTCCCTCCTTCCCCAGAACCACCCTTAACACACTAGGGAATAGATCTTTGGTTGGGAAGATTCATCTGCAGAGATAGATTTCAGCCAGTGCATGTATTGATGCTAAATCTAAGTGTAACATTTTATGGTACTTTAGGGATCTCTCATTATTTGCTACTGAAGTACTCCTTATTGAATTAACAAAGGCTTTCACGACTTAATTCGAATCTATGATTGCGGGAACAGAAACTAAAGCCTACAGGGAAGTATTAACAATTTATGGGAAATCTTTAAGAGATTGAAAGGGCTAATAGAGATAAAAGAAAATTTGAGTTAGGATAATCAGATAAGGTGATCAGTGTGAATACCAGACAAGTAATAAAGTTTGTAAGATTTGAACTGTACTCCTTGGAACCTTTTATGTTGATGAGTTTTCTAAGTTGGGTAAACAGATAAAACCTCAGGAAGCAAAATTCAAGTCCCTTACTTTTTTCAGTTATTCAAGATGTTAATGATATATCTGATCATTTTTCCCCGTGAAAATCAGTGATTGCTTCAAAACAAGAAATGTAAGTGGTCAGTGTATAGCATAGAATGACAGTAAAAAGTTTACGAACTGAAATGAGTGAAAGGCAAAGGGCAAAACACTTTATTCAACTGAATCAGCAAAAAGTGACACTTTTAAAGGTTAAAATCCAGAATGAGTTTGATCCAGTTTCTCTATTTCTTCTTAAAGCTACAGATTTCGTTTATCCTGGACTTAAAACGAGCTAATGGACAGGACCTCCCATTTTCTTCAATTCCTTGCCTGCAGAATTTGCTCCACAATTACTTTTTCTTGCTGAAATCTATCATGTGGTACTGAAGGAAATAAAAATATGGCTGCAGAGAAAAGAAGCTGTGTTTTAGGAGCAAGACAGAGGTCAGCGTTTGTGTTCAAGTTTGGTGTCACCATTTTGACTTGCTTCCAGTTGAACAGTCTATCCCTGTTCAGTTGATAGCCCAGCTCACAAAAGAAAATATCTTATTTCTGATACATTCCATCTGAGTAGACAAACATTACCATTAACCCATTAGAAAAGCCACTGGTATACTATAATATTTAAAAAATTCAGGATGAATATTATATTGTGCAGAGTTGAAAAGTTTAGGTGGCTTGCAAAGAGTTGGACATGACTGAGTGACTGATCACACACATCCCTCTGTGCTTATTCCTTCATTGCCGTTTGCAGTTCCTAGCTTCTCATGATTATTCACCATTATCTACTTGATGACTGTCATTACATTGTTGTAGAGTTTTTGAACATCATCCTTTTATCACCCTGTTTACCATAAATGTTGTTAGGCTTAATAAAAAAATAACAAAAAATACTATGGTCATCAGTCCATCTCCACATTTGTGAGGTAGTAACCATTTTACACTATCCCAATTAGACTGACTTATACAATTAAGTCATTAATAAATGACAGATCAGAGATATAAATCCAAGCTGTCTGATTCCAGAGGTATTACTTTTCAGAGTCAGTGGTCCTTACTAAGCAAAGGGTGAAGTGAGTGAAAGCTGCTCAGTCAAGTCCAGCTCTTTGCGACCCCGTGGACTGTGTAGCCTGCCAGGCTCCTCTGTCTGTGGAATTCTCCAGGAAAGAATGCTAGAGTGAATTTCCATTTCCTTCTCCAGGAGATCTTTGCAACTCAAGGATAGAATCTAGGCCTCCCGAACTGCAGGCAGATTCTTTACCCTCTGAGCTACCAGGGAAGCCCGCTAAGCAAACAACAGGAACATAATTCCTCCTCTGTCTGCCTTTTATCCCTGTACACAGTTCAGATAAAGAGGAAACCTCTGTCTCTTAAATTTAGACAAATGCTCAGTTATTTCAGAGCATCTTTTTATTGGAAAAATTTGTGGATAATTTCTAAGTACTCTCAAATACTTCTGTGGACAACCTGGGAGGTTTCTTATGTGAAGCTGAATTCTAAAAACTTAACTTTAATTGATTCAGGAAAGATATATTAGGTTTTGATCTGCTCCATTTTACATATTTTTCTACAAATACTACTTAAATAATTATGTAACAGAGTGTAAAGCTTATGTTTTGAATTAAAAGTATATTTCTAATATTTAATGATTAATTCTCCCTGTGAATTAATCACAAAGTTCCTCACATCTGGATTTATTGCCATGATTTGGTGGTAGCATTTGATCTGATTTGAGAGGGTGTAGGTAATATGTGATAAATTGCTTAGCAAATTAGAAATTAGGACCTTTGACATGTTACATTACGCTAGGGCACCTATAAATTGAAGAGAGGTAGTTCTCGACATGCAATCCAAGACACTGAGTACTCAGCGACAGGTATAAGTTCTTCCTTACTATTATGTCTGAAAATACAGGTTGTTTCCTTGATGGCCTATGTTGCTTGGGGATTAGACACCCAAACTCAGACTTGTTTGGGAGACTTACTGATGTTTACAAAAATATTTCAGGATGATTCCTGCCTGCCACAGTCATCCCTGTTTCAGCAATTTTCAAATTTTCTGAGTTTTTTTTTTTTTTTTTTAAGATTCAGAACTTGTCCAGAAAATTCCATGGGAAAAATATAAAAGCATATCTACTCAAAAATATCATTTTGGCCTCATCAAGTATGAAAAAGTCATTAAATGCTTTCAGAAATGCTATCATGTGACCACTTGACCATAACCATAAATACCAATGTTTTGGACTATTTTATATACATCTGAATTGAAATTACTTTTATTACTAAAAATGAAAAGCAGTATCATATGAGAACCTAAATCAAGGAGTTAGAGTTTAAATTATATATAATATCATCATCAATCACAAAATGGTTGAGGTCAGCCCATAATATAATGTTTCATAAAATCCCCCAAAGAAATAAAATTTGCTGATATTCTGCAGAGACTGCCATTAAATGAAAAAAGAGAGAGATGTTCTCCTATGAATCAGATGAATCAGTGGCTAATTTGGTGCTATCTCTGGTTTCCAAGAAACATTCTTCTCTTAGAGAATGAGAATAACAACGACAATGTATAAACATTCTGACAGAGATCTGGAAATTAAATAGTGACAACTAGGTTACAGGTTTCTCAAGGTAAGATGATTGATTGGTGGTCCTTGAAGGAAGATAGCTTTCCATACCACCTTTGATTTTGCAGTCTTGAATTGCTCATCTGTGAAGCACTTTTGTTGACTGGAGGATCTGTGAATCAGAATGAACAGACATACTCACACTATAGCAGATGTGGACACACACTTCAGTCTAAGTGTCAAAGCCTACAAGGTATTTTTTATAAAAGGAATATCTCACTTGCCAAGAGTGACACTTGAAAACTAACTTCACTTAGCATCTCTGAGTCTCATGAAGATTGCACAGCAGCCAAAACACCATTCTAAGGACACAGCACCAAATAAATAAGCACCTTATCACTCAATGAATGATTTTGCCTTCATTTTCTTCTGACTGACAGAATAAATGTTAACTAGCATAAGGAGTCACTTGCCTGTGTGTACCAGTCATTAGCCTGTATTTAGAAGTGATTTATTAAAATATACTCCTATTAATCTACTAGTAACTGTTCTAAAATATTTTCTGTATATTTAACAGAGGTGGCGGTCACTCAGATAATCCTAAATTTTCCAGTTTTTCTGAGTTCAGTCCTTCTTTGGTTTACCATTCAAATACTAAAGTGCTCATCCTATGCATGTTGTAACTAGTAATTACTCCTCACTAATAATTTCAAAAACAGGCTAAATTTTCCAGTCCTGGTAGTCCTCTTTGTTTATCTACTAAATCATGAAAGTATCCCCTAAAGACAAATAAATACATTTTGACTTTTAACTGATGAATTATTTTTTGAAAAGCAGTATCATATGAGAACCTAAATCAAGGAGTTAGAGTTTAAATTATATATAATATCATCATCAATCACAAAATGGTTGAGGTCAGCCCATAATATAATGTTTCATAAAATCCCCCAAAGAAATAAAATTTGCTGATATTCTGCAGAGACTGCCATTAAATGAAAAAAGAGAGAGATGTTCTCCTATGAATCAGATGAATCAGTGGCTAATTTGGTGCTATCTCTGGTTTCCAAGAAACATTCTTCTCTTAGAGAATGAGAATAACAACGACAATGTATAAACATTCTGACAGAGATCTGGAAATTAAATAGTGACAACTAGGTTACAGGTTTCTCAAGGTAAGATGATTGATTGGTGGTCCTTGAAGGAAGATAGCTTTCCATACCACCTTTGATTTTGCAGTCTTGAATTGCTCATCTGTGAAGCACTTTTGTTGACTGGAGGATCTGTGAATCAGAATGAACAGACATACTCACACTATAGCAGATGTGGACACACACTTCAGTCTAAGTGTCAAAGCCTACAAGGTATTTTTTATAAAAGGAATATCTCACTTGCCAAGAGTGACACTTGAAAACTAACTTCACTTAGCATCTCTGAGTCTCATGAAGATTGCACAGCAGCCAAAACACCATTCTAAGGACACAGCACCAAATAAATAAGCACCTTATCACTCAATGAATGATTTTGCCTTCATTTTCTTCTGACTGACAGAATAAATGTTAACTAGCATAAGGAGTCACTTGCCTGTGTGTACCAGTCATTAGCCTGTATTTAGAAGTGATTTATTAAAATATACTCCTATTAATCTACTAGTAACTGTTCTAAAATATTTTCTGTATATTTAACAGAGGTGGCGGTCACTCAGATAATCCTAAATTTTCCAGTTTTTCTGAGTTCAGTCCTTCTTTGGTTTACCATTCAAATACTAAAGTGCTCATCCTATGCATGTTGTAACTAGTAATTACTCCTCACTAATAATTTCAAAAAACAGGAATTTCCTGAGTCTTAGTTTTCCAGTTACCTCTTGCTCTGATGACTTGCTTCCACTGTATTCTTGATGTTACTTGGCTCTCACCTCCTGCAGCTGATCTCTTCTCATCTGGTGCTCAGCCAGAGTTGTATCACAGACTCATTTGTTTGTGCTCAGTTGCCCAGTCATGTCGGACTCATTGTGACCACATGGACTATAGCCAGCCAGGCTCCTCTGCTCATGGAATTGTCTAGGCAGGAACACTGGGGTGGGGTGCCATTTCCTACTGCAGGGGATTTTCCCTACCTAAGGATTGAACCTGTGTCTGTTGCTTCTCCTGCATTGACAGGCAGATTCTTTAACCACTGAGCCACCTGGGAATCTCCACAGACTCTTTGCAATTCCCTAAATCAGGAAACTGAGTCTGTGGTAGGGCAAGACTTTTCTTCAATGCCTGGGTGTATTGGAGGAGGGTCACTTCATAGTACAATACTAGAAACTCCCAGAAATCAAATCCTATACATGCCCATTCTTAAAAGTTCCTCAGATCTTTCCACCACTGTTTCCTTTCCAGAAACAACCCTAGACTCTCACACTGCTCCTGAAAGTGAGCTTATGTCTTCTTTTAAAAACCTTGCCAGGGCTTCCCTGGTGGTCCAGTGGGTAAGGACACCACCTTGCAGTGCAAGGGGCGCTGGTTCCATCCCTGGCCTGGGAAGATCCCATGTGCTGCGGAGCAGCTGGACTGATGTGTCCAGTTACCGAGCCGGAGCTCTGGGGCGCATGCGCCCAGAGCCGGTGCTCTGCGATGACAGATGCCACCGCGATGGGAGGCCCACACGGGCCAAAGAACAAAGATGGATGAAAATAAAACAAATGAAAGACCTATAGAAGTGGCCCTCCAGCCCCCTGTCTCCCCACCCCACCCCCACCAAAATAAATAAATAAATAAATCTTTTAAAAAAGGGAAAAAAAAAGAAAAGATACCTTGCCAAACAGTCAGTTGATTCAACAGGCAAGACTCAAGAAGAGGTAAGAAAAAAAACCTTTACTCTCTTCCCATTGCCAATGGCCCCCTAACTCCCTCCACCCCCAAGACCTTCTTTATGGGTTTGTTCTTCACTGGGTAAAATTTAGTAAATATTCCATAACATTTACAATCCCTTTCCTAGTAGAAACATCTGTAAATCACAAAAGGGATTAGTTTCAGAAAATAAATTGCCTTGTGCTCTTACCAATAAATACTTTGAAGCCTTTTAAAAAAAATTTTAAGTTTTTTCATCAGATCCCATTCGGAATCCAATGAGGGCAAAAACCTGGAGCATCACTTTTACTTGGCTCCACACCTTATGTTCTCTTCCTCTTCCACAGTGAAGAGCTCTGTTCACTATAGTGTTGAGAGTAGAATAGAAGTGAAAAACAGGAAAGACTGGTCTTGATTGGAAGCCAAATAATTGTGTTAGTTTCCTCTAGGATGACAGATGTCTTAACTGTGAGTCGTTTCTCTTCTTTTGTGTTTCATTTATGAGTGTTTGGAGAGTAATTTTGTTCTGAAAGCAATATCACTATTTAATTCAGGCAACAGATTCATCTAGCATAGCATTCTCCTACCAGCTGCTGGTTTCCTGTGGTCTATTAGAATGGACTGTCTCCTGCACCAAGTGCCAAACTAGTGGGAAAGCCTGTTTAGGTTGAGTCCAAGTTCCCCCTTATGCTCATGTACACCAGTGGGTAACTAACCCTCACCACCCATGTATTTCAGATATTCCTGAAAGAACTGCTTCTCTTTGTTCTGTCATCTGAAGTCAGCCAGTCACAATCGCTCACCTTTAGGGATGTTTTCCGATGCAAGTTCTACAACAGTGGTTAGGCTCCTCATAGAGTGAACTTGAAACAGTACTCACACAGCTTATGGTAAAAAAGGAAATCCCCTCTCTTCCGCCATATTGGGAAAATTAGAAAAAATATGCTGAAACTTTTTTCAAAGAAACTGGCCTCCAATTTCCAGTTTCATTCTTTAAACTGGTCCAAAATTATTTAAAAACTGGAGGTAGGGTTCAGTTAAAATTCTCAATACTGGTGGCTCAGATGGTAAAGAATCTGCCTGCAATGCATAAAACTGGGTTCAGTCCCTGGGTCAGGAAGATGCCCTGGAGAAGGGAATGGCAACCCACTCTAATATGCTTGCCTGGAGAATCCCATGGACAGAGGAGCTTGGCGAGGTCACAGGTCTACATTCCATTGGGGTCGCAAGAGCCAGACATGAATGACTGACTCACATTCAGAATCACTTCCTTTAGAAGCTCCCTTCAGGAATCTAGCATCTCATTTTGAAATACACATATTGTATGCCACCTATTCTTGGGCCTCCATCAAAAGTAAGAAAAATATTGATGTTTTTATCATCTTGTTGCAAGAAAAAACAAAATGTCATTTTCTCTCTAAAAATTCTATAGCCATATTTTGAAATAAGGAAACTTTAGCTGCAAAAAAAAGAAAAACACGGTGGTTCTGCAAAGATTGTCCTCAAAAGATACTGTATTGTATTACGTATCACTCTTGGCTTCACTGTATAACTGATATCCACTATTGCATCATGCTTTCTTCAAGGCCTCTGGTGTACCTATAGGAAAAAAAAAAATATGCTCCAGTATAAATGTTTTCTGAGCTCCTTTGCTGTTGCTGCTCAGTAAAAGAAGAAAAATCTGCTAAAATAAGAAGAGAGAGAGAAACAAAGGCAGAGTGTATTGATAGATTTAAGGTTGTTTCTCCTCCACACTTTAGTAGGATACTTATTTCAGGATACTCGAGACACAGAAAACTGGCTACTAGAAATAAAAATTAGTTGAGACATCTAAAGAATGTGAATAATAATAATTTCCTTTTAGGGTTATTGTCAGAATTTAAACTGTGACTGTAAATAGTGAGTATTCATTAAATATATTGCTACCTTTATCTTTATTAAAGTGTTCAACATTTTTGCCTATGACAGATGTGGTTTTCACTGTAGTTATTGGGTTTTATTATGTTATTATCTCTGTGGATTTATGTTCATTTCCTTGTTGACTAAAGAGACTGAGCCTGTTAGTGGACAATACAATGATCTGATATTTTTAATAGTATAATTTAATATTTTAACCAGCTTTTAGATGCATTTTATGTTTTCCTTACTATTCTCTTTTGATTCTCTTTTTCTTCTTTCACATCTTTTGTCAAAGTAATAGGTTTTCCTAATCCTCTTTATTTTATTCGTCTGTCTATTCAGAAGCATTACATGTTATTTCTTTTCTTTTTTCCTAAATTTTAACATACATATTGACTTTACTTTCCTCAAGAAGTCACAAGTATTTCGTGTTTCTATTTTCCATCTGTGTGCAACATGGAGTTTCACCGTTTCTATCAATCAAACACCCACAGATCCAATTTTGTCCTAATGTTTCAAAATTTGGTATTACCTTTAAAAGGTAAAAGTGTTAAAGTTACCAATATTTTATTTTATTCTCTATTTACTGAGGCAAACTATGAGGTTACATGTCAAAGGGCATGGCTACTATGGGAAACCATGGGGAAAATGCCATATGGGGGGAAGAAGATGCCATCCTCTCCAGCTGGTATCAGTTTCTTTTTATTTCAGTACGTGGAAGATTTTACCCCTTTGTCTTCTACTGTCTATTTTCCCTGGTGATATTCTTCCTATATTTAACTACTGCTGATGTTTGGGTTAGCTCTCTTTTTTTCTTGGTGATTTTTAAATTTTTCTCTTTATCATTGATGTTCTGTAGATTAACTGCAATGTTTCTAAAGGTGGATTGATTTTACTTATTCTGTCCGGTACTCAGGTTGTATTTCCAATGTAACTTCTTTTTTTCAAATCTAAAAAATTACCTATAAATATGGACAAATTTGACATTATCTAAAACTATGACTTTATGATTTCTTCCAGTCTTATTTAGAACTCCATTGATATAATTGGGTATAAGTTGTAGTTTTCAGTTTATTTCTCATATTTTACCTGGTCTTTTTCACTCGTTTGTTCAGGCTATATTCTGCATAAATACCTTAGGAAGATATTTTCATCTACTGTTTTTTTCTCACCTGTATCCACAGTATATATTAGTTGTTGAAGTTCACCTGCCTTACCCTCCTAGTATACAATAATTGTCAGTTTCAAAGGTTTGAACTGGTTTGTTTTCTTATCTACCAGATACCATATCAGGTCTGCCTCTTTTTGTTTCTTACTTTCTTGCTCTTTTAAAAATTAAACTTATTTTCTTCTCTCAGAGACAACTAATCTGGTTTTTATTAAAATACTTGTCAGACAGTTGTATAAATATATTATCTTTTCCAACTGTGATTACCAATGTAATGTGCATATCAGTTGCCTGATGTTTATGTCAAAATGTGAATTTCAATTTAACTGGTCTGAGGTGAGACTGAGATTTTGCATTTCTGACAAACTCCAAGATGATACTGATGCTTCTAGTCCAATGATCCAAGTCCTAGAGTTTGTGATCTGCTGTTTGGTACATTTTATTGTCTTTATTAGTCCTAGATGCCTTCATACATTTGGGATGTTTATTTTCAGCCAAACATTTTGAGCAGAAACTGTTTTAAGTTTGATCTATTGCTTTTTTGTGGAAGCAACTTGTACCCTCCTTCCCTACACACCTTCCATTCTGGTGCTTTCACAACTGATCCCACACAACTGCTTGGGTTCCTGGTCCAGAACCAAGTCTTTTAATGATGCTTACAACTCCTGGTATGGAGATAATGAGGATGTGCCAGACGCGTTCAAGGACTCAGTGCGTAGTCTTGCTCATTCCTGGTCTGTGTCTGTATCCTCCTATCATTCCAGGAGGTAAATAGCAACGGTCCCCTTTTTCCCAGCAATTTTTCACGGGTGGAGCAGTGGACTTCGAACCCAAGCCTCTGGCTTCAAACAGTGAGCACAGACCAATGTAACTTCTTTTTTTCAAATCTAAAAAATTACCTATAAATATGGACAAATTTGACATTATCTAAAACTATGACTTTATGATTTCTTCCAGTCTTATTTAGAACTCCATTGATATAATTGGGTATAAGTTGTAGTTTTCAGTTTATTTCTCATATTTTACCTGGTCTTTTTCACTCGTTTGTTCAGGCTATATTCTGCATAAATACCTTAGGAAGATATTTTCATCTACTGTTTTTTTCTCACCTGTATCCACAGTATATATTAGTTGTTGAAGTTCACCTGCCTTACCCTCCTAGTATACAATAATTGTCAGTTTCAAAGGTTTGAACTGGTTTGTTTTCTTATCTACCAGATACCATATCAGGTCTGCCTCTTTTTGTTTCTTACTTTCTTGCTCTTTTAAAAATTAAACTTATTTTCTTCTCTCAGAGACAACTAATCTGGTTTTTATTAAAATACTTGTCAGACAGTTGTATAAATATATTATCTTTTCCAACTGTGATTACCAATGTAATGTGCATATCAGTTGCCTGATGTTTATGTCAAAATGTGAATTTCAATTTAACTGGTCTGAGGTGAGACTGAGATTTTGCATTTCTGACAAACTCCAAGATGATACTGATGCTTCTAGTCCAATGATCCAAGTCCTAGAGTTTGTGATCTGCTGTTTGGTACATTTTATTGTCTTTATTAGTCCTAGATGCCTTCATACATTTGGGATGTTTATTTTCAGCCAAACATTTTGAGCAGAAACTGTTTTAAGTTTGATCTATTGCTTTTTTGTGGAAGCAACTTGTACCCTCCTTCCCTACACACCTTCCATTCTGGTGCTTTCACAACTGATCCCACACAACTGCTTGGGTTCCTGGTCCAGAACCAAGTCTTTTAATGATGCTTACAACTCCTGGTATGGAGATAATGAGGATGTGCCAGACGCGTTCAAGGACTCAGTGCGTAGTCTTGCTCATTCCTGGTCTGTGTCTGTATCCTCCTATCATTCCAGGAGGTAAATAGCAACGGTCCCCTTTTTCCCAGCAATTTTTCACGGGTGGAGCAGTGGACTTCGAACCCAAGCCTCTGGCTTCAAACAGTGAGCACAGATCCCATTTCCTATCTTACTGCCCTACAGAAACACCTTTATCTTCTTTATTCTCCAGTAGTCCAACTCCTACATTCAGTAGGTCTCTGGCTCAGTTCCATTCATCAGGTTACATTTCTGTTCCATTGTCTTTGTAGAAATGTTTGTTATGTTTTAAGGAGAGATATACATTTTGGTTTTATCTTTGCAAATTTTAGCTGTTACTATGTATTTGGAGCAGAGAAAGTGGACCAGCATGTGAATATACAGAGACATGTCAACCAGATATCTTTTTTCTACATGTTATTAGCTGGATCAGAGTCTCCATTTTAAGAATGAAATTTAAGCACAAATCTTAAAAAATATATAAAGTTAATAATTACTGGTAATAATAAGTTGGTTCCATCCTTTTATATGTCATTTTAACTAACTTGGTCTAAAAATTTTGTTTTAGAACAGAATGTTTTCCAAAGTGACATTCAACTACCGTACCTTGTATGTGAGAAATACTCCAGAAGTTGTAAAAAAAAAAAAAGGTGTTATGAAGAAACAGCACATATAAAAATGTAACTTCTCCAATAACTTAAAACAAAGAAAGGTATTTAGATATATTTAAATGATAACATTTAAGCATATATCTGTTCAGCCCATAAATGAACATTAATTCATATATTTACTTACTGCCTGTATGCATGTATAACGAGTCTGGATAATTCAGTCTGCAAATCCCTCCATAGTACTAAGTTCATAATATTGAAAGGGACCCTAATCTGGTATAATTTCTTTTTTACAGGGCTGTCTAATAAACTCAGAAAAAATAAGTTAGTTAAAACTTTATTTCAAAAACATCAAATTACACTTCTGCAAATTAGTTTTGTAATTTGTTCCAAGGACTTTAATGGCTAGTGGCAGTGGAGGAAGTGGATTTTTCTTACAGTTGGGGCAAGAGATCCCAATTCATTCCCAATTCTGTCACTAATATATGATAGGAGTTTACAGCAACTTTTCTGGCTTTTTATGCCTCAGTGTCACATAGAGAAAAACACAGAATTTTCTTTGCTGTAACAAATCATCATGAGGCTGAAATGCGTTAAAAAGTTAAATAAATACAGCAAAAAGAAGGATGGTGAATTCAAATTAGCTATCTATATAGATTCACTTTCAAGACTATGGCTCACCTTCTGTTGGGATTCAGAAGACAGCACAGGACTGTATTATGTTGGTAGTCAAATCTGATTGCATCAGCATATGGCACATATAAAATGCACTTCCTTTCATATAATGTGGTTTTCCAGGAGGCCTTGGGCTAAACAGATCCTTACCCTGCTCCCTCCTAACAGCCATGCTTCTCTCTCTTTTGCATCCTTCTTACCTTTTGGTTAGCGGGTCATAAAGCCCAGAACAAATTCGGAAGCTAAAACATATTTCAGCAATTAGCACCCTAGAAACTCAAGCTGTTTTTGGCAATATTCTAAAAGATTAGCCCCCCCGTTTCATTGTAATAATAAGTTGGTTCCATCCTTTTATATGTCATTTTAACTAACTTGGTCTAAAAATTTTGTTTTAGAACAGAATGTTTTCCAAAGTGACATTCAACTACCGTACCTTGTATGTGAGAAATACTCCAGAAGTTGTAAAAAAAAAAAAAGGTGTTATGAAGAAACAGCACATATAAAAATGTAACTTCTCCAATAACTTAAAACAAAGAAAGGTATTTAGATATATTTAAATGATAACATTTAAGCATATATCTGTTCAGCCCATAAATGAACATTAATTCATATATTTACTTACTGCCTGTATGCATGTATAACGAGTCTGGATAATTCAGTCTGCAAATCCCTCCATAGTACTAAGTTCATAATATTGAAAGGGACCCTAATCTGGTATAATTTCTTTTTTACAGGGCTGTCTAATAAACTCAGAAAAAATAAGTTAGTTAAAACTTTATTTCAAAAACATCAAATTACACTTCTGCAAATTAGTTTTGTAATTTGTTCCAAGGACTTTAATGGCTAGTGGCAGTGGAGGAAGTGGATTTTTCTTACAGTTGGGGCAAGAGATCCCAATTCATTCCCAATTCTGTCACTAATATATGATAGGAGTTTACAGCAACTTTTCTGGCTTTTTATGCCTCAGTGTCACATAGAGAAAAACACAGAAATTTCTTTGCTGTAACAAATCATCATGAGGCTGAAATGCGTTAAAAAGTTAAATAAATACAGCAAAAAGAAGGATGGTGAATTCAAATTAGCTATCTATATAGATTCACTTTCAAGACTATGGCTCACCTTCTGTTGGGATTCAGAAGACAGCACAGGACTGTATTATGTTGGTAGTCAAATCTGATTGCATCAGCATATGGCACATATAAAATGCACTTCCTTTCATATAATGTGGTTTTCCAGGAGGCCTTGGGCTAAACAGATCCTTACCCTGCTCCCTCCTAACAGCCATGCTTCTCTCTCTTTTGCATCCTTCTTACCTTTTGGTTAGCGGGTCATAAAGCCCAGAACAAATTCGGAAGCTAAAACATATTTCAGCAATTAGCACCCTAGAAACTCAAGCTGTTTTTTTGGCAATATTCTAAAAAGATGATTTCAGCACCTTTCATCCCCAGCTTGCTTGATAATTCACATCCCCGTGTCCTTTGTCTTGGCAGGCTCTCCAGTGCTAGAGGCACATTTCTAGGCTGATGAGGAAAGTGTGAGCAACTTGAGGATGCTAAGTAGGGATGTCAGCCACATCTGAACTAGATAGACTTGAGTTAGTGGGGTTTTGTTCCTGGTCTGTTCTCTCTATTTTTAAATGTGATTGTACTCAGAGCTATTTTGAACTTTTTAAGTTAACTCCCTGCCATCCACATACCTCTCTTATTATTAGCTACTCTCTCTAGAAATATTTTTAAAGAAGTTTAAAAAGAGATGAAACAAAATACCTTCCAGACAGTTTCTACCTCTGGCTTCAGAGAACTGAGCAAGCCCTTAGCTGCTTTTGTACCATATTTCTCAGAGGCAGGAAACACTGAAAGCCAAAAAGAGACTAGGGAATTTGGTTCAACATGGGAAGTCCTTATATTTTTAAGTCACTTTGCATTCTCAGACATAGATAATAATTACTCAATCAGGAAGAGTCAATTTTTAATCCTTATCTAGTTAAAATAAGAATGGCATTGTTCACAAGAATGTTAACCAATAAGGATAATTACAATAGGACTTTTGTTTTGTTTTGTTTTGGAGCGGGCACATAATTATTTTTCCTCCTCTTCTTCAATTCACAAATAAATGTTTCCCAACCAGTTCAGTGTATTTCTTGTCTGTCTCCAAACTGGGTCTAAATAAAAAGTCAGTAGAGGGATCAAAAGCCTAGTGGGGACCTAAGAGAAATGTTGTTGTTGTTTAGTCACTCAGTTGTGTCTGACTCTGCAACCTCATGGACTGCAGCCTGCCAGCTCTTCTCTCCATGGGATTCTCCAGGCAGGAATAGTGGAGTGAATTGGATTCCCTTCTCTAGGAATCTTCCCGACTAAGGGACTGAACTTGGATCTCCTGTGTTATAAGTGAATTCTTTACCATCTGAGCCACCAGGGAAGCCCTAGAGAAACCTACATGAGCTCAATGCCAGGAACTTGTGTCAGCTATTTGGGCTACTCAAGTTCTCTTTTTTCTTGCTTTCTCTTTGGCTGTTTGCCCTGACAGCTGGTGTTGCAAACAGTTCTGATTCTGAAATTCTGTGATCAAAAGATTCTAAAGAAGATAAAGAATAGGAGTCTTTGGACCATAAATTCCTTGTTCATATTTAACATAGGGAATCTGAACTAGATAGACTTGAGTTAGTGGGGTTTTGTTCCTGGTCTGTTCTCTCTATTTTTAAATGTGATTGTACTCAGAGCTATTTTGAACTTTTTAAGTTAACTCCCTGCCATCCACATACCTCTCTTATTATTAGCTACTCTCTAGAAATATTTTTAAAGAAGTTTAAAAAGAGATGAAACAAAATACCTTCCAGACAGTTTCTACCTCTGGCTTCAGAGAACTGAGCAAGCCCTTAGCTGCTTTTGTACCATATTTCTCAGAGGCAGGAAACACTGAAAGCCAAAAAGAGACTAGGGAATTTGGTTCAACATGGGAAGTCCTTATATTTTTAAGTCACTTTGCATTCTCAGACATAGATAATAATTACTCAATCAGGAAGAGTCAATTTTTAATCCTTATCTAGTTAAAATAAGAATGGCATTGTTCACAAGAATGTTAACCAATAAGGATAATTACAATAGGACTTTTGTTTTGTTTTGTTTTGGAGCGGGCACATAATTATTTTTCCTCCTCTTCTTCAATTCACAAATAAATGTTTCCCAACCAGTTCAGTGTATTTCTTGTCTGTCTCCAAACTGGGTCTAAATAAAAAGTCAGTAGAGGGATCAAAAGCCTAGTGGGGACCTAAGAGAAATGTTGTTGTTGTTTAGTCACTCAGTTGTGTCTGACTCTGCAACCTCATGGACTGCAGCCTGCCAGCTCTTCTCTCCATGGGATTCTCCAGGCAGGAATAGTGGAGTGAATTGGATTCCCTTCTCTAGGAATCTTCCCGACTAAGGGACTGAACTTGGATCTCCTGTGTTATAAGTGAATTCTTTACCATCTGAGCCACCAGGGAAGCCCTAGAGAAACCTACATGAGCTCAATGCCAGGAACTTGTGTCAGCTATTTGGGCTACTCAAGTTCTCTTTTTTCTTGCTTTCTCTTTGGCTGTTTGCCCTGACAGCTGGTGTTGCAAACAGTTCTGATTCTGAAATTCTGTGATCAAAAGATTCTAAAGAAGATAAAGAATAGGAGTCTTTGGACCATAAATTCCTTGTTCATATTTAACATAGGGAATCTGAGAAAGAATAGAGTGTGCTGTTAGTTGAAGAGTGGCAAAACCTTCAAATCAGGAGGTTAACATTCTGATGCTAACTGCGATTGGTTCTCTGAACTACTGAAAAATGAGTCTCTCAGTTGGGGATATATGTCAAAATATAGTACCACCTTTCCTACCATGTATTCCGAGATATACTACTAGACACCACCACTAAATTCTCTGAATCGGAGAGCAGAGCGCAGTTGCATGTCTTTAAGAAATTCCACATGTGTGATCCTGATGTGTGTCCCTCATGTGTAGTTGCTTCAGTTGTGTCCAGCTGTTTGCAACCCTGTGGACCATAGACCACCAAGCTCCTTGGGCCAGAGGATTCTCCAGGGAAGAATATTGGAGTGGGTAGCCATTTCCTTCTCCAAGGGATCTTCCCAACTCAGGGACTGAACCCACATCTTTTGCATCTTCTGCATGGTCAGGCATGTTCTTTACCACTAGAGCCACCTGGAAACAGATACTAAGCTGTCTGATTTTCAAGTTTACTTCTCACTCTGGCATTCTTTGAGTCTATGAC
The DNA here is from genome assembly GCA_022376925.1 of Tragulus kanchil. Lineage (NCBI taxonomy): Eukaryota > Metazoa > Chordata > Mammalia > Artiodactyla > Tragulidae > Tragulus > Tragulus kanchil. The sequence goes on along the minus strand of JAIOJX010000026.1, from coordinate 258,654,527 downwards.
TATCTCTGTGTCAGAATTCCATCGCATTGTTGTGAAGAAGAAGCTAGAGAAAGAGAAGCAAAAATATGAGCAGAAGAAAGTGCGTATAAAGATAAGAAAAGAAATCAAAAACAGTAGAGCAATAGGGAAAAAGATATGAAACCAAAACCTGGCGTTTTAAAAGGCTTATTACAATTGATAAAATTATAGCTAGTTAATAAATAAAAAAACACAAAAGATACATTATAAATATCAGAAAGGAAATATGGGATATCACTACATACTTTTCAGGCTTTTAAAATAATAAACATGATGAATAATTCTTCATCCATAATTTCAACAACATAGATGACATGGATCCATTCCTCAAAACCTACATACAACCAAAATTCACTCTAGATGTAATAGATAACTTGAATAGTTCTATAACTATTGACTAAATTATATTCACATTTTACAGATTTTTAAAAAGAAGAAATCCCCATGACCAGACACTTTCACTGACAAATATTTAAGGAAAAAATAACATCAATTTTACACAGTCTTTTTCAGAAAATTTCAAGAGGATAATAAACTTTACAACTAGGCCAGCATTATCTTGATACTGAGACTAGGCAAGCACAGTATAAAATCAGCAGTGCTTAGAACATAGAAGCAAAAATCCTTAATAAAGCGCCAGCAAATAAAATCCAGGAGTATATGGGAAGAATGATACATCATGACTAAGTGAGATTTGTCCCAGGATGATGTCTGATTATGAATCACTGTAGTAGCCCATACTAACAATGTGAAAAGAAAAGCCACTTGATCGTATCATTTGAAGTAGGAAAAAACAGGTGAAATACTTTAACATCAAAAGAAAAACTCTAAGAAAAATAGGATAAGAAGAGAACTTGATCAACTGGATAAAAAGCATCTACATCCCCCTAACCCTTACGTCTGTTCTCACCAATTCAATCTAGCATCATGCTGGATATCTTAGGAAAACCCACAGAAATGTACAACACAGGGAGAGAACCCTAAATTAGCTCATCAGCTGTAAAAAATGTACCATACCAATGTATAATATTAATGGTACAGGAATAATAAAGGAAATTGTGTATGTGTGTTATGGAAGGGGTTAGGATGGGGGGCAGGGAGTATATAGGAGTTCTCTATATTTTCTGTTCAATTTTTTTCTGTAAACCTAAAGCTTTTGAAACAAAACCTGGCGTTTTAAAAGGCTTATTACAATTGATAAAATTATAGCTAGTTAATAAATAAAAAAACACAAAAGATACATTATAAATATCAGAAAGGAAATATGGGATATCACTACATACTTTTCAGGCTTTTAAAATAATAAACATGATGAATAATTCTTCATCCATAATTTCAACAACATAGATGACATGGATCCATTCCTCAAAACCTACATACAACCAAAATTCACTCTAGATGTAATAGATAACTTGAATAGTTCTATAACTATTGACTAAATTATATTCACATTTTACAGATTTTTAAAAAGAAGAAATCCCCATGACCAGACACTTTCACTGACAAATTTTTAAAGGAAAAAATAACATCAATTTTACACAGTCTTTTTCAGAAAATTTCAAGAGGATAATAAACTTTACAACTAGGCCAGCATTATCTTGATACTGAGACTAGGCAAGCACAGTATAAAATCAGCAGTGCTTAGAACATAGAAGCAAAAATCCTTAATAAAGCGCCAGCAAATAAAATCCAGGAGTATATGGGAAGAATGATACATCATGACTAAGTGAGATTTGTCCCAGGATGATGTCTGATTATGAATCACTGTAGTAGCCCATACTAACAATGTGAAAAGAAAAGCCACTTGATCGTATCATTTGAAGTAGGAAAAAACAGGTGAAATACTTTAACATCAAAAGAAAAACTCTAAGAAAAATAGGATAAGAAGAGAACTTGATCAACTGGATAAAAAGCATCTACATCCCCCTAACCCTTACGTCTGTTCTCACCAATTCAATCTAGCATCATGCTGGATATCTTAGGAAAACCCCACAGAAATGTACAACACAGGGAGAGAACCCTAAATTAGCTCATCAGCTGTAAAAAATGTACCATACCAATGTATAATATTAATGGTACAGGAATAATAAAGGAAATTGTGTATGTGTGTTATGGAAGGGGTTAGGATGGGGGGCAGGGAGTATATAGGAGTTCTCTATATTTTCTGTTCAATTTTTTTCTGTAAACCTAAAGCTTTTGAAATATAAATCCTGTTAATTAAAAGATAAAAGTTAATTTTAGTATTCATTAATTTTAAAAATAAAAGTTTAAAAAGAGACATAGAGAAGATAACAAATCAATTACCCCAAAATGGAAGTGACTAGAATGCCCAGTGAAAGAGACACAAGGAAAATGCAGACTTTTGCAATGAGTATGTTGCCATATTTATATTCCAGTTTCAATTAATATAGTCCTTTCTCAGTCTATTTTTATGACTGGTTGGAAATAAGAATTTGATTTTTTTTTTTTACTTTCAAAGAAGAAAATTATTACCATGCAATCCATGTTAACATTTCAGATAGGCTGTAACAGTAGTTTCTTCTAATGTTGGTTGTTGCTGATGGAGCCATTAAACTGTAATTCCTTTTTAGCAACCTTCTTACTATACATTGCAAACTCCTTTCATCTTCTTTTCAGGAATTATTGAGAAAGCTTGAGATAGTGTTCCACTATACTTATCATCCTCCACATTTTTATTGAAGGTATTTCACTGGTATGACAACATGTCGGGGTTAATATATAACAAGCATCTTTTTGAGCAGTGACCAGTCCTTTTATGATTTGGCATAGCTACCACATTATGATAAATTGCCTTAAACAAGTTCAACTTGATAATTATGAAAGAGGTTACATTGTTCTTCAATTACCCCTTTAATCAATCTCCCAGGATAATCATTCTGCCTAAAAATATGTTTCTCAATACTAATTTCATTATCTAGGTGATTCTCATCACTAATCATTAGAGTGTGATTCTCCATATTCTTAACAACTCTTACTTTAACTTAAATGGGTGATTAGACTCAATATGCAGGATATTACCTGCACGGTGGTCTTGATAATATATTCTCCATTGTAACTGTCTTCACTTCATCTTACTAATAGATGTTAAAAAAGAAAAAAGCTCTTATTAAACCCTTCCACAGTAAATCACATATCTAAAGGGAGATAACTTTTCAAAAAAAAAAAAGAGAGAGATAATAAAGGACCTTCTTCCCTTTATACCAAGAAAACCTTCTTTTAAAATTTTGCTACGCTGAATGTCATTGAGCCTTTTATAGCACTACTGGCAAAGCATGTAGGTATCCTGTGTTGCTGACAGTGTGGATTGGGGGAAAAAGAGGTGTAACTTTAATTATGGAGAGTAAAATAGTTCTGTGATTCTTCTGGTTTTGTTTAGTATTCCTCACTGGACCAATCTATTATCATGAAATAGGTCACAAGAGAGCATTGATTTTGCCACCTTGCAACAGATACCACCTTTTCTGGTGTAACTTCAGTGTAAGTATTTGGACGGCTGTTGCTCAATCGCTCAGTCATATCTGACTCTGTGACCTCATGGGCCACGAGGCGCCTCTGTCCACGAGGCGCCTCTGTCCATGGGATTTTCTAGGCAAGAATACTGGAGGGGGTTGCCGTTTCCTTCTCCAGAAGTATCTGTGAGGTTCCACTACATCCTATCTCCACAAATATCTCTGGGTTGACCCTCATCTTTTACATGACAGTATGTGAAATAATTTTAGACATTCCTCTCACTTACATAATATCTTTCTCTCTTAAATATGTTTTCATCACCCCACTGCTGATCTGTAAGATGTGTTTGTAATTATCTGTCATAAACTGTGACTTTACTTGGGTTTTAGGGAAATGTCCTCTAGACAACCCTACTTGCATCTTAGTTTGGGTTACAGTACAGAGCAATTCCAGAACCAGTTTCTAAGATAAAGCAAAACAGAAGCTGTTAATAATAATATAGTTAATAATTTAGTTTATGAAAAATAATACTTTATTGACTATAATTATACTTTAAGTTCTAAAATTTATAATTTATTATAAATTTATCAACATGACAGTATTTTCAAAATTACTTTTTTGTTTTTAAAATTTTAACCTTTATACAGTAAAATTAGATACAGTAAAATTTTTATTCAGAAAATACAAGGAGATATTTCTGAAGATATTATAAACTCAACATATTCCATAGCCATCTATTTTGACTTTCTTTCAGTGGAAAGAAAGTTGACACACTCTGACTCATTTGAATATTAAATTTGATTTTCTGGAAACTTTCTCACAGCCTCCCTTTCCCTGGGAGAGTAAACATATGCTATGTCCTTTAGAACAAGATTCTGTCCATTTGCTTGCCCATGATTGTAATGGTTTGCCAGAAAAAGACAAAACACACTCCACCATTCTTTGTCACAATGACTTACACCAGCTTAAGCAGCGAACTTCCTAAACCAAGACTTATCACTTCAGGGTTATTTCCATGTGACCTGTGGAGAATACTCATGAATAGAAGGGGAAAGCATGTGGCTTTCTCTGCTGTAGGGCTGGACTCCTCAATGTGAGACTAGAAGGCAGTCCTGAGTGTTGTGAAGTAATCATTAAGTTACACGCTTGTCATTTCTTGTACATTCACTCAGAACTAATGCACATCACTTTTTCCAATTATAATCATTCCACCATTTAACAAGCACAAAAGGCCTTAGATTCCAATTTGCCACTGATGCCTTACTCTCACTTGTTTGTTTCTTGGCATTTCTATCTTGCTGGGTTGTGCATGGCTCCAGTCATATGTACAGAGCATTCTCTTTTCCTAAGACAAACTTGCAAAGGAAAGTGACAAGAACAGCTGCTCTCACATTGGAGGACTGGCCATTTTCACTGCTTTAATAATTTTTTTTTGTTCCTGAAATTCTTTTCTATTGTAAATACATATTATTTCTTGGTCTTCTTACTGCCAGAGCTAAGCATAAATCACCTAGTGAGGTGCTATGCATGTTTCTATCCAGGCTTCTTTGCTGGTTTTCTCAAATGGTCACTGGTATGTGTTTCATTTCATTTGGTTTCTCAAATCAGTTTCTATCTTTACAAATGCACAGACATAAACAAGCAATCAACAGGCTAAAGAAACACTATTGTCTTCATACTTTGTTAGCTTCTGCTTCCTTCAGCAAGTATTAATACGATGGGATGATCTGTGAAACGTGTTAGCTTTGGATACGCAGCCTTAAACACGAGCTACATATAAGAGGAAATTGGTATTTTCATTTGCTGCACATGCTTTAATGATATTAAGCAATCTAATATGGTACATACACTGGATTTCAGTAATGCTTCTCTTGAGAATTTCAAACGGTAATGGCAATTTAAAATGACAGACTTACATTTATATAGCTCCTTTCATCTCAGAGGTCTTTACACTTTATAAAGTTATATGGAGCAATCATTTCACTTACCCACCACAGAAATCCTGCCACCTCTAGGGCAAATCTGGGCTTACTTTCAAAATTGACTCAACATTACAGATAATTATGACAAGGGGTGAAAAGCTAGAGTCAGTGAAACCTGAAGAGGGAATATAGAAAGAGAAAATAATTTCCAAAAGAAATTTAGCTGAAAGGTAAGAATCAAGCAAGCAAACAAACAAAAATTCCCTGAGGTTAGTTAATAACCATCCATGCACAGGACTGTGAACTCCCCTGCCAACCACTAGAGAGCATTTCAGGGATAACAAATTTAAGGCTGATTCTCTGAAGGTTGAATTTAGCTTAGTGAAAGCAAAAACTCAAAAAATAAAAAGAGTTCTTACACAGACAAAAATTAAAAACGATTTAAAGTATTACGATTCTAAAAACAATGTGTCATGTTAAAATACTACCAGTTTCCCTCTACTTCTACATACTTCTAGCACTGGACACACACACACACGCAATTTGGTACCCTTAAGTTTTGAAAATTATTTACAAGATATATTATTAAAAGAACTTTAAAAGTCTTTTCAGGATACCTGTGATCACTTTTCCTTGACATGGTATAATTATATTTAGGAACAAATATGTAGAGAAAACTAACAAATTTGCATTTAGATCTGGGAACTTGAGTGTGCACTTAACACGCTCTGAGTTGTTTGAGGCTGTGTCTAGACCCATTTGCTGTGATGACGTCATGAGTAAACAAATGCCAAGTAGCCATAACCAGTGCAAAATGACCCCAGTGGTCATTCTTCCTGTCCTGACTACCTCTTACCACCTGGTAATGTGAATGTTGTTGGTCTACCCAAAACTTCCACAACTAACTATAACCAAACAGCTTTGGATACGCAGCCTTAAACACGAGCTACATATAAGAGGAAATTGGTATTTTCATTTGCTGCACATGCTTTAATGATATTAAGCAATCTAATATGGTACATACACTGGATTTCAGTAATGCTTCTCTTGAGAATTTCAAACGGTAATGGCAATTTAAAATGACAGACTTACATTTATATAGCTCCTTTCATCTCAGAGGTCTTTACACTTTATAAAGTTATATGGAGCAATCATTTCACTTACCCACCACAGAAATCCTGCCACCTCTAGGGCAAATCTGGGCTTACTTTCAAAATTGACTCAACATTACAGATAATTATGACAAGGGGTGAAAAGCTAGAGTCAGTGAAACCTGAAGAGGGAATATAGAAAGAGAAAATAATTTCCAAAAGAAATTTAGCTGAAAGGTAAGAATCAAGCAAGCAAACAAACAAAAATTCCCTGAGGTTAGTTAATAACCATCCATGCACAGGACTGTGAACTCCCCTGCCAACCACTAGAGAGCATTTCAGGGATAACAAATTTAAGGCTGATTCTCTGAAGGTTGAATTTAGCTTAGTGAAAGCAAAAACTCAAAAAATAAAAAGAGTTCTTACACAGACAAAAAAAAAAAAAAAAACGATTTAAAGTATTACGATTCTAAAAACAATGTGTCATGTTAAAATACTACCAGTTTCCCTCTACTTCTACATACTTCTAGCACTGGACACACACACACACGCAATTTGGTACCCTTAAGTTTTGAAAATTATTTACAAGATATATTATTAAAAGAACTTTAAAAGTCTTTTCAGGATACCTGTGATCACTTTTCCTTGACATGGTATAATTATATTTAGGAACAAATATGTAGAGAAAACTAACAAATTTGCATTTAGATCTGGGAACTTGAGTGTGCACTTAACACGCTCTGAGTTGTTTGAGGCTGTGTCTAGACCCATTTGCTGTGATGACGTCATGAGTAAACAAATGCCAAGTAGCCATAACCAGTGCAAAAATGACCCCAGTGGTCATTCTTCCCTGTCCTGACTACCTCTTACCACCTGGTAATGTGAATGTTGTTGGTCTACCCACATTCCACAATGCTTTAAACCAGACAATCTTAGCACTTGCAGGATAACCAGAACAGTTCTAGGTATTGAGATCAGGACTCTTTCAAAACTAGACTCTCTCAGATCACTGAACGCTGTCGAGAGATAAGCACTTTCTCTTTTATAGTCAGCAGTCTTCCACTCGCTGTTGTTTTCCAGTCGCTAAGCTGTCGGTGGCTCTTTGCGACCCCATGAACTGCAGCATGCCAGGCTTCCCTGTCTTTCACTATTTCCCTGAGTTTGCTCAAACTCATGTCCCTTGAGTCAGTGATGCTGTTCAACCATCTTGTCCTCTGTTTCCCCCCTTCTCCTCTTGCCCTCAGTCTTTCCCATCATCAGGGTCTTTTCCAGTGAGTTGACTCTTCCCATCAGGTGGCCAAAGGACTGGTGATTCAACTTCAACATCAATCCTTCCAATGAATATTCAGGGTTTATTTCTTTTAGGATTGACTGATTGGATCTCCTTGCTGTCCAAGGGACACTCAAGAGTCTTCTCCAGCACCACAGTTCAAAAGCATCAATTCTTTGGCACTCAGTCTTCTTTATGGTCCAACTCTCACATCCATGCATGAGTACTAAAAAACCAGTACCTTTCACTATGGACCTTTGTTGGCAAAGTGATGTCTCTGCTTTTTAATACTGTCTTCGTTTGTCATAGCTTTTCTTCCAAGGAGCAAGTGTCTTTTAATTTCATGGCTGCAGCCACTATCCACATTGATTTTGGAGTCCAAGAAAATGAAATCTAACACGGTTACCACCTTTTCCCTCATTTATTTGCCATGAAGTCATAGGATCAGATGTCATGATCTTAGTTTTTTGAATGTTGAGTTTTAGGCTGCCTTTTTCACTCTCCTCTTTCAACTTCATCAAGAGGCTCTTTAGTTCCTCTTCATTTTCTGCCCTAAGGGTGGTGTCCTGTGTCTAGACCCATTTGGCTGTGATTGGACGTCATGAGTAAACAAATGCCAAGTAGCCATAACCAGTGCAAAAATGACCCCAGTGGTCATTCTTCCCTGTCCTGACTACCTCTTACCACCTGGTAATGTGAATGTTGTTGGTCTACCCACATTCCACAATGCTTTAAACCAGACAATCTTAGCACTTGCAGGATAACCAGAACAGTTCTAGGTATTGAGATCAGGACTCTTTCAAAACTAGACTCTCTCAGATCACTGAACGCTGTCGAGAGATAAGCACTTTCTCTTTTATAGTCAGCAGTCTTCCACTCGCTGTTGTTTTCCAGTCGCTAAGCTGTCGGTGGCTCTTTGCGACCCCATGAACTGCAGCATGCCAGGCTTCCCTGTCTTTCACTATTTCCCTGAGTTTGCTCAAACTCATGTCCCTTGAGTCAGTGATGCTGTTCAACCATCTTGTCCTCTGTTTCCCCCCTTCTCCTCTTGCCCTCAGTCTTTCCCATCATCAGGGTCTTTTCCAGTGAGTTGACTCTTCCCATCAGGTGGCCAAAGGACTGGTGATTCAACTTCAACATCAATCCTTCCAATGAATATTCAGGGTTTATTTCTTTTAGGATTGACTGATTGGATCTCCTTGCTGTCCAAGGGACACTCAAGAGTCTTCTCCAGCACCACAGTTCAAAAGCATCAATTCTTTGGCACTCAGTCTTCTTTATGGTCCAACTCTCACATCCATGCATGAGTACTAAAAAACCAGTACCTTTCACTATGGACCTTTGTTGGCAAAGTGATGTCTCTGCTTTTTAATACTGTCTTCGTTTGTCATAGCTTTTCTTCCAAGGAGCAAGTGTCTTTTAATTTCATGGCTGCAGCCACTATCCACATTGATTTTGGAGTCCAAGAAAAATGAAATCTAACACGGTTACCACCTTTTCCCTCATTTATTTGCCATGAAGTCATAGGATCAGATGTCATGATCTTAGTTTTTTGAATGTTGAGTTTTAGGCTGCCTTTTTCACTCTCCTCTTTCAACTTCATCAAGAGGCTCTTTAGTTCCTCTTCATTTTCTGCCCTAAGGGTGGTGTCATCTGCATACCTGAGGTTATTGATATTTCTCCTGGAAACCATGATTCCAGCTTGTGCTTCATCCCATAACAGCATTTTCATTGATGTACTATGCATATAATTTAAATAAATAGGGTTACAATATACAGGCTTGACATACTCCTTTCCCAATTTGGAACCAGTCCATTGTTCTGTGTCCACTTCTAACTATTGCTGCTTGTCCTGCATTCAGGTTTCTCAGGAGGCAGGTAAGGTGGTCTGTTATTCCCATTTCTTCCACAGTTTGTTGTGATCCACACAGTCAAAGGCTTTAGTGCAGTCAAATGGAGCAAATTCTTTTTTTTCTTGGTGGGGTGGGGCGGGATTCCCTTGCTTTTCTGTTATCCAGCGTATTGTTGGCAATTTGATTTCCGGTTTTTCTGCCTTTTCTAAATCCAGCTTGTACACCTTTAAGTTCTAGGTTCATCTACTGCTAAACCCTAGCTTGAAGGATTTTGAGCATAATCTTAGTAGCTTGTGAATGAGTGAATTGTACAGTAATTTGAACATTCTTTGGCATTGCTTTTCTTTGGGATTGGAATGAAAACTGAACTTTTCCAGTCCTGTGGCCTCTGCTGAGTTTTCAAAATTTGCTGGCATAATGAGTACTGCACTTTAACAGCATAGTCTCTTGAGATTTGAAATAGCTTTGCTGGAACTCCATCACCACCACTAGCTTTGTTTGTAGTGATACTTCCTAAGGCCCACTTGACTTCACACTCCAGGGTGTCTAGCTCTAGTGAATGACCACACTACAGTGGTTATCTGGGTCTTAAAGATGTACTAAAAACCAGTACCTTTCACTATGGACCTTTGTTGGCAAAGTGATGTCTCTGCTTTTTAATACTGTCTTCGTTTGTCATAGCTTTTCTTCCAAGGAGCAAGTGTCTTTTAATTTCATGGCTGCAGCCACTATCCACATTGATTTTGGAGTCCAAGAAAAATGAAATCTAACACGGTTACCACCTTTTCCCTCATTTATTTGCCATGAAGTCATAGGATCAGATGTCATGATCTTAGTTTTTTGAATGTTGAGTTTTAGGCTGCCTTTTTCACTCTCCTCTTTCAACTTCATCAAGAGGCTCTTTAGTTCCTCTTCATTTTCTGCCCTAAGGGTGGTGTCATCTGCATACCTGAGGTTATTGATATTTCTCCTGGAAACCATGATTCCAGCTTGTGCTTCATCCCATAACAGCATTTTCATTGATGTACTATGCATATAATTTAAATAAATAGGGTTACAATATACAGGCTTGACATACTCCTTTCCCAATTTGGAACCAGTCCATTGTTCTGTGTCCACTTCTAACTATTGCTGCTTGTCCTGCATTCAGGTTTCTCAGGAGGCAGGTAAGGTGGTCTGTTATTCCCATTTCTTCCACAGTTTGTTGTGATCCACACAGTCAAAGGCTTTAGTGCAGTCAAATGGAGCAAATTCTTTTTTCTTGGTGGGGTGGGGCGGGATTCCCTTGCTTTTCTGTTATCCAGCGTATTGTTGGCAATTTGATTTCCGGTTTTTCTGCCTTTTCTAAATCCAGCTTGTACACCTTTAAGTTCTAGGTTCATCTACTGCTAAACCCTAGCTTGAAGGATTTTGAGCATAATCTTAGTAGCTTGTGAATGAGTGAATTGTACAGTAATTTGAACATTCTTTGGCATTGCTTTTCTTTGGGATTGGAATGAAAACTGAACTTTTCCAGTCCTGTGGCCTCTGCTGAGTTTTCAAAATTTGCTGGCATAATGAGTACTGCACTTTAACAGCATAGTCTCTTGAGATTTGAAATAGCTTTGCTGGAACTCCATCACCACCACTAGCTTTGTTTGTAGTGATACTTCCTAAGGCCCACTTGACTTCACACTCCAGGGTGTCTAGCTCTAGGTGAATGACCACACTACAGTGGTTATCTGGGTCTTGAAGAGCTTTTTTATACAGTTCTTCTGTGTATTCTTGCCAATCTTTTCTTAATTTCTTGTGCTTCTGTTAGGTCCATACCATTTTAGTCTTTTATTGTGCTTATCTTTGTATAAAGTGTTCCCTTGGTGTCTCCAAGTTTCTTTTTCTTTTCTTTTTTTTTTTTTTAATTTTTGCCTCTTAATTGTTTTTTATTTATTTATTTTCATTCATCTTTATTCTTTGGCCTGTGTGAGCCTCCCATTGCAGTGTGCCTCCCTTGCCACAGAGCACAGGCTCTGGGTTCATGCACTTCAGAGCGCTGGCTTATAATTGGACACACCAGTCCAGCTGCTCCACAGCACATGGGACCTTCCAGGGGCAGGGATTGAACTGGTGTCCCTTGCACTGCAAGATGGACTGTTTACCCACTGAACCACCAGGGAAGCCCAACTTTTCTTAAAGAGATCTCTACTCTTTCCCATTCTATTGTCTTCCTCTATTTCTTTGCACTGTCCACTTAAGAAGGCTTTATTATCTCTCCTTGCTGTTCTCTAGCACTCTGCATTCAGTTGGGTATATCTTTCCCTTTTCCTTTGCCTTTCACTTCCCTTCTGTTTTTCAGCTATATGTAAGGCCTCATCAGATAACCACTTTGCCTTCCTATGTATCTTTTTCTTGAGGGTGGTTTTGGTTACCACCTCCTGTATCATGTTACAAATCTTCATTCATAGTTCATCAGACACTCCATCTATTGGAAATAGTCCCTTCAATCTATCATTACCTCCACTATGTAAGTATATGGGATTTGATTTAGGTCATACCTGAATGGCCTAAGCATTTCTCTGGTGACTCAGACAATAAAGAATTCATCTGCAATGCAGGAGACCTGGGTTCAATCTCTCGGTTTGGAAGATCCCTTGGAGTAGGGCATGGCAACCCACTGTAGGTATCTCTTCAATTCCTACTTTTGCATTCTAGTCCCCTATGATGAAAAAGACATCTTTTTTGGTTTTAATTTGGTCTTGTAGGTCTTCATGGAATCATTCAACTTCAACTTCTTCAGCATTGGTTAGGCATAGGCTTGGATTACTCTGATGTTAGATGGTTTGCCTTGGAAATGAATCGAGATCATTCTGTCATTTCTGAGATTATAACCAATCACTGCGTTTCAGAGTCTGGTTGATTATGAGGACTACTTCATTTCTTCTAAGGAATTCTTACCCACAATAGTACACATTATGGTCATCTGAATTAAATTCACCCAGCCCAGTCCATTTTCTTCCACTAATTCGTAAAATGTCAATGTTCACTTTTCTCATCTCCTGTTTGACCACATCGAATTTACCTTGATTCATTGACCTAACATTCCAGGTTCCTATGCAATATTATTCTTTGCAGTGTCAGACTTTACTTTTACCATCAGATACAACCTCAGTTACAATCAGGCATCATTTCTGATTTGGCACAGAATCTTCATTCTTTTTCTAGTGATTTCTCTCTTCTTCCCCAGTAGTAGATTGGACACTGACCAACCTGGGGAATTCATCTTTCAGTGTCATATCTTTTTGCCTTTTCATATTGTTCACGATGTTCTCAAGGCAAAAGTACTGAAGCAATTTGCCATTCCCTTCTCCAGTGGACCACTTCTTGTCAAGCCCTAACTATCAGGGATATGCCCTTCGGGTTGTCCCACTGCTGGTCCTCATTGACCATGGAAACCTTCACTGGCCATCAGGTGTCAGTCAGTATACAGTCAGGAGTCAAGGCAAAGGCCCTGATGGAGTTCCTGGGAAGGGGATCTGGGTAAGGCAGGAGTTGATGTTGGAGGAATGGAGGGATCCCCAGTTTCTCTGCTGCCACTGGCCACTCTGAAGCTGATCCACCATCCAGGAGTGGCTGTCTGCTATGGTGCCACTCTGTGCTGGTCACTACCCTGCTCCCATCTCTGAATTCACTGTGAGCTCTGCAAAACAGCTTCCCAGGCTGCAGACACCTCTTCAGGCTGCCAGCACCATGTTATCCTTTCTAGCTGATCTATTGTTCTGTCGCCATTATTGAAAATTTTAGGGGGCTACAGGCAAAAGTAAATTCATTTGAGATTTTTAACTCCTACTTAAATCTTAGGCATTCCTAAGGAAATGTTGGGATTTGAGAGCTTCATAAATTGTAGAAATAGCAGCTGGATGAAGAGTTGCCTTTTAGTAAGTTCATTATATAGGGAATAGTTTTATTTAAACCTAATTACATTAGTTTGAAAAATTACAGAAACAGTGTAGCTGTTGAATAAACTCTAGAAAAGATAATAAAACAGGAGGGAAAACCCTACTATGAATACCCTAGGGAAAAGCTCTCCTCCTCTACATTTTCTTTTGTACATGCACATCTCCTAAATTTTATTTAAAATATATGATAATAGTGTTGTGCTGGTAAATGTTTTACAACTGACTCTCCAGAAAAATACTGCTCTAGTTTGTAGTAGTTGCCAACTTGTGTAGTGAAATTATTCTCACCATGGTTGATATTTTGGCTGAAAACAAAACCTGAATATAGGTAGTTTGGATAGGAATTCTGACACACTGAAGCATTCATGCTCCACCACTGAAGAGACATAAACTGTATGTTGCCAGATACTATTTTTAAAAGTTGATGTCCTGATCATTGTGTGTGCATGTGTGCTACATCGCTCAGTTGTGTCTGACTCCGTGCAACCCTATGGATTTTACACTACTAGGCTCCTCTGTTCATTGGTGATTGCTTCCAGGCTCCAACACAGAGAGAGGTTGTCCCACTGCTGGTCCTCATTGACCATGGAAACCTTCACTGGCCATCAGGTGTCAGTCAGTATACAGTCAGGAGTCAAGGCAAAGGCCCTGATGGAGTTCCTGGGAAGGGGATCTGGGTAAGGCAGGAGTTGATGTTGGAGGAATGGAGGGATCCCCAGTTTCTCTGCTGCCACTGGCCACTCTGAAGCTGATCCACCATCCAGGAGTGGCTGTCTGCTATGGTGCCACTCTGTGCTGGTCACTACCCTGCTCCCATCTCTGAATTCACTGTGAGCTCTGCAAAACAGCTTCCCAGGCTGCAGACACCTCTTCAGGCTGCCAGCACCATGTTATCCTTTCTAGCTGATCTATTGTTCTGTCGCCATTATTGAAAATTTTAGGGGGCTACAGGCAAAAGTAAATTCATTTGAGATTTTTAACTCCTACTTAAATCTTAGGCATTCCTAAGGAAATGTTGGGATTTGAGAGCTTCATAAATTGTAGAAATAGCAGCTGGATGAAGAGTTGCCTTTTAGTAAGTTCATTATATAGGGAATAGTTTTATTTAAACCTAATTACATTAGTTTGAAAAATTACAGAAACAGTGTAGCTGTTGAATAAACTCTAGAAAAGATAATAAAACAGGAGGGAAAACCCTACTATGAATACCCTAGGGAAAAGCTCTCCTCCTCTACATTTTCTTTTGTACATGCACATCTCCTAAATTTTATTTAAAATATATGATAATAGTGTTGTGCTGGTAAATGTTTTACAACTGACTCTCCAGAAAAATACTGCTCTAGTTTGTAGTAGTTGCCAACTTGTGTAGTGAAATTATTCTCACCATGGTTGATATTTTGGCTGAAAACAAAACCTGAATATAGGTAGTTTGGATAGGAATTCTGACACACTGAAGCATTCATGCTCCACCACTGAAGAGACATAAACTGTATGTTGCCAGATACTATTTTTAAAAGTTGATGTCCTGATCATTGTGTGTGCATGTGTGCTACATCGCTTCAGTTGTGTCTGACTCCGTGCAACCCTATGGATTTTACACTACTAGGCTCCTCTGTTCATGTGATTCTCCAGGCAAGAATACTGGAATACGTTGCTATGCCCTTCTGCAGGGAATCTTCCCAACACAGGGACCAAGCACACAGCTCTTAAGTCTCCTGCATTGGCAGACAGGCTTTTTACCACTAGCATTACCTGGGAAGCCTTCCTGACCACTGTAAAAACACCTTTTGGGCTCAGATCTGGCCTTTATGTTCTCAAATCTTCTGCTCCTAATAGTCAATACCAGTGGCATGCCCTGCAGAAGAGTTCAAGGTATTACTCTTTCCATATATCTCATTCTTATAGGAAATAGATCTTATTTCTACCTCAATCTATTTGTCAAAAGTTTATGCAGTGTTTGTTGATAGTAAGACCAAAGTGGCATTTTTAGCATGACAGTTTTAACATCTCAGTACTGTAGACAAATTAGCAAGTATTGAAATAACTGTTCTGTAGCACTGAAGTGTATTTTTTTTTCTTGTTAGGTGATCCTAGACTGTTTGAGTTGGGCCGCCAGGTACCTATCCTCCTACATGACTTACTGACCATCTTTGAGTTGTCAAATATGTAATTTCCAGCTGTAAACAGCTCAAGAAACACCAGTTTGTCTAGTTTGGAGCAAGGAGCCTATAGAAATATGGCTTTAAATGAGATTTTATATCTAGAGTTCCCCATATAGTTAAATAAGTATTCTCATGCTAAGAGGAGACCAGCAAGTTCACTTGATCCTACAAGCTTTACTTATAACCCAACATACAGCCTTTAGGGTACAATATCATCATTTTGAATTGTTTGCATTGTTGATTTACATTCATACCATGTTTCATATACTCTTAGGTAACATCTCCTAAATTTTATTTAAAATATATGATAATAGTGTTGTGCTGGTAAATGTTTTACAACTGACTCTCCAGAAAAATACTGCTCTAGTTTGTAGTAGTTGCCAACTTGTGTAGTGAAATTATTCTCACCATGGTTGATATTTTGGCTGAAAACAAAACCTGAATATAGGTAGTTTGGATAGGAATTCTGACACACTGAAGCATTCATGCTCCACCACTGAAGAGACATAAACTGTATGTTGCCAGATACTATTTTTAAAAGTTGATGTCCTGATCATTGTGTGTGCATGTGTGCTACATCGCTTCAGTTGTGTCTGACTCCGTGCAACCCTATGGATTTTACACTACTAGGCTCCTCTGTTCATGTGATTCTCCAGGCAAGAATACTGGAATACGTTGCTATGCCCTTCTGCAGGGAATCTTCCCAACACAGGGACCAAGCACACAGCTCTTAAGTCTCCTGCATTGGCAGACAGGCTTTTTACCACTAGCATTACCTGGGAAGCCTTCCTGACCACTGTAAAAACACCTTTTGGGCTCAGATCTGGCCTTTATGTTCTCAAATCTTCTGCTCCTAATAGTCAATACCAGTGGCATGCCCTGCAGAAGAGTTCAAGGTATTACTCTTTCCATATATCTCATTCTTATAGGAAATAGATCTTATTTCTACCTCAATCTATTTGTCAAAAGTTTATGCAGTGTTTGTTGATAGTAAGACCAAAGTGGCATTTTTAGCATGACAGTTTTAACATCTCAGTACTGTAGACAAATTAGCAAGTATTGAAATAACTGTTCTGTAGCACTGAAGTGTATTTTTTTTTCTTGTTAGGTGATCCTAGACTGTTTGAGTTGGGCCGCCAGGTACCTATCCTCCTACATGACTTACTGACCATCTTTGAGTTGTCAAATATGTAATTTCCAGCTGTAAACAGCTCAAGAAACACCAGTTTGTCTAGTTTGGAGCAAGGAGCCTATAGAAATATGGCTTTAAATGAGATTTTATATCTAGAGTTCCCCATATAGTTAAATAAGTATTCTCATGCTAAGAGGAGACCAGCAAGTTCACTTGATCCTACAAGCTTTACTTATAACCCAACATACAGCCTTTAGGGTACAATATCATCATTTTGAATTGTTTGCATTGTTGATTTACATTCATACCATGTTTCATATACTCTTAGGTAACAGTGTAGCAGGTTCCACTTGTAGGAACATATTTTTTTCTTCCTTTTTCATAAACAGAATACTAGTAGCATAAGAAGAGAAACAGTTTCAGACCTCAAAAACAACCAGCCCTTTCCACAGTTTATGGACTAATGCCAACATTTTTAATGTATTTTTCTTGTGTAGCAATTGTTTGTTTTCAAACCTCTGTTATCCACTGTCCTTCATCATAAATCATAAATGACTGTGTAAAGAGCTAAGTGTTAGAATTCTAGTTTTTCCCCAGCGTTTCCCCATATCAAACTAAAATTTTGTAGTAAGTCCAAATTTGTGGGGACTAAAGTGACACCCCATGGTTTTCAGCAATGAAATGTTATCAAAGTTAGGAGACCTGAGTTCTACTTAAATCTATTCACAATTAGCAACAGTAGATTGATAAATCCAGTTTCTTACTCTCTGAAATGCTTTGTTACCGGGAAGTTTGTGAGGATTAGATGAGTTACTTGATGTGAAAGAGCTTTGCAATTTTAGTTCCTTTACAAATGTGAGACAGTTTTGTTATGAAGAACCAGAGGGAGAGTGATGTAGAAGTGACATGAGGAAGGAACTTAAGTGAAAGGCAACTGTTGGTTCAACTATTTGGTCTCCACAGCATTGTTCTAAATTGACAAAGTTTGGATATGATAGATGATCAAGTATGAGAAACCAGTCAAGGAATGAGAGCATAGGTGAGCATAGGCTAGGACAAATGCAAACCACAGACATTGAAAAAGCCCCATGGACCCATATTTACACAGTTCATAATCTTAAGAGATTTATGTTTTTCTTGATGAAACATCAAAGCAGACTCATCAGTAAAATCCACCAAAAGTTTGTCTAGTTTGGAGCAAGGAGCCTATAGAAATATGGCTTTAAATGAGATTTTATATCTAGAGTTCCCCATATAGTTAAATAAGTATTCTCATGCTAAGAGGAGACCAGCAAGTTCACTTGATCCTACAAGCTTTACTTATAACCCAACATACAGCCTTTAGGGTACAATATCATCATTTTGAATTGTTTGCATTGTTGATTTACATTCATACCATGTTTCATATACTCTTAGGTAACAGTGTAGCAGGTTCCACTTGTAGGAACATATTTTTTTCTTCCTTTTTCATAAACAGAATACTAGTAGCATAAGAAGAGAAACAGTTTCAGACCTCAAAAACAACCAGCCCTTTCCACAGTTTATGGACTAATGCCAACATTTTTAATGTATTTTTCTTGTGTAGCAATTGTTTGTTTTCAAACCTCTGTTATCCACTGTCCTTCATCATAAATCATAAATGACTGTGTAAAGAGCTAAGTGTTAGAATTCTAGTTTTTCCCCAGCGTTTCCCCATATCAAACTAAAATTTTGTAGTAAGTCCAAATTTGTGGGGACTAAAGTGACACCCCATGGTTTTCAGCAATGAAATGTTATCAAAGTTAGGAGACCTGAGTTCTACTTAAATCTATTCACAATTAGCAACAGTAGATTGATAAATCCAGTTTCTTACTCTCTGAAATGCTTTGTTACCGGGAAGTTTGTGAGGATTAGATGAGTTACTTGATGTGAAAGAGCTTTGCAATTTTAGTTCCTTTACAAATGTGAGACAGTTTTGTTATGAAGAACCAGAGGGAGAGTGATGTAGAAGTGACATGAGGAAGGAACTTAAGTGAAAGGCAACTGTTGGTTCAACTATTTGGTCTCCACAGCATTGTTCTAAATTCGTACAAAGTTTGGATATGATAGATGATCAAGTATGAGAAACCAGTCAAGGAATGAGAGCATAGGTGAGCATAGGCTAGGACAAATGCAAACCACAGACATTGAAAAAGCCCCATGGACCCATATTTACACAGTTCATAATCTTAAGAGATTTATGTTTTTCTTGATGAACATCAGCAGACCTCCTAAAAGGCTATGAATCTCAAGTCAGTTAAAATTCCCATGCTTGGGTTATATTTAAAAAGCTTTCCTGGATAGACTGGAGCAGTGATTTTCAAACTTCATTGCACATAAAAATATTCTCTAGACCTGGTCAAAATTGGATATTCCAAGATCTAACCATGGAGATTATGAAATGAAGGATCTAAGTGAGGCTCATGGAGCTGTATTTTTAAAAAGAAGCCATGTCATGAATTAAAACATGAGTAGGAAAGTTCACAGTGTGCCTAGGAGATGGTGAAATAGAGAAGTTTCACATTCATATGATGAAGAGGATGGGATGGTAAGAATATTAAGCATAAGAAGAAAGACTATAAAGTAGAGAAAACTATAGGCATTAATAGTCCCCAGTTTCCTTATGCCTTTCTGGATTCATGCTATCAAATGGTCTTCTCTATCATTGACTCTAAATTTAGCCATGTGAGACTTTTTTGGATTGCTGGAAAATAGAAAATATGACACAGAGAAAGTGTGTGTTGGGTATAAACCCTCTTGCAACTTCAAGGAGTCCTGTGACCATCACTACATGAACAGGCCTGGGTAATAACACTGGTGACACATGAACAATCACTTTAGTGTGCTCACTTGAAAGTTAGCACCAATGACCAGACATTATATTGAGATCACCTTTACTCAGCCAGCTTTATAAAAGATAATGACATAGGCTAAACTTGGAAGATTGTATTTAGCGCTTGGTGGGTTGAGTTTGAACTTCATAAAAGCATTATAAGAAACTCCATACTAAGGGGTTCCTTTACAAATGTGAGACAGTTTTGTTATGAAGAACCAGAGGGAGAGTGATGTAGAAGTGACATGAGGAAGGAACTTAAGTGAAAGGCAACTGTTGGTTCAACTATTTGGTCTCCACAGCATTGTTCTAAATTCGTACAAAGTTTGGATATGATAGATGATCAAGTATGAGAAACCAGTCAAGGAATGAGAGCATAGGTGAGCATAGGCTAGGACAAATGCAAACCACAGACATTGAAAAAGCCCCATGGACCCATATTTACACAGTTCATAATCTTAAGAGATTTATGTTTTTCTTGATGAACATCAGCAGACCTCCTAAAAGGCTATGAATCTCAAGTCAGTTAAAATTCCCATGCTTGGGTTATATTTAAAAGCTTTCCTGGATAGACTGGAGCAGTGATTTTCAAACTTCATTGCACAAAAAAATATTCTCTAGACCTGGTCAAAATTGGATATTCCAAGATCTAACCATGGAGATTATGAAATGAAGGATCTAAGTGAGGCTCATGGAGCTGTATTTTTAAAAAGAAGCCATGTCATGAATTAAAACATGAGTAGGAAAGTTCACAGTGTGCCTAGGAGATGGTGAAATAGAGAAGTTTCACATTCATATGATGAAGAGGATGGGATGGTAAGAATATTAAGCATAAGAAGAAAGACTATAAAGTAGAGAAAACTATAGGCATTAATAGTCCCCAGTTTCCTTATGCCTTTCTGGATTCATGCTATCAAATGGTCTTCTCTATCATTGACTCTAAATTTAGCCATGTGAGACTTTTTTGGATTGCTGGAAAATAGAAAATATGACACAGAGAAAGTGTGTGTTGGGTATAAACCCTCTTGCAACTTCAAGGAGTCCTGTGACCATCACTACATGAACAGGCCTGGGTAATAACACTGGTGACACATGAACAATCACTTTAGTGTGCTCACTTGAAAGTTAGCACCAATGACCAGACATTATATTGAGATCACCTTTACTCAGCCAGCTTTATAAAAGATAATGACATAGGCTAAACTTGGAAGATTGTATTTAGCGCTTGGTGGGTTGAGTTTGAACTTCTGATAAAAGCATTTATAAGAAACTCCATAGCAGATAAGACCATCTACCACCTCAGTGAATGATTACCAAAAGCATAGAGAAGGCAGCTATGCTCAACACTGCACCACCAATGCTACAACCGCAAAGCCAAGATTTGGACTGTAAGAGTATAAAATTAATATGAGAGGCCCTGAAGCAAAGCCTTAATAAAGACCTTCACTTAATTTTATCAGGGGAAGAGTATATAGCAAATAACAGAGCCCTGAAGAACAATAAGGCAGTTAGGAGAACTAGGATTAGAAGGTCATAGAAAATAAAAAGAAGAGACTTCTAAAGAATTAGAGCAGAAAGTAACACATGTTTAGAGGAGGCATAAAATAATGGCTCAAATAGGTCTGCGGTTTAAGCAGTTTTAAATGAGTGGGTATAGAAAAATGATATGAAATTGACTTCTGGATGTAACAGCTGAAAGAAGGAGTTAGGCACTGAGTGTCAACTACTTTTTGAAGAAATGGGACAAAAGTAAGCTAAGAGGAAGAAGATACATTTTTAAAATAGTTAGAAAGGTCAATAAAAACCTATTTTCTTAACTATTTGATGCATAATTCATTACATGAGACAGTTAAAGCCAGAGGGATGAATTCAAGTTAAATGCACGTCTGTAATGGACATCAACACAACTTTGGAAAGTGGAATAGTTGTGAATGAATTATAATTGACTTGGCAGTTTGGCAAAACTGAAAACTGCTTCAAGAGTAAGAAGCAAAAGTATGCAAATCTGCAAAGTAGAACCCTGAATATGATTAGGAATAGCTGGGTAGAAGAACTTTTTGGATTGCTGGAAAATAGAAAATATGACACAGAGAAAGTGTGTGTTGGGTATAAACCCTCTTGCAACTTCAAGGAGTCCTGTGACCATCACTACATGAACAGGCCTGGGTAATAACACTGGTGACACATGAACAATCACTTTAGTGTGCTCACTTGAAAGTTAGCACCAATGACCAGACATTATATTGAGATCACCTTTACTCAGCCAGCTTTATAAAAGATAATGACATAGGCTAAACTTGGAAGATTGTATTTAGCGCTTGGTGGGTTGAGTTTGAACTTCTGATAAAAGCATTTATAAGAAACTCCATAGCAGATAAGACCATCTACCACCTCAGTGAATGATTACCAAAAGCATAGAGAAGGCAGCTATGCTCAACACTGCACCACCAATGCTACAACCGCAAAGCCAAGATTTGGACTGTAAGAGTATAAAATTAATATGAGAGGCCCTGAAGCAAAGCCTTAATAAAGACCTTCACTTAATTTTATCAGGGGAAGAGTATATAGCAAATAACAGAGCCCTGAAGAACAATAAGGCAGTTAGGAGAACTAGGATTAGAAGGTCATAGAAAATAAAAAGAAGAGACTTCTAAAGAATTAGAGCAGAAAGTAACACATGTTTAGAGGAGGCATAAAATAATGGCTCAAATAGGTCTGCGGTTTAAGCAGTTTTAAATGAGTGGGTATAGAAAAATGATATGAAATTGACTTCTGGATGTAACAGCTGAAAGAAGGAGTTAGGCACTGAGTGTCAACTACTTTTTGAAGAAATGGGACAAAAGTAAGCTAAGAGGAAGAAGATACATTTTTAAAATAGTTAGAAAGGTCAATAAAAACCTATTTTCTTAACTATTTGATGCATAATTCATTACATGAGACAGTTAAAGCCAGAGGGATGAATTCAAGTTAAATGCACGTCTGTAATGGACATCAACACAACTTTGGAAAGTGGAATAGTTGTGAATGAATTATAATTGACTTGGCAGTTTGGCAAAACTGAAAACTGCTTCAAGAGTAAGAAGCAAAAAGTATGCAAATCTGCAAAGTAGAACCCTGAATATGATTAGAAATTAAAGATACTAGGGGCCTAGGAAGATAGGAATTCAAAGAAAATTGACATCTTTTTGATGTTTGTAAGAAAGTTCTCAAGTTTCTTCTACCCATTCATCCAGGTAACCATGCCTCCCAGATCATCCTAAATTTAGATTTTCAAGACTAAGCAAAAATGAAATCAAGAAAACTTAACCCAAAAGAGATATTGATGGTCTACTTATTGAATGTTGAGACTGCTAATTCCACTTATTCTACCTGGCTCTAATAACATCAGAGATTTTGAACATACTCCAATCCTCCACCCACTTTACCAGATGTCAGAGATCAAGAGATTTGACATCTATAACAGGCAACTGTCTAGGGAACAGTTTCAATAGATCCAGTACAACGAATGACAAATAGAACTCACACCAAAGCACATTGCTTTGATATTTTACTATTCTGACAATTAAGAGAATATCCTAAATGTGAACAGAATATAAAACGGACCTATGCACATGATGAGAAACCAGAATAACATCAAACAGCCTTTCCAGAATGAAAACCAATGGTGAAGATCCTTTAAAGTTCCAAGGGAATATAATGTTCATCCCAGGATTCTATGCCTAATCAACTTATCAGCCAACTCAAGTCATTTGGTCATGAATTAGGTATGAAAATTTTCAAAATATTTGCCTCCAATGTACCAGTTTTCCAGAAAGTTCAGCAGCATATTCCACCAAAATAAAAGGTAAATATGGCAGGTGTTAATTAAACATCAGAAAAAGTTGAGAGATATTCCCAGAAAAATAATTTGATTGGTTCTAAATCAACAGTCATATTAGAATCCTAGAGAACCAGTCCAGAGTGAAGCTGTAATTAAGCTTATGTACTATTTGGTATCACTTCAGTTCGGTTGCTCAGTCCTGGATGACTTTCTGCGACCCCATGGACTGTAGCATGCCAGGCTTCCATGTCCTTCACCATCTCCCAGAGCTTGCTCAAACTCATGTCCATTGACTCAGTGATGCCATCCAACCATCTCGTCCTCTGTTGTCCCCTTCTCCTTTTGCCTTCTACTTTCCCAACATCAGGCTTTTTTCTAATGAGTTGGTTCTTCACATCAGGTGGCCAGAAGATTGGAGCTTCTGCTTCAGCTTCAGCATCATTCCTTCCAATAAATATTCAGGGTTGGTTTCCTTTAGGATTGACTGATTTGATCTCCTGGCAATCCAAGCAAATCTCAAGAGTCTTCTCCAGCACCACAGTTCAAAGGCATCAGTTCTTCAGCTCTCAGCCTTCATCAATTCTTTAGTGCTCACCCTTCTTTATGGTCCAGCTCTCACATCCATACATGACTACTGGGAGAACTACAGCATTTACTGTACAAACTTTTGTTGGCAAAGTGCTGTCTCTGCTTTTTAATACACTGTCTAGGTTTTTTCACAGCTTTTCTACCAAGGAGCAAGCATCTTTTAATTTCATGGCTGCAGTCAACATCCGCAGTGATTTTAGAACCAAAGAAAATAAAGTCTGTCACTGTTTCTATTGTTTACCCATCTATTTGCCATGATCTTCATTTTTTGAATGTTGAGTTTTAGGCCAGCTTTTTCACTCTCCTCTTTCCCCTTTATCAAGAGACTCTTTAGTTCCTCTTCACTTTCTGCCATAAAGGTGGTGTCATATGCATACCTGAGATTATTGGTACTTCTCCTGGTAATCTTGATTCCAGCTTGTACTTGATATGTAGACACTAGGAAATGTCTACATAATTGAAAACAAGTACTTGGGGATTTTTTAAAATAAGTCAACTGATATAAGAATAATTACTTGAGTTTCTTAGAGAGAAACCTTGTTTTATCCAATAGAATAATTTTTAAAATTAGCCAAAATAATGGTGACTATTAAATTTGGGGGAAATTCTGTTTATTCATAGCTAATTTCATGTTTAAGCTTATTTTTCTGTGGTAAAGTTGGAGCAGCAATTCAGAAAGCTAACTGAAATTGACCTAAAAAAAATACATAGAGTGAGATACATATCATTTGTTCCATATCAAAAATCACAGAATTCTATAGTTAGAAACTGTCTTAGAGTTGAGAAATACATAGGCTTCCATGTCCTTCACCATCTCCCAGAGCTTGCTCAAACTCATGTCCATTGACTCAGTGATGCCATCCAACCATCTCGTCCTCTGTTGTCCCCTTCTCCTTTTGCCTTCTACTTTCCCAACATCAGGCTTTTTTCTAATGAGTTGGTTCTTCACATCAGGTGGCCAGAAGATTGGAGCTTCTGCTTCAGCTTCAGCATCATTCCTTCAATAAATATTCAGGGTTGGTTTCCTTTAGGATTGACTGATTTGATCTCCTGGCAATCCAAGCAAATCTCAAGAGTCTTCTCCAGCACCACAGTTCAAAGGCATCAGTTCTTCAGCTCTCAGCCTTCATCAATTCTTTAGTGCTCACCCTTCTTTATGGTCCAGCTCTCACATCCATACATGACTACTGGGAGAACTACAGCATTTACTGTACAAACTTTTGTTGGCAAAGTGCTGTCTCTGCTTTTTAATACACTGTCTAGGTTTTTTCACAGCTTTTCTACCAAGGAGCAAGCATCTTTTAATTTCATGGCTGCAGTCAACATCCGCAGTGATTTTAGAACCAAAGAAAATAAAGTCTGTCACTGTTTCTATTGTTTACCCATCTATTTGCCATGATCTTCATTTTTTGAATGTTGAGTTTTAGGCCAGCTTTTTCACTCTCCTCTTTCCCCTTTATCAAGAGACTCTTTAGTTCCTCTTCACTTTCTGCCATAAAGGTGGTGTCATATGCATACCTGAGATTATTGGTACTTCTCCTGGTAATCTTGATTCCAGCTTGTACTTGATATGTAGACACTAGGAAATGTCTACATAATTGAAAACAAGTACTTGGGGATTTTTTAAAATAAGTCAACTGATATAAGAATAATTACTTGAGTTTCTTAGAGAGAAACCTTGTTTTATCCAATAGAATAATTTTTAAAATTAGCCAAAATAATGGTGACTATTAAATTTGGGGGAAATTCTGTTTATTCATAGCTAATTTCATGTTTAAGCTTATTTTTCTGTGGTAAAGTTGGAGCAGCAATTCAGAAAGCTAACTGAAATTGACCTAAAAAAAATACATAGAGTGAGATACATATCATTTGTTCCATATCAAAAATCACAGAATTCTATAGTTAGAAACTGTCTTACATGTTATCATCATTCAAAACTTTCAAGTTGTTAATGAGGAAACTGAGGTCTCAAGTCATGAAATGACATGTCACATAATTATATTGGCACAAGATTATATAAAGCAACTCAACAGCTGGCAAATTACATAATTTTGTTCCTTTATTGTATATGAAGTTATGAAGACAGAGCTTATTGTCCCCCAAGAGAATGCCAATCAAAATTTTCTCATTGCTGGGCTTCCCTGGTGATCCAGTAGGTAGAGAACCTGCCTTGCAGTGCAGGGGGCACCAGTTCAATCCTTGGCCTAGGAATATCCCACATGCCAGAAGTGGCTGGACTGGAGTATACAGTTAGGAGCTAGCACTCTGGAGCACATGCGCCCAGAGCCAGTGCTCTGCAATGAGAGAGGCCACTGCAGTGGGAGGCCCACACATGCCGAGGAATAAAAAATGGATGAAAGTAAATATCAAAACAAAAGAGGCTTGGGGCTTCCCTGGTAGTCCAGTGGGTAGAGAGTCCATCTTGCAGTGCAAGGGGCACCAGTTCGATCCCTAGCCTGGGAAGATCCCACATGCTGCAGAGCGACTGGACCAGTGTGTCCAATTATGAGCCAGTGCTCTGGAGCACATGCTCCCAGAGCCAGTGCTCTGCAACAAGAAAAGCCACTGCAATGGGACACCCACACAGGCCAAAGAATAAAGATGAATGAAAATAAATAAATTTTAAAAACAGAGGCTTCCCTGGTGGTCTAGTGGTCTAGGCCCACGCAGGCCAAAAGAACAAAGATGGATGATGAAAGACCAATAGAAGTGGCCAAACAAAAAAAAAAAAAGAAAATTTTTCTAAAAACAATAAAAGGGCCAATATTTTTAAAAAAAAAAAAAAAAAAAGCATGATGGGGAGAAGGAAATAAAAATGGGAATAATTTTTTTTTTTTTTAAGATTTATTTATTTATTTTATTTTGGATAGGGGTCGGGTTGGGGAGGGAGGGGAGCAGGCGGGCCACTTCTATTGGTCATTCATTTCTCCATTTTCATCCATCTTTGTTCTTTGACTCCTGTGGGCCTCCCATTGCGGTGGCGTCT
Organism: Tragulus kanchil; assembly: GCA_022376925.1. Taxonomy (NCBI): domain Eukaryota; kingdom Metazoa; phylum Chordata; class Mammalia; order Artiodactyla; family Tragulidae; genus Tragulus; species Tragulus kanchil. Next base: position 258,627,431 of record JAIOJX010000026.1, on the reverse strand, counting down.
GTCATTGCAGAGCGCCGGCTCTGGGCGCATGCGCTCCAGAGCTCCGGCTCGGTCATTGGACACATTGGTCCAGCCGCTCCGCGGCACGTGGGATCTTCCCAGGCCAGGGATCGAACTGGCGCCCCTTGCACTGCAAGGCGGTGTCCTTACCCACTGGAGCACCAGGGGAAGTCCGGGAATAAATTTTTTAAATTTTTGCTCTTTGCTAGGGCCACCTAAACATAATAAATCTTTATATTTGAACACAGTCTTTGCTTTAGGAGATGCATCCAGGTAGTTTATTTACAAGCATATAAGTCAAATACTCATTTTAAATGAGATCACTTTAAATCATCTTGTAGATGTTACAAGTAAGTCTGGTAATTAAAATGGGTTTATTTTTGGGAATCTGTGCTATTGAAAGAAGTTAGAAGTGGATACTGTTATGGGCTGAATTGTTTCCCCCTATAAAATGTATATGTTGAAGCCCCCAGTCACTCCAAATGTGGTTGTATTTGGAGATGGAGCCTTTAAGGAGATGGTTATGTTAAAATGAGGCCCTCAGAGTGAGGTCTAGTCCAATATGGCTGATATTCTTATAAGAAGAGGAAATTTGGACACACAGAGGAAAGGTGATGTGAGGACATTATGAGAAGGTAGTCATCATCAAGACAAGAAGAGAGGACTCAAAAAGGACTAGACCTTAATCTTGACTGTCTAGACTCTAGAACTGTAAGGAAATAAATTTCTGTTGTTTAAGCCATGTAGTTTCCAATATTTTGTCATGGAAACCTTAGAAAACTAATGCTGGCTTCTAGAGGCAGCTCTTAAGATGAAGTATGATTATGACTTATAATTAAGTCCTATGAACTATGCTGTTGCCTAGATAGTGGAGTCTGCTCTTATGTGTGCTTTGAGAGAGATGTGAAGTCTTGGTGAAGATGTGAAGAGTGGAACTGATTCTGGGCCCCATCTGTGGCAACTACTTCAGTCCCTCCTTGAGCAGCATCCTGAGGAACTTACATGGATAGAAATGTCAGACTAGACATTCTTGATAAAAAAGGAAGCTTGGAGGGCTCAGAGTTGTATTTCTCTGAATATTTAAATGAGATAACATCATATTTAGTAGTCCATATAGATAAAGCTTATCTTACGTGTTTTCTCCATCTTTTGCATTTTCTCTCATTTATTTAAAAAGTAATTAGGGGGCTTCCCTGGTGGTCCAGTGGGTAAGGACACTGCCTTGCAGTGCAAGGGGCGGCGGTTTGATCCCTGGCCTGGGAAGATCCCACGTGCCGTGGAGTGGCTGGACTGATGTGTCCAATTACCCAGCCGGAGCTCTGAAGTGCATGCACCCAGAACCGGTGCTCTACGACATCAGAGGCCACCGCAATGGGAGGCCCACACGGGCCAAAGAGCAAAGATGGATGAAAATGGAGAAATGAATGACCAATAGAAGTGGCCCGCCTGCTCCCCTCCCTCCCCACCCCACCCCCCTCAAATAAATAAAATAAATAAATCTGAAAAGAAAAGTTATTAGGGCAGTTATGCATGAATCTGAAGGCCAAGGCTTCAGATTTTTTATTTTTAATAGTATTTTTTGATTCGGTTACACTGGGTCTTCATTTTTGCATATGGACTTTCTCTAGTTGCAGCAACCAGGGGCTGCTCTTCATTGCAGGGCATGGGCTTCTCATTATGGTGACTTCTCTTGTGGCTCACAGACTCAGGCACGCAGGCTCAGTAGTTGTGGCACATGGGTTTAGTTGCTCTACAACATGTCAAATCTTCCTGAACCAGAGATAAGAAATCTTTGTCCCCTGCATTGGCAGGTGGATTCTTATCCACTGTACCGTACTTTATATACTTCTGTAGTGTTTCTCCTTTAAAATTCTGTTACAATGAGAGTGGGGAAAACTGTTATCTTTTCCATTAGTTTTTGCTTATATACATGGATAACAACTTTAAAATGTGTTTCTTAATAATTCTAATTGTGAAAATTTGAATGTATCGTATTATATAAGACAGCATTCCTAGTCAGGCACCTGAATTTTGTATCTAGTCTGACAATAGTGAGACCTTATGCAAGTCCCTTAGACTCTTTAGCCTTTGTTATGTTGCTTATAAAATGTGAATAATACTACTACCTAATTCACAGGGTTGTGTTAGGAATTAAATAAGATGCATATAAATTCCTTAGAGTGGTGCTTTGAAGATAAACTATTCCTTCATCAAACTGAGACATTGTAAATACCATGAAAACACTTTGACTTCTAGATGTTTATAGAGCTTTTTCTAGCAAGAAATATCTTAGAATCCTTTTAAGCAATCAAAATTATTTTTTTCTTTTGTCATCTGATGTTTAAATCTTTCATTATATCTACATAAGTAGATATTGGACATTTAAGTAGATAAGTGGACATTTTCTTAACTCAGGAGAAGTTGTATTGCTTTGTAAGCATAAAACAAGATTAGTCTTACATGGCATTGAGTGATCCTAAGTCCAATTGCTTGACAAAAACTAGTCTCTGTCTACCTGTACAGCATAATCTGTTTATGCTATATTGAAATATCAATTTAGAAATGCCACTTTCCTTGAGCAGCAAGTAATTATCTGGAAAAAACATATTTTATCACTTCCCATGGCTCGTATCAGCCAGCAAATCTTCCATCCCCAGCACATGATCCCACATTTCCTTACAAATTGTGCTGCTGAGCAGTACTGTACCTTAACACTTTTAAATAAGATCTTGACACCTGTGTCATTGTGCAGGCTCGGATCTGGATGACAGAATTTTTTTCCCCTTAATTTAAAGGCACTGTTTCTCATCCAATGACAAGCATACATTATGGTCTCCATTCTAACCAAGGCTCTAAAGGCTATTTCAATTTGACTAGAGCGGTTTTCTGCCAAATGGCTACTCTAGGTTGCACTGTGCACATTACCCACCAGAAAGCACAGAGTTGATGAGAGTGCACTGTCAACTATCCTGCACATCGATATGGGGGTTATTTGAGTTGAAATTGGATTCTAGCCTTCCTTGATCTGTTGTATAAATGGAGAAGCATATGTTGAAGAAATTCCTACAAAGTTTATGAAGAATGTGTTGTACTTTCATCCCCTAGAGTTTGTCTTTTACTTTGTTGGATTTCAGCACAAGTTTTCATCTCAGTGATAAATATTCAAAGTGAAAAGAAGAGGTTTTCTTTTTTTCCTTAAAATGTAAAGAAAACTTAGGAAAAATTATTCTATGCATGAATTTCTTCTGTGATACGAGTTGAGCGCAAGTTGCAGACTTTTGTAGCAGAGTGGCTTTGTGACCCTTCTTTAAACATTTAAGACTTAGTTCAAAAGTTCACTGAATATGATGAGACATGATTCTTAAGTATGGAACCTTCTAGATGTTTATAGAGCTTTTCTAGCAAGAAATATCTTAGAATCCTTTTAAGCAATCAAAATTATTTTTTTCTTTTGTCATCTGATGTTTAAATCTTTCATTATATCTACATAAGTAGATATTGGACATTTAAGTAGATAAGTGGACATTTTCTTAACTCAGGAGAAGTTGTATTGCTTTGTAAGCATAAAACAAGATTAGTCTTACATGGCATTGAGTGATCCTAAGTCCAATTGCTTGACAAAAACTAGTCTCTGTCTACCTGTACAGCATAATCTGTTTATGCTATATTGAAATATCAATTTAGAAATGCCACTTTCCTTGAGCAGCAAGTAATTATCTGGAAAAAACATATTTTATCACTTCCCATGGCTCGTATCAGCCAGCAAATCTTCCATCCCCAGCACATGATCCCACATTTCCTTACAAATTGTGCTGCTGAGCAGTACTGTACCTTAACACTTTTAAATAAGATCTTGACACCTGTGTCATTGTGCAGGCTCGGATCTGGATGACAGAATTTTTTTCCCCTTAATTTAAAGGCACTGTTTCTCATCCAATGACAAGCATACATTATGGTCTCCATTCTAACCAAGGCTCTAAAGGCTATTTCAATTTGACTAGAGCGGTTTTCTGCCAAATGGCTACTCTAGGTTGCACTGTGCACATTACCCACCAGAAAGCACAGAGTTGATGAGAGTGCACTGTCAACTATCCTGCACATCGATATGGGGGTTATTTGAGTTGAAATTGGATTCTAGCCTTCCTTGATCTGTTGTATAAATGGAGAAGCATATGTTGAAGAAATTCCTACAAAGTTTATGAAGAATGTGTTGTACTTTCATCCCCTAGAGTTTGTCTTTTACTTTGTTGGATTTCAGCACAAGTTTTCATCTCAGTGATAAATATTCAAAGTGAAAAGAAGAGGTTTTCTTTTTTTCCTTAAAATGTAAAGAAAACTTAGGAAAAATTATTCTATGCATGAATTTCTTCTGTGATACGAGTTGAGCGCAAGTTGCAGACTTTTGTAGCAGAGTGGCTTTGTGACCCTTCTTTAAACATTTAAGACTTAGTTCAAAAGTTCACTGAATATGATGAGACATGATTCTTAAGTATGGAACCTTCAAAAAAATTCTTCTAAATATATAATATTCTCAGTGAGACATGTCAGTCATTGTCAAGATGAAAGTCATTTAAATGCTAAGTTCCTGGTAAACTGTATCTATATTGTAGGGCTCTATTCACAAAGCAATACCTTAGCACTATGTGTAGAGCATACAAAAATATGTCATTTTATTAGGGGACATACGGAGCTCTGGATATAGTGATGTCAGTCTGGGAGGGAGGGAGTTTGCTATGCAAGTTACATGCTTATCACCAGTATGTGGACAGCCCTAAGGGCAGCAGGGAGAACTTCAGAGGAAACATATTAAAAGGGCATGAGGGAAGCATCGTTTTGACCCACATAAAAGGACCTTTGTGTAGATCTCATGAGCACAGGATTTTATTTTTGAGTGGATAAAGATGTGCAGTTTCTTTAGAATCAAAGATAGACTGGCAACACTTTCAGTAAATGGCAAAATAATTATGAGAATATTTGGTATTCAGTGTTAAACATTTATCACTCTGAGTGGTTTTGGCATCAGGGCAGCTGTAATAGGCAATCCCACAAGAATCCCTTTGTAATTTAGCATTAATTGATGTTCCTTCATTGTAATGGCAGTTGGTAAGTTAAAAGACACTGAATAGAAGAAGGAAAATAAAATGCTTTGACCGATTCTTTACAGCTTCTGCCAGTGATTGGGAAAAAATTTTAGCTGTAAAGTAAAGCAAACAGAAGAGTGCCCAGTTTTTAAGAATAAGAGTGTGGACTGGTTGTGTTTGTGCTTAAATGTTTATACTGTATAGAGATTAAAACCTAGTGTCTACCTGAGAAAAATGGACTGTTTTCTAAATGTTTTAGTATAACTTTTCCTTTTTACTACAAGTATGGTAGATTGATTACAAAGTAGCCCCAATGATTCATTGTTTCTGGCACACATGACCTTTGTGATGTGACTTTGCTGTTCCTCTCATCTGTTTTCTCATCTCTTAAATCTGGGCCAACCATGGAATTTCCTTTGCCCAAAAACAAGTGACAGAAGTGATCGTCTTCAGTTTGGAGCCCAGGCTTCTAGTGTCTGTATGGAAACCCAGTTGGCTGCCTTGATCAGCCTAAGAAGGATAAGTTACAGGGAGCAGGGACGAAGTATCCCAATCGAGGCCTTCCTAGAAGAGTCAACCTCTAGTTAATCTGCTGACTAATCACAGATTACTTAATAAGCTCAGAATCACTGGAGTTTAACTCTAACCGAAAGAACACTTACTCTCAACCAAACCTTAATTGTCCACCTGCAAAATAGCCACCTAAAGAAATAGCTATTATTGGAACCCACTACATTTTGGGGTGGGTTTTATGGACCATTAGATAACTTTTTCAGCATGGTAGATTAAAGAAGTACTCATGAAACAAAAAGCTTAAGTTTCAGTTTTAATAGCATTAAGCATCTGATGCAAAGCCAATATTCTCTCATAGTAAATCCTAGACTTTTTATATATTGTCCTAGTTTCCCTAGCTTTGTTCCGGAAATGCTCGTCCCAAAGGTCCAAATTAGACTCATCCTTCAAAGCCTAGGTCATGTACTTCTCCTCCATGAAGTCTTCTCTGATTTCCTCAGCCTATTCCTCAGAACTTCCTAGAATTTTAGATTTACCTACACACTGCCATGTATCATTTTTCCCTTGTATTTGTTTTTAGCATGATTGTTTCTTCTGCCCCTCCAAAAAGGCAAAGCTGGCATTCCTTCCTCTAGCTGGTATTGTTACCCTCAAATCACCTTGTAGTACCTCGACTAAAGAAAACAATCAACAAATATTTGAATGGATAAATGTGATGACATACAGACTAAGAAACTGCCCTGGGATCCCAACTTCCCTCTCTATATTTGCTATTATTATAGGGAGTAGTTAGGCTGTTCACAGAGTATTTAAATAAATATAAAGGTTTAATTCTGTTAATTATCACTGATACTGTGTTTTGCTTTTTTCCATGCATTTTATATTCCTATAAAATTTTTATACTTTGTAAAACAGAATATTTTAACCTTTTTTGAATATATAATAGCAGTAAAAACAACATGAAGGCTGCTTGCTTTGTTAAATTTTTAAAGAGAAATTATCTTTTCAATATTTATTAATTCTATTAGACCCTGTTTTTTTAAGTTTACAGATTTCCCCCCTCTGACTCTTCATTCATGAATCATGTCTAGAGAACTAAGTTTTTGAAATATATGAATTTATTTCAAATTCTGTTATACATCTACAAATATAAAGACATATATTAGCAACTTTAGGCTTCCCTGATGGCTCATGGGTAAAGAATCTGCCTGCAATGCAGGAGATGCAGGTTCAGTTCCTGTGTCAGAAGATCCGCTGGAGAAGGAAATAACAAGCTACTTCAGTATTCTTGCCTGGAAAATCCCATGGACAGAGGAACCTAGCTACAAAGGACTACAGTCCATCGGGTCACAAGAGTCAAATACAACTTAGCGCCTAAACCATCACCATTAGGCAATGTTAGTTAAATTTTTTTAAATTAAGATGCATAATTTTAGTTCAGTACCAATTTTCTCATCATTATCAAAGTGATTTTCTTAGGTCTTTTAGAGTGAATAAAATTATGTTTCAATTTTACCTATAATATTTTCCTACCCTTATAGCCTTGCTGCAATTGGCTAATTTTGTTGTTTCTCTGCTATATAAAATTACAAATATCAGGTGAACTTTCATATCATTGAAATGAGAAAAACTTTTTAAAAGCAGTGATACTTTGGTCCAATGTTCTTTTCCACAATATGTATGAAATAATAGTAAAATTGGAGTGATGACTGCTTGATCCCTGAAGACATTTTTCTCAAGTTATTTAAATCATATAATCTATCTAACTTTGGGCAAACTGGGCTCATTTTCTCCATTTTCTCAGTCACTACAGAAATACTAAAGAGTTGGGTCAACTCTAGACCCTATCACTGCTGCTTCAGAATATGAATAAAATATTTCTGTCCTTGCAACATTACCATAGTGAACTCAGAAATGTCTGCATTATTGTTTCCCAGACTTAGGTCTGTGAACCGTTGGAAGTCTAAGGACATATGAAAATTCCTATAAAATTTTTATACTTTGTAAAACAGAATATTTTAACCTTTTTTGAATATATAATAGCAGTAAAAACAACATGAAGGCTGCTTGCTTTGTTAAATTTTTAAAGAGAAATTATCTTTTCAATATTTATTAATTCTATTAGACCCTGTTTTTTTAAGTTTACAGATTTCCCCCCTCTGACTCTTCATTCATGAATCATGTCTAGAGAACTAAGTTTTTGAAATATATGAATTTATTTCAAATTCTGTTATACATCTACAAATATAAAGACATATATTAGCAACTTTAGGCTTCCCTGATGGCTCATGGGTAAAGAATCTGCCTGCAATGCAGGAGATGCAGGTTCAGTTCCTGTGTCAGAAGATCCGCTGGAGAAGGAAATAACAAGCTACTTCAGTATTCTTGCCTGGAAAATCCCATGGACAGAGGAACCTAGCTACAAAGGACTACAGTCCATCGGGTCACAAGAGTCAAATACAACTTAGCGCCTAAACCATCACCATTAGGCAATGTTAGTTAAATTTTTTTAAATTAAGATGCATAATTTTAGTTCAGTACCAATTTTCTCATCATTATCAAAGTGATTTTCTTAGGTCTTTTAGAGTGAATAAAATTATGTTTCAATTTTACCTATAATATTTTCCTACCCTTATAGCCTTGCTGCAATTGGCTAATTTTGTTGTTTCTCTGCTATATCAAATTACAAATATCAGGTGAACTTTCATATCATTGAAATGAGAAAACTTTTTAAAAGCAGTGATACTTTGGTCCAATGTTCTTTTCCACAATATGTATGAAATAATAGTAAAATTGGAGTGATGACTGCTTGATCCCTGAAGACATTTTTCTCAAGTTATTTAAATCATATAATCTATCTAACTTTGGGCAAACTGGGCTCATTTTCTCCATTTTCTCAGTCACTACAGAAATACTAAAGAGTTGGGTCAACTCTAGACCCTATCACTGCTGCTTCAGAATATGAATAAAATATTTCTGTCCTTGCAACATTACCATAGTGAACTCAGAAATGTCTGCATTATTGTTTCCCAGACTTAGGTCTGTGAACCGTTGGAAGTCTAAGGACATATGAAAATTTCTAAATGTTGTATTTTAATTCCTATGATAATTTGAAAGCACATATAAACTTATAAATGGTTTTAAACAGGAAACATCTGTTTTGCCAAAATGATTAATAAAAGCAAAGATATTTGCTTAAAAAATCCTTCGAGTTTAAACTGGTGTTTCTTTTTTTTTTTTTTAAACCTTTATTTTGCTTTTAACTTTCACAGAGTTTTGTTGTTTACAGACATGTATGTTGCCAGATTAGTCATATGTATATCCCCCCCTTCCCACCCCTCCCAACCATCACACAGCACCCCTGAAGGGTCCCCTTTTCTCACAGAGCAATGACTAGGGCTATTTTCTTCACTTATGATAGTACAGGCCTTCATGCTACTTCCTTTACGCCTCCCACCCTCTGTTCCTTCCCCACAATGTCCATATGTCCACTGTCCATGTCTGTCTTTCAATCACTTCACTGCGTGTGCCATCATCACCATCCTACTAGATTCCATATATATGTGTTAATATACTGTATTTGTCCTTCTCTTTCTGACTGGACTTCACTTTTGATGATACGTTCTAGAACCAGCCACTTCATTAGGGCTGATTCTTCTGCATTTCTCTTTACAGCTGTGTAGTATTCCATTGTATGTATGTGCCGGAGCTTTTGTATCCATTCGTTCATTGATAGGCATCTAGGTTGCTTCCATGTTCTAGCTATTGTATAGAGAGCTGCAGTGAACATTGGGATACAGGTGCTTCTTTCAGATTTGATTTCATGAGGGTATAAGCCTAAGAGTGGGATTGCTGGGTCATATGGTGCTTCTATTATTAGTTTTTTTTAAGAAATCTCCAGACTATCTTCCATAGAGGCTGTATCAATTTACGCTCCCATCAGCAATGCAGGAGTGTTCCCCTTTCTCCGCAGCCTCTCCAGCATTTATTGTCTGTCGATTTGTGGATGATGGCCATTCTGACGGGTGTGAGGTGATATCTCATTGTAGTTTTGATTTGCATTTCTCTAATTATTAGTGAAGTTGAGCATTGTTTCATGTGCTGTTGGGCTATCTGTATGTCATTGTTGGAGAGGTGTCTGTTTAGGTCCTTTTCCCATTTTTTGATTGGGTTGTTCGTTTTTCCTGTGCTGAATTGTCTGAGTTGCTTATAGATTTTGGAGATTAATTCTTTGTCTGTTGTTTCATTTGCTATGATTTTCTCCCACTCTGTGGGGTGTCTGTTCAGCTTTTTTGTAATTTCTTTTGCTGTACAAAAGCTTTTAAGTTTCATTAGGTTCCACATGTTCATTTGTCTTTTGAGTTCCGCTATTCTAGTAGGAGGGTCAGAGAAGATCTTGCTTTGATTGATGTCCTTGAGGGTTTTGCCTATATTCTCCTCTAAGTTTGATGGTTTCTGGCCTTACAGTTAAGTCTTTAATCCATTTTGAGTCAATCTAGTGTCAGGGTATGTTCCAACTTCATTTTTTGGCGTGTAGCTGTCCAATTTTCCCAGCACCACTTGTTGAAGAGGCTGTCTTTGTCCCATTTTATATGTTCGCCTCCTTTGTCAAAAATAAGGTACCCATAGGTGTGTGGGTTTATCTCTGGGTTCTCGATCTTGTTCCATTGATCTATAGTTCTGTTTTTGTGCCAGTACCATACTGTCTTGATGACTGTTGCTTTGTAGTAGAGCCTGAAGCTGGGGAGGTTGATCCCTCCAGCTCCATTTTCTTCCTCAGGATTGCTTTGGCTATTCGAGGTCTTTTGTGTTTCCAGATGAACTGTGTTATTCTTTGGTCTAGTTCTGTGAAGAATGTTACTGGAAGTTTGATAGGGATCGCATTGAATCTTTCTAGCTATTTTTGGGCTCATATGTGCTTCTATTATAGTCCTAGAGTGGGATTGCTGGGTCATATGGTGCTTCTATTATTAGTTTTTTTTAAGAAATCTCCAGACTATCTTCCATAGAGGCTGTATCAATTTACGCTCCCATCAGCAATGCAGGAGTGTTCCCCTTTCTCCGCAGCCTCTCCAGCATTTATTGTCTGTCGATTTGTGGATGATGGCCATTCTGACGGGTGTGAGGTGATATCTCATTGTAGTTTTGATTTGCATTTCTCTAATTATTAGTGAAGTTGAGCATTGTTTCATGTGCTGTTGGGCTATCTGTATGTCATTGTTGGAGAGGTGTCTGTTTAGGTCCTTTTCCCATTTTTTGATTGGGTTGTTCGTTTTTCCTGTGCTGAATTGTCTGAGTTGCTTATAGATTTTGGAGATTAATTCTTTGTCTGTTGTTTCATTTGCTATGATTTTCTCCCACTCTGTGGGGTGTCTGTTCAGCTTTTTTGTAATTTCTTTTGCTGTACAAAAGCTTTTAAGTTTCATTAGGTTCCACATGTTCATTTGTCTTTTGAGTTCCGCTATTCTAGTAGGAGGGTCAGAGAAGATCTTGCTTTGATTGATGTCCTTGAGGGTTTTGCCTATATTCTCCTCTAAGTTTGATGGTTTCTGGCCTTACAGTTAAGTCTTTAATCCATTTTGAGTCAATCTAGTGTCAGGGTATGTTCCAACTTCATTTTTTGGCGTGTAGCTGTCCAATTTTCCCAGCACCACTTGTTGAAGAGGCTGTCTTTGTCCCATTTTATATGTTCGCCTCCTTTGTCAAAAATAAGGTACCCATAGGTGTGTGGGTTTATCTCTGGGTTCTCGATCTTGTTCCATTGATCTATAGTTCTGTTTTTGTGCCAGTACCATACTGTCTTGATGACTGTTGCTTTGTAGTAGAGCCTGAAGCTGGGGAGGTTGATCCCTCCAGCTCCATTTTTCTTCCTCAGGATTGCTTTGGCTATTCGATGTCTTTTGTGTTTCCACATGAACTGTGTTATTCTTTGGTCTAGTTCTGTGAAGAATGTTACTGGAAGTTTGATAGGGATCGCATTGAATCTATAGATGACATTTGGTAGTATGGTCATTTTCACAATATTGATTCTTCCGACCCAGGAACATGGAATATCTCTCCATCTGTTTAAGTCTTTAATGTCTCTCATGAGTGTCTTGTAATTTTCTGTGTACAGTTCTTTGGTTTCTTTGGGTAGGTTTATTCCTAGCTATTTGATTCTTTTAGTTGTGATGGTGAAGGGGATTGCCTCTTTGATTTCATTTTCTGATTTTTCATTGTTTGTGTATAGGAATGCCAGTGATTTCTGTATATTGATTTTGTATCCTGCGACTTTGCTGAATTTGCTGATTAACTCTAGTAGTTTTGTAGTGTGTCTTTGGGATTTTCTTATGTATAGTACCATGTCATCTGCAAATAGTGAGAGCTTGACTTCTTCCCTTCCAATCTGGATTCCTTTTCTTTCTTTCTCTTCTCTTATTGCTGTTGCTAGAACTTCCAGGACTATGTTGAATAAGAGTGGTGAAAGTGGACACCCTTGTCTTGTTCCTGATCTTAGAGGAAATGCTTTCAGTTTTTCACCATTGAGGATAATGTTCGCTGTGGACTTCTCATATATGGCTTTCACTATGTTAAGATAAGTTCCTTCTATGCCCACTTTTTGAAGAGTTTTTATCATAAATGGATGCTGTACTTTGTCAAAGGCTTTTTCTGCATCTATTGAGATCATCCTGTGATTTTTGTCTCTCAATTTGTTGATATGGTATATCACATTGATTGATTTGCAGATATTGAAGAATCCTTGCATGCCTGGGATGAACCCAACTTGATCGTGATGAATGAGCTTTTTGATGTGTTGTTGAATTCTGTTTTAAACTGGTGTTTCTTTTTTTGTGGGGAGGTGGGGGGGGTGAGGAGGGAGGGGAGCAGGCGGGCTACTTCTATTGGTCTTTCATTTGTCTATTTTCATCCATCTTTCTTCTTTGGCCCGTGTGGGCCTCCCATCACAGTGGCCTCTGTTGTTGCAGAGCACTGGCTGTGGGCACATGCGCTCCAGAGCTCCGGCTAGGTAATTGGACACATTGGTCCAGCCGCTCCGTGGCATGTGGGATCTTCTCAGGCCAGGGCTTGAACCGGCACCCCTTGCACTGCAAGGCAGTGTCCTTACCCACTGGACCACCAGGGAAGCCCGAAACTGGTATTTCTTGACCTGTTGGGTCTAACAGAGAAAGTCTCACAAGTTTAAGATAAATGGTCCCTTTAGAAGTGGTTCATTCATTCCTCAAATTTGTGAAACACTAATCTTTTAAAATTTTGTGAAAAAACACTAATCTTTAGATCTAAATGGATAAATTTTAAAATTCTTTTAGTTGTGATGGTGAAGGGGATTGCCTCTTTGATTTCATTTTCTGATTTTTCATTGTTTGTGTATAGGAATGCCAGTGATTTCTGTATATTGATTTTGTATCCTGCGACTTTGCTGAATTTGCTGATTAACTCTAGTAGTTTTGTAGTGTGTCTTTGGGATTTTCTTATGTATAGTACCATGTCATCTGCAAATAGTGAGAGCTTGACTTCTTCCCTTCCAATCTGGATTCCTTTTCTTTCTTTCTCTTCTCTTATTGCTGTTGCTAGAACTTCCAGGACTATGTTGAATAAGAGTGGTGAAAGTGGACACCCTTGTCTTGTTCCTGATCTTAGAGGAAATGCTTTCAGTTTTTCACCATTGAGGATAATGTTCGCTGTGGACTTCTCATATATGGCTTTCACTATGTTAAGATAAGTTCCTTCTATGCCCACTTTTTGAAGAGTTTTTATCATAAATGGATGCTGTACTTTGTCAAAGGCTTTTTCTGCATCTATTGAGATCATCCTGTGATTTTTGTCTCTCAATTTGTTGATATGGTATATCACATTGATTGATTTGCAGATATTGAAGAATCCTTGCATGCCTGGGATGAACCCAACTTGATCGTGATGAATGAGCTTTTTGATGTGTTGTTGAATTCTGTTTTAAACTGGTGTTTCTTTTTTTGTGGGGAGGTGGGGGGGGAGGAGGGAGGGGAGCAGGCGGGCTACTTCTATTGGTCTTTCATTTGTCTATTTTCATCCATCTTTCTTCTTTGGCCCGTGTGGGCCTCCCATCACAGTGGCCTCTGTTGTTGCAGAGCACTGGCTGTGGGCACATGCGCTCCAGAGCTCCGGCTAGGTAATTGGACACATTGGTCCAGCCGCTCCGTGGCATGTGGGATCTTCTCAGGCCAGGGCTTGAACCGGCACCCCTTGCACTGCAAGGCAGTGTCCTTACCCACTGGACCACCAGGGAAGCCCGAAACTGGTATTTCTTGACCTGTTGGGTCTAACAGAGAAAGTCTCACAAGTTTAAGATAAATGGTCCCTTTAGAAGTGGTTCATTCATTCCTCAAATTTGTGAAACACTAATCTTTAGTCTAAATGGATAAATTTTACTAAAATGACTCAGAAAACACATCCAAATTATTCTTTCAATTAAATAAGACTTTATTACCTACTATGGGCCTGGCCTGATGGATCCTGTTGTCATGGAGATTGCAATCGCATAGGCAAAACTAATATTAAACAAATAAACCAATAAATAGATAGGTTGTTTGAACTTGCGGTGCATATAGACAAAGTGACCGCCAATTTTAAGACCAATCTCATGACCACAGGGTGAGTTTAGTGGGTGATATGATTGTGTGCCCAAGGCAGGTATTTGCTTAGCATGATTTGAATATCTGGCTTAATTAACTTAGATCATCTAGGAATTCAAATGCTCATGCTTTGTTGAAAATATAGCCAACTAATATTCCATCTCTTAAGATCAAGAAGAATGGGTATTAGAGTCTCTACTCTCCCTTCTCCTCAAAGTCTCCTCAAAGTAAACTTTGTGAGACTTCATTAAGTAGAGGGCAACCAAAATTTAAGACTGGGAGGTTAGAGAGAAAGCAAGTCAAGAGTCCCTCCTCTTTTTCAGTAGTTTCAGCTGTTGTTTTTAGAAGTCTTACTTTCTCTTTCTGTTTCTTTTTTCTTCTTTTTTATGTTTATTTACTTTATTTTCCTTGCCCATAGGACCTTCTAACCACATCTGATGGAATGATTAAAGAACGTCATCCATGGTAAGTGCACTGAAAGTTAATCAAGAGTAATTATTATTATGCTTTCATTGTTCTTTCTAATTGTGTCTCATATATGCAATAGAGGTAGTTACATCACAAAATGAAATATAGGTATGTTGTAGTATAACATAAAAGAATTCAATATAGCTTATTCCAGGGGGATTATATATATATTTTAAGATTTTGGCCTCTTTTATTGTTTTATTTATTTATTTATTTTCATCCATCTTTATTCCTTGGCCTGTGTGGGCCACCCATTGCAGTGGCCTCTCTCATTACAGAGCACTGGCTCTGGGCACATGCACTCCGAAGAACTGGCTCATAATTGGACACACCAATCCAGCCACTCTGTGGCACGTGGGATCTCCCCTGGCCAGAGATCAAACTGGTGCCCCCTGCACTGCAAGGCAGACTCCTCACCCACTGGACCACCAGGGAAGCCCTTTATATTTTGAAGATGGGAGTTCATTACTAGGGATTTATGAAAACTACTCTCGTCTATTTGATAAAAAGTTATGAGACCATAAATATTATTTGTCATTCAGAGCTCAGCATAGTCAAACTGTCAAGTTGCAATTAAGACTATAAAAGTATTTTCAAAAGTAGAAAACTGTAATGTTGCCAGAGTTTGATCAGACAACAAAAAAGTTCAAAAGTTCAGCAGAGTTTGTGACAAACACTATCTGTACAAGCATTTTTGTCTCCTGCACAATAGGAAATATTATATTTTTCAATCATTTTCTATATAATATTAAACCAGAATCAAAAACTTAAAAGATGGGAAGGAAAGGTCAAACTTTCTTACTCAGCTCTTAGCTTTCCTATCATTTCAATCTAAAACCATATAATAGATAGTATGCATTAGGCTTCTTGTATGCCTAAGAACAAAATGATCATACTTGTATTCCTAAAAACAAAATGATTCATAATAGCAATTACCTTCAGAAAGAAAATTACATGCTTAAGTTAATCCCCAACCTTTACTTACAATTTCAAAATTTTAAAACAATATCCTCAAATAGATCATTGTTTGATTGTTTTTATTTTTATTTCCAAAGGAAAGCAAGATAGGATGATCTCTCCCTAAATTTTTTTCTTTGGTTTTTTATGTTTATTTTGCTCCCTGCCATGGCCAGTAATTTTTTGCTTTTTTGCTATTATTAAGCATATCCAGATCAATAAGTATAGTGCTCTTCATATGTGCTATAATATTTGCTTGAAAAGATGTGGAGAGATCTTTGAAGAGTTCTCAGTTTGGTGGGTTTCTTTTATATACAGTTTAGTTATCCTGTATTTGTTTAATATTTGTGGTGAGGGTCTGGAACAGGAAACTTTAGGTGCGTATGATAAGTTAGGATGCAGGGGAACTGATATTTATTGAATGAAAAAAAAATTTTAAGTTTAAATCCTTTTAAGACATTGCTATGTTGCAGATGAGGCTTAGAGAAGCTAATATATTACTCATGGAATTAAATTTATTTCCCATTTGTTTATAGTTTTGAGAGATTATTTCCCGAGGTATTACAAGTGTCGTGTAGAGTGAGTGCTAAATGCCAGACAAGTCTGTTGCCACAGTCCAAGATCTTGCCATTAAATCATATTGAATTTTTTTTCATTTCCATAGCTTGTTTATTGAACAATTAGAGTGAAATATTGATATCTAATATTATTTGTTTTTATTAATTGCAATGAAATTTTGACTTTTGCTTCTGTTTTATTTACTGCCTGGATAAGTTTGCAATTTATACAAGATCCAGGGTGGTAAATTTAAAATCAGATTTTGCATTCTTTAATTGAATAAAAACTTGAGTGACATACAGCCAGTAATACCTTGCGTTTATTTAGTACTTCTAACTTATTCAGGTGCAATAATGTTCATTCTTTCTTACTAAGATTATGGGATACATAGATATTCTGATTTACATTCTTTAAATGTGAAGCCTAATGCCAAGAGAGGTAATTTGCTAAAAGTCTGTTAGATAAATCATGGCAGATCAGAGCTAGAAACTATTTTTCTTGACCCTAGTCTGATATTCTCTCTGACTTCCCTCTTTTCACTCTCCTCCCTTCACCACGTGACTTCAATTCTGCATTCTATGACAGAGCTAATAACGTCTACAAATACTTTACGCTTTCCTATATTCTATGGGAAAATATCTAATCACTGTAAATCATACTCAGTATATCACATATTTTGCTCCCTGCCATGGCCAGTAATTTTTTGCTTTTTTGCTATTATTAAGCATATCCAGATCAATAAGTATAGTGCTCTTCATATGTGCTATAATATTTGCTTGAAAAGATGTGGAGAGATCTTTGAAGAGTTCTCAGTTTGGTGGGTTTCTTTTATATACAGTTTAGTTATCCTGTATTTGTTTAATATTTGTGGTGAGGGTCTGGAACAGGAAACTTTAGGTGCGTATGATAAGTTAGGATGCAGGGGAACTGATATTTATTGAATGAAAAAAAAATTTTAAGTTTAAATCCTTTTAAGACATTGCTATGTTGCAGATGAGGCTTAGAGAAGCTAATATATTACTCATGGAATTAAATTTATTTCCCATTTGTTTATAGTTTTGAGAGATTATTTCCCGAGGTATTACAAGTGTCGTGTAGAGTGAGTGCTAAATGCCAGACAAGTCTGTTGCCACAGTCCAAGATCTTGCCATTAAATCATATTGAATTTTTTTTCATTTCCATAGCTTGTTTATTGAACAATTAGAGTGAAATATTGATATCTAATATTATTTGTTTTTATTAATTGCAATGAAATTTTGACTTTTGCTTCTGTTTTATTTACTGCCTGGATAAGTTTGCAATTTATACAAGATCCAGGGTGGTAAATTTAAAATCAGATTTTGCATTCTTTAATTGAATAAAAACTTGAGTGACATACAGCCAGTAATACCTTGCGTTTATTTAGTACTTCTAACTTATTCAGGTGCAATAATGTTCATTCTTTCTTACTAAGATTATGGGATACATAGATATTCTGATTTACATTCTTTAAATGTGAAGCCTAATGCCAAGAGAGGTAATTTGCTAAAAGTCTGTTAGATAAATCATGGCAGATCAGAGCTAGAAACTATTTTTCTTGACCCTAGTCTGATATTCTCTCTGACTTCCCTCTTTTCACTCTCCTCCCTTCACCACGTGACTTCAATTCTGCATTCTATGACAGAGCTAATAACGTCTACAAATACTTTACGCTTTCCTATATTCTATGGGAAAATATCTAATCACTGTAAATCATACTCAGTATATCACATAATTTGCGCCTCAAATATCTTTGCTGTTTTGTTTTCTGCCCTTTCATCTCCAGACTTATACAACAAGGGTTTGTAACTAATCTGGTTTCCATTTTCTTCAAATTCTTTGTGGTAAAAAACTGTTATTTTTTACTTTCCTAAGCCCCCTCCTGCCCTGCCTTGGTAATTGATCTGAAAGTTAGGTAGATGATGCCAGCTAGGATGGAGAAACCACTTCCTTCTCTGGTCATAAAGTGGTAACTGAACTCAAGCTATTCCTCGCCATGGTTGCAGCCCCAGAGAGAAGGTGTTATGATAACAACTAGTATACAGTGAAAAACAAAATGTGATAACCCTGGCTTTAAATTCCTGCTTTAGCATTAATCTCCAGATTCACCCTGAGAGTTCTCAATTTGTGAAGGGATAAATTGGTATTTTCTTACCAAAGAAAGTTTGACATTGTTTATGTAATTAGCTACCAATGATTATGACTCCTAAACAATTATCAGTTCCATGTTCACACTATGTGAGCCAATTGCAGTGTTTCCTCTACTGTTCTACCCGCCACAATTTCCTGTTTAAGTGACTGACCACTCATCTATGCCCTGTAACAATCTGGTGCTAGGCTGAGCCTGGCAGGCCTTAGAGTTTGCATTATATGATCATTAGTTGCATCTCTATCTGCCTTCTTCACCAATCTATGAGCCCTATGAAATAGGACCCATGTCCTAATCATTAATGCTATATTTGAATACCCAATTTGAGCATGGTTAGTGTTAAATCCATGTTTGTGTATGTAAGATTTCATTAATTCCCTTGCCTTTCATTGTTTCGAGATAATACATAATGCAGTGTGAACTACAGATATAATAATGAGTATTATTATATTTATAATTATTCTGACACTGGTGTGAATATTATCTTGCACAAATTATTGGCATTGCATCCTCATTTCTGCTCTTGATATTTTTAAAGCAAGTTGTCTTTTCTCTAGTACAATGCTCATGTTTTGAGAAGAATTGACTTCAGGGAGCTATAAACTACAGAGAAGTGTGACAAATTGCAATGGCAAGGCTATATTTGTACTTCCTGGTACAGAAGCTTGTGATAAGATTTTGTGAAATACAATCCTTTTCTAGACAATTCAAGCCTTGTAACACTGAAAACTATAGACTGCACTTCGTAAGAATTTATCATGGAGGGGCAGCGGGCTCTTCCAAGACATTGTCCCTTCTAAATTCTGTTGGGGCAGGCTTGCTAAGAAGGTATGCAGCACACTTCTCTAGAGATGGAGAAAGAAAGAGTAAGGAACTGAAAAGATGTTGTTAGCTAGCACCATTCTTACTGAAGTATAAATTGAGGCAATGAGCTGGCATAGGAAGCCAGACTTTTCCTTCAGTTACCTGGATGATCTCACAGAAGAATGGTGGAAGCAAGAATGAGCATCATTAGCTAAAATCACCTCAGTTTTTGTCTTGACATTGCATGTGTGACCACGAGCTCCATTTATCTTTGTAATTCAGACTGTATATAGTTATGTCACAAGCTTGAGAATACAATCCAGTCAAATGTTCTTTCTTTCATGACCAACAAAAAGTGATTTGAGCCAACAAAAGAGATAATTTAAGATTTAATATCCATTGATAGGTTGAATGACTTTCTTTTTCCTTTGGAAGGACATAAAATGTCTGTCTCTGGAATGAACTGGTTTACACTGAAAAATATTAACTTTTGTCATGTGGAGCTTAATTAAAAAATTCTCAGAAGAATTGCTCAAAAGAGGAACATGTTTAGCTGTCTGTATTCAGTGTAGTTGGGAGGAGAACAGACAGCAGCAGAAGGGCAATTGCTAGGCCTGGATGCAAATGTTTTTAGAAGAAAACCTGCAGACAGAACAGGCCTCCAAGAAGCAGTATCTCTAGCAACCCGGGTTTCTAAAAATAGTAGCAGCAACAACTACAGAAGCAGCATTTGTACATTAAGAAATGTTCAGAACAAGTGTAAACCATGGAAGGGTGTATTTGTGCGTTTGAGTGTTTTAAAATCTCATACTCGTCTAAAAATGTCAATTCAGGATATATGTATACTGATGTAAGTATGTATATGAAAGAAAGTGAAAGTGTTAGTTGCTCAGTTGTGTCTGACTCTTTGCGACTCCACGGACTGGCCAGGCTCCTCTGTCCCTGGCATTCTCCAGGCAAGAATACTGGAGGAGGAAATGGCAGCCCATTGCAATATTCTTGCCTAGAAAATTCCATGGACAGAGGAGCCTGGCAGGCTACAGTCCATTGGGTCACAATCAGGGAAACATGACTGAATACACTGACACACACACACACACACACACAGCAAGGTATACACAAACATACAGGTATACACACACCATCTTAGAAAATAGTTTGGTTCTTAAACAACCCAATTGTCAATGAAATATTGTGATCTAACTATTGAATATTTGAGTGGTTTTGGCTATTTAGGAAAAGATACCAAATAAACTCCAGGGAAGGGAAAGTCTGAATAGTTTTGCCCTTTAATAGTTGGCCTACTAGTATGATTTGAGAAGTCTATCTTATCTGTCAGTTCAGATATAATTGAATAAAGAACACATACCTGAGTCCTTTACAGGCATTGCTATAGTGACTTCAATGATCGCATCTTGGTCCTGAGAGTGTTTGATGACTCACCAACCAAGGCCACCAGTCTTACACACTGTTGCTAGCTCTCTCACCAGTGAGATTAATACATTCTTAAATAGTAGGTAGGCTTTGTGTTGTTCATTTTTTTTATTAATTTAACCTTTGTAACAGTTCACATTCTGGGAACTGGCTTAAGAGGAGACATTTTCGTATCAATTGCAATTTTAACAACAACAGATAAACTCTTTGTAGCAAATCTCCACTAGGGTAGAACTAAGATCTGGAAGTAATCAGCAACCACTGAGCATCAGAAATTCTTCAAAAAGAAAAAAAAAAAAAAAAAACATTTAAGCACAGCTGGAGTCTGCTAGGAGTTGGGATGGGATTCAGGTACCTAATCCTTTGGGGTTAGTCTCCATCCTCTGTCTTCCTTGTCTTGGATATGGAACTAAATAGTCCTGGGGTGTTGATGGTTCCAAAGAAACTCTGGCATCTGACACCTGCTGGGAGCAATAAATAAAGAACTCTGCCTAACCAGTTTTGTTTCTATCCTGCTCACTCTTGGATTTGCAGTCTCTTCGTCTGTGCTGGGTTTCGGAGTGATGAGTTCTGTTTACCCAGGTAAACAAATCTGATAAGTAAGAGAAGTCATTGCTATGCAGTCATTTTTGACATGTGTGCTTGACCTATAATTTAGGTAAGTCTGGCTGAAAAGTAAACAAGATCACACCCTTTACTTCTGAGAAGTATGGTTGTCATTATTCTGAAAGTAACATCACTTCCAGGCAGTCTTTTGAAATAGGTTTGATTCCGTTGGTCTGTGTACTGTTGGATGATGGGTTTCCAGTCAGCTAATTAAAACTGGTTGTTCCTCAGGATTTGTGCAGCCTGAGTTGTTTAATACTCCACGTCTGCCCTTCTTGTCCAGTTACATTGGGAATGCTCACCATTCCATTTAGAGGGAAATATGCTAATAAACAAAGAGATGGATAGCTCTTTTATCTCTGGTGCTTTATGAAACAATGAGCACACAAGAGTACAGAAATCTCCTGAGAATAGAGAAGTATCAGGAGTATTAATGGAATTTTTTTTCCCTGAGGAATAGCTTTACAGGCATTGCTATAGTGACTTCAATGATCGCATCTTGGTCCTGAGAGTGTTTGATGACTCACCAACCAAGGCCACCAGTCTTACACACTGTTGCTAGCTCTCTCACCAGTGAGATTAATACATTCTTAAATAGTAGGTAGGCTTTGTGTTGTTCATTTTTTTTATTAATTTAACCTTTGTAACAGTTCACATTCTGGGAACTGGCTTAAGAGGAGACATTTTCGTATCAATTGCAATTTTAACAACAACAGATAAACTCTTTGTAGCAAATCTCCACTAGGGTAGAACTAAGATCTGGAAGTAATCAGCAACCACTGAGCATCAGAAATTCTTCAAAAAGAAAAAAAAAAAAAAAAAAACATTTAAGCACAGCTGGAGTCTGCTAGGAGTTGGGATGGGATTCAGGTACCTAATCCTTTGGGGTTAGTCTCCATCCTCTGTCTTCCTTGTCTTGGATATGGAACTAAATAGTCCTGGGGTGTTGATGGTTCCAAAGAAACTCTGGCATCTGACACCTGCTGGGAGCAATAAATAAAGAACTCTGCCTAACCAGTTTTGTTTCTATCCTGCTCACTCTTGGAGTTGCAGTCTCTTCGTCTGTGCTGGGTTTCCGGAGTGATGAGTTCTGTTTACCCAGGTAAACAAATCTGATAAGTAAGAGAAGTCATTGCTATGCAGTCATTTTTGACATGTGTGCTTGACCTATAATTTAGGTAAGTCTGGCTGAAAAGTAAACAAGATCACACCCTTTACTTCTGAGAAGTATGGTTGTCATTATTCTGAAAGTAACATCACTTCCAGGCAGTCTTTTGAAATAGGTTTGATTCCGTTGGTCTGTGTACTGTTGGATGATGGGTTTCCAGTCAGCTAATTAAAACTGGTTGTTCCTCAGGATTTGTGCAGCCTGAGTTGTTTAATACTCCACGTCTGCCCTTCTTGTCCAGTTACATTGGGAATGCTCACCATTCCATTTAGAGGGAAATATGCTAATAAACAAAGAGATGGATAGCTCTTTTATCTCTGGTGCTTTATGAAACAATGAGCACACAAGAGTACAGAAATCTCCTGAGAATAGAGAAGTATCAGGGAGTATTAATGGAACTCTGGCTCTCTTGTTTCTTGGTCTCCAGAAACTGGGATGGCTACAGAAGTGAAATTAACCGGGACAAAAGCTTTCAGTCAGCAAGTGAAAAAGGAAAATCAGGCAGGCTCTAAGAAGCTCTTTCTCTAATTCCCACACTCACCTAACTTGTCCGGAATGTTTGCTTATAGAGCAATTACTCTACACTCTCCCAATTTAAACTAGCTATTGATTTCCTTACTAAAATTCACACTTTGCTCTATTTGGCAAGTAAATCAGAATACAATATTTTTGCATTCTGTTGAAACGTCTTTTCCTCTAGAAAATGAATGAAAATGTGTTTCATCCCATATGCCTGATATTTTCTAGTTGTGCTTATTCACATATTTTTGACTCCACAATATTTGGCACTGTGAGATGTGAATCCCACGTTTTCTTCAGATACAGTTTTGCTGAAAGGAGAAAACAAAGAAATTGGGTAAAATCTGTTTCACTTTAATTACTAATGAGGTCAATAAGTTTTAAGAGATGTTTTCCATTTCACTTATTTAGAACAAATGAATTCTGTTGTGTTTCTCAGCAAATTATTATGTTTCACCAGAAATTTAAATTCAAATTGTCCTTATTCTTTTAGAAAAAGTATGCCTTCCATCTCTTTCTCAGTCTCTTTCTTTCTCTTTTCTTATATTGGTGGCAAGTCAGGCTAAATTCTCCCCCAAGATAAAAAGTCATCACAGTGGTGGACATTGAGGAAGTCTTCTGAGGAGGGACAGAGTGCAGGGTGTTGTGCATTATCTGAAATTGGTAACTTAATAAAAACCCTTCCAGGGCAGTCTTTTTGAAATAGGTTTGATTCCGTTGGTCTGTGTACTGTTGGATGATGGGTTTCCAGTCAGCTAATTAAAACTGGTTGTTCCTCAGGATTTGTGCAGCCTGAGTTGTTTAATACTCCACGTCTGCCCTTCTTGTCCAGTTACATTGGGAATGCTCACCATTCCATTTAGAGGGAAATATGCTAATAAACAAAGAGATGGATAGCTCTTTTATCTCTGGTGCTTTATGAAACAATGAGCACACAAGAGTACAGAAATCTCCTGAGAATAGAGAAGTATCAGGGAGTATTAATGGAACTCTGGCTCTCTTGTTTCTTGGTCTCCAGAAACTGGGATGGCTACAGAAGTGAAATTAACCGGGACAAAAGCTTTCAGTCAGCAAGTGAAAAAGGAAAATCAGGCAGGCTCTAAGAAGCTCTTTCTCTAATTCCCACACTCACCTAACTTGTCCGGAATGTTTGCTTATAGAGCAATTACTCTACACTCTCCCAATTTAAACTAGCTATTGATTTCCTTACTAAAATTCACACTTTGCTCTATTTGGCAAGTAAATCAGAATACAATATTTTTGCATTCTGTTGAAACGTCTTTTCCTCTAGAAAATGAATGAAAATGTGTTTCATCCCATATGCCTGATATTTTCTAGTTGTGCTTATTCACATATTTTTGACTCCACAATATTTGGCACTGTGAGATGTGAATCCCACGTTTTCTTCAGATACAGTTTTGCTGAAAGGAGAAAACAAAGAAATTGGGTAAAATCTGTTTCACTTTAATTACTAATGAGGTCAATAAGTTTTAAGAGATGTTTTCCATTTCACTTATTTAGAACAAATGAATTCTGTTGTGTTTCTCAGCAAATTATTATGTTTCACCAGAAATTTAAATTCAAATTGTCCTTATTCTTTTAGAAAAAGTATGCCTTCCATCTCTTTCTCAGTCTCTTTCTTTCTCTTTTCTTATATTGGTGGCAAGTCAGGCTAAATTCTCCCCCAAGATAAAAAGTCATCACAGTGGTGGACATTGAGGAAGTCTCCTGAGGAGGGGACAGAGTGCAGGGTGTTCTCCATGTAGTAAATCTTCACCAGTACCCTAGCCTTCCCCAAGTGAATGAATGACAGTGGGTGTCCAGGACAACCCATTTCTCCTCTATCTCTTTCACCTCTTTTGAAACACGTATAGAGCCTGCTGTAACAAGAAAAGCATCTACAATAGTGTACATGTGAATGTTCATAGTGGTTATAACTAGATGGTAAGATATGGGGAGTTTTTACTTCATTTTTCTGCAGTCCAAGTTTTCTGTACTGAAAGTACATTATTTGTGTCAAATAGGTTCAAAATGAGGTTGCTTTTAGAATGTAGTTTCTCTTTGAAAATGTGGTACTGGAAATCTATAACAACCTAATTGCATATTCATTCTTTCTTTCTCCTAACATTTATTCAATACTTATTAAATGCAGCTTATCTATTCGTCATCAGAGATACAAAGGCACCTGAAAAACACAGTTCTTCCCTTCAAGGAGCTCAAAACTTTTGCATTGTTTTTTGCAGCAGTTGTCTTTATATGGACCATAATTTTCATCTGATCTATTTCATAATTTTGTTTCTATATTTTTATAATATATGCCATTTCTACTTATTTTATCCTTAATAAAATTAAAATTTCCCCTCAGCATAGAAACTGTCTCTTGATAAGACATCTGGGGTGTTCATCTTTCTGTGAATCCTCCAATGACTTTGTTGTGATTAAAATTCAGCAAAATATTGTAGTTTCTGTTCTTAAGTGTGGCATCATTTATAAGTCCATTCTGAGTTCTGTCAGTTAGAAATTAATTGTTCCATGTCCATTTATATAGTGCTTTAAGTAAAAGATTGATTTCGTGAGTTTCTCAGACTACCTACTTCAGCCATGTAAATCAAGGAAATAAGTAGTTATACTCAGTGGTTCAAGTTTAAATAGTGATTTCCACAGAAGCTGTTGTCAGCAAAGTCTTCTTTATGTTTCAGTGGTTGAAAATGAAGTCAGTATTTATTGAAAAAATCTGTCTTTTCCTGATTCCCCTCAGCTGTTCAATGTGAGAAAGTGTGGATGATAACCTAAGACTATTTACATATTACCTGGTCATACCTATGCCAGTCAGCCTGGCCATCTGGGCATAATCTTGTCCCATTCCATATCAGTACAGAGTGCACCACTTCTGAAAGTGCCATAGGCTATTAGGGTGTTGTTGATATTAAAATATTTTAAAGTAGATTTCTTAATTTAATGTACTTTCCAGTGATTTAATTCATTATCATTTAAAATATACTACTATAGACGTTCTTCCCAGAAAACTTTCTGTTTCTTTTGTGTGGTACATTGATCATTCATGTCTGATTCTTTGTGACCCTATGTACCATAACTCACCAGGCTCCTCTGTCTATGGGATTCTCCAGGCACTAAGACTGGAGTGGATTGCCATGCCTTCCTCAGGAGCATCTTCCTGGCCCAGGGATTGAACCCACATCTCTTACATCTCCCGCATTAGCAGGTGGGTTCTTTCACAGTAGCACCATAATGTATGAAGAGAGAACTTACAGTGTATCAAAATAATCAAGATCCTTAGGAAAGACTATAGACTTTTTACTCAGCTTTTGCTATTGAAACATATACCTTCTTTAAAATTTTTCATGTTCAGAGAACAGGGTGCTTTGCATTTTCTAATAAACTAAATCAGAACATTTTTCTATGATATTATCACGTTCTCTAATTGCAAACTCAGGGAGACAGTGAAGGACAGGGAAGGCTGGCATGTTGCAGTTCATGGGGTCGCAAAAAGTTGGACATGACTTAACAACTGAACAGCAACCTAATTGTAAATCAAATAATAGCTTTATTTCATTTTGTTTTCAGAGGTTTCAGTCTATGGAATGTGTGTTTACTAAATATGTGCAGTGTCAATTAAAAAATACACCATAGTATTTTTGAGAAATCCCTAAAGTGTGGAGAGTTAGTCTCAGCTCTACCACATTATGACAAAACATGGATGGTCCACTGGAAAAGGGAATGGCAAACCATTTCAGTAATCTTTCCTTGAGAGCCTCATGAACAGTATGAAAATGCAAAATCTCAGTATGATGAGTACAAGTTTATTGACAAAATTTTTTTTCTGGTTGAAAATGAAGTCAGTATTTATTGAAAAAATCTGTCTTTTCCTGATTCCCCTCAGCTGTTCAATGTGAGAAAGTGTGGATGATAACCTAAGACTATTTACATATTACCTGGTCATACCTATGCCAGTCAGCCTGGCCATCTGGGCATAATCTTGTCCCATTCCATATCAGTACAGAGTGCACCACTTCTGAAAGTGCCATAGGCTATTAGGGTGTTGTTGATATTAAAATATTTTAAAGTAGATTTCTTAATTTAATGTACTTTCCAGTGATTTAATTCATTATCATTTAAAATATACTACTATAGACGTTCTTCCCAGAAAACTTTCTGTTTCTTTTGTGTGGTACATTGATCATTCATGTCTGATTCTTTGTGACCCTATGTACCATAACTCACCAGGCTCCTCTGTCTATGGGATTCTCCAGGCACTAAGACTGGAGTGGATTGCCATGCCTTCCTCAGGAGCATCTTCCTGGCCCAGGGATTGAACCCACATCTCTTACATCTCCTGCATTAGCAGGTGGGTTCTTTACCAGTAGCACCATAATGTATGAAGAGAGAACTTACAGTGTATCAAAATAATCAAGATCCTTAGGAAAGACTATAGACTTTTTACTCAGCTTTTGCTATTGAAACATATACCTTCTTTAAAATTTTTCATGTTCAGAGAACAGGGTGCTTTGCATTTTCTAATAAACTAAATCAGAACATTTTTCTATGATATTATCACGTTCTCTAATTGCAAACTCAGGGAGACAGTGAAGGACAGGGAAGGCTGGCATGTTGCAGTTCATGGGGTCGCAAAAAGTTGGACATGACTTAACAACTGAACAGCAACCTAATTGTAAATCAAATAATAGCTTTATTTCATTTTGTTTTCAGAGGTTTCAGTCTATGGAATGTGTGTTTACTAAATATGTGCAGTGTCAATTAAAAAATACACCATAGTATTTTTGAGAAATCCCTAAAGTGTGGAGAGTTAGTCTCAGCTCTACCACATTATGACAAAACATGGATGGTCCACTGGAAAAGGGAATGGCAAACCATTTCAGTAATCTTTCCTTGAGAGCCTCATGAACAGTATGAAAAGGCAAAATCTCAGTATGATGAGTAAATCATAAACTCTGTGGGTGTCAATTTCTTCATTTGTTAAATAAAACCTTTGTAGTAGAGCATCTCAAAGGTCCTTTCATAGTTATGCTTCTAGGTACATTTCCATTAGAGAAAGGTATACCGTTGATAAATATTATTGCATGATAAATATTATTTCTCAACATATGAGAATCCTCAAAATGGCAATTAAATACAATGATTATCTTTACACTATAGAGTCATCTATATATTATTATTGAATTCTTACTATGAATTAAGCTATACTAGGTAATGGGAATAGGAAATGTATTAAATTTGCCCCAGTTCTCACTGGGTGTTTTGGTCTATACTGGGAGTGGCTTTGCCTTTGAAGGGATATTTGGCCATATATGGAGATAATTTTGACCATTGCAACTTACATCCAGTGTGTAGAGACCAGAAATGTGGCTTTCCATCCTTTGATGCACAGGAGAGTTTGTGCAACAAAAAAGCATCTGATCCAAATTGTCAGTACTGCCACAGCTGAGAGTCCCTGCTAGTGGAAGACACGGACATGCATGGAAAGGCTCCCAGTGTAAGCACGGGGCTCTATGGCAGCATATTTCAGATTCTCCTTCTAGAAATCATATATAAAGAAAACAAGGAGAATACAAAATAACTTAAAAACTCCATCTCCAGAGTATTGATAAGACAGCTACCTGCAGATTCAAAATGTATTTAAAGACTTTTAAAAGCAGTTGAGGTTAGGCAGAAGAGAAGCAAAAAGAGGAGAAAAAAAGGAATTTAGGGTATGGAAATTAACATTAGAAACTCAACTTTCGATATTATCACGTTCTCTAATTGCAAACTCAGGGAGACAGTGAAGGACAGGGAAGGCTGGCATGTTGCAGTTCATGGGGTCGCAAAAAGTTGGACATGACTTAACAACTGAACAGCAACCTAATTGTAAATCAAATAATAGCTTTATTTCATTTTGTTTTCAGAGGTTTCAGTCTATGGAATGTGTGTTTACTAAATATGTGCAGTGTCAATTAAAAAATACACCATAGTATTTTTGAGAAATCCCTAAAGTGTGGAGAGTTAGTCTCAGCTCTACCACATTATGACAAAACATGGATGGTCCACTGGAAAAGGGAATGGCAAACCATTTCAGTAATCTTTCCTTGAGAGCCTCATGAACAGTATGAAAAGGCAAAATCTCAGTATGATGAGTAAATCATAAACTCTGTGGGTGTCAATTTCTTCATTTGTTAAATAAAACCTTTGTAGTAGAGCATCTCAAAGGTCCTTTCATAGTTATGCTTCTAGGTACATTTCCATTAGAGAAAGGTATACCGTTGATAAATATTATTGCATGATAAATATTATTTCTCAACATATGAGAATCCTCAAAATGGCAATTAAATACAATGATTATCTTTACACTATAGAGTCATCTATATATTATTATTGAATTCTTACTATGAATTAAGCTATACTAGGTAATGGGAATAGGAAATGTATTAAATTTGCCCCAGTTCTCACTGGGTGTTTTGGTCTATACTGGGAGTGGCTTTGCCTTTGAAGGGATATTTGGCCATATATGGAGATAATTTTGACCATTGCAACTTACATCCAGTGTGTAGAGACCAGAAATGTGGCTTTCCATCCTTTGATGCACAGGAGAGTTTGTGCAACAAAAAAGCATCTGATCCAAATTGTCAGTACTGCCACAGCTGAGAGTCCCTGCTAGTGGAAGACACGGACATGCATGGAAAGGCTCCCAGTGTAAGCACGGGGCTCTATGGCAGCATATTTCAGATTCTCCTTCTAGAAATCATATATAAAGAAAACAAGGAGAATACAAAATAACTTAAAAACTCCATCTCCAGAGTATTGATAAGACAGCTACCTGCAGATTCAAAATGTATTTAAAGACTTTTAAAAGCAGTTGAGGTTAGGCAGAAGAGAAGCAAAAAGAGGAGAAAAAAAGGAATTTAGGGTATGGAAATTAACATTAGAAAGCAAAATTTCTCATGGGGAAGAGTGTACTCTGAAGTACTTTGGTTGCAGCATTGTGGTAAAAATTGAGAGAACAGAATTAGCAGAAGGATCCATCCAAGACCCAGTTTCAAAATAAGTATTAAAAGGGCTCCAGGAAGAATCACACATGCACACGCGCACACACACACACACACACACACACACACACACACACGCAATTTCTGCCTAGAGCTCATCTTGGAAAAAAACAAAACTCATTTGATAATGAATAATGAAAGCTAGGCCTTGCAGAGCAGCGTCTCACATAAGAAAATAAAGTATAAAAGAATAAGAAAGCATAGCAGCAAATAAAGAACATTCACCAGAAAGATGAATAGAGTAGTTAAATTTTGTGACCAAAATTTCTGTTATTTACTTAAAATGAATGAATTTATCAAGGAAGATCAAAAAATAGAAATGCAAGAATTCAGGGAAGAGATGTTAAGACAACAGGAAGAGATAAAATATAAACTAGCAGAATCCTAGAAATAACTGAGAGAGTTAAGAACAGAACAAAATACCTGTCATATTGGTCAATGTAAAACAAAATTTGTTGTCAGCTGAGATCTTCAAAGAGACAGACACCAAGATGGAATTAGAAGTACAAGAGGTGTACTGGAGGGAATTTATCCTTGTGAATGGGAAAGGGGAAAAGACAGCAAAACTAAGAAGAAAGGCCGGGTTGCAGGTTGGACACCTGTGCTAGAAAAAAATGGAGGGATATAGGATTGACCAGGAACACTTCAGACTGAAGGGCATCTCTGAGAAAGTATCAGTCATGCTTAAGTAAAATTCCAGCCAAGGTTGTTTATTGGAAGAGTCTTCTGCAGAGCAGAATATTCTGACTGGAAGCAGCATGGACAGTCATAATGAAGGCAGATATGCTGCAGTCAGTTTCAAAAGTAAGACAGTTGGAGGCAGCTAGCGAACTACAGCCTCACAACAGGTCCTCTCCTACAAGGGATCTGACCAGTGAAAGGTTCTTCCTGGCTGCCAAACTCATCATTAGAAGATTTTCAGATTGACTCCCAAAGCAAATGCAACTATTTCCAAAGGTAACACCTAAAACAGAGAGATTCAGAAATGTTGAAAATAAGTTGATGGACAGTCATGTCAAGAAAATGCCACAGGGCTTCCCTGGTGGTCCAGTGGGTAAGGACACCGCCTTGCAGTGCAAGGGGCCTGGTTCGATCCCTGGCCTGGGAAGATCCCAAGTGCCGCAAAGCGGCTGGACTGATGTGTCCAATTACCGAGCTGGAGCTCTGGAGCGCATGTGCCCAGAGCCGGTGCTCTGCGACAACAGAGGCCACTGCGATGGGAGGCCCATGTGAGCCAAAGAACAAAGATGGATGAAAATAGACAAATGTAAGACCAATGGAAGTGGCCAGCCCGCCCCCCTCCCTCCCCACCCCACGCACCCCCCCTCCCGGCAAAAAAGAAAAAGCCACAAAAAGATGCAAAGATTAAAATCTTAATTTCAGAGGACACAAGTTCTAGTAAAATTATTATACTATTATCATATAATAGTATTATATGTCAGTATTATATAGCCTGTATATGTTATATGCATGTGGTTTTTATTTTTGCAGTATATAATTATATATCTCATTAAAGGGCTAAAAAAACAAATGACAACATAAAGTCACATAGGAAATACTTAAAAAAAATTGATGAAAGCGTATGAAGAGGACATGGGCCTTCCCTAGGAGAGCTCCCAATGGCCGAAGCTGTAACAATTTGAGCAATAAAATAAATGGTGATATTAAATTACAACCTAAAGAATAAAATGAATATTTATGAATGTGTATATTTATATATACCATTACATTTTCATATTAATGCAAACATGATTATTACATATTAATATTCAGACAGTTAACCCTTGAATAACATGGATACTAGAGGCATTCACCAATACCATTCCTAAACTTCCGTATCTCCCCGATCCCTAAGCAGTTGGTAATCTACAAACTGCTAACTCACCTCAAAAAAAAAGTTGGTAAATGACTCATCCAAGGTCAAGAACCTGAAACAGTTTAAATAGAGTCAATATTCAAACCTAGTTCTTTTGATTACATGTCATGATCTCTAACCAAACACAAATTTTTCTCCACATTTAGTTAACTTAAAGATCTGAAAAATGAAAATACAGGTACTATATTTATTTTTAAAGTCTGTATACACAGACCCATGCAGCAAATTTTTCTTCCACATTTAGTTAACTTAAGAGTCCAGTGGGTAAGGACACCGCCTTGCAGTGCAAGGGGCCTGGTTCGATCCCTGGCCTGGGAAGATCCCAAGTGCCGCAAAGCGGCTGGACTGATGTGTCCAATTACCGAGCTGGAGCTCTGGAGCGCATGTGCCCAGAGCCGGTGCTCTGCGACAACAGAGGCCACTGCGATGGGAGGCCCATGTGAGCCAAAGAACAAAGATGGATGAAAATAGACAAATGTAAGACCAATAGAAGTGGCCCGCCCGCCCCTCCCTCCCACCCCACCGCACCCCCCCTCCCGGCAAAAAAAAGAAAATGCCACAAAAAGATGCAAAGATTAAAATCTTAATTTCAGAGGACACAAGTTCTAGTAAAATTATTATACTATTATCATATAATAGTATTATATGTCAGTATTATATAGCCTGTATATGTTATATGCATGTGGTTTTTATTTTTGCAGTATATAATTATATATCTCATTAAAAGACTAAAAAAAAACAAATGACAACATAAAGTCACATAGGAAATACTTAAAAAAAATTGATGAAAGCGTATGAAGAGGACATGGGCCTTCCCTAGGAGAGCTCCCAATGGCCGAAGCTGTAACAATTTGAGCAATAAAATAAATGGTGATATTAAATTACAACCTAAAGAATAAAATGAATATTTATGAATGTGTATATTTATATATACCATTACATTTTCATATTAATGCAAACATGATTATTACATATTAATATTCAGACAGTTAACCCTTGAATAACATGGATACTAGAGGCATTCACCAATACCATTCCTAAACTTCCGTATCTCCCCGATCCCTAAGCAGTTGGTAATCTACAAACTGCTAACTCACCTCAAAAAAAAAGTTGGTAAATGACTCATCCAAGGTCAAGAACCTGAAACAGTTTAAATAGAGTCAATATTCAAACCTAGTTCTTTTGATTACACATGTCATGATCTCTAACCAAACACAAATTTTTCTCCACATTTAGTTAACTTAAAGATCTGAAAAAATGAAAATACAGGTACTATATTTATTTTTTAAAGTCTGTGTATACACAGACCCATGCAGTTCAAATGTGTTGTTCAAGGGTCAACTGTATACTCACAGTATATGTGATAAATCTGTATGCTATGGACATATGTGTTCATAGTATTACATATTCATATATATTACATACATATTCATATCACATATATATGATAAATAAATGCAGGGGAAGAGACAAGTCTTTTAAACCAGATGGAAGAGCACTAGATAATAAATGTAGAAGAAATTTGAGAAACTTTTAAAAAGTTTCCATTAGAACTCACAATAATAATTCCTGCAGACAAAACCTATGGTTGAATGCTAAAAAAAGAAAAAAAAAATATTAGGCAAAACTATAGGGAGAATATTTTTATGCCCAAAGCATTTCCCCCAAATATTTACTAAATTACTATGGTGATTTTAACATATGTTTATTATTTATGGATATTCATCTGTCTAAGGAATGAAGCTTAACTCCCTTCCACTTGAGTGTAGCTGGATTTAGTGGTAAGCCATATTTACAGCATGTACCCTCTGACATCATGCAATAAAAGCTGTACTTCGTCTGTCTGATGTTCTTCCCCCAAATCCATAATCAAGTCTGATGGTGAGAAAACATCAGCAAATTCAAATTGAGGAATATTCTAAAATATTCCTTTCCAGAAATCTTAAAAATTGGCAAGATCATAAAAAACAAGGAAAGAGTGAGAAAATATCATAAATTAGAAGAGACTAAAGAGATAGAATAGTTAAATACAGGATGATATTCCCCAAAGGTAAGGGGGACCAAACTTTTAAAAAATTATTACATATTAATATTCAGACAATTAAACCTTGAATAACATGGATAATAGAGGAATTAACCAATACCATTCCTAAACTTCCGTATCTCCCGATCCTAAGCAGTTGGTAATCTACAAACTGCTAACTCACCTCAAAAAAGTTGGTAAATGACTCATACAAGGTCAAGAACCTGAAACAGTTTAAATAGAGTCAATATTCAAACCTAGTTCTTTTGATTACACATGTCATGATCTCTAACCAAACACAAATTTTTCTCCACATTTAGTTAACTTAAAGATCTGAAAAAATGAAAATACAGGTACTATATTTATTTTTTAAAGTCTGTGTATACACAGACCCATGCAGTTCAAATGTGTTGTTCAAGGGTCAACTGTATACTCACAGTATATGTGATAAATCTGTATGCTATGGACATATGTGTTCATAGTATTACATATTCATATATATTACATACATATTCATATCACATATATATGATAAATAAATGCAGGGGAAGAGACAAGTCTTTTAAACCAGATGGAAGAGCACTAGATAATAAATGTAGAAGAAATTTGAGAAACTTTTAAAAAGTTTCCATTAGAAGCTCACAATAATAATTTCTGCAGACAAGATCTATGGTTGAATGCTAAAAAAAGAAAAAAAAAATATTAGGCAAAACTATAGGGAGAATATTTTTATGCCCAAAGCATTTCCCCCAAATATTTACTAAATTACTATGGTGATTTTAACATATGTTTATTATTTATGGATATTCATCTGTCTAAGGAATGAAGCTTAACTCCCTTCCACTTGAGTGTAGCTGGATTTAGTGGTAAGCCATATTTACAGCATGTACCCTCTGACATCATGCAATAAAAGCTGTACTTCGTCTGTCTGATGTTCTTCCCCCAAATCCATAATCAAGTCTGATGGTGAGAAAACATCAGCAAATTCAAATTGAGGAATATTCTAAAATATTCCTTTCCAGAAATCTTAAAAATTGGCAAGATCATAAAAAACAAGGAAAGAGTGAGAAAATATCATAAATTAGAAGAGACTAAAGAGATAGAATAGTTAAATACAGGATGATATCCTGTCCTTAAAATAATTGGTAAGTGGAGGACTTCCCTGGTGGTCCAGTAGAGTCCCCCTTGTGCTGCAAGGGGCACCAGTTCCATCCCTGGCCCCGGAAGATCCCACGTGCCGTGGAGGGGCTGGACTGGTGTGTCCAATTAGGATCCAGCGCTCTGGAGCGCATGTGCCCAGAGCCTGTGCTCTACAAGGAGAGAGGCCACTGCAATGCGAGGCCCACGCAGGCCAGAGAATAAAGATGGATGAAAATAAATAAATAAAAAACCAGTAAATGAGGCCAATTTTTTTTAAAAAAATTAGTAAGTGGAAAAACTGATGTAATCTAAATTCCATAATTTAGTTAGTAGCACTATCTAGAGGAATCTTAGTTTCTTGGGTTTTGCCTGCGAATGCAGGAAAGGCGGGAAGATCCCCTGGAGGAGGGCATGGCAACCCAATCCAATATTCTTGCCTGGGAAATTCCATGGACAGAGGAGCCTGATGGGCTACAGTCCATGGGATCATAGAATAGTTGGACACAATTTAGCAATTAAATAACTGTGCTATCTTTACAACTTCTTTATATCTGTAAAGTTATTTCAAACTATAAAGTTCATGAAAAAAATCACATGAACTAGTATAAAATTTTAATTAGGACAATTCAACAAAGGAACTATTTACAGTATAATGAGAATCTATATTAGCATGATTGGTTCTAATAAAGACTCAGTTGAAAAGTGACATTTAAGCAAGATCTGAGGAACGAGTCAAAGTTATTTCCAAACTTTCTTTTTTGGTGATTTTAACATATGTTTATTATTTATGGATATTCATCTGTCTAAGGATTAAAGTGGTAAGGGGCCATATTTACAGCATGTACCCTCTGACATCATGCAATAAAAGCTGTACTTCGTCTGTCTGATGTTCTTCCCCCAAATCCATAATCAAGTCTGATGGTGAGAAAACATCAGCAAATTCAAATTGAGGAATATTCTAAAATATTCCTTTCCAGAAATCTTAAAAATTGGCAAGATCATAAAAAACAAGGAAAGAGTGAGAAAATATCATAAATTAGAAGAGACTAAAGAGATAGAATAGTTAAATACAGGATGATATCCTGTCCTTAAAATAATTGGTAAGTGGAGGACTTCCCTGGTGGTCCAGTAGAGTCCCCCTTGTGCTGCAAGGGGCACCAGTTCCATCCCTGGCCCCGGAAGATCCCACGTGCCGTGGAGGGGCTGGACTGGTGTGTCCAATTAGGATCCAGCGCTCTGGAGCGCATGTGCCCAGAGCCTGTGCTCTACAAGGAGAGAGGCCACTGCAATGCGAGGCCCACGCAGGCCAGAGAATAAAGATGGATGAAAATAAATAAATAAAAAACCAGTAAATGAGGCCAATTTTTTTTAAAAAAATTAGTAAGTGGAAAAACTGATGTAATCTAAATTCCATAATTTAGTTAGTAGCACTATCTAGAGGAATCTTAGTTTCTTGGGTTTTGCCTGCGAATGCAGGAAAGGCGGGAAGATCCCCTGGAGGAGGGCATGGCAACCCACTCCAATATTTTTACCAGGAAAATTCTCAAGGACAGAGGAGCCTGATGGGCTACAGTCCATAGGGTCATAGAATAGTTGGACACAATTTAGCAATTAAATAACTGTGCTATCTTTACAACTTCTTTATATCTGTAAAGTTATTTCAAACTATAAAGTTCATGAAAAAAATCACATGAACTAGTATAAAATTTTAATTAGGACAATTCAACAAAGGAACTATTTACAGTATAATGAGAATCTATATTAGCATGATTGGTTCTAATAAAGACTCAGTTGAAAAGTGACATTTAAGCAAGATCTGAGGAACGAGTCAAAGTTATTTAAGCAAAGAGCAGATGGCAGAGTATTCCTGGAAGAAGAAACAACATGTGCAAAGGAACTATGACAGAAGAGAAGAGAGCAAGGGCTTGTAAAGACACAGGAGTTAAGAGGTGGGGAGTATGGTCTAAGATACAGTGGAAAAGCTAAGTCGGGTTCAGAGCCTTCTGATATTTGTAGGCGATATTAGGGAGTTCTATTTATTTTGATTTGGAAAGCAGTGATGAGCCACTGAAATAGTGTATCACACATTCAGATCTACATTTCATAAGAGACCATTCTAACTATTTTATGGCACTGCACAGGGTCACCAATTAAGATGTTATTACAGAATCCTCATTAAGATCCAGAGCTAGATTACTAGTGGTAAAATGGGGAGTAGAGGGACAATCTGACAGATAATGAGGAAGAAACACTGATAGATTTTGACTGTTTTGAAAATAAGAGTTGAGGATGAAAGATGTACCAGGGTAGACCAGGAACATCTAGATTTTCCAAGGCTTGGTTTGGTAAACTAGTTGCATTAACAGCCCCAATTCTTAAAGATTTATTTATTTATTTATTTTGGTAGGGGGGGGGAGGTGGGGAGGGAGGGGAGCAGGCGGGCCACTTCTATTGGTCTTTCATTTGTCTATTTTCATCCATCTTTGTTCTTTGGCCCGTGTGGGCCTGCCATCGCGGTGGCCTCTGCTGTCGCAGAGCACTGGCTCCGGGTCCATGCGCTCCAGAGCTCCGGCTCGGTAATTGGACACATCAGTCCAGCCGCTTTGCGGCACGTGGGATCTTCCCAGGCCAGGGATCGAACCGGCGCCCCTTGCACTGCAAGGCGGTGTCCTTACCCACTGGACAACCAGGGAAGTCCAGCCCCAATTCTTTATTCTTGTTTGTATGAAAGCTTTGCTATGTTTCCTTGTAGTTCTGCTTAGGAAAAAGACAACCTGTTTCCTGACATTTCAATATTTAAGTAATGCTTTGATCACTGAGAAGTTGACAGATATGATGCATGCATAAACTTGGGGAAAAAAAATCTAGTCTGATCCTCCTTCTGTTCTTATCTCTCTGCCATGGTCATAAGAATATTTCTTGTACTAACCTGTTGGAGTAGGAGACATAAGAGAGCCACCCCCCTAGTCATCCCAACTGAGACTATCCTAGTCCATCTGTCAGATAACTTATCAGCCATGAGCAACCCAGTCAACATCAGCCAAAACTAGCCAAGGTAACTTGCCCATCTGCCCCCAACCTTAGATTCAGAAATGAGGCTGGATGACATTAGCTAAGCCCAGTTCAGATCAACTAAACCCTACAGAACTGTGCTTTCAAAAGATATATTTTATCCTGTGGAGGCAGTGTGACTTTTTGTTGCCAAGCATTAGTGTGCATTCTAACTATTTTATGGCACTGCACAGGGTCACCAATTAAGATGTTATTACAGAATCCTCATTAAGATCCAGAGCTAGATTACTAGTGGTAAAATGGGGAGTAGAGGGACAATCTGACAGATAATGAGGAAGAAACACTGATAGATTTTGACTGTTTTGAAAATAAGAGTTGAGGATGAAAGATGTACCAGGGTAGACCAGGAACATCTAGATTTTCCAAGGCTTGGTTTGGTAAACTAGTTGCATTAACAGCCCCAATTCTTAAAGATTTATTTATTTATTTATTTTGGTAGGGGGGGGGAGGTGGGGAGGGAGGGGAGCAGGCGGGCCACTTCTATTGGTCTTTCATTTATCTATTTTCACCCATCTTTGTTTTCTGGCCCGTGTGGGCCTCTCATCGCGGTGGCCTCTGCTGTCGGAGAGCACCGGCTCTGGGCGCATGCGCTCCAGAGCTCCGGCTCGGTAATTGGACACATCAGTCCAGCCGCTTTGCGGCACGTGGGATCTTCCCAGGCCAGGGATCGAACCGGCGCCCCTTGCACTGCAAGGCGGTGTCCTTACCCACTGGACAACCAGGGAAGTCCAGCCCCAATTCTTTATTCTTGTTTGTATGAAAGCTTTGCTATGTTTCCTTGTAGTTCTGCTTAGGAAAAAGACAACCTGTTTCCTGACATTTCAATATTTAAGTAATGCTTTGATCACTGAGAAGTTGACAGATATGATGCATGCATAAACTTGGGGAAAAAAAATCTAGTCTGATCCTCCTTCTGTTCTTATCTCTCTGCCATGGTCATAAGAATATTTCTTGTACTAACCTGTTGGAGTAGGAGACATAAGAGAGCCACCCCCCTAGTCATCCCAACTGAGACTATCCTAGTCCATCTGTCAGATAACTTATCAGCCATGAGCAACCCAGTCAACATCAGCCAAAACTAGCCAAGGTAACTTGCCCATCTGCCCCCAACCTTAGATTCAGAAATGAGGCTGGATGACATTAGCTAAGCCCAGTTCAGATCAACTAAACCCTACAGAACTGTGCTTTCAAAAGATATATTTTATCCTGTGGAGGCAGTGTGACTTTTTGTTGCCAAGCATTAGTGTGTCAAGTATGACTGATACACATGCCACACTAGTACCATTTACTGAAACCCACTGGGAAACAGCGTTGGTTGTCCAAATGAGAGCTATTTGCACATGAGCACTCTTTACCCTGTTACCTGCTTCAGAATCCTTCTCTTAATTGTAGAAGCTGAATTTCTCAAATACTAATTTTCTAGCCTCCCTAATGTCTAGTCAGTGGGTAATGAAACTAAGAACTATGGTCTTACATGAAAGAATTTAGAGAAACATGTTAAAACATTCTCTCTTTTTAATTGGGTATGTTTATTGCAATAGTAGGAAGTTCAGTTTCTGTCTTGAGAAATTGATACAACAATCAAAATGTATGAGGCCTAAATTTTGGCTGAATATTACTGAGAATGACAAAGTGCAAAGATGGTAAGATGTCTTTGATACTGTTTTTAATTGTTCCTAGAAATACCTATCTCCAGACATCTTCTTTTGGAAGAAAGATCCATATTGTACACATCACATTTAGTTTGATGTTTTGTTACAGGTAACAGCAAGTACTAATAGAGTTCCCTTTATGATCTGATAAAGGGAAACACAAAAGCAGAGGTATCTTTGGGAGATAGTGGAATGTTATACAAATAGATACTCAATAGATTATAGAGAAGAAGGAACCACATAATACAGGAAGCTCAGATTGACACTAGGTATAAGGATAGAGTTCCACCAAGAGGGAGGTGATATATGTATACATATAGCTAATTCATTTTATAAAATATAAAAAATAATATAAATATAAAAATATAAAAAATAATAGATTTTTAAATTTTCTAATTGGAAAGTTATTTAAAATGTTACAAGTAGAGAGAATAGTGTAATAAACTCTTATAAATCCATCATCACCTTTAAACAGTATCAACACAAAACCAGCTCAGTTCCATTTGAAATATCCACTAATTTTCCATGCTCCCATATAATTTTGAAACAAAGCATAGTTATCAAAATAATAAAATTTTAACAGTTTTAGTTTTTAAGTAGACTTTAAAAATAAGCTATTTTAATTAATGAAACAAATATTTATTGATTATTTAATTTAGGGTAGAGGAACCTCATTCAGTTGGTCCAGAATTCTATGCAAAAAGCCCTGTGAATCAGTCCATTTTGTGGGTTCCTGACTAGCCTGAGTCAGGTGGTATTCATTCAAGAATTCATCTCTTTCAGAAAGTATGTTCAAATACTGCTTGCCTGGGAGGGAATGGAGGGTGTGGCAGGCTTAGCAAGAATGGCCAAGAGCAGACTGCGCTCCACCACAGGCTCTTCTTGTCCCTTTGCCTTCTTGTGTTGAACGTTTTGTAGATGCTGAGGGTACAGAGATAAACTTTTAAAAGCCTTGTTCCAGGATAATTTACTTTTTTATGCTGTCACACTGTGTTGATTTTTGTTTTTAAAATTAACACTTTTCTTGCTGATAACTCCATTTGAAATAGAGACTAGATCTCTTGTTTCCATAACATTTCCAGAAGATTGTACTTATATGTATCATATATGTGTGTGTGTGTGTGTGCATGTGTATTTTAAAAGCCTATATGGAATTATTTATCATTCTTAATATATACTTAACATACTCAACAAATAGACATTGGATCAATGATTGGATCATTGGATCAATGATTCTGCCAATTCCTATAAATTATAAAATTTGTCTTAACATAATGACAAAAAGGCACAAAACTAATTTTGCTCCTATTAATATTATAAGAAGATCCTTGTTATTTATCTCATTTAGCAATTCCTTATTTTAGGGATATGTATCCAATAAGAAGGAGTAAATCAGCTCCTATAAGTGTAGCCTAGATCCACATGTTTATAATTTAAGCATTTATTATAACCATGTTTATGAAATTGATCCAAATAAATTATAGTATATGAATTTAAGTGTGGTTATGATTATATTGTATTATTTACATCTCAGTGGCTTACACCATTTTTTTCCAACATGGTATTTGCTTAAAGTAATTATACTGACTGAGAACAGTGGCAGATTGATATTAAATGTTTGGATTAAATATTTTGTCAGCAAACATGCAGCAACTGCTTTACTGCTGCTGCTTCTCTTCTATGCATACTGATTACAAAATGATTAGCTTTTATTTTGGCACAGTTTTAAAATACTTAGATAAATGCTGCTTGATATCCAATCTTCTGATTGTTTAGATAGCTGGGAATAAAGAAGAAAAATGCCCCAAAGAAATGTAAGGCAGTTTTCTAACTTCTCATCCTCATTCAGACAAATCAAAAACTTACCCAATCTTGATATGATTCTGGTTTTTTGAGCTCTAAGTTTTAGCTAAATATAAAACCCTTCCAGGTGTGCTCAACACTGGCAGGTGGGGAACAAGTATCACTTCATGCCACAAGAAGAAGCATAGGAAACTATTTTTAAGAGTGCTTTTGTGGAATTTTAGATTTTGACTGTCTCTTGCAAAATAGTAGCTCTAAATGGGAACAAATAAGAGCATATGGTTTAAATCTACACTGATATACAAATGTATTTTAATAACTGTCATAGAAATACTTGAAAAGATGCTTTAAATTTTTCTTTCCAGAAACAAACCATTAATTTTTTTCAAAGCAAGCCTCTGAATATATCTTTTAAATCTCTAGTGTATATTCACCGAGATTTTGGTCAAGGATTACAAAGTTCAGGGTCATTTTTAACGTAACACTAGGGGATGATTATAGGCCAGATGCCAACTGAAAAAGAATTCACTTTTTAAGTTTCAATGAATAATATCCCAGGGAATGACAAAATCAACTGGGAGAAGATGAATGTTTTATAAATGTTCTAAAGTCATGATATGTTCACCAAAAATATTAAATGCCATATTTACATATTTTCATGAACTCATTCCTATTCATCGTGCAATGCCAATTCAAAACTGATTCATCCTGTAACTGATGAAGAGTCAGAAAGGTAATCAACTAGTTCTTTACTTTCCACATCTTTTAAGCACATCTTGGGCTTCCAAGTCCTGGGGAATATGACAAATCCAGTCCCAGGATGCCCAAAACTTGTTTACTGCCATCATATAAAATATGCTGCAGGAATGGAGCTGATTCAAATGGATGATTAAATATTTTGTCAGCAAACATGCAGCAACTGCTTTACTGCTGCTGCTTCTCTTCTATGCATACTGATTACAAAATGATTAGCTTTTATTTTGGCACAGTTTTAAAATACTTAGATAAATGCTGCTTGATATCCAATCTTCTGATTGTTTAGATAGCTGGGAATAAAGAAGAAAAATGCCCCAAAGAAATGTAAGGCAGTTTTCTAACTTCTCATCCTCATTCAGACAAATCAAAAACTCACCCAATCTTGATATGATTCTGGTTTTTTGAGCTCTAAGTTTTAGCTAAATATAAAACCCTTCCAGGTGTGCTCAACACTGGCAGGTGGGGAACAAGTATCACTTCATGCCACAAGAAGAAGCATAGGAAACTATTTTTAAGAGTGCTTTTGTGGAATTTTAGATTTTGACTGTCTCTTGCAAAATAGTAGCTCTAAATGGGAACAAATAAGAGCATATGGTTTAAATCTACACTGATATACAAATGTATTTTAATAACTGTCATAGAAATACTTGAAAAGATGCTTTAAATTTTTCTTTCCAGAAACAAACCATTAATTTTTTTCAAAGCAAGCCTCTGAATATATCTTTTAAATCTCTAGTGTATATTCACCGAGATTTTGGTCAAGGATTACAAAGTTCAGGGTCATTTTTAACGTAACACTAGGGGATGATTATAGGCCAGATGCCAACTGAAAAAGAATTCACTTTTTAAGTTTCAATGAATAATATCCCAGGGAATGACAAAATCAACTGGGAGAAGATGAATGTTTTATAAATGTTCTAAAGTCATGATATGTTCACCAAAAATATTAAATGCCATATTTACATATTTTCATGAACTCATTCCTATTCATCGTGCAATGCCAATTCAAAACTGATTCATCCTGTAACTGATGAAGAGTCAGAAAGGTAATCAACTAGTTCTTTACTTTCCACATCTTTTAAGCACATCTTGGGCTTCCAAGTCCTGGGGAATATGACAAATCCAGTCCCAGGATGCCCAAAACTTGTTTACTGCCATCATATAAAATATGCTGCAGGAATGGAGCTGATTCAAATGGATGATTATGAAACTATTTGGCTTGGTGTATGTCAGACCATCCCAAGTCATATCCTGAATGTGGTTCCATCAAAATCAGAATAATCTTGGTCACAGTGTCAGATTTTCTGCATATCATTCTCAGGATATTCCAAAGTTATGCTCCCTGGGAACAAACTAGGCTTTCTATAAGCACTTATTTTCTGGTATATAATGGTAGAGGAGGCATAGGAAGAGATGAAATAGAAGGACAAAAATGAATATATGGGAGGGAAAATTGAATCAGGTCAAAATGGATTTCAGTTTGATTCTACCTTTTTGCTACATTTATATTTCTCCTGACTAGATCTTACACCACTCAGATATACTCTTGTTAAGGTTGTTCTTAGAAACTCAGACATCACTTGTAAAAGTTTTAGGCATGATCTGAGATAATAAAAATAAGAATCTTCAGTTCTGAGGGTGCTGCAAATACAAAATAAGATACTGTGAAAGATTTGCAGAATTGGACAATTGGTACTCATTGAGTATATCCTGTTATCATTGTCATGAAGGATTGTGATCTCTTCTGCCATGAAGCTGCACTGAGTACTTCACAGAACAAACTACCAGGACTTTCCTGGTAGTCCAGTGGTTAAGACTTCACCTTCCAATGTGGGAAATGCAGGTTCGATCTCTGGTTAGGGAACTGGGATGCCACACATGGCAGGACATCTAGGCCTGCATGTTCCAGTGAAAGATTCTGCATGCCACAACTAAGACCTGGCACAGTCAAACAGATAAATACTAAAAAAATAAATAGGGCACATAGTATACGTGTGACGGATTCATGCTGATGTATGGCAGAAACCAACCCAATACTGTAAAGCAATTATCCTCCAATTAAAAATAAATAAAAAAGTAAATAAATAAACTACAAAGAACAGTCATCTTTTCCATAAGCCAAAGACCTGAACGTGCAGCATGAAGCAAGAAGCTGACTTAACTGACAAATTAAGTTAATAAAACAATTTGGACAATGTATTTATATAATATACACACATACGTATTAATGTACTTGGTCAGCTGCTTAAAGAAACTGTCCACACCTTTGTGACACAGACCTGTCCCCTTCCCTTCTAAGCATACAGCTAAACTCTCTTCCAGCCTCCTTTGTGATAAGGTGTGGCCATGTGTCTAAATTCAGGACAATGGAAAGAGAACAGAGAGATTAGTAACTTCTCTCCATTGCCAACTGAACTTTATATAAGGGAGAAAAAAATTCTTGAATTAATTCACTGAGATTTTGTGGTTCGTTTTCTATATCAGTTAGCACTAAGTTAACTATT
Source organism: Tragulus kanchil (assembly GCA_022376925.1). Lineage (NCBI taxonomy): Eukaryota > Metazoa > Chordata > Mammalia > Artiodactyla > Tragulidae > Tragulus > Tragulus kanchil. The sequence goes on along the minus strand of JAIOJX010000026.1, from coordinate 258,582,663 downwards.
ATAGACAGGCAAACCTTGAAATGGGGTGCAACTATGAGGTAAACCTAAAATATTGAGGATTACCTTGGTGATTAGGCAGGGCTTCCCTAATGGCTCAGATAGTAAAGAATCTACCACAGTGAGGGAGACCTGGGTTCAATCCCTGGGTCAGGAGGACCCCCTGGATAAGGGAATGGCAACCCACTCCAGTATTCTTGGCTGGTGAATCCCATGGACAGAGGGGCCTAGTGGGCCATAGTCTATGGGGCTGCGAAGAGTCAGACATGACTGGGAGACTGACCATTTTTGTCAGGGTAGCAAATGGCAGGCAAACTGACACTTGAGACCTCCAAGGTAGAAATCCACGTTTGAAATTGGACAATTGGTACTCATTGATTCTTCTTAGGTTACCCATGAAGCTGCACTGAGTACTTCACAGAACAAACTACCAGGACTTTCCTGGTAGTCCAGTGGTTAAGACTTCACCTTCCAATGTGGGAAATGCAGGTTCGATCTCTGGTTAGGAACTGGGATGCCACACATGGCAGGACATCTAGGCCTGCATGTTCCAGTGAAAGATTCTGCATGCCACAACTAAGACCTGGCACAGTCAAACAGATAAATACTAAAAAAATAAATAGGGCACATAGTATACGTGTGACGGATTCATGCTGATGTATGGCAGAAACCAACCCAATACTGTAAAGCAATTATCCTCCAATTAAAAATAAATAAAAAAGTAAATAAATAAACTACAAAGAACAGTCATCTTTTCCATAAGCCAAAGACCTGAACGTGCAGCATGAAGCAAGAAGCTGACTTAACTGACAAATTAAGTTAATAAAACAATTTGGACAATGTATTTATATAATATACACACATACGTATTAATGTACTTGGTCAGCTGCTTAAAGAAACTGTCCACACCTTTGTGACACAGACCTGTCCCCTTCCCTTCTAAGCATACAGCTAAACTCTCTTCCAGCCTCCTTTGTGATAAGGTGTGGCCATGTGTCTAAATTCAGGACAATGGAAAGAGAACAGAGAGATTAGTAACTTCTCCCCATTGCCAACTGAACTTTATATAAGGGAGAAAAAATTCTTGAATTAATTCACTGAGATTTTGTGGTTCGTTTTCTATATCAGTTAGAACTAAGTTAACTATTATAGACAGGCAAACCTTGAAATGGGGTGCAACTATGAGGTAAACCTAAAATATTGAGGATTACCTTGGTGATTAGGCAGGGCTTCCCTAATGGCTCAGATAGTAAAGAATCTACCACAGTGAGGGAGACCTGGGTTCAATCCCTGGGTCAGGAGGACCCCCTGGATAAGGGAATGGCAACCCACTCCAGTATTCTTGGCTGGTGAATCCCATGGACAGAGGGGCCTAGTGGGCCATAGTCTATGGGGCTGCGAAGAGTCAGACATGACTGGGAGACTGACACTTTACTTTCGTTTCATGGTGACAGGGTAGCAAATGGCAGGCAAACTGACACTTGAGACCTCCAAGGTAGAAATCCACGTTTTGAAAGATCATAGGATTTGAAAACTCTGTCCATCCATTCGCTAGGACTCCACTGCACCCCACCCCATTTCAGTCCTCTAGCTCTCTTACCTTGATTTTTCTCCTTCCCATCATTGATATAGATTTGACTTTTCAGATAAAGCAGCTAAAATCTTGCTCTATTGCCACCTGGGTGTTCATCCCATATCAGCTGAGAATACTTACCCCCTTGTCGAACAATTTCTACTACAATTGGCTGGGATTCTGGAGATGAGAGAGATGTATTTCATTTCAATCATATCACCCAGATGACTTCTTTGGATTTCATCCTCTGAAAAAATGATAGAGATTTAGGGCTTATATATAATGATAGGTTCATAAAAAGCTTTTCAAACTTTCCTCAGCATAAGCCTAGTAAGGGAATTAAATCGTCATTCACTATTCAGATTGCATCAACTTGTTTCTTGCTAAGCCACTGATGGCTTCCTGATTTCTTTGTTTAGGGAGTGGTAAGAGCTCAATATAGATAGTAGCACAGAAGCTTTTTGGAAAAGGGGAAGTATTCAAGTACTCAGTTTTACTATGAGAAGTTGTTATGCCAGATACAACAAGTAATCTGGAATGTGGGTAACCACCCCCAACCCTCAAATCACAATTACCTGTAGCCACAAATCACTAAGTGGCCCTTGAACACTAACACTCTCTATTCTCCTTGTTCCAAAATAACTTGAAATCATCAAAATAATATATCATACCCACTACAATGTACTTAAGTTGGTACAAGTTTGCTGAACTTCCTTTATACCATTAGTATATCCTTTTTGAAGGCTGCCATATTCTATCTCACTGTGCAAGAGAGAAATACAAATTTTAAAGCTCTGTACTTTTTATAATTTCCTCAGCAAACCACTTGCTGAAAAGTTATGCCCCATTGCTATTTTTTTGTTTTAATTAATAATGTAAGTTATCTTTGGGCCAGATCAGGTCATTGAGCATATTTCAATATTGAGTAGACCAAGTCATAAAAATGTTATATCCTTAACAGTAAATTCTGGTGTTTTTTCTTGGCATAGTTTCATAGTATTTTTAATTTTTACTTTATTTTATGGTTTGTTGACTAACCATATCGTTTAGTTTCAAATGTATATATATATATATATATATATATATATATACATACATATATATACATGCATCTGTTCTTTTTCAAAAGTTTACCCCACTAAGGTATTATAGAATCTTGGGCAGTGTTCCATGTGCTATACAGTATATCCTTGTTGGTTGTCTACTTTATGGATAATAGTATATGTATGTCAATTCCAAACTTCCAATCTACACCACCACCTTTCTTTTGGTAACCATAAGTTTGTTTTCTAAGTCTGTGAGTCTGTTTCTGTTTTTTAAATAAATCATTTATATCATTTTTTAGACTCTACAATGTGATATATGATATTTATCATTGTCTGACTTGCTTCACCTAGTATGATGATCTCCAGGTCTATCCATGTTGCTGAAAATAGCATTGTTTCATTCTTTTTAATGGCTGAGTAATATATTCCATTGTATATACATACCACATCTTCTTTATCCATCCATCTGTCAGTAGACACTTAGGTTGCTTCCATGTCTTGGCTATTCTAAGCAGTGCAGCAATGACCACTTCCCCATTGCTATTTAATGATAGCCTTCTCTTTAAAAGCACAGGAAACTTCGTAATTTGATTTTTTGTAATGTAACTGTATCATCAACCACCTAGAAGATTCCTCTCATCCCTCGCAGCCATATTTAAAAAATGCAAGTGGTTCCTTTTATGCCTGAAAAAGTGAAACAGTTTGAGGTGATCAGAAATCACTGACTTACCTTTGCAAATCAAGTCTTTTTGAATCTATGTTAAGAGAAATATTCAACTACAACCTTATCAATGGTACCAGCAATCCCAGATAGAAGAGAAAGACATAATATTACATTGTGATTATAATGGAAAAAAGCCTTTATTATATTTCATGTGTAGAATTGGACAGAGTAGTCTCAAAAGCAATTGTTTGAATTATCCAGCTTCACTTCCTCAGAGTCTGAGGTAGGTAAAACATGTTCCTTCATTGTGGAATTTCACTACATCTCTTCTGTGATTACAGTCACCTTTCTTTTAAGTTGTTTTAGAAATGAACTTGAAAACAGTCATCCATACAAGGTGAGGGTAGCCTTGTCTTTTAAAAAGTAAAGGAGTGGATTTGACATACTTATCCTGCATGCCACCTCTTGAATTTGAAAAGACCTTACGAAAACTAAATTTAATGTTGTACCATCAACTAAAAAGATACTTTTAAAAACTATTTGTTTTGCTGGTAGCTTGGAGAACTTATTCCTTAGCTGATTGAGACCAGTTGAGGAATCTGGGTTTTCCTTTGTGACATGGTTGTTTCTTTCTTCCATTCCCCATCTCCATCCTAGCAGAGGACAGAATTTCTTTTAGGAGGTGCCAGCAATTAAATAAATCATTTATATCATTTTTTAGACTCTACAATGTGATATATGATATTTATCATTGTCTGACTTGCTTCACCTAGTATGATGATCTCCAGGTCTATCCATGTTGCTGAAAATAGCATTGTTTCATTCTTTTTAATGGCTGAGTAATATATTCCATTGTATATACATACCACATCTTCTTTATCCATCCATCTGTCAGTAGACACTTAGGTTGCTTCCATGTCTTGGCTATTCTAAGCAGTGCAGCAATGACCACTTCCCCATTGCTATTTAATGATAGCCTTCTCTTTAAAAGCACAGGAAACTTCGTAATTTGATTTTTTGTAATGTAACTGTATCATCAACCACCTAGAAGATTCCTCTCATCCCTCGCAGCCATATTTAAAAAATGCAAGTGGTTCCTTTTATGCCTGAAAAAGTGAAACAGTTTGAGGTGATCAGAAATCACTGACTTACCTTTGCAAATCAAGTCTTTTGAATCTATGTTAAGAGAAATATTCAACTACAACCTTATCAATGGTACCAGCAATCCCAGATAGAAGAGAAAGACATAATATTACATTGTGATTATAATGGAAAAAAGCCTTTATTATATTTCATGTGTAGAATTGGACAGAGTAGTCTCAAAAGCAATTGTTTGAATTATCCAGCTTCACTTCCTCAGAGTCTGAGGTAGGTAAAACATGTTCCTTCATTGTGGAATTTCACTACATCTCTTCTGTGATTACAGTCACCTTTCTTTTAAGTTGTTTTTAGAAATGAACTTGAAAACAGTCATCCATACAAGGTGAGGGTAGCCTTGTCTTTTTAAAAAGTAAAGGAGTGGATTTGACATACTTATCCTGCATGCCACCTCTTGAATTTGAAAAGACCTTACGAAAACTAAATTTAATGTTGTACCATCAACTAAAAAGATACTTTTAAAAACTATTTGTTTTGCTGGTAGCTTGGAGAACTTATTCCTTAGCTGATTGAGACCAGTTGAGGAATCTGGGTTTTTTTTCCTTTGTGACATGGTTGTTTCTTTCTTCCATTCCCCATCTCCATCCTAGCAGAGGACAGAATTTTGAGTGGCCATTTCAGATGTTGTGAGCTGGAGGTGCATGCAGCAAATTGGCGTGCAGCTCCAAGATACTCAACTATGTGTTGGATTAGCTCTTGTTATTTTTTTGGAGGGGGGAGGTGGGGAGTAGGTTGGGGAGGGAGTGGGGCGGGCGGGCCACTTCTATTGGTGTTTCATTTATCTGTTTTCATCCATCTTTGTTCTTTGGCCATTGTGGGCCTCCCATCGTGGTGGCCTCTGCTGTCGCAGAGCACCGGCTCTGGGCACATGCACTCCAGAGCTCCGGCTCGGTAATTGGACACATCGGTCCAGCTGCTCCGCGGCACGTGGGATCTTCCCAGGCCAGGGATCAAACCGGTGCCCCTTGCACTGCAAGGCAGTGTCCTTACCCACTGGACCACCAGGGGAAGCCCTTGTTATTTTTAAAGTATTATTTTATTTGTAGATACATAGAGCACAGGATTGAGAGTCAGTCTACTGTAATTCAAATGGCTCTACCGTTTTACTATCTGTGTTGCTGTGGACAAATTACTTGAACTTGAAAATTTTCAGGTATCAAAAGGAGATACAAATTGCTACCTCATTCATAGTGCATGCATACTCAGTCGTGTCCGATGCTTGGAAACCCTATTGTCTGTATCGCCTGCCAGACTCCTCTGTCCATTGGATTTTCTAGGCAAGAATATTGGAATGGGTTCCCATTTTCTCTTCCAAGGGATCTTCTCTACCTAGGGATTGAACCTATGTCTCTAGTGTCTCCTGCATTGCAGGAAGTTTCTTTGCCACTGAGGTTATGCAATTGTTAAGTTTTCATGAAAGCATTTAGCATGTTATAGGTTACTGCCTCTCAAACTTTAGTGTGCACAGGTTTCTGGGGATCCTGTTAAAATCAAGATTCTATCTGATTAGGTCTGAGATCAGTTAAGATCTAACAAGTTCTCTGGTGAAACCAATACTGCTATTTCATGAACCACAATTTGGTAGAAAGTGTATAAATCACCTAAAACTTATTTTATCAGTATTATTTCATTATGATATTATTCATTTCTTTCTGCCCTACTATAACCAATCTCAAGTTTAAAAACTGGAATTAAGACCCCATGTCAGCTACTTTATACCTTTGTTCACACTTTTACTAATATTTTGTTCTTTTTTTTTTTTTTTTGCTTTTTATTTTCACAGAGTTTCGTTGTTTACAGATATGTATTTGTTGGACTAATTAAATGTAGTGTGCTCTCCATTGGCTTGTAATATTCACTTTTTCACTTAACTAGTTTTTAAGAAGCTGACCTACTAGTAGTAGGTTAAATTACTATATTTTTCCCGCCACTTTTTTTTAAGCTTTATTTATTTTCCAGTTATATCCTCTAATTTCAGTTGATATGTTATTTTCTTGGAATTCTCATAGCTGCCTACACTGACCTTTATCACACATGTATCGAACAATGCACCTGTCTGCATCCTTATCTAGATTTTATGGGGTTTACAAGTAAAAATGATGCACTGTTCATATTCACAGCCCCATCAATTAACACAGCCCTGGCACTTAGATAATCTGTGAAACTCTGTGGATTAGGAAAATAGATTAATAAATAATTATAAAGAAGTTTCTTATAAAAAAGCAACTTTCTAATACTTGGGCACCTGAACTGAAAAGATAATGAGTTTTCTGGGTCTTTTATTACCTGACAAGTATTTTAAAAAATAAACAAGTTTGAGAATTAGAATCTTGTCCAAGGTGTTGCCCAGACTCTTGATTAGGACTAGAAAATCAAGTCTTTTCCAAGATCTGGGAACTGTCCCATTTCTCTTCCAAGGGTTTTCTTCTCTAACCTAGGGATTGAACCTATGTCTCTAGTGTCTCCTGCATTGCAGGAAGTTTCTTTGCCACTGAGGTTATGCAATTGTTAAGTTTTCATGAAAGCATTTAGCATGTTATAGGTTACTGCCTCTCAAACTTTAGTGTGCACAGGTTTCTGGGGATCCTGTTAAAATCAAGATTCTATCTGATTAGGTCTGAGATCAGTTAAGATCTAACAAGTTCTCTGGTGAAACCAATACTGCTATTTCATGAACCACAATTTGGTAGAAAGTGTATAAATCACCTAAAACTTATTTTATCAGTATTATTTCATTATGATATTATTCATTTCTTTCTGCCCTACTATAACCAATCTCAAGTTTAAAAACTGGAATTAAGACCCCATGTCAGCTACTTTATACCTTTGTTCACACTTTTACTAATATTTTGTTCTTTTTTTTTTTTTTTTGCTTTTTATTTTCACAGAGTTTCGTTGTTTACAGATATGTATTTGTTGGACTAATTAAATGTAGTGTGCTCTCCATTGGCTTGTAATATTCACTTTTTCACTTAACTAGTTTTTAAGAAGCTGACCTACTAGTAGTAGGTTAAATTACTATATTTTTCCCGCCACTTTTTTTTAAGCTTTATTTATTTTCCAGTTATATCCTCTAATTTCAGTTGATATGTTATTTTCTTGGAATTCTCATAGCTGCCTACACTGACCTTTATCACACATGTATCGAACAATGCACCTGTCTGCATCCTTATCTAGATTTTATGGGGTTTACAAGTAAAAATGATGCACTGTTCATATTCACAGCCCCATCAATTAACACAGCCCTGGCACTTAGATAATCTGTGAAACTCTGTGGATTAGGAAAATAGATTAATAAATAATTATAAAGAAGTTTCTTATAAAAAAGCAACTTTCTAATACTTGGGCACCTGAACTGAAAAGATAATGAGTTTTCTGGGTCTTTTATTACCTGACAAGTATTTTAAAAAATAAACAAGTTTGAGAATTAGAATCTTGTCCAAGGTGTTGCCCAAACTCTTGATTAGGACTAGAAAATCAAGTCTTTTCCAGACTTCCTGGAATATGATCGTGGGCAAGTCTCCCTGAGCCTCAGCCTTAGCAGGAAGGCTCTGGGCAGGTCAGAGAGGCCAGCCCTTCTGAGTTCCCTGTGGTTGCATGTCCTGTTGAGGCACAGCTAAGGCAGAAGCTTCTCAGCTTGTTATTCTCCTAGACTCAACTCCTAGAGGCTGTGGGGAAGCAGATTTTAGGTAGTTCTGATGGCAGCTACTGTTCTCTCATCCGCCCTTTTCTCAAAACCCAAGGGAGACTTAGAGATTGACTAATTGGGGGAGCCTGATTTATTAGTGTGTTGAAGCCTTAGCCTGAAAAACAGTAAATCAGGGAGGAATTTGAACTACACCCTCCGAAATTTTCTATAAACTCTAATCTTCAACTGATGTAATTCAAATTGTTTAGCTGATTTATCAATGTCATAAATTTTCTCAGGGCTGTGGATCTCAATCCTGGCTGCACATTTGAATCACCTGGGGAGCACTCTTAAAAAATGCTGGTGCTGGATGAACACAACTAAATCATGGGCTGTTGGACCCCAGACATCTTTGTTTACTAAAAGTTGTTTAGATGATTCTTATGTACAGCCAGAGCTGAGGTTTTAGTAGATTCTTTGTGTTACAACATATAAATATGGGTTGAATAAATATTAAAATTTTATGCCACTACTGTTGAAATCACTAAACTGGAGAAAAAAATAATATAGGGGAATAGTTTCTTTTGGTTTCTTATTTCAAAGGAAGCATGGATCTTGTTGCTAAGGAAACAGTCATCCATTCATGTTCTTCATTCCATCTTTGGGTCACGCCCAGTGCTGATCATGTCAAGACTTCAAGATAAAAGTATTTTAAAAACCATTTTATAACCAAGTTTCACTGGTTCAAAAAACTATTGCCATATTTTGCTATATACCCGATGGCCAGAGTTCTCTGTCCACGAGCTGTGAATTATTTTCAAGATGACTTAAAGAAAAAAAAAAAAATTGTGGTATTGCAGGCGAATGACAATTTTCTCGAGTCTTCTCTGAAATATTTAGAACCTCTGTCTACTGTGTGTGAAGGCCCACATTGTAATATAATCACAGGACCTGTACTGGGACAAGATCAGTGAGGCATATAGCACACAAAATTTAAAGGGGGGCACTCCTACAATGTCAGTAAGTACCTCCTTAAATTTTGCACCCTAGGTGGTCCATTCACCTTGCTCCTTGTCCCAATTCTGAGAGCACTTCTAAAGTAGAAATATATTCCCGCATATTTTAAGAAGAAAAAATAAATCATTTCTCTAAACTTTAGAAACAGAAGGTAGTTATTCAGTTTGGAATGGAGCCAAACCTCCAAGGTTAATATCTTTTTTCTGAGAAATACAGTAGGACTAACAATGGCAATGAATTGTCAAGGTGCTAGCTATATATCTCAGAGTTGAAATGGGTGGCCACTGGTAACCACCTTGCCAAAAAGCCTTGCTCCACCCATCTTTGTTGGCAGAGTTCCAGTTTTGTTCAAGTGTTCACCCATCTCTCGTATGACTTAAATTCTGATTAATCTGAGCCAGTAAGGTATTTCATTCTTTTTGCCTAAGATTAGTCAGAGATGAGTATGGGACTCATTTCTTCATGATGGGCAAGAGAAGAAATCTTTTGGAAACATGCTTTTGCTCTTGAATAGGTTAAGTACAGGAGGAAACAGTCCCACTTCCTCCAGTGAACATTTGTTTTGTATCTGCATGGGTTGCTTGTAATCCTAGAAGATATCTTTTAGTGAAGAGGAGACCCACTGGAGGACAAAGCCAACATTCGGAATATATATAGGTATAGATATAGATAATTTTTTAAATGGAGCTGCTATTTTCTTTAAATTGTTGTTTTGGGGTTTTTTTGGCCACTTCTATTGGTCTTTCATTTATTTTCATCCGTCTTTGTTCTTTGGGCCTGTGTGGGCCTCCCATTGCGGTGGCCTCTCTCGTCACAGAGCACCAGCTCTGGGCGCATGTGCTCCAGAGTGCTGGCTCGATAGTTGGACACATCTGTTCAGCCACTCCATGGCATGTGGGATCTTCCCAGGCCAGGGATCAAACTGGCGCCCCTTGCACTGCAAGGCAGTGTCCTAACCCACTGGCCCACCAGAGAAGCCGTAGGAATATATTAATAGGGGAACACAATAAGGAAAATTCCAAGCCATTGATTTCAATGTAATGCTACCCAAATGTCCAGTACTGGAGCCACTTTAGGAAAAACACCTCTTCTTAATACTCAAAGCAGTTTTGACAGGCATTTATGCTACTTTTGAAGCATCTAATGTGTCATTTTCATATGTTTGATCAGCAGTAATCTGAGCAGTGCTTCAGTGTAAGAGCAAAGAAGTTAAAGTGTGGAATTAGACCATTCCACAATGTTTAGTTAAGAAAATTAAGAGCCTAATAAACGAATCAAATTGGTTACTATTTTGTTTAGTAAGTGAATATATGTGAACTTGGTAACTTAGACTAAAGTCTCTCAGTCTTACAATTATTGACATTGTCAGCTGAATAGTTATTTAATTGTCAAGGGCTGTCTTGTGCTTTGTAGGATGTTAAGCAGCATCCCTGGACTCTACCCACTAGATGCCAGTAACACTTACTACCTCTGCTCCAATTTCATTCTTTTTGCCTAAGATTAGTCAGAGATGAGTATGGGACTCATTTCTTCATGATGGGCAAGAGAAGAAATCTTTTGGAAACATGCTTTTGCTCTTGAATAGGTTAAGTACAGGAGGAAACAGTCCCACTTCCTCCAGTGAACATTTGTTTTGTATCTGCATGGGTTGCTTGTAATCCTAGAAGATATCTTTTAGTGAAGAGGAGACCCACTGGAGGACAAAGCCAACATTCGGAATATATATAGGTATAGATATAGATAATTTTTTAAATGGAGCTGCTATTTTCTTTAAATTGTTGTTTTGGGGTTTTTTTGGCCACTTCTATTGGTCTTTCATTTATTTTCATCCGTCTTTGTTCTTTGGGCCTGTGTGGGCCTCCCATTGCGGTGGCCTCTCTCGTCACAGAGCACCAGCTCTGGGCGCATGTGCTCCAGAGTGCTGGCTCGATAGTTGGACACATCTGTTCAGCCACTCCATGGCATGTGGGATCTTCCCAGGCCAGGGATCAAACTGGCGCCCCTTGCACTGCAAGGCAGTGTCCTAACCCACTGGCCCACCAGAGAAGCCGTAGGAATATATTAATAGGGGAACACAATAAGGAAAATTCCAAGCCATTGATTTCAATGTAATGCTACCCAAATGTCCAGTACTGGAGCCACTTTAGGAAAAATACCTCTTCTTAATACTCAAAGCAGTTTTGACAGGCATTTATGCTACTTTTGAAGCATCTAATGTGTCATTTTCATATGTTTGATCAGCAGTAATCTGAGCAGTGCTTCAGTGTAAGAGCAAAGAAGTTAAAGTGTGGAATTAGACCATTCCACAATGTTTAGTTAAGAAAATTAAGAGCCTAATAAACGAATCAAATTGGTTACTATTTTGTTTAGTAAGTGAATATATGTGAACTTGGTAACTTAGACTAAAGTCTCTCAGTCTTACAATTATTGACATTGTCAGCTGAATAGTTATTTAATTGTCAAGGGCTGTCTTGTGCTTTGTAGGATGTTAAGCAGCATCCCTGGACTCTACCCACTAGATGCCAGTAACACTTACTACCTCTGCTCCAATTTGTAGAAAAAAAAATGTCCCCAGGCCAGACATTACCAAGAGTCTCTTAGAGATGGGGAGTGGAGGGAGAGTAAAGTCAACCATTGTCAAGATCCACTGCCTTATGTTCAACTAGCCAAAATAGACAGGTGCACAGGAAGAAAATTAGAACCTTTGTTTTTAGAAAACAGATAGATATTTAATCAGTTTCTATTCAGTTCATTGCTATGCTGCACTCAGTTGCTTCAGTTGTGGCCAACTCTGTGCAACCCTATGGACTGTAGCCTGCTAAGCTCCTCTGTCCATAGGGATTCTCCAGGCAAGAATACTAGAGTGGGTTGCCATGCCTTCCTCCAAGGGACAACCCAGGAATCAAACCCAGGTCTCCTGCATTGCAGGCAGATTCTTTACTATCTGAGCCACCAGAGAAGTCCAAGTGTTAAATGTATATTTTCTATGTTCCAAGGTTTGTTACAGTTGGAGAACACAAAATATCATCATGGAAGCAGAAACCTTGTTTGCCTTAACTAAAGTTACACATTGACTGTTGAACAGCATGTATTTAAACTGTACAGGCCCTCTTATAGGCAGATTTTTTTTTTTTCTGTAGTAAGTATTAGAGTGCTACATCATCTGAGACTGGTTGAAACCAGGCTGAATCCATGGTTGCAGAACCTGGGATATTGGAGGAACCATGGAAGAGAGGGCAAATTTCAAGTTATATGTGCATTTTTGACTGCATTGAGGGGTAGGACGCCCAACCCGCTGCATTGTTCAAGGAAATATTCTAGTTCTATGTATTGATAATTCAGTGTAATGCTTAACATTTTGCCTGGCATATGGTAAACCCAGTAAATACTCTAGGTAAAGGGATGGATGGATGACAAATGGAAAGATAATCCCTTAAAATACTATCTTGGAGACAAGACTGATTTATTCAGAATCTAATTTGAAAATAACTAAGTTATAAGCCACATAGCATAAATGAGATGTAACCATTTATGGAATGGGGGAAAAGAGCTACCATTGAAGGATAATATTGGAGAATGTGATTTCAAGAGAAGACCTCCTGAAATTATAATGAGAAAAAATGAAGCTTAATGACAAAATACAAAAATAAAGGAAAACAACAGTCAACTATGAATTTTAAGGCAGTAGATTCCAAACTTCCTCCAATACCAAGGATATGTAGGAAAGAGAGAGAGAGAGAAAATGTTAGCCAATAAGGAGCCTCCAACCATTGCTTCCATTGGAACGGTTGCTTGAGCATCTTTATTATCTTATTTCAGTAGATTTGAAGAAGATGTATAATAGTTTTGGGGGAGAAACATCTAAAAAAATGCTTTTCTAGGAGAAAAAGACATGTAAAACCCATGGTGTCACTGATTGACTTTAATAGACTCGATGACAGAGAAAGAGCCAGCATGGGGTTGGCGAGTAGAGAAAGGTGACTTTACCTGGAGCAGGTGAATTTGAGGTGTTAGTGTGACATGTATAGAAGATATCATGGAGGCAAAAAGATACAGGCATTTAGAATCTAGGTAAGATGAAAGCAAAGAGTGGGAGCCACCAGAGAAGTCCAAGTGTTAAATGTATATTTTCTATGTTCCAAGGTTTGTTACAGTTGGAGAACACAAAATATCATCATGGAAGCAGAAACCTTGTTTGCCTTAACTAAAGTTACACATTGACTGTTGAACAGCATGTATTTAAACTGTACAGGCCCTCTTATAGGCAGATTTTTTTTTTTTCTGTAGTAAGTATTAGAGTGCTACATCATCTGAGACTGGTTGAAACCAGGCTGAATCCATGGTTGCAGAACCTGGGATATTGGAGGAACCATGGAAGAGAGGGCAAATTTCAAGTTATATGTGCATTTTTGACTGCATTGAGGGGTAGGACGCCCAACCCGCTGCATTGTTCAAGGAAATATTCTAGTTCTATGTATTGATAATTCAGTGTAATGCTTAACATTTTGCCTGGCATATGGTAAACCCAGTAAATACTCTAGGTAAAGGGATGGATGGATGACAAATGGAAAGATAATCCCTTAAAATACTATCTTGGAGACAAGACTGATTTATTCAGAATCTAATTTGAAAATAACTAAGTTATAAGCCACATAGCATAAATGAGATGTAACCATTTATGGAATGGGGGAAAAGAGCTACCATTGAAGGATAATATTGGAGAATGTGATTTCAAGAGAAGACCTCCTGAAATTATAATGAGAAAAAATGAAGCTTAATGACAAAATACAAAAATAAAGGAAAACAACAGTCAACTATGAATTTTAAGGCAGTAGATTCCAAACTTCCTCCAATACCAAGGATATGTAGGAAAGAGAGAGAGAGAGAAAATGTTAGCCAATAAGGAGCCTCCAACCATTGCTTCCATTGGAACGGTTGCTTGAGCATCTTTATTATCTTATTTCAGTAGATTTGAAGAAGATGTATAATAGTTTTGGGGGAGAAACATCTAAAAAAATGCTTTTCTAGGAGAAAAAGACATGTAAAACCCATGGTGTCACTGATTGACTTTAATAGACTCGATGACAGAGAAAGAGCCAGCATGGGGTTGGCGAGTAGAGAAAGGTGACTTTACCTGGAGCAGGTGAATTTGAGGTGTTAGTGTGACATGTATAGAAGATATCATGGAGGCAAAAAGATACAGGCATTTAGAATCTAGGTAAGATGACAAGGCTAGAGTGTAGATGTGGGCATCACCTACATGGACAGGAGGTCATGCAAGGAGTTAATAGAGACTGGGGAGCACAGGTGGAGCATAGATGTGTAATTAGGGCATAGCAAGAGGAAGTCATTCCAAGCATAACGTAATATGCATACTGAAAGCAAAAGAAGCAGTCATGAGGAATGAAGATCAGGAACCAATAATAGCATGAGACGAGTTATATCAATAAACTAGAGCCATCATTGACATATGTCTTAGAAAACTGGAAGAAGATGGAGCTGAAAATAGGCCTTAGATTTGGCAATGGAGAGATAGCAAATAGTACGTAAGGCAACAAAAAATATCTTTTTAACTATGTGTCGTACTGGACAAAAGCCTACACAAATGTTCTGTATCGCTAGGAGAGCTGGAAAATATGTATAAATGTGATCTATTTTGCAAAAGTCCCAGAGCACAACTTGACATTAGTGGGAGTTGATATGCCAAAAATGAATTACTAATGTAGACTAAAATAAGTCACTATAAAAATCTCTAAAGCTTTCTTATTGCATTTAACAATTCTTTTCCAAGAGTTGGACAGCTTTGCTGACTTCCTGCACAAGTGAAATCTGGATCACGTCTTAAGGGAAACCCACTTACTCAGTTTAATTTTACCCTACACTAGTCCTTTACCAGCAAGAAGGAAGATGAATTGCTTGGAAACTAGTAGCTCAAAGTGGATAACGGAGCTAGAGACCATAAAGAAAGGGCCATAAACCTGAAGAGGAGAAAGATATTCTAATTGATTTTAGTGTCAAAGTTCTTGCCAAACAAAATCTTATTTGGAAGGAAGATAAATGATTTTTAGGGAAGCAGGACTACTTGATTGAGACAGGATTGGGGGAACCCTGCCTCTAGCCCAAGCTCTATAACCTTCATGAAAAGGCTGATTGGGGCTTCCCCTGGTGGTCCAGTGGGTAAGGACACCACCTTGCAGTGCAAGGGGTGCCGGTTCGAGCCCTGGCCTGGGAAGATCCCACGTGCCACGGAGCGGCTGGACTGATGTGTCCAATTACCGAGCCTGAGCTCTGGAGCGCATGCGCCCAGAGCCGGCGTACTGCAATGACAGACGCCACCGTGATGGGAGGCCCACAGGAGCCAAAGAACAAAGACGGATGAACATAGAGAAACGAAAGACCAATAGAAGTGGCCCGCCTGCTCCCCTTACTCCCCAACCCGATCCCCGCCCAAAATAAATAAATAAATAAATCTTTAAAAAAAAAAAAAGAAAAGGCTTGTTGAACCCCGTGGACCACAACTGAAAACAAGATACTGACACACTTTATTTTAAAATGAATTCTGAAGCCCAGACATGTGTAAGAACTTACTTAAAAAATAAGAAGGATCTGATAAAAAAAAATAAATGGGCAAAGGACCTAAAACAGACACTTTCCCAAAGAATGCAGATGAACCACAGGTATATGAAAAGGTCCTCAACATCACTAATCATCTGGGAAAGGACCATCAAAACCAAAATGGTATGTCAGCTCACACCTGTCAGAATAGCTATTATCAAAACACAAAAAATAACAAGTGCTGGCAAGGATTTGGAGAAAAGACAACCCTCATTCACTTTTGGTGGGAATGCAAACAGATATGGCCACTATCTGTATATGAAGGTTTGTCCAAAAATTAAATTAAAACTACTGTAAAATGGAACAATCCCACATCTGAGTATTTACACAAAAAGATGAAAACATTAATTTGAAACAATTATGCACCCATCTGTTCACTGCAGCACTATTCTCAATAGCCAAGATATGGAAGCAACCTAAGGGTCTATCATGAGATGATTATGTAAAGAAGATGTGGTACTGACATACACTAGAACATGATTCAGTTATAAGAGAAAAAAACAAAATCTTGCTATCTGTGACAGCATGGATGGACTGATAGTATTGTGCTGAGGGAAATAAATTAGACAAAGAAAGACAAATAATGTATGGTTTCACTTACATGTGGAATCTAAAAAGCAAAACAAATGAACAAATAAAGCAAAATAGAAATTAATTCATAGATACAGAGAACACACAGGTAGTTGCCAGAGAGGAGGGAGTTGGAAGTGATGGATAAAATAGATGAAGGGAATTAGAGGCACAAAAATTCCACTTATAAAATAAGTAAGCCATGGAGATACAATATACAGAGTAGGGAATATAGTTAATAATACTATAATAACTTTAAACGGTGATAAATGGTAACTAGACCTACCATAGTGATCATATTGTACGTAAAACTATGTTGTACACCTGGAACTAAAATAACATTGTGTGTCAGTTATACTTCAATAAGAAAGATAAAGTCAAAATGAGAAAAGTAAAAAAAAAAAAGTCAAAATGAGAACAGTGAAAAAAAGAACTTACTGAAGGTGACCTAACTAGCTAATGGATCAAACAGAATTAGAACCCAATTATCCTTCACTTTTCACACTGTGTTTAAGTTGCAAACATGTCAGAGGGCATTCACCTCATAACTTCAAAAAAACTGCCCAAATCAAGTATCTCCTTTTCTAAATCTCCTGTCTCCCATTAAATGGTTTATTTGGAAATAAATAAGAATTGATTTCATAGAAACGGAAGAGTAATTTTTTCACCATCCTTTTGTTACTTTCTTTCAGCTGATTGTAAACAATTATATACTGAAGTCAGAAAGGCTTGCTCTCTTATCTAGAGATGCTCTGCCTTAAAGTGCATTTAATGTACATAAATGGAAAGACAGTGGTGGGAAAGTGACATCTTGTCCCCATTTGTACATTAATAAAAAATCAGATATAGCTATAAATGTTTAGCCTTAATAAATCAAAACTCTTTTGGAATGATTTGATGACTCCAGCATCAAGTTCATTCTGCACTGTCTCCACAGCTGTTAGCAGCTTTGGGGAGGTCTATGCAGGATAAAACATTCAAAGGTTAGTTCTACATTCTATGTCTGCTGAGCACAGACATAACTCCTATTTTGACAGGCAGAGTTTATAGTTGTTTATTTTGGTCTACTTTAGTATTTTGTTTTTTGACATTAAGGCCTTAACTAATGCCAAATCTGTTCCTATCCTCCTATATGTTCCATGTTTTCTTTAAAAACAGGAAGCTCGTAGTGCTGAGGGAAATAAATTAGACAAAGAAAAAATAGCAAGTGATCAAAAAAAAATGAACAAATAAAGCAAAATAGAAATTAATTCATAGATACAGAGAACACACAGGTAGTTGCCAGAGAGGAGGGAGTTGGAAGTGATGGATAAAATAGATGAAGGGAATTAGAGGCACAAAAATTCCACTTATAAAATAAGTAAGCCATGGAGATACAATATACAGAGTAGGGAATATAGTTAATAATACTATAATAACTTTAAACGGTGATAAATGGTAACTAGACCTACCATAGTGATCATATTGTACGTAAAACTATGTTGTACACCTGGAACTAAAATAACATTGTGTGTCAGTTATACTTCAATAAGAAAGATAAAGTCAAAATGAGAAAAGTAAAAAAAAAAAAGTCAAAATGAGAACAGTGAAAAAAAGAACTTACTGAAGGTGACCTAACTAGCTAATGGATCAAACAGAATTAGAACCCAATTATCCTTCACTTTTCACACTGTGTTTAAGTTGCAAACATGTCAGAGGGCATTCACCTCATAACTTCAAAAAAACTGCCCAAATCAAGTATCTCCTTTTCTAAATCTCCTGTCTCCCATTAAATGGTTTATTTGGAAATAAATAAGAATTGATTTCATAGAAACGGAAGAGTAATTTTTTCACCATCCTTTTGTTACTTTCTTTCAGCTGATTGTAAACAATTATATACTGAAGTCAGAAAGGCTTGCTCTCTTATCTAGAGATGCTCTGCCTTAAAGTGCATTTAATGTACATAAATGGAAAGACAGTGGTGGGAAAGTGACATCTTGTCCCCATTTGTACATTAATAAAAAATCAGATATAGCTATAAATGTTTAGCCTTAATAAATCAAAACTCTTTTGGAATGATTTGATGACTCCAGCATCAAGTTCATTCTGCACTGTCTCCACAGCTGTTAGCAGCTTTGGGGAGGTCTATGCAGGATAAAACATTCAAAGGTTAGTTCTACATTCTATGTCTGCTGAGCACAGACATAACTCCTATTTTGACAGGCAGAGTTTATAGTTGTTTATTTTGGTCTACTTTAGTATTTTGTTTTTTGACATTAAGGCCTTAACTAATGCCAAATCTGTTCCTATCCTCCTATATGTTCCATGTTTTCTTTAAAAACAGGAAGCTCGTAGCTCTTAAAATTATTTGCCTGGTATAATAATAGCTAACTGTGCAACCACAATAATAGCAACCAACTGTGCTGGAATATTACACTGAGGAGGAACTGCAACAAACCATTTCCAACAAAAGAGAAGAGAATGTCTAAATGTGAGATTTTGTTTCTGTTTTATTGTTGCTTTCAACTGGCTACTGAAAACGCAATGAGATTTTATCCTGTGTGCCTAATATATAATAGGCACTTAAATAATACCTCTTGCAAGCTCTAGTCACATAAAAGTGAATTCACTGTTGTCCAGGAAATAATACCTATATTGCGATCCTGTGTTACCAACATGCTACATATAGCATTTTCCAGAGATTATAGGCAAAAGGGACAAAGTTTCCTTGTACAGTCTGTTGCATCTACAAAACATGGAAATAATTTGCAGTCAGGTCAAATGCCTCTTGAGAATGTGATTCATTGCACTGCTTATGACCTATACCGAATTTGAGTTTGGAGATCTTCATCTCAGTATGAAACTGGGCAGATTTATGGGTCTGTCCACGCTGCAAAGTCCTTTGACGTCATCTCATAGCAAGTGTACTTGGTAGAAGGAATACTAAAGCAATATCTATGGCTGCGTTATACAAAATTAATAGTCAAGTAAGGTAAGTTACTGGTTGTTTCTTCATAAAGTAAATATTCAAATCATTATTTATTTGATTGGTCATTTTAAGAAAAAAACACAGTTTAAATGATTTTACATACAGAAATAACCAATGTCTAACTGAAGAAAAAAATGAAATTAAGCTATGCTTAAAGGCCTTTCTGTTTTGTTTTTCCAGTATCAATCTTTCTATAGCATAATGTCATTTTACTAATACTAATTTTTAATATCAAAATTTCCTAGCAAGAGATGATTATATATAGCTATGTATGTATACATATATGCACACACAAATATACACACATTTTCTCACAATATAAAGACAGATAGATAGGTATAAATATATAAAAATATTTAAATAATCTATATTGATAAAGGGAAAACAAGGTAAACAAAATCCATAATCTTTGCCAATATGATCACTTATATTTTTAGTAATAAATGTAAACTAAATATTAATCTAACATATTCTGAGAATCTTAAATACTCAAAGTGCACAAAAGGAAAGAGAATAATGCAATAGCAAAGGAAACTTGATTTTTTTTAAAAAGAATGCCTTTAGCATTAATATTTGTACTACATTACAGGTATACCAATATTATGTTTTACCCTGAAAACATTTTTGCATTTGATGGTGGTGGGGCTGGGATCTAATAATACAAAAATAAAGAGCTCTATTTTATGTAGGGACATACTCTAATGAAAATGGTCATGAGTAGGTCGCCACATTCATTAGGCATTGTCTGAATAAAAGAGACAGAGATCGAGCTATAATGGAGCTCTTCAAAATAAGAAGCAGGCTCCCTGAAAGGAGAAAGCAGGCACAGCAACTTGGTAATGATTTGAGGAAGTTATCCCCAAATGGACTTTTTGTAGCAGGAATGGATTAGGAATTTTAGGAAGGATGTCTGATAGGAAAATGAGTTCAGGTTGAATCACCACGAGTCGCTCTGCATGAGCTATCAGAAATATTGGAGAGGGCAATGAACTTGCAGTTATAAAGAATGAAGAGACGGGTCTTCCCTGGTGATCCAGTGGGTAAGGAGTCTGTCTGCCTTGCAGTGCAAGGAGCTGGTTTGATCCCTGGTGGGGAAAGATCCCACATGTCACAGAGTGGCTGGACTGGTGTGTCCAGTTATGAGCCAGTGCTCTGGAGCACCCAGAGGAGAGAGGCCACTGCAATGGGAGAGAGGCCACTGCAATGGGAGACCCACAAAGGTCAAAGAATAAAGATGGCTGAAAATAAGTAAATAAAAAAACCAATAAGAGGCCAGAAAGAAAAAAAGAATCAAGAGACAAATTAAATTTGTTTGAGGATGTTAAGAAAATAGTTTACCACTCCATTTACCCTCACTGGGTGTACTATAGTACAATCCTGACACTAAGGTTATCATCAGACTTCACAAGTTAAGGCTCAGTTCTTCCCAGGACTTCCGCAGTATCAGATGCCAGTTTCACTTTGAGGAGGCCCAAACAACCCAGATCACCTGTACTTCTGAGTGACTGGCTTAAAAATTTGAGGTTTTTCATACCCCCCTCCAGTTTAATCATTCACTAGAACAACTCACAGAATTCAAGTAAGTGTTATAGTTAAGATTAGTTTTATCCTAAAGGATACAGATCCAGAGGACCATCCAAAAGAAGAATCACATAGGACAGAAAGGTAGTTTTGTCTTTCTGGTAACTAATCTCCCATTCTGAAGCTATCTGGAGGCTCAGCATGAGTGATCTCATTTGATGGTGGTGGGGCTGGGATCTAATAATACAAAAATAAAGAGCTCTATTTTATGTAGGGACATACTCTAATGAAAATGGTCATGAGTAGGTCGCCACATTCATTAGGCATTGTCTGAATAAAAGAGACAGAGATCGAGCTATAATGGAGCTCTTCAAAATAAGAAGCAGGCTCCCTGAAAGGAGAAAGCAGGCACAGCAACTTGGTAATGATTTGAGGAAGTTATCCCCAAATGGACTTTTTGTAGCAGGAATGGATTAGGAATTTTAGGAAGGATGTCTGATAGGAAAATGAGTTCAGGTTGAATCACCACGAGTCGCTCTGCATGAGCTATCAGAAATATTGGAGAGGGCAATGAACTTGCAGTTATAAAGAATGAAGAGACGGGTCTTCCCTGGTGATCCAGTGGGTAAGGAGTCTGTCTGCCTTGCAGTGCAAGGAGCTGGTTTGATCCCTGGTGGGGAAAGATCCCACATGTCACAGAGTGGCTGGACTGGTGTGTCCAGTTATGAGCCAGTGCTCTGGAGCACCCAGAGGAGAGAGGCCACTGCAATGGGAGAGAGGCCACTGCAATGGGAGACCCACAAAGGTCAAAGAATAAAGATGGCTGAAAATAAGTAAATAAAAAAACCAATAAGAGGCCAGAAAGAAAAAAAGAATCAAGAGACAAATTAAATTTGTTTGAGGATGTTAAGAAAATAGTTTACCACTCCATTTACCCTCACTGGGTGTACTATAGTACAATCCTGACACTAAGGTTATCATCAGACTTCACAAGTTAAGGCTCAGTTCTTCCCAGGACTTCCGCAGTATCAGATGCCAGTTTCACTTTGAGGAGGCCCAAACAACCCAGATCACCTGTACTTCTGAGTGACTGGCTTAAAAATTTGAGGTTTTTCATACCCCCCTCCAGTTTAATCATTCACTAGAACAACTCACAGAATTCAAGTAAGTGTTATAGTTAAGATTAGTTTTATCCTAAAGGATACAGATCCAGAGGACCATCCAAAAGAAGAATCACATAGGACAGAAAGGTAGTTTTGTCTTTCTGGTAACTAATCTCCCATTCTGAAGCTATCTGGAGGCTCAGCATGAGTGATCTCATTAGGGTAACATGTACTACCACTTAGTTGTTCCCCTAAAGTATAAGTAAATTCATGAAAATCTTGATATATCCAAAGAAAATATTATTCTGAAAACTTCAATTTAATTATTATTGGTTCTATCCTTTTTGATCCCTAAAGTCTCATTCAAGAAAAAACTGGTGCCAGAAATATCTGGATAACATTGGGATTTTTAAAATTTATTCATATCATGGTGATACTCTCTACAAAGGGTTGGGTTAAAAATTGGTAAGTTGTAATCATCCATGCAGTGATTAGTTGTAAGAGTAAAATGTGCTCTATCAGAAGTTGTGAGTCTCTTGAGCTTTTGGAGTCAATAATACAGCCATTTTAAAAGCCACAGGCATACATAGCTCTTTTATAAGAAAATTCAAGCACAGCAGAAAGCTTCCATAAGTTACACAAAGAATTTAGGTTAAACCACTTTAGTTAAAATAAAATTCTCTTTTATATCTCTCTGTCTGTAGAATCTGATCAAGATTTGGAAAGTCTTACCTTGTACGAGTCTACCTCTTTGGAAGTTCAGTAATTTCCTAAAGATAAAACAGAGCTCTCATCATCAATGAATTCATTCATTTATTCGTTGAGCATCTGTTGTATATTAAACACTGCACTATGTTCTGAGGATACAGAAGTCAACAGAACAGACAGTATTTTTCCTCTCCTGGAGCTTTATTCTGATAGTAGGCTGGAGGAGGTAGAAAATATAAAGCAAACACATTACTAACCAAGAAAAGTACTGACTGTGAAGAGTGCAGTTGGAGGAGATAACTAGGAGAGGACATAGTCACTGAAGAAAGCACTTTAGAAGGTTATCCAGGGAAAGTCCCTCTGAGCAGGTGACATTTGAAGTGAGACTCAAAGAAAAGGGAGGTCAGAAGTCATTCCAGACAGAACTAAGAGCTCCAGACCAGAGGAGGAAAGGTGCCTGATGGAAGTTCAATGAAAGTGGTGGTTAGTGGGGACAGGCTGAGGCAGAGGCAGTTGGTGGTGGCTGATCAATTGGGGTCTTGTTGGCCATGGCAATAAACTTGGATTTTACTCTGGATACAGTGGGGACTCATTGGAAGATTTTCTTTTGAATGCCCTAGCAACCAGATCACATTTCTTTTCTTAAAAGATTACTCCACATTCACTGCAGAATATAATGGAAGGAGGAGGGAAGAATGAAAATAGGGAGATCAGTTAGAAATCAGCTTTATAATAGAGATACAGCCTAAAGATCTGCAAGCAGAGACCTGTGTTCTTTATAGGTAGAACTTTGAGAGCAAGAACAAATTATCTAATTTTAAAGAAGTAAAAATGAAATATCAGCATCAGAAAAAGAAGAAAGCAAGTCTAAGAACCTACTTCATCGAGATGCTTGGAGAAAGAAAAAAATTCCTGATAATGATTCCATTCTCCATTATTGTCTGAGGCAGTGAAATGACACACATAACACCTAAGGGTCTAGAGATTTTCATTTTCATGCCTACATTTTGTAGTAGCATTTAGGCATGGAAGAAAAACAGAAACAAACAAAGAGCACAGGTTCAGGAATTGACAGTCAAGGTATATGTAATGTAACTTAGTAATAATAATTGCTGTCATATGAGAAAAATATCACTTTGCTATTCTATGTACAATAATTAAAGGTTTGCAAGTACCGTTAAATGTGATTTTGAAGGTCTGTGATTCTAAGTTTTCACAGTAAAATCATGTCAGATTTTATAAGAGGAATAGAATTGCAGGGTTTCATATGCAGAAATTTGCTTTACAAGCAGCTCAGTTGTGGATACTTTGGGAATATTTGCAGTTCCAGATACAGGTGTTTCACCTAAGGTTCCCCTCCTCTTTCTAAACATTCATTGTATGCACAGTAAATCCTTATGAGTGCAGATTACTTGAAATTAAGTCCTGTCTGAATTCACAGGCTCATAGTCAGAAAAATGCGATTGTGTTCATTGAAAACTGTTCAGGTATAATCAATGGTCTTAACTAAAATATGCTATGGGGAAAATAGTAATATTTTCAAAAAACTTTCTCTAGATTTATAACATTATTCCCTCTTAGCACATTAATGACAATAAACATTTTAAAAGACTGTGACTCATTCAAGAAAAGTCTAATTTAAGGTACTTGGTCAGGTATTTTGCTAATTTCCAAAAAAAATTTCCAAAGCATAGTATTATACTTTTTTCCTTAAAGATTTAAACCTCTGGATTATTCATTCTCAGTCTTTCTCTCTTGCTCACGCTTTTTCTGTGTGTGTCTCTGTGTGTGTTCATTTCTTCACCTTTCTCTTCCCACCCTCCCTCTTCTTTTCATCCTGTTCACTGTTTACAGATATCCAGAGGAACAAAATTGGTTCTTTAATTAAAAGGAGAAAAACAATTTTTAAAAGCTGCCATTGTGGGAAAATGTTTTCAGAAATGAAGCATCAGGGGCTTTGGCTGTGGCCTCTGTGCTGTTTTTCTGACTGTTTTGGTATTTTAGTGACCATAAAGAAATGACCCTTAAAGTTGCCGTGTCAGACTGGTAATAAAGTGACGTCTTGGGAAAACCAAACTCTTTCTTTCTTTGTACTTTT
Organism: Tragulus kanchil; assembly: GCA_022376925.1. Classification (NCBI taxonomy): domain Eukaryota; kingdom Metazoa; phylum Chordata; class Mammalia; order Artiodactyla; family Tragulidae; genus Tragulus; species Tragulus kanchil. The sequence goes on along the minus strand of JAIOJX010000026.1, from coordinate 258,557,997 downwards.
TTTCCTCTTGTAATTAGACTTGCCATCATCAGGGACTGTCTTTGTTATTACCAGCATCCCTCTCACCTCTGCCCAGGGACAGCAATAGCTAAGCAAAGGCATCCCCTTATATACCGGGTGGAGGATTTAGACACAAACTGTATTCACGACTGCTGCATTTTTCCTTTGTTAACCTCAGTATCTTCGGGAATTCTTGGTTTTATTTGCAGAGGCCCTGCTTGGCATTCTTTTCCCTTGTGTTTCTTCACAATGTTCTATTATTTGTTGTGAAAAACATTAAAAAAAGATAGCTGCTGCTCTGGCCTTTCAAATTCCCAGCCTGCATAATGCTTTTCTGGAATTGGTCATCAGCCAGGACCATCGCTAAGGAGAAACATGTGGTTGCCACTTGTGTCTCATGCTCGTCTCCTTGAATCTGGTAGTTTCAATTGAATGCACTGATGTCACTCTTCCAAGTGAATGAATCCCACAGGGATTGTAGAGAGGATGAAGATTGATTTTATCAAGCCAGGGACCCCACATTTTCCTTTCAAACCATCAGCAGACTCATCTGCCTGCCAGCACCAGGGCAGATGTAACTAATTAGCACACTCTTTATATTTGTTTTTTTCAAGAGTCGGTCTGTTCCCTGGGTCTTCTGCTGGATTCTGATCAGATACCATCAAATAAGAAAAGTCATCTATGCTGTTTCTTTTCTGGGAGAAATTTATAAAGACTCTGATTTAAACATCTGTATTCCATAGCCCCAAGCTATTGTTAAGTTGCCAAGCCTTAATTAACTGCATTCTGAAAAATATAGTCATTAATTCATTCATTAAAACATTTACTGAGCAACTATTATACGATGAAACCTAATGAAGGCAAAGAAAATATAATTTTTGTTTCTACAGAGAGTATAATTTGGTATATATATTCTTATTTATATTCATATATGTATTTATATAGAGACATATAAGCAAAGATTATTTCATATAGGGATGAGTGCAATGGAAGAAATGAAGTAATTGAGTATAAAAGGTAAAGACTGGTGATCCAGAAGATGCCATTTAAGCCAGAATGACAGGTATTTGGGGATAAATACGGAGTGTGCATGGAGCTTCCCCAGAGGCTCAGAGAGTAAAGAATTCATCTGCAATACGGTCGACAGGAAATTTGAGTCCAGTCCCTGGGTTGGGAAGATCCCCTGGAGGAGGCCGTGGCAACCCACTCCAATATTCTTGCCTGGAGAATCCCACATACAGAGGAACCTGACAGGCTGCAGTCTACAGGATCTCAAAACAGTCTGATAGTCAGTCAAAACAGTCAGACTAAACACACATGCACAGAGTGTGCATAATGCTGCTTCATAGTTGATAATCGATACTTCTGCCTGCAGGATGGGAAGGTATCAGTCAAGACAATCTTTCCAGTGAAATGGAAATAAACTGTGTTTATAACAGTTATTACACATTAAAATGCTTCATAAATATTTGCACTTTATAAACACTTTATTTTATTTTTTTACATGAAGGATAATGGCTTTACAGAGTTTTGCCGTTTACTGTCAAACATCAACATGAATCAGCCGTAGGTATACATGGGATAGACTCTTGACAAACATTTGTAGCCATGAATAGTAAGAAAATCAGTTTCTACATGTTTATGTTTAGTTTAATATACACAGCAACACCAAAAGTGAGTAGTTATTATCACCAATTTGAAAGATGTGGAGACTGAAGATTAGGGAGTTTTTAAAAACTTGCTGAGGGTCACAAAGATAGAAAAGTGAAAGTTGCTCAGTTGTGTCCAACACTGCGACCCATGGACAAGCCATGGAATTCTCCAGGCAGGAATACTGGAATGGATAGCCTTTCCCTTCTCCAGGGGATCTTCCCAACCGAGGGACTGAACCAAGTTCTCCCGCATTGCAGGAGGGTTCTTTACTGTCTGAGCCAAAAAATGTAGGCCTGAAATGGAAACTCAAGTCTGACTCTTTACCAATCCCACTCTGGGATTAGACTACTGTGAGTTGGGTTCTGAGTTAAAAAGTGAACAAAGTTGCCTAATACAGAGTTGCCATCCTCAGTGAACTATCCCGCTGATACTTGACAAAGGTACATATGAGGGTCCCTGTGTAACAGATGGAAAAACTAAAGTTCAGACAGAAGCGGCTTGACCAAGGGTGATAGCTGGGATTGGAACCCAGTATTGTGTGGTTTTTTGCCACCTCTTTTCCCATGTTAAATCTTGAGGGCAGCTAAAGTAAAGAACCACTAGGATAAGCAGAAGGCGATTGTCATTGCTTCAGACAAAATATTTCTCAGCAAGATGATTGTACCAATTAATGTGCTTTGGTTGGGGGCATCAGAAATGAACTCTAATTGGATTTAAGTTAAAACAGGGGGAAAGGAAGTTACTGGAATTTTACTGAGACAGCTCAAAACTGAAAAATTTGCTGAGACACAAAGTTCCAGGAAGATGGAAAGCAGGTGGAAACATCAGAGGTGGACTTGTGGAACCTTCTGTCTGGGTGCCCCCTTCTGGTGACTCAGCTGATTTGCTCCTGCTTCTGTATGTTGCTCAGTCCTGTCTGACTTTTCATGACCCAGAGAACTATAGTAAGCCAGGCTTCCCTGTCCTTCATCGTTACCTGGAATTTACTCAAACTCATGTCCATTGAGTGAGTGATGCCATCCAACCATCTCGTCCTCTGTCGTCATGCCCTTCTCCTCCTCCCTTCAATCTTTTCTAGCACCTTTCAAAGTGTCTTTGTCATGTTTAGTTTAATATACACAGCAACACCAAAAGTGAGTAGTTATTATCACCAATTTGAAAGATGTGGAGACTGAAGATTAGGGAGTTTTTAAAAACTTGCTGAGGGTCACAAAGATAGAAAAGTGAAAGTTGCTCAGTTGTGTCCAACACTGCGACCCATGGACAAGCCATGGAATTCTCCAGGCAGGAATACTGGAATGGATAGCCTTTCCCTTCTCCAGGGGATCTTCCCAACCGAGGGACTGAACCAAGTTCTCCCGCATTGCAGGAGGGTTCTTTACTGTCTGAGCCAAAAAATGTAGGCCTGAAATGGAAACTCAAGTCTGACTCTTTACCAATCCCACTCTGGGATTAGACTACTGTGAGTTGGGTTCTGAGTTAAAAAGTGAACAAAGTTGCCTAATACAGAGTTGCCATCCTCAGTGAACTATCCCGCTGATACTTGACAAAGGTACATATGAGGGTCCCTGTGTAACAGATGGAAAAACTAAAGTTCAGACAGAAGCGGCTTGACCAAGGGTGATAGCTGGGATTGGAACCCAGTATTGTGTGGTTTTGCCACCTCTTTTCCCATGTTAAATCTTGAGGGCAGCTAAAGTAAAGAACCACTAGGATAAGCAGAAGGCGATTGTCATTGCTTCAGACAAAATATTTCTCAGCAAGATGATTGTACCAATTAATGTGCTTTGGTTGGGGGCATCAGAAATGAACTCTAATTGGATTTAAGTTAAAACAGGGGGAAAGGAAGTTACTGGAATTTTACTGAGACAGCTCAAAACTGAAAAATTTGCTGAGACACAAAGTTCCAGGAAGATGGAAAGCAGGTGGAAACATCAGAGGTGGACTTGTGGAACCTTCTGTCTGGGTGCCCCCTTCTGGTGACTCAGCTGATTTGCTCCTGCTTCTGTATGTTGCTCAGTCCTGTCTGACTTTTCATGACCCAGAGAACTATAGTAAGCCAGGCTTCCCTGTCCTTCATCGTTACCTGGAATTTACTCAAACTCATGTCCATTGAGTGAGTGATGCCATCCAACCATCTCGTCCTCTGTCGTCATGCCCTTCTCCTCCTCCCTTCAATCTTTTCTAGCACCAAAGTGTTTTCCAATGAGTTGGTCTTTGCGTCAGGTTGCCAAGATATCAGAGCTTCACCATCAGTCCTTCCAATGAATATTCAGAGTTGACTTCCTTTCGGAATGACTGGTTTGATCTCTTGGCTGTCCAAGGGACTCTCAAGAGTCATTTCTAAGACCACAGTTCAAAAGCATCAGTTCTTGGGTGTGCAGTCTTCTCTATGGTCTGACTCTCACATCCATACATGACTACTGGGAAAACAAGAACTTTGACTATTTGGACCTTTTCTTTTTAAATTGAGCTTCTCCAGAAAGAGACTCAGACTGGGCCAGTGAGGTTAGATTCTTTGGCTGGAATCCAAAGGTGCAGATAGAGCTATCTGATGAAAGAGGTGTAGTTCTTATACTGAGGTGAAAAATAAAAGGATACTGCACAGATAATTTCTAAACCCACATTTTACAGATAAAGAAACTGAGGTTCAAGGAGTGTAAATGATTTTTCCCCAAGCTCATCTAATTCTTGAACTGAAGAAGTTGCAATTAAGAAAAATCTTGTTTGTTCTCAGAATGTCAAGTTTCTCCTTTTTACCTTAATCACACCTCTACGGCTCTTTGTTCTTCCTCATTAAAGCCTGTACAGTATAAATGACCAGCCAATTACAGCTTAGGGTAACTAAAATGTTGCTGGATATATGTGTAGTATAAACACTGATTTTAAGGTATATATGCAAGATCCTGTTTCCTATAAAATACATCCTAGGAACTGCTGAACAGAGGAGATGGCGTTTTCTCATCAAAGAGCTGCCTCTTCAAATTCTTAAGCTTGGACATCAATTCACAGTTCATCTTTTCCTGTTGAGCTCTTTAGGATATTATTTCAAAAACATCTTTTAAGACCTATGCCTGGCCTTCTATATGAATGCCAGCTTAAGAAGTTATACTTCTTTTACTCATTTACCCAAAACTTCACTGACAAAGATACTGATCTTTATTTAATAAGCATAGATAGTCTCAAGCAAATTTTTGAGCCTCTATCCTATGACATACATTGTCAGTATAAAAGAGACTCGTTTCAACTTACACATCAGTTTATTAACATTAAGACTGGGTCCAAAATACAATTCTTTCTGCCAAAAACCAAAACATGCTGTGACTATACTAACCTTCCCAGGTCAACTCGAAATTGTCCTTTGCCCCATCGGAGCAGATCAGATTCATGCTAAACTCACCACAGGTGGAGTCACTGTGTTTGAGCTTATTTTTTACCATTCCCACTAGCTAATAGAAAAATTCAAAACTTCAGTTCAAAGTGCTTGGAAGAGTCTGCAGAGAGTTCAGAACCGTACAAAACCTGAACCTGAACCCATTTCTTTAACATCCACAGTGGACCTTGATAGCCCTCTGAGAATTAATCTCATAATCAGACTACAAGGAAGATCGAGGAGAAGAGTGATGAAGGCCGAGACATGAAGAAGATATTTCCTTCAGGTTTAAAAAGAAAAATATATTCAGAACATCAATCTTAGTAGCCTAGGCTGACAGGTGATGTTTTAAGAAATAACTATCAACAGCAGGGAAATAGTTTCTTTCATTGTACAATCACTTTTAGAGCTGTTTGGAGTTGTCTGCATAAACTCTTTTCAAATACAAACACACACACACACACACACACATTTATTGAGAGCAAATACCCGTTGCTGAAGTTAATGGAGTGAAATACAGCTGAAGTGGGACTTGGAGAGCAGCAGGGGAGGAATTGTGGAAGTCAAGTTAACTGCTCTGATACAGACTGACTTTTTTTGTTGTTTTTTTCCAGCCAGACCGTATATTATAGCACATAGTATAGGACGGGGGATTCTTTCCATAGTGAATGCACTGCATAGGATAAAGGATCAGCAAAATGCTGTGGGTAAGATGTTGTTTACTTCTATCAGTTCAGAAGCTCTTGCCCTCTACTCTTCAGTTTACCAATATCTGCAGAATTATGGGCCGTTATGATTACTTTGTGCTTGCCGAAACATAATCCTCGCCTAGAATCATGACTGGAGCGGAGGGATTCCAGTATGAGAATCACGTCAAAAATGAGAAAGGATATCACAAAACAGCCATCGCCATGATGAAGGAGGTAAAGTTATGAGAATGGATTAAAACAAATTAATATAGTGGCCAAATCATGAAAATCTATCCTATGACATACATTGTCAGTATAAAAGAGACTCGTTTCAACTTACACATCAGTTTATTAACATTAAGACTGGGTCCAAAATACAATTCTTTCTGCCAAAAACCAAAACATGCTGTGACTATACTAACCTTCCCAGGTCAACTCGAAATTGTCCTTTGCCCCATCGGAGCAGATCAGATTCATGCTAAACTCACCACAGGTGGAGTCACTGTGTTTGAGCTTATTTTTTACCATTCCCACTAGCTAATAGAAAAATTCAAAACTTCAGTTCAAAGTGCTTGGAAGAGTCTGCAGAGAGTTCAGAACCGTACAAAACCTGAACCTGAACCCATTTCTTTAACATCCACAGTGGACCTTGATAGCCCTCTGAGAATTAATCTCATAATCAGACTACAAGGAAGATCGAGGAGAAGAGTGATGAAGGCCGAGACATGAAGAAGATATTTCCTTCAGGTTTAAAAAGAAAAATATATTCAGAACATCAATCTTAGTAGCCTAGGCTGACAGGTGATGTTTTAAGAAATAACTATCAACAGCAGGGAAATAGTTTCTTTCATTGTACAATCACTTTTAGAGCTGTTTGGAGTTGTCTGCATAAACTCTTTTCAAATACAAACACACATACACACCCACACACATTTATTGAGAGCAAATACCCGTTGCTGAAGTTAATGGAGTGAAATACAGCTGAAGTGGGACTTGGAGAGCAGCAGGGGAGGAATTGTGGAAGTCAAGTTAACTGCTCTGATACAGACTGACTTTTTTTGTTGTTTTTTTCCAGCCAGACCGTATATTATAGCACATAGTATAGGACGGGGGATTCTTTCCATAGTGAATGCACTGCATAGGATAAAGGATCAGCAAAATGCTGTGGGTAAGATGTTGTTTACTTCTATCAGTTCAGAAGCTCTTGCCCTCTACTCTTCAGTTTACCAATATCTGCAGAATTATGGGCCGTTATGATTACTTTGTGCTTGCCGAAACATAATCCTCGCCTAGAATCATGACTGGAGCGGAGGGATTCCAGTATGAGAATCACGTCAAAAAATGAGAAAGGATATCACAAAACAGCCATCGCCATGATGAAGGAGGTAAAGGGATTGATTTATGAGAATGGATTAAAACAACTTAATAGAGTGGCCAAATCATGACCCAACTCCATAGGACTGTCATACACTTTGAAGTTAGAAAGGACTTTTTAAACAGAAAATTTCAAGGACTCAGTAGGTCGTGAAAGGGAAAAAAGGAAAGATCTTTCACCTAGCTGGTATGTAGTGTATAGACCAGGGCCCGTGAGAAAATCAAGAATTAAGCTTGCTCTCCTCAATGTGATACAGTGAAAAAGTGTCTCCTCCGAAGTGAAAGACACAGTTTCTGAAATGATGTTACCATTTTCAATGGACAGATGTCCCCCAGAGAATGATGTGAGAGGGGGTGAAATAAGATGACTTACTAGGTCTTTCTCAACTCTAGTGTTTATTATGATTTTGTCATTTTTTGAGTCATTATTAATTTTTTTTTTCAGATTCATTATGGAGACAAAAGGTCTTTAATTTTAGTGCCAATGTGTGCTTTCAAAATCAAAGCATCTCTCTCTGACAGTATATTTAGAGACTCATCATAATGATTATTTCTGCCACTTAGGAAATATGCTAATAGTAATTTTTGTATCTTAATAAAGCAGTTCCCATGATTGACAAAAAGATTAAAATCTGAAATATAACTTCCTTTCTTGCTAAAAAACGTGAAACCTGTCATTTAATGATGTTACTTTCATGCAGGGTGTTTTTTTGTTTGTTTTGTTTTTGTCACAAGGAAAAAATATGATGGCACTTGCAAACCTGCAATGCTACCCCCTTCTCTTAGGTTATTTTTGTGATTACTGTTATTATAAGGAATATGTGCTACCTATTGATCAACAATAGCAAAATTAATATCTTTTCCAATTGAAGCCTGTATCAGCGTAATTCCAATATAACATGGAAAGTGCAGAGCAAGACAGGAACAACACATAGAAGATTGGCTTTTGAATCACTGGTCTTGAACAGTCTTTTGCCACTGATTTACTGCATTGTTGAAGTGCCCAACTTAATCTCACTGTGTCTTTGTTTCTTCTGAAGAGGGAAGAAGAAAAGGAGCAGTCAGTCGTGTCTTCCAATCCTGGAGATAGGACTTACCTTTGCCTCCTGGGATTTCCTGAGTTAGATAAACAAGATCTTTTCAAATAGTGCTTTGGACTGCTTAAGCTAATTTAAAAAACAAAACAAAATAAACAAACAAAAACCCTTCCCTATGGTGGTGGTAAAATTCTCCTGGTTTTCATACACTTCCATGTAGTAGGCACTCAATAAATGCTGAATGGAACTGAATTACCAATAATATTTCCAGCAATCATATCAGTTTAGAATACACACGTTTGATGGTTTAACCTTACTGACAGAGAATGGTGTTCTTGGAACAGAACAATAATGATGATTATTTTTCTTAAACTAAGCATTAACATTTGAATGCCAAAATTCTGTTCTATTTAGCAAACAGGAACATAATAAATTCGTTCTTCTCGGTGAAAGGCATTGTGAAAATGAGTAGACAACACTCACTGAGTGTTCTGAGCTCTGGGCTTGGGTAATGCCAGGACAGAAAGGGGTGAGCCAGGAATAATCTGCTGGATTGCTTAGATGTGTCCACCTCCTTGCGACCCTTTAGACCATAGCCTGTCATGGGATTTTTCAGGCAAGAATACTGGAGTGAGTTGTCATTTCCTTCTCCATGGCACCTTCTCAACCCAGGGATCAAATCCACCTCTCCTGCATGGCAGGCGGTTCTTTCCCAATGAGCCACTGGGGAAGCACAGAAAGGGGTAAATGGAGGGCAGCAAAACTTCTGATTCTAGAAAGTATCTGATGCAATTCAGGTGACCCAATGCTGAACGTGATGGGGAGACTTTAGCAAAAGAATAAAAGCGGCCATTTTACTGTGTTCTCCAGAAGTACGGACAGAGAAACAGGAATGGGAATTGAGTCTCACCTGAAGGAAGACTTTTTGCTTATGGAGACCTGAGTTCCATCTGTGGGTTGGGAAGATCCCTTGGAGAAGTACATGGCAACCTACTCCAATACTTTCGCCTGGGAAATTCCATGGAGAGAGGAACCTAGTGGGCTACAGTGTATGGCATTGCAAAGAGTTGGACATGACTTAGTAACTAAACACAAATAATTCATACGAACTTCCACAGCAGGGCCCTTTGAAAATCTAGCTAAGCTGGGGATTCCTAATCAAGACTGATAACCATCTCAGACACTCCTTCTTTAAGAGGGATTTGTAAGCCTTGATATAGATGCCAAGTGAACTAGAGGAGCAGAGACAGTCCTTGCCTCTAGGGTGCAGATGATTAAGATGTATTAAATTGAACATGGGTAGATTCCACATTTGTGGCTTTAGTTTTTAATATAACCTCAGTATCTGGGGAACAAATCCAGAGTACCTTTTAAAATAATACTGTCCTTCTTTCTTTCTTTCTTTCTTTATTTATTGATAGCCACTCAATCATGTTCAACTCTGAGACTCCATGGACTTAGTATGCCTAATATTAAAAAAATAAGATATGCTTTAATTTTGTATTTAGCATCTAAGAAAGCAATGTCTTACATACTTTTACATTTATGTAAAACCTAGTACTTTTCTCTTGCTCTGACATTAATCTTGAGATTTTCCTAAGTAGATGATTCATTTTTATGATTTTGTTTTTGAACCCATTTTAAGTATTGTTCTTTTCATGTTAACGTTTTCTGATGTCATGGATTATGGTTAATCTATGTGAGCTTGAGTGACCCTTTCAATAAGAATTTAACTAAAGTCAAATGAATTCATCAGAGGTCTGGCTTGCAGTGAGACACAATAATTTTACTTCACTTATGTTAAATGGAAAAGAAAGTCAATCGTTTAAGGCAGTTTTACATAATAGCCAGTCTTTGAGGAAAAAAGGGGAGGCCTTCTGATTCTAGAAAGTATCTGATGCAATTCAGGTGACCCAATGCTGAACGTGATGGGGAGACTTTAGCAAAAGAATAAAAGCGGCCATTTTACTGTGTTCTCCAGAAGTACGGACAGAGAAACAGGAATGGGAATTGAGTCTCACCTGAAGGAAGACTTTTTGCTTATGGAGACCTGAGTTCCATCTGTGGGTTGGGAAGATCCCTTGGAGAAGTACATGGCAACCTACTCCAATACTTTCGCCTGGGAAATTCCATGGAGAGAGGAACCTAGTGGGCTACAGTGTATGGCATTGCAAAGAGTTGGACATGACTTAGTAACTAAACACAAATAATTCATACGAACTTCCACAGCAGGGCCCTTTGAAAATCTAGCTAAGCTGGGGATTCCTAATCAAGACTGATAACCATCTCAGACACTCCTTCTTTAAGAGGGATTTGTAAGCCTTGATATAGATGCCAAGTGAACTAGAGGAGCAGAGACAGTCCTTGCCTCTAGGGTGCAGATGATTAAGATGTATTAAATTGAACATGGGTAGATTCCACATTTGTGGCTTTAGTTTTTAATATAACCTCAGTATCTGGGGAACAAATCCAGAGTACCTTTTAAAATAATACTGTCCTTCTTTCTTTCTTTCTTTCTTTATTTATTGATAGCCACTCAATCATGTTCAACTCTGAGACTCCATGGACTTAGTATGCCTAATATTAAAAAAATAAGATATGCTTTAATTTTGTATTTAGCATCTAAGAAAGCAATGTCTTACATACTTTTACATTTATGTAAAACCTAGTACTTTTCTCTTGCTCTGACATTAATCTTGAGATTTTCCTAAGTAGATGATTCATTTTTATGATTTTGTTTTTGAACCCATTTTAAGTATTGTTCTTTTCATGTTAACGTTTTCTGATGTCATGGATTATGGTTAATCTATGTGAGCTTGAGTGACCCTTTCAATAAGAATTTAACTAAAGTCAAATGAATTCATCAGAGGTCTGGCTTGCAGTGAGACACAATAATTTTACTTCACTTATGTTAAAAATGGAAAAGAAAGTCAATCGTTTAAGGCAGTTTTTACATAATAGCCAGTCTTTAAGGAAGAACAGGACATGACTTAAATACTCTCTTTGTATTCTCTAATGAGTGCTACTACCCTCAGGAACTAGAGCATAGTAAGCTGAAGATACAAGTGTATCATTTGCTGACTGATAGAAATAATTTAGGATTTTTTTTTCACAGCTTGTCATAATATTGGACAATGTGAGCAAAAAGAAATAATTTACATTATGAAAAACTCAATAAACAAATCCTGTAAATAATATATGCTGAATAGCAGTGTGTAGCTCTAGCAGGATATTGCTTAGAGAGATTTGGTTTAAAACATTTATTGGAGGCATATATTACAGTATATCATGTACTGGCTGGAAGCCATGCAATATGTGTCTTTACAAAAAAAAAGATTACCTTGTAATATGAGCTCCTCCAAGGCATAATTATATAATAAAGTTCTTATTGGGAAAACTGGAAGTAGGCCAAGCCTTGTCCAAATATAGTGAATGTCAGAGCCAAATTTATTATCCTTAGCTATTAACAGGAGAAGGCAGGTTTTGTTTACCAAGCCTAATTCTCTCCTAATTACAGCCACTATAAAATAATTACTATCCATGGGATAACAACATAAGACAGAGTGACTAACAGAAGAAACTGCAGGGGTTAGAAAACAGAGTGCGATTCCGTGTCATTTTGAACAGCTTGTGTACTGCCATGAACAAATTAACGGACTTCATTAAGGAATTATGTTTTAAGAGTGGCTTTGCGGTGAAGCAGTAAAGCAATTAATGCATCTTATTTGGTCCTAGATCTGAGTTGTAGTGCAGTTTGAGACAGCAACTAAATTTTTTTTTAATTTTTGATGTATCAGGTTTAATAGGATGCAACCACATTACTGAGCAAGATGGTTAATGAGTGTAGAGAAAAAGCCTCTATTTTGGACAAATGATATCCAGCCCCTGCTAACTTGTTCTATCTTTATGAGCAGATTTCTTACTGTGGCGATTTTAATAATCTAGTGAAGACAAATGCCAACTTTTATCTAATTCCATTTCACAACCTACCCTTATGTCCTAAACTCTGTTGGATTGTACTTTTGATGAAAGGTATAGTTTTCAGAAAGGCAAGAATATTCTGTGTATCTATTTGAGCCACAAAACTGGGAACTTGAAATATTATTTCAATATTTCATATTTGCTTTCCACACAAATCAAAACAGAATATTATCCAGTTGAAACATGATGCTTCATTAAATTCTCAGTGTTTCCTCTCCACATTCCCTAACCTCTTCCATCTCATCACAGAGCCCCAGAGGTGTAAAGAAACCTTGCTGCAGATCTTTGTACCCTTAAAACGCATGCCCCGGTGAAACAAATCCTGTAAATAATATATGCTGAATAGCAGTGTGTAGCTCTAGCAGGATATTGCTTAGAAAATTTGGTTTAAAACATTTATTGGAGGCATATATTACAGTATATCATGTACTGGCTGGAAGCCATGCAATATGTGTCTTTACAAAAAAGATTACCTTGTAATATGAGCTCCTCCAAGGCATAATTATATAATAAAGTTCTTATTGGGAAAACTGGAAGTAGGCCAAGCCTTGTCCAAATATAGTGAATGTCAGAGCCAAATTTATTATCCTTAGCTATTAACAGGAGAAGGCAGGTTTTGTTTACCAAGCCTAATTCTCTCCTAATTACAGCCACTATAAAATAATTACTATCCATGGGATAACAACATAAGACAGAGTGACTAACAGAAGAAACTGCAGGGGTTAGAAAACAGAGTGCGATTCCGTGTCATTTTGAACAGCTTGTGTACTGCCATGAACAAATTAACGGACTTCATTAAGGAATTATGTTTTAAGAGTGGCTTTGCGGTGAAGCAGTAAAGCAATTAATGCATCTTATTTGGTCCTAGATCTGAGTTGTAGTGCAGTTTGAGACAGCAACTAAATTTTTTTTTAATTTTTGATGTATCAGGTTTAATAGGATGCAACCACATTACTGAGCAAGATGGTTAATGAGTGTAGAGAAAAAGCCTCTATTTTGGACAAATGATATCCAGCCCCTGCTAACTTGTTCTATCTTTATGAGCAGATTTCTTACTGTGGCGATTTTAATAATCTAGTGAAGACAAATGCCAACTTTTATCTAATTCCATTTCACAACCTACCCTTATGTCCTAAACTCTGTTGGATTGTACTTTTGATGAAAGGTATAGTTTTCAGAAAGGCAAGAATATTCTGTGTATCTATTTGAGCCACAAAACTGGGAACTTGAAATATTATTTCAATATTTCATATTTGCTTTCCACACAAATCAAAACAGAATATTATCCAGTTGAAACATGATGCTTCATTAAATTCTCAGTGTTTCCCTCTCCCACATTCCCTAACCTCTTCCATCTCATCACAGAGCCCCAGAGGTGTAAAGAAACCTTGCTGCAGATCTTTGTACCCTTAAAACGCATGCCCCGGAATCAACCACTCTTCTTACCACTTTTGCACAATGACAAGGGTGAAAGGTCAAGTTGCACCTCTTGCTGCTTCTGTCTCTCTTCTCTCTCTCCACATGTCACCCCCCAACCCCACCCCTCTCTGTAAAGGGTCACTTGTTCCTGCAGTAGGAAAAACGCTCCTGTTTTGGTGACTTGGTGAAAACGTACAAACTCAGCACACTTAGGGAGTCTGTTTTAGATACTCCTTTTAATAGGCCTCCAGATGGCCACATAAAAGCAAAAGGATTATTATAGCAACTCCCAACCGGGCCATTAGAGATAAAGGTGAGCCAGAGTTTCCTTTAAAACCATTTTTTTTTTTTTTTGAGGAATATATGATCTGATCACACACCAAAAATTCTCAATATAAAAGTAGAAGTTCTAAATCCAGAAAGTCCTTTCTGTATTCTGTTTATCTTCACAACGTTGCTTTATGCAAATAAAATTACTCAATTTAAACATTAAAAGACCAAAAATGTAATTTCAGTTCTTTCCAACAGTGCTGTGCCATGCTTTCGCTTTTTTTTTATTTAAAAAAGTTTCTTCTTTTCCTCTCCTTTTGTTCTCCAGACACTGAATATTTCTACAGAGAATGAAAGTTAAGAAAGGAATAGGCAATAAAGAGGTTGAGAAAAAAGCCTCTATTTTGGACAAATGATATCCAGCCCCTGCTAACTTGTTCTATCTTTATGAGCAGATTTCTTACTGTGGCGATTTTAATAATCTAGTGAAGACAAATGCCAACTTTTATCTAATTCCATTTCACAACCTACCCTTATGTCCTAAACTCTGTTGGATTGTACTTTTGATGAAAGGTATAGTTTTCAGAAAGGCAAGAATATTCTGTGTATCTATTTGAGCCACAAAACTGGGAACTTGAAATATTATTTCAATATTTCATATTTGCTTTCCACACAAATCAAAACAGAATATTATCCAGTTGAAACATGATGCTTCATTAAATTCTCAGTGTTTCCCTCTCCCACATTCCCTAACCTCTTCCATCTCATCACAGAGCCCCAGAGGTGTAAAGAAACCTTGCTGCAGATCTTTGTACCCTTAAAACGCATGCCCCGGAATCAACCACTCTTCTTACCACTTTTGCACAATGACAAGGGTGAAAGGTCAAGTTGCACCTCTTGCTGCTTCTGTCTCTCTTCTCTCTCTCCACATGTCACCCCCCAACCCCACCCCTCTCTGTAAAGGGTCACTTGTTCCTGCAGTAGGAAAAACGCTCCTGTTTTGGTGACTTGGTGAAAACGTACAAACTCAGCACACTTAGGGAGTCTGTTTTAGATACTCCTTTTAATAGGCCTCCAGATGGCCACATAAAAGCAAAAGGATTATTATAGCAACTCCCAACCGGGCCATTAGAGATAAAGGTGAGCCAGAGTTTCCTTTAAAACCATTTTTTTTTTTTTTGAGGAATATATGATCTGATCACACACCAAAAATTCTCAATATAAAAGTAGAAGTTCTAAATCCAGAAAGTCCTTTCTGTATTCTGTTTATCTTCACAACGTTGCTTTATGCAAATAAAATTACTCAATTTAAACATTAAAAGACCAAAAATGTAATTTCAGTTCTTTCCAACAGTGCTGTGCCATGCTTTCGCTTTTTTTTTATTTAAAAAAGTTTCTTCTTTTCCTCTCCTTTTTGTTCTCCAGACACTGAATATTTCTACAGAGAATGAAAGTTAAGAAAGGAATAGGCAATAAAGAGGTTCAGAAAAAAACTTTTCATGTGGAAAAAGAAAATATCCTGTCTCAAAAATATGTATTAAGGGATTTTATATATACATATGTGTGTGTGTGTGTGTGTGTGTGTGTGTGTGTGTGTGTGCTAAGTTACTTTCACTGTGCCCAACTCTTTGTGTCTCCATGGACTATAGCCTGCCAGGTTCCTCTGTCCATGAGATTCTCCAGATAAATAAGAATACTGGAGTGGGTTGCCATGTTCTCCTCCAGGGGATCTTCCTGAAGAATATTGATGCAGGGATCAAACAGGTAAACCCATGTCTTTTATGCCTCCTGCATTGGCAGGCAGGTTCTTTATCACTAGCAGCACCTGGGAAGCCTATATAGATGATACACACACACACACACACATCATCTCCTCCGAATACAGTCAATTAAAGCAGGCTTCATTCACCACGTCAGAAGCCATAGCAGTTCTTAGCTTGGAAACAGCACTGACTGGATTTACATAGTGGAATTATCGTTTTGTCTTTTCTGCTTCCTCCTTTTCTGTATTTTCTAAACTATTACAAGTGCCATTCTTCATTTTATTTTTAAAAAGGTTTGATTTGAGGAGCTCCACCCACAACCCATTCTACTACTTATTTACATAATTTTCCCCCAGAAGGTAAAGCAGATATGTATGTGTGTATGTGTGTGTGTGTGTGTGCATGCTAGGTCACTTCAGTTGTGTCTGACTCTTTGTGACCCTATGGACTGTAGCCCACCAGGCTCCTCTTTCCACAGGATTCTCCAGGCAAGAATATAGGAGTGGGTTGCCATTTCCTCCTCCACAGGAACTACCCAACCCAGGATCAAAGCCACATCTAAGCAGACATGTTATTACCTAAAAACTAAGCAAGTTTCTCTTCATCCAGTCCCATTAGATAATTAACATTAATCCATTCCTCCCAAATACTAGAGTTAGTTTGTTGGTTTGCCTTAGTTGAAATTCTGCTTTTTCATCTTTCCTCTTCTTTCCCTTAGAATTTTAGTGCAAAATTGGAAAAGGCAGTATTTGGGAATTACTAGTGGGCTCCCATTTTGAACTGGAAGTGATTTCTATTATCAGTATTATTAAATATTTCAAATATATAAAAAGTATACAGAGGGCTTCCCCTGGTGGTCCAGTGGGTAAGGACACCACCTTGCAGTGCAAGGGGCGCCGGTTTGATCCCTGGCCTGGAAAGATCCCACGTGCCGCGGAGCGGCTGGACCGATGTGTCCAATTGCTGAGCCGGAGCTCTGGCGCGCGTGCGCCCAGAGCCGGCGCTCTGCAGCGACAGACGCCACCGCGATGGGAGGCCCACAGGAGCCAAGGAACAAAGGTGGATGAAAATAGAGAAATGAAGGACCAATAGAAGTGGCCCGCCCACCCCCTCCCTCCCCAACCCGACCCCCGCCCAAAATAAATAAATAAATAAATGAATAAGTATACAGAATAATAAATGCTTGTATTCACTAAGACCTAAGAAATATTAATGATTATAAAGAGTTTATTTGCATTAATTTTTTCATAATAAAATGTTAGAGAGAGAGTTGAAAACCCCTTTGTATCCTTTCCTGATGTCATGAAGCCCTTTCATATCCCTTTCCCTCCTTCTCAATGGTAAAACAGCTACTATTCTAAATTTGTAACTTTCATATCTATGTTTTTATGTGTTTACTATTGCTTCGACAATCCCTATGAACAGAGGAGCCTGGCAGGCTACAGTCCGTGGGATTGCAAAGAATCAGACAGAGCTGAAGTGACTGAGCACAAGCACATTTGTATATATTCAAAAATATGTTAGTCTATGAGTTTTAATTTATTTAAATGTAAATTTTTCTCTGCTACTTGCTCTTTCACTCATAGTTGTTTTCAAGATTTCTCCATGTTGATGTATGTAGGATTTATTCATTTACTTGAATCACTATGTAGGCTTCCATTGTGAATATGAGTACAACACAGTTCACAGATGCATTGTCCAACAGAGAACAAACCCACCTACATTGTGTCATTTAGTGAATGAGGGAGAAGAATCCTTTCCTTTCTGATCTGTGATATTTTGCTTTTGATACTAAAAATCTCTGTTGTTGTTTAAAAACACATTATGTTATATTACGTACAAAACACAAATGTTATAGACAATGAAAACACAATAAGCCTCTGTAGTAATTCATAACCCACTAGGGAAGAATTTATCCTTAGTTGTGATATGTGTTAAAAGGAGAGGCGTGATAACACTAGGCCACAGTTGGGAAGAGAAGTCGGGACGAAAGAAGGTAACTTAACGTCATTGTCCACAAGTAAAGGCTAGAGCACCTGGAAAATAGGTCGTCTTCTTAGTAAATGAAGAATCTAGTCCAGAAAGTTTTAAATCTTATAATCTAGATTCAGTTAACCTTATCAAGACAATTCCATGGCATGGTGGGTGGTAAAGGATGTGGCAAGGAGTTGTGTCAATGATTCACAGATACTTACAGCCTCGAAGTTTGCATTAATGTGATACATCCTAATGGCTCTGCCATCTGCATACATTAACTGCTGTGTGAGAACGAGTGTGATATATCGGGTCAGCCCAAACCCTTACAGGCTCTCTTATGTCTCTATTTCAGTTTGGTTTAGTCACTATGTCGTGTCTGACTCTTGAGACCGCATGAACTGTGGCTCCTCCATCCAAGGGATTTCCCAGTCTAGAATACTGGAGTGGGTTGCCATTTCCTTCTCCACCAGTCTCTTTACCCAATTTAAAGACTTTAAAACTCAATTTTAAAAGTAAACACAATTATACATTTAAAATGTTACAATGCCTTTGCATGTCTAACAAAGGCAAAGAGTGTTGATTCAAAGTCACTAATATCCATTTACCAGACATCACATGTGGAGTGTTGCATATTGTGGCATCATTTAATGGGAAGTAAGGAACAGCAACATTAATGTCATCATCAATGACTTCTCTTCTCAGGGATTATAATCATTCTATATACTTGTTCACTATGGTCAGCACTATATACAAGTAATGTAAACATCTAACTTTGGAGCACAATTCAAAGAACATGGGGCAAAGGTACCCTTGCAGAAATTTCTTTCCCAACCAGCCTGCCACAGGATCTAAAATTCCAGTCATTCAGAATTAATTCAAGTTTATCTGGAAGAGTTCATAATATGAGATAAATATGATTAAGTAAACTAACCCATTAAGCTTTTATCATTCATTAAGACCTGAGAAAGAATATGTTCATACAAGTTGTTAACCAGTAACCTAACAATATCTTGGGGAAAAAAAAAGAGAATATTTCCCTGCCATGTTATTATGGGCACAGAGAAGAATAGTCTATATTGCAAGAAGCTTTTGAAGTGAAGAATAGGGCACCAAACAAAGCACCAAACACTGGCTGCTTTGGGGTTGAGAACAGTGGATTCTAAGAGTTGAGCAAAATAAGGAAAGGGAATTGAAGAATCTTATATCTAGATTCAGTTAACCTTATCAAGACAATTCCATGGCATGGTGGGTGGTAAAGGATGTGGCAAGGAGTTGTGTCAATGATTCACAGATACTTACAGCCTCGAAGTTTGCATTAATGTGATACATCCTAATGGCTCTGCCATCTGCATACATTAACTGCTGTGTGAGAACGAGTGTGATATATCGGGTCAGCCCAAACCCTTACAGGCTCTCTTATGTCTCTATTTCAGTTTGGTTTAGTCACTATGTCGTGTCTGACTCTTGAGACCGCATGAACTGTGGCTCCTCCATCCAAGGGATTTCCCAGTCTAGAATACTGGAGTGGGTTGCCATTTCCTTCTCCACCAGTCTCTTTACCCAATTTAAAGACTTTAAAACTCAATTTTAAAAGTAAACACAATTATACATTTAAAATGTTACAATGCCTTTGCATGTCTAACAAAGGCAAAGAGTGTTGATTCAAAGTCACTAATATCCATTTACCAGACATCACATGTGGAGTGTTGCATATTGTGGCATCATTTAATGGGAAGTAAGGAACAGCAACATTAATGTCATCATCAATGACTTCTCTTCTCAGGGATTATAATCATTCTATATACTTGTTCACTATGGTCAGCACTATATACAAGTAATGTAAACATCTAACTTTGGAGCACAATTCAAAGAACATGGGGCAAAGGTACCCTTGCAGAAATTTCTTTCCCAACCAGCCTGCCACAGGATCTAAAATTCCAGTCATTCAGAATTAATTCAAGTTTATCTGGAAGAGTTCATAATATGAGATAAATATGATTAAGTAAACTAACCCATTAAGCTTTTATCATTCATTAAGACCTGAGAAAGAATATGTTCATACAAGTTGTTAACCAGTAACCTAACAATATCTTGGGGAAAAAAAAAGAGAATATTTCCCTGCCATGTTATTATGGGCACAGAGAAGAATAGTCTATATTGCAAGAAGCTTTTGAAGTGAAGAATAGGGCACCAAACAAAGCACCAAACACTGACTGCTTTGGGGGTTGAGAACAGTGGATTCTAAGAGTTGAGCAAAATAAGGAAAGGGAATTGAAGAACAAATGTGTTCCGGTATTTGTTGGAGATGTGTACCTGGAATATAACTACTTTAGGATTTTGCCCTTGGCTAAGACTTTCTGAGCACAACTAAATCTTATTCCTTGTGTTATACACATACTATTTTGTCTTTAATTTAAAATGACAAAAATAGTCTGTAGAACTGTAAGACATACTCTGTAAGCTAACAGCTCATAACCCTGTACAAAAATTTTTCCCTTGTGATTTTATTTCCTTTTTTACATATTATTTTATTTTCTGCTTTGTGGCAACTGAAGGAAATATTCATACAGGTTTAAAGTGCACATACTGCAGATTTGCTTTGCTTGGTGGAATTTTGTTTGTACAGATTAGGCTTCAGGCAAACACCAGGCATTTTTATATTTGAGTAAGAATTAACTAAAAGTATTCGCTTCATAAAAAAATGCAGTCAACTATTTGATTATAGTCACACTTGAAGCTTGGCTTGTATCAGCCACTTTTATATCAGAAACATCTCGATAATTCTGATACATGTGGCTACTTTCTATAGTCTTTGAGATACTGAGCTATTAAGACCAGTTTCCCCAAGATACACATCTTTTCAGTTGCTGACCTTGGCTGCACTCTTATCAAATTCCAGCCACTGGGAGGCAGTATTGTGCAGTGGTTAAAGTCTTGCGTTTTAGGAAGGGTTAGTCGAGGGTTCAAGTCTAACTCTAACTAAGGATTAGTTAACCTCATTAACCTTCATTTTCCTCATGTGGCAAAATGAGATGAGACTCATTTGTATTTTATGCTGTTCTGAAGATTAAATGAGATAATAATGTGAGTCAAGTGCTTAGTTTTTTTCCTGGTGATCACCAAAACCTATAAATCTTACTGTCCGTAGGCAAAAGCATGTAATATATGGATCTCTTTGAACCTGCTGATGTTTTTCTGCCTTCCTTATACTTTCTCTAAGCTCACATGTCCCTCTCATAGAAATGAGAGTCATAGATCCAGATGCAGGGGAAAAGTTAATTTTATCAGGAGAATCTTTGGTATTAAGCCAAGGTACCCAACAACAATTCCTCTCCCAGTGTCTCATGCTGATACTCATATCCCAGGACTACTGCTGGGTAGCTTCAGAACTTCCCTTTCATAATTTCCCTTATTATCTTACACACCAATGTCTTCTTCAGCGACAACTGCACTAGCTATGAAATACTGTATTTATCCTATTGGTAAGAACATGATGCTGTTTAGATGTAAGTTCCAGAGTCTACTGTATCACTTAATGGATCTTAATACTACCAGAGTAGTCCCTAGTCATTATGTTTATATCCTCAAATTTATCATCTCCTCTTAACCTTAAATTTTCAAAGTAACAAATGCATATTTCAATAAAGAATATTTGGTAAATATATCAATTTGTCTATAGACCTACAAAGAGAAGTCTGTTCTTGATATTACATTGATATTCAGAGACCCCACAGTAGTTTATAGCTCTTGAGACAGAGAATGCTTTCAAAGAAAGCCACCGTCTCTGACATGTGGAACCTTTATAGTGGGATTAGCAATTGACCCCGTATCTAGTGTATTCACTGATTTCAATTTCAGTGCTCACATCTAGCCTTTAACAAGCTGTTTTGATGACTTCATTGACAAATTATTTTCCTATTCTCATCAATCACTGACTCTAAAAGTAGCCAGTAGATTCTTTGGCATCTAGACCAATTTCACTATATCTTTATCTCTTATGAAGAGAAATTAATGGTAGTTCAAAATTTGCATTTATGGGTAAAATTCTCTCTCATCCTTTGGTGTTTTGACACCTTTTCAGGTCATTAATATATGATGAACCTATTGTTGTTCAACTGCTAAGCCATGTCTGACTCTTTGTGACCCTGTGAACTGCAGCACACCAGACTTCTCTCTCTGTCCACCACTATCTCCCTGAGTTTGCTCAAATGCTTATCCATTGAGTCAGTGTATCACAGATCAGTGGATTCTTCCTAAGATCAATTCTGTGGTAAATTCATCATGAAACGTATTAGGTGTTCTACAGTCATTGCACTTGCAGATGAAGGGTTCCTGTGTTTGCCCTTAACTTTTCTGGGCAGAAATTCAGAAGCAGAACTCTGGCCTGTTCAGAGGCACAGCTGCACCCTGTAGGTAGAATGAAAAGGTCCTGGATGAGGTCTTGAATACGTGTCCTTACATGCTTCACACTGCAACCTAATGTGCAGTTGCAGACCACCCCACCTGAGATAATAAATGAGAAAATCTCAGGGCTGTTGAGCACTTTGCAAATTTTCACAGTAGATCAGCACAAACTTAGTTAGCACAGGTGTTCACATAATTGTGATTCATGGGAAAAATTCTCAGTGCTCAATAGCCCTCATACTCTTTTCCCTCCTAGGTGCTGGTTGAGTGTGAGTATATTGTGGGGAAATGTGCCATGATGTTGGGCTCCACTGGTCCTTGGCTAAAGGGTGCTGGACTTGAAAAAGAACTGTTAAATGTGGCCAGTTCTCTCGGTCCATTTACTTAAGTTTCTGAAACTGGAGGATGATGTGAATCCAATAGTTCAATAGGTAGAAACCAAGTCCAACATCTAAAAAGGAAGTCTCTTCTGATATTGGATAACATTAAGACATTATGGAGGTTACTTAAAAATCATTAAATCCCAAACAATGTAAAGATTGCATTCCTCATTTTCCTTGCATTGTAGCTGTCATTTTCTGGGGGAATTGTGCTCAGGGCCTCCGAATTGCCAGCTCTGCTCATTTCTTAAGGTTGGCCACCATTTGGACTAGGATTCAAATGTAATCATTATGAATTAGTAGGAAAGCTCACTCAGCAGTTAGCCCTTAATATCAGCCTTAGATTTTCAATATACAGTTATGATATAAAATTTAACTAGCTTTTAATGTAATGATCTTTCCATTTGGTGTTTTGAACCTTTTCAGGTCATTAATATATGATGAACCTATTGTTGTTCAACTGCTAAGCCATGTCTGACTCTTTGTGACCCTGTGAACTGCAGCACACCAGACTTCTCTCTCTGTCCACCACTATCTCCCTGAGTTTGCTCAAATGCTTATCCATTGAGTCAGTGTATCACAGATCAGTGGATTCTTCCTAAGATCAATTCTGTGGTAAATTCATCATGAAACGTATTAGGTGTTCTACAGTCATTGCACTTGCAGATGAAGGGTTCCTGTGTTTGCCCTTAACTTTTCTGGGCAGAAATTCAGAAGCAGAACTCTGGCCTGTTCAGAGGCACAGCTGCACCCTGTAGGTAGAATGAAAAGGTCCTGGATGAGGTCTTGAATACGTGTCCTTACATGCTTCACACTGCAACCTAATGTGCAGTTGCAGACCACCCCACCTGAGATAATAAATGAGAAAATCTCAGGGCTGTTGAGCACTTTGCAAATTTTCACAGTAGATCAGCACAAACTTAGTTAGCACAGGTGTTCACATAATTGTGATTCATGGGAAAAATTCTCAGTGCTCAATAGCCCTCATACTCTTTTCCCTCCTAGGTGCTGGTTGAGTGTGAGTATATTGTGGGGAAATGTGCCATGATGTTGGGCTCCACTGGTCCTTGGCTAAAGGGTGCTGGACTTGAAAAAGAACTGTTAAATGTGGCCAGTTCTCTCGGTCCATTTACTTAAGTTTCTGAAACTGGAGGATGATGTGAATCCAATAGTTCAATAGGTAGAAACCAAGTCCAACATCTAAAAAGGAAGTCTCTTCTGATATTGGATAACATTAAGACATTATGGAGGTTACTTAAAAATCATTAAATCCCAAACAATGTAAAGATTGCATTCCTCATTTTCCTTGCATTGTAGCTGTCATTTTCTGGGGGAATTGTGCTCAGGGCCTCCGAATTGCCAGCTCTGCTCATTTCTTAAGGTTGGCCACCATTTGGACTAGGATTCAAATGTAATCATTATGAATTAGTAGGAAAGCTCACTCAGCAGTTAGCCCTTAATATCAGCCTTAGATTTTCAATATACAGAGTAAAACAAGCTGCATGATATAAAATTTAACTAGCTTTTAATGTAATGAATTCAGTAACTTGGATTTTTTAAAAAGCTTGATCATACAGTTAACTAATATGGATTAGGCTCCTACATTGTGCTCGATTCTGTGGTAAACACCCCAAATTTGAGGGTAGAGCAAAAGAAAAACCTGTGATCTATATATGCCTGTGATCTGTGTATGATCTACATATCGTTACTTTGCAATCTTTTTTTGAAAACACAGCATTAAAAGAATTTCAAATTTGTGTGCCTCTCTTGGTGGCTCAGTTTGTTAAAAATCTGCCAGCAGTGCAGGAAACTCGGGTTTGATCCCTGAGTCAGGAAGATCCCCTGAAGAAGGGAATGGAAACCTCCTTTAGTATTGTTGCCTGGAAATTTCTCTGGACAGAGGAACATGGTAGGCAACAGTCCATGGGACCGCAAAAAGTCAGACATGACTGAGCGACTAACATGCAACACACTTCATTGGAAATTGATTCAAACTGAATTCCTGGTATTTAACTTAGGTGTGTCTACTGCTGATTCCTATGTCCCTGCCTAAATGAAAAAGTGTCTGTCCTCACAATCTATGCAGAATTTTCCCTTAAAGGAAGTGATTAAATGGATTATATTTTAGAATTGCCTATAAGCTTCTGCTAATTTCTTTCAAGCATTTGACTATTTGAGTGTATGTTGATTTCAATGAGTCCATAGACTTTTTCAGCTCCTTCTCAAGAACAAAAATATATTTCCATAAATTTTTTTGAGTAATCATACACCTAAGCATAGATGGAAAAGTGACCCGTTGTCATTACAGTACCTCAAAACAAGTATCATTGTAATGGATGGTCTGGATCTCTTCCTTGATCCTGAAATACCTTCTGAAAAGTGGATGTTTCTCCTTTGGTTTTGTTGTTCTTTCTTTTTTGTTTTTCTTTTGAGCTGGGCCACACAGTGTGTGGAATCTTAGTTTCCTGACAAGGTTGACCTTCGTGGAAAGGCAGAGTCTGTAATTTTTTCGAGTAAAACAAGCTGCATGATATAAAATTTAACTAGCTTTTAATGTAATGAATTCAGTAACTTGGATTTTTTAAAAAGCTTGATCATACAGTTAACTAATATGGATTAGGCTCCTACATTGTGCTCGATTCTGTGGTAAACACCCCAAATTTGAGGGTAGAGCAAAAGAAAAACCTGTGATCTATATATGCCTGTGATCTGTGTATGATCTACATATCGTTACTTTGCAATCTTTTTTTGAAAACACAGCATTAAAAGAATTTCAAATTTGTGTGCCTCTCTTGGTGGCTCAGTTTGTTAAAAATCTGCCAGCAGTGCAGGAAACTCGGGTTTGATCCCTGAGTCAGGAAGATCCCCTGAAGAAGGGAATGGAAACCTCCTTTAGTATTGTTGCCTGGAAATTTCTCTGGACAGAGGAACATGGTAGGCAACAGTCCATGGGACCGCAAAAAGTCAGACATGACTGAGCGACTAACATGCAACACACTTCATTGGAAATTGATTCAAACTGAATTCCTGGTATTTAACTTAGGTGTGTCTACTGCTGATTCCTATGTCCCTGCCTAAATGAAAAAGTGTCTGTCCTCACAATCTATGCAGAATTTTCCCTTAAAGGAAGTGATTAAATGGATTATATTTTAGAATTGCCTATAAGCTTCTGCTAATTTCTTTCAAGCATTTGACTATTTGAGTGTATGTTGATTTCAATGAGTCCATAGACTTTTTCAGCTCCTTCTCAAGAACAAAAATATATTTCCATAAATTTTTTTGAGTAATCATACACCTAAGCATAGATGGAAAAGTGACCCGTTGTCATTACAGTACCTCAAAACAAGTATCATTGTAATGGATGGTCTGGATCTCTTCCTTGATCCTGAAATACCTTCTGAAAAGTGGATGTTTCTCCTTTGGTTTTGTTGTTCTTTCTTTTTTGTTTTTCTTTTGAGCTGGGCCACACAGTGTGTGGAATCTTAGTTTCCTGACAAGGGATCAAATCTGTACCTCTTGCAGTGGAAAGGCAGAGTCTTAACCACAGGACCTCCAAGGAAGTCCCTCTTTTGTTTTCAAACAGAGAGATAAAACATTAGCACTGGGAGGAATCCCAAATTAGCTACCTTATATTTCCAAATGATTCTGTAGACAGATAGACACATTATTATAAGCTGATACCTCAGCCTCAAATTTTTATATTGTTCCTGATTCATTTTGCCTATAGTAAACTACGGCATCCCTATGACTCCAGCAGCCTAAACTGGAAAAAAGCCTTGTATGACCTTCCTGTCTCCTTTTCCCTGAACCCTGGCTCATCCTATTAAGTTCTACTAAGTCTGTGTAGATTAGGAAAGCCCTTCAGAAGATATGAAAATATCAATTCTGAGATACAGCAACAATTTCATGAAATTCCAAAAGAAGAAACAATTCAAAAGGAAAATATCCTAGAAAAAAACACTTATTGAGGAAGTAAAATGTTTAAATTGTGTTTCTAGAAGACTCTATCAAATATTCTATTTTTTTAAAACTCAGCCTATTTTATTGATTTTTTATCCATTTATTTTCATCTATCTTTTATCCTTTGGCATGTGTAGGCCTCCCATCGCAGTGGCCTCTCTTGTTGCAGAGCACCGACTCTGGTACATGTGCTCTAGAGTGCTGGCTCATAATTGGACACACTGGTCCTTGCGCTCTGTGGCATGTGGGATTTTCCGGAGCCAGGGATCGATCGAACCAGTGCCCCGTGCACTGCAAGGCAGACTCCTTACCCACTGGACCACCATGGAAGCCCTCTATCATTGATACTTAATCCTTATCAAAATTTGGTTTTGTAGAAGACAGCACACGGGGAGGGCAGTGAACCCACCCTAGCAGAAGTATATGCCCTCATATGCTACCTGCTCTTCCCCTGTAGGTGTGAGACTATCCAACAGATGAAAAATCCCTTTTAATTCAGTGATGGGACAGAGAGAAGAAAGTGGGTCCATAATTAGTGAATGACTCTTAGATGAAAATATTAATTCTGATAGACATATATTGAGAATCTTAGGTAAAGAAATTGTGGATACATGAGGTTGAAAAATAGTAGTAAAAGCATTTCATTTTCCATAAATATTACTAAATTATGTTCTCTAAAATCTACATTCATCATCCTAAAATTATATAGGCTGTCTAAATAACAAGTAATATCTTAAACCAAATCAAACAGTTAGAAAATTCATGAAGTCTGTACCTTTCAGGGACAAGATCATCATTTTTTATTGTAAGAAATATACTTTTAGCAGATATCTAAACCCATATAAGTATCTGTGAACCACAGATCACTGCTGAGAAAACTGAATATTAATTATATTTGAAGGACCTCTTCTGTCATTTAAGTTTATTGTTGCAATCCTAAAATACAGATTTTCAGGATTCTGTTCAGTAGCAGACTTCTATTAATTTGTTCAGTTTTGTTTCCAAACTGCAGGCATTAGTTGATATGTTATCTTCAGTAGTGACAGATACAGTATTCCATCCTTGAGGCTATGTTCAAGATGTGTCTGAGGCCTGAAAACAGAATATAGCAATTCTTTTTTAGCTGGATAAGACTTCTTTTCTATTTCTATTTCTGTCTCTCTATCTCTGTCTCGCTTCTACCCCTATCTCTCAACAGTATCGTGTGTTAATTTATGTGCTGATTCTACAATTCTAATGCTACTTTATTATTCACAAACTATTTGGCACTTTACATCCTTAGAATCTGTATTCCAAAGCCTAGTTCTAACATTTTCTCTGCTTCTGACTACATAACTGTGTGTGCATGCATGCTAAGTCGCTTCAGTTGTGTTCTACTCTTGCAACTAGGATCGATCGAACCAGTGCCACGTGCACTGCAAGGCAGACTCCTTACACACTGGACCACCATGGAAGCCCTCTATCATTGATACTTAATCCTTATCAAAATTTGGTTTTGTAGAAGACAGCACACGGGGAGGGCAGTGAACCCACCCTAGCAGAAGTATATGCCCTCATATGCTACCTGCTCTTCCCTGTAGGTGTGAGACTATCCAACAGATGAAAAATCCCTTTTAATTCAGTGATGGGACAGAGAGAAGAAAGTGGGTCCATAATTAGTGAATGACTCTTAGATGAAAATATTAATTCTGATAGACATATATTGAGAATCTTAGGTAAAGAAATTGTGGATACATGAGGTTGAAAAATAGTAGTAAAAGCATTTCATTTTCCATAAATATTACTAAATTATGTTCTCTAAAATCTACATTCATCATCCTAAAATTATATAGGCTGTCTAAATAACAAGTAATATCTTAAACCAAATCAAACAGTTAGAAAATTCATGAAGTCTGTACCTTTCAGGGACAAGATCATCATTTTTTATTGTAAGAAATATACTTTTAGCAGATATCTAAACCCATATAAGTATCTGTGAACCACAGATCACTGCTGAGAAAACTGAATATTAATTATATTTGAAGGACCTCTTCTGTCATTTAAGTTTATTGTTGCAATCCTAAAATACAGATTTTCAGGATTCTGTTCAGTAGCAGACTTCTATTAATTTGTTCAGTTTTGTTTCCAAACTGCAGGCATTAGTTGATATGTTATCTTCAGTAGTGACAGATACAGTATTCCATCCTTGAGGCTATGTTCAAGATGTGTCTGAGGCCTGAAAACAGAATATAGCAATTCTTTTTTAGCTGGATAAGACTTCTTTTCTATTTCTATTTCTGTCTCTCTATCTCTGTCTCGCTTCTACCCCTATCTCTCAACAGTATCGTGTGTTAATTTATGTGCTGATTCTACAATTCTAATGCTACTTTATTATTCACAAACTATTTGGCACTTTACATCCTTAGAATCTGTATTCCAAAGCCTAGTTCTAACATTTTCTCTGCTTCTGACTACATAACTGTGTGTGCATGCATGCTAAGTCGCTTCAGTTGTGTTCTACTCTTTGCAACTCTATGGACTCTAGCCCACCACAGTCTCCTCTCCATGGTATTCCCCAGGCAAGAATACTGGAGTGAGTTGCCATGCTCTCCTCCAGGTGGTCTTCCCAACCCAGGTACTGAACCCAAGTCTCTTATGTCTCTTGGATTGGCAGGTGCGTTCTACTAGCACCACTTGGGAAACATTGACCACTAAAAAATACTTAAGACATCTTTGTGACAAATAAAAGGAAAAAAATAATGACTTCCTATTTTTTTTCTGGACTGAGATGTGGGCCTTGGACATTGCTAAGACCGGTGTAAAATGTTAGAAATATCATCCTTTTTAAATTCCTAGTAGCAAGGGTTGGGGGGAGGCCTGAAGAGCTTGCATCATGTGTGTGTGTGTGTGTGTGTGTGTGTATGCACTACTTTTCCTTTGGAGTATATTAAAACATAACAACCTTTCTTGGGTCTGAGATGCTTTCAGTATATCCTTCCAATAGGCAGTGGAATGAACCAGGGGTTGTCTTGAGTTCTCTAGATGTCGGACTCCTTAATTCATTGTCAGGATATCAGAGGGGCAACTTTCTTCCTGTGTTAAGGAGGGGATTCTTGAAAGGCAGCATCCTTTTTTTTTTTTAACCCAGATATTGTTTAAGCTTTATTAACTTGTTTGTATCAAGCCACTGAATTTCTATGGTATCGAAGAGAAAAAAGTGCTTTCCAACAGATTCAAATGTTTTCCAGATCTACTGGTGGTAATTGACATAATTCATTTTAATGAGTGAGGAGTATTTGAAGAGCTTTCAGTGAAAACATGTGGAGCCGCTCTATAAATTCCTAGGCTTTTAGAACCCTCTCTGTCTCCAGTGTTTCTGCATTTGCCTTATCCAGTAAACTGATAAACAAAAATGATTTACTGTAAAATAGTTATAAGTAAAGAAATGTCCTCTGAGGATGCAATAATTGTTTTCATTTTCCTTTCCCCAGTGCCAGTGCTATAATAAAATGCTAATAGATGCAAATTATGCATGATCTTTAATGCATACTAAAGAGAGACCATTTAAAAATCAGGTACCTTTTGTTGGTGAGTAAGCAGTGGAATACTGCTTCCTTCTTAAGATCTTGTACAAACTGGGAAGGTTTCTTTCTGGATTGTCTGCTTGTGCAGACCCATCACCAGACTGGTAGAGTTAGACATTCCAGAGGAGGGATGGAGACAGGATGGGGGAGGAGAAGAGGCAAACAAAAACATCTTTTGACTCTGAATGATTCCATAAGGCAATCTTGGAAAGAAAAACAAACATCGCCCCAACAGGATAGTCACTGTGACTTAAAGAGAAAATTGAAATACATGAAAAATCAATGAGGCAATAATTAAACAGTGGGCACACCATGCAGCAGCTTTCATGCATTTGGTAATGGAGACAGGGAACTGAAGTCATCAGTAGTTAAAAGGGAGCAGAGAACAGCCGTCATCTTGAAGCTAATTTCATGATGAGACACTGAAAAATACATACCTGCTACAGTATAGCGGGATATTTATAGGAGGTTAAAGATACAAATTAAAGTCCAGAAGCCTATACATTCCCGATTACCCAGCATTCTTAAATCAGTCCTCCTCAGTCTCACACCTGGGGTCTCAGCTGCAGCGTAGCTGTCATTTACGCTACCCATGGCCCACGATTGATGACAGTCATTCGCTGATGAAGCTGTATACATCATTTCTGTCCGAGCTGCACTGGCCAGATGGACCCTGACCATCCATCGCCTGTCAGGGACGCATCTGTTCACACTGCTGCTAGGGGTACTAACAAGTCACTGGCTTTCCAAAAGGACAGTGTCAGCTGGATAGGGCACAACATAAAAACTGGTGTTGTTGGGTTTTTCTTTCTTTCTTTTTTTTTAATCAAGAAAAAGAAGCTTTTCTTCCTCTTAAAAGAGAATGCATTGCATCAACTTTTAAAAAAAATCATAGTAGAGATATCCAAAAGATCAAAGACACATTATCAGCTTCATATTGATAAAGCAAGTTGGTTTTCCTTCTTCATTTTGTTGTTTAGGACATTTTCATAAAATATCATCCATTCTAGATTATGATATTAAAATATTGGTGAAAGTCTGAAGAGTTTTGTTGTCAGTATTTATTCCTATGAAGAAAAACCAGTATATCTGAATCCAGGTTAATGTTGTTACATATTCTACGTCTGTATTAAATAAAATTGTCTCCCTGACTGAAAAAAAAAAAGTGATCCAAAGAAAGTTTTGCAATAAACTTACCCATAAATTGAATCAATAGCAAAATAGGTTAAGTTTTGGTAAAGATCACATTTTCACTTCAATTCATTGCTCTTTTTTTTGTAAAAATTGTTTTATCATCAGGATGAAGTGAAACCTAGGGTTAAATTAGTCCTTGTATGTCAGGAGCCATCTGAACACTTTCCCTATACTATTTCATTTGTTTATCACATCTCTGTGAGGTAAAATTTTTACATTCCCATTTTCCAAATCTGGAAACTGAGGAACGAAAAGTTAAAGGATCACATCCAGTGTTGATAGCAGAGCTAGGGTTTATGTCCAGAGTAGGTCTGACACCGAAGTCCCCATGTTAATTTCCTTTTGCTTTGAGCTTCTAAAAATGATCTTCTAATATGGATCTAAATGGGTAGTACAGCCTGACATCGTAATACTTTTTCTAGATTTTTTCCTCTGTTATATAAATGAAATTACATTGTCTTAGCAAACATTAACAAGAGAGTTTTAAAACTGAGCAAGCATTAGAACATGAGTCAAAATCAGACAAAATCTTTTTAAAATTAAAGACAGAACTTTTAAAAATCTGCCCTGTTATATAGAGACACATTTCAGAAAAAATTATAATCAACACCAACACAAGTGTTCTTACATGGACAAAAGTGTATAATTTACCCAAAATGATATTGAAGAAAACAGAGCATGTGGCATGACCAGTCTTCAACAGGTAAGCAAAGTGTGATGACTGTTAGAATAAATATGAATGTGGATGAGTGTTCATAGAAATCCTTATAGTACAAATTATTTATAAACACATGTCTCAAATACTGCCTGTAGCTCTTTACTGCTTTACTTTCCTGATTTAGAAAATGAAAAAAAAATGCATATTTCTTTCCATCAATGAAATTATATTTACAGATTTGGGTAAAAACTTACTGGAAAAAAAAAAAGAATCTAATTGTACTAGATGGGGAATTGATAAAGAGACGGAGGCCATTTTCAAGGTCACAGAGGAGACATTTCTATATTGGCAATGTGAGACACTGTTGAAAAATATGAGTGACAATAAACCTCATTTTGGCTGTCGGCTTTGGCAGCAGCAAGAGATCTGTGGAGAAATTTCTCCATAACTCTCCATTTTGGCTTCATAAATTGGCAAATCATATGATTTTTCTTGCTATGGGGGCCTTAACCTGCAATTATTTTACCTTTCACTTTTTCTTGCAAAGTTTCTTCCTGTAGCAATAGGGTAAAACTGAAACAAAACTAAATTTCTTGATGTCTTCTACTGTTTTTAAGTCATAAGCAAATACATTATTACAAAGAAAATTTCCATAAACATGTGTAGGAAGTGAGTATATACTGATGACAAAGCTCGGTTCTTGCTATTTCAAATATAAATACTTCATGATCAAAAGGAATTTTTGACCCTGTGATGGAAAAGGAATATATACAAGAACTACAAACAAGCTACACTGCTACACTATTGTTCAATAAATTTTAAAAACAAGGTGTAAACCTTGAGGACGAGATTTACTTCCAGCTGGAATTGTCATAATATCTTTAAGGAGGAGGTAGAATTTGGAATGGGTCTTGACTAATTTATTTAGGAACTTTAACTCATATTAGAAAAAACATGGTATCCCATGCAGAGGGAAGAGTTCCTCAAGGTAGAAAATCAAAGGTCAGAATACAAAGATCAAACAAGGCAACTGTAAGCAGACTAATGTTTGTATCAGTTGCATATCACTTATAATAACTACTTTTTAAATATTTATTTTTTAATTTATTATTTATTTGGCTAAGTTGGGTCTTGGATGTGGCTCATGGGATCTTCGTTGCATCGTGTGAGATCTTTCATTACAGCCCATGGATTCTCTAGCTGTGGCACATAGACTTAGGTGCTCTGAAGCAAGTGGGATCTTAGTTATCTGACCAAGGATTGGACCCCCATCCCTTGCATTGCAAGGCAGATTTTTAACCACTGGACCACCGGAGAGGTTGCAATAACTGCTTTTTTAATGTCTCCTAAGTGTGTGACTGAATGAAAGACTGAGTAAAAGTTAGTTAAAATCATCACAGTTATTGAGTTAGGATTTGTAATACTATAATTTAAAAATCCTCTATTGTGGTAGGCAGAATACTACTTCTTTCAAAAATATCTGTACCCTAAGTTCCACTCTCTAGAATATATGAATACGTACACAGAGAAAGTGATTTTACAGATGTGACTCAAGGTAAAGAGCTTGAAGGCCTTCCCAGGTGGCACTAGTGGTAAAAAACCCACCTGCCAGTGCAGGAAATTTAAGAGATGCAGGTTTAATCCCTGGGTTGGGAAGATGTCCTGGAGAAGGGGATGGGAATCACTCCAGTATTCTTGCCAAGAGAATTCCATGGAGATAGGAACATGGCAGGCTACAGTCTGTAGGGCTACAAAGAGTAAGTGCAGCATGCATGCATATTATTTGGGCATGGTTATTTGGACTTCCCAGATGGCTCAGTGGGTAAAGAATCTGCCTGGAATATAGGAGATACGAGAGACACAGGTTTGATCCCTAGGGTTGCAGTGTCAAACACTGCTGAAGTGACTAAGCACAGCACAGAGATCTTGAGATAGGAAAATTACCTTGACTTATCCTGGCTGGATATAGTCCATTCGGTAGCAAAGAGTCACACATGACTGAGCAACTAACAGACTATCCAGGTAAGCCCAACCTAATCCATGTGTCCTTAAAAGTAAGAATATTTCCACACTGAGATCAGAGGGAGATGCCACTACACAAAGCTTGAGAGAGATGACCCTGCTAGTTCTGAAGATGGAGAAAGGATGCTACAAGTCAAGAATATAAACCTCTAAAAGTAGGACAAAGCAAGAAAAATGGATTTCCTCCCCGTCCCCCAGAACTTCTAGAAAGGAATGCAGTCCTGCCAGCACTTTCCCTTTAGCTTTCTGTGATGGGATCTTCGTTGCATCGTGTGAGATCTTTCATTACAGCCCATGGATTCTCTAGCTGTGGCACATAGACTTAGGTGCTCTGAAGCAAGTGGGATCTTAGTTATCTGACCAAGGATTGGACCCCCATCCCTTGCATTGCAAGGCAGATTTTTAACCACTGGACCACCGGAGAGGTTGCAATAACTGCTTTTTTAATGTCTCCTAAGTGTGTGACTGAATGAAAGACTGAGTAAAAGTTAGTTAAAATCATCACAGTTATTGAGTTAGGATTTGTAATACTATAATTTAAAAATCCTCTATTGTGGTAGGCAGAATACTACTTCTTTCAAAAATATCTGTACCCTAAGTTCCACTCTCTAGAATATATGAATACGTACACAGAGAAAGTGATTTTACAGATGTGACTCAAGGTAAAGAGCTTGAAGGCCTTCCCAGGTGGCACTAGTGGTAAAAAACCCACCTGCCAGTGCAGGAAATTTAAGAGATGCAGGTTTAATCCCTGGGTTGGGAAGATGTCCTGGAGAAGGGGATGGGAATCACTCCAGTATTCTTGCCAAGAGAATTCCATGGAGATAGGAACATGGCAGGCTACAGTCTGTAGGGCTACAAAGAGTAAGTGCAGCATGCATGCATATTATTTGGGCATGGTTATTTGGACTTCCCAGATGGCTCAGTGGGTAAAGAATCTGCCTGGAATATAGGAGATACGAGAGACACAGGTTTGATCCCTAGGGTTGCAGTGTCAAACACTGCTGAAGTGACTAAGCACAGCACAGAGATCTTGAGATAGGAAAATTACCTTGACTTATCCTGGCTGGATATAGTCCATTCGGTAGCAAAGAGTCACACATGACTGAGCAACTAACAGACTATCCAGGTAAGCCCAACCTAATCCATGTGTCCTTAAAAGTAAGAATATTTCCACACTGAGATCAGAGGGAGATGCCACTACACAAAGCTTGAGAGAGATGACCCTGCTAGTTCTGAAGATGGAGAAAGGATGCTACAAGTCAAGAATATAAACCTCTAAAAGTAGGACAAAGCAAGAAAAATGGATTTCCTCCCCTCCCCAGAACTTCTAGAAAGGAATGCAGTCCTGCCAGCACTTTCCCTTTAGCTTTCTGTGATCCAGATCAGACTTCCAATCTGCAGAAAATAAACAAATGTAGTATGTTAAAGTAGATATATCTAGTTTATGTTGTCTGGACATACCACAGTGTATGAGTCTATCAGGGTATTTTCAAGCATTGTATTGCCCCGTAGGAAGTCAGTATTGAAAATATATGTCTAAAATTTGGTAGCAAGTTCCAAAAAAAAAGGAAATCTATTTTTGAACTGTCTGTCTATAATATGTTTGTGATTAAATGAAATGATATACTAAAATGACTGCATTAAATGGTGTGTATAGGTCACAAAAATGAAATTAATACTGAAATATTGGTAGTTTTCCTCACCAGCCAAGATCTAATTTGATCATTTTTTTGTAATTTTGTAATCTAATTTGAATTGATTAACTTGGTTTCTTAAGCAACAAAAGAAATCGAAGAGAGAAAAACTAGCAGAATGATTGAGTTAGATATTGTGGAATTGTGTCTATTCCATCTTGAGTATTCCACAGTGGTGGCTAGCACAATGCTTTGCCTACAGTACAGTCAATAGTTATTGTTTGATTTGGGTGGTAAATTCTGTAAATATGGCTTAAAAATTGAGTGTCCCATCCCATAAACCATCCATTCAGAATAAAAGCTAAAGTCTGGCTATTCAATGTGTCAGACTTCTGCTTATATTTGGCTGACTTAAGATGCAGTAAGTATTGTTTGTGATATAGCCTTTTTTTCAGGTAAAGCTGCCAAAAACCTTAAGGGTGCTCAAACACTGCTGAAGTGACTAAGCACAGCACAGAGATCTTGAGATAGGAAAATTACCTTGACTTATCCTGGCTGGATATAGTCCATTCGGTAGCAAAGAGTCACACATGACTGAGCAACTAACAGACTATCCAGGTAAGCCCAACCTAATCCATGTGTCCTTAAAAGTAAGAATATTTCCACACTGAGATCAGAGGGAGATGCCACTACACAAAGCTTGAGAGAGATGACCCTGCTAGTTCTGAAGATGGAGAAAGGATGCTACAAGTCAAGAATATAAACCTCTAAAAGTAGGACAAAGCAAGAAAAATGGATTTCCTCCCCGTCCCCCAGAACTTCTAGAAAGGAATGCAGTCCTGCCAGCACTTTCCCTTTAGCTTTCTGTGATCCAGATCAGACTTCCAATCTGCAGAAAATAAACAAATGTAGTATGTTAAAGTAGATATATCTAGTTTATGTTGTCTGGACATACCACAGTGTATGAGTCTATCAGGGTATTTTCAAGCATTGTATTGCCCCGTAGGAAGTCAGTATTGAAAATATATGTCTAAAATTTGGTAGCAAGTTCCAAAAAAAAAGGAAATCTATTTTTGAACTGTCTGTCTATAATATGTTTGTGATTAAATGAAATGATATACTAAAATGACTGCATTAAATGGTGTGTATAGGTCACAAAAATGAAATTAATACTGAAATATTGGTAGTTTTCCTCACCAGCCAAGATCTAATTTGATCATTTTTTTGTAATTTTGTAATCTAATTTGAATTGATTAACTTGGTTTCTTAAGCAACAAAAGAAATCGAAGAGAGAAAAACTAGCAGAATGATTGAGTTAGATATTGTGGAATTGTGTCTATTCCATCTTGAGTATTCCACAGTGGTGGCTAGCACAATGCTTTGCCTACAGTACAGTCAATAGTTATTGTTTGATTTGGGTGGTAAATTCTGTAAATATGGCTTAAAAATTGAGTGTCCCATCCCATAAACCATCCATTCAGAATAAAAGCTAAAGTCTGGCTATTCAATGTGTCAGACTTCTGCTTATATTTGGCTGACTTAAGATGCAGTAAGTATTGTTTGTGATATAGCCTGAAAGGCTATATAGACCTATAGAAGGTCAAGAATTTACCTGGCAATTTAGGCAGAACATTGCAAAGAGAATTTAAGAAATGTTTTGCTTATCCAGAATTTTTTTTTCTGTGAACATTAGGGAAAACTCGCATTGACAAAAACTAATAAGAATTTTGTACTCAAGTCACTTTCACACATGAATAGCACATCTAGGATACTGAGGAAGCAGGTGGGGAAATAACAGACTGCATTTTTAAGTTGATGTAATTGATAGCAACATTGCATCAGAAGTACCGCCTCCGAACTTCCCAGCCAGTGGCCTTGTCAGGTCCACGCAGAGCCAGGAAGCCTGCAAACCTCCTTGGCTTCATTTACTGGACATACATGGTTTTGTTTCTGGGGTTTTCATTTCACTTCCAAGTTCACGCGGAAGGCATTTCTTTAACTTTGCAACCACAGAGTACCCAATTCCACTATCCAATTATCTGTCTCTTCACCTCTGAATTGCCACAGAGCTGCTCAGAGGAAGAAAGTGAGATCAAGTCGACTAAGCAGGATGTTGTGCCTGGAGATGCTGGATAGGGTGGTGGAGCTTCCTGTGGCTCGGAGGCACTGCCGAAGCCCATCGAGAGGCACGTGGTCCAGGCCCGACCTGGTGGGCTTTGGATTAATCTGATGCGGAAAAGCAGATTTCCAAACAAATCATCAATGATGTATTAAAATATTAAGCTTACCACGTTTTCTTACGTATTTTAAACCTGTTTAAACACAAATTTTACTTAGCTGTGATGCAGGGAAGATGGTCTTTTTTCTTTTTTAATTTTGGTTTGCTTCTCTGAAACCTCATGACCGGGAAAGTCAGCAGCATCTCAAATGCACTGTGTGACCAGACACAAGCAGTGTGATGACTCTCTTATTACATGGCAAGTACTAAATCCAAACTCTGTTCCCTTTCCCTGTAGAACTGCTCATTTCCAGTTCTTATTTTTTTGTGTCCTTGAGGTTAAAAAAATAATAATAAGCTTTCTTTTTTCCAGTTAGAATAAGAAACCTTCATGACTTGAAACCACCCACTTCTTTCAGCCCTGACACAGATTTCTGTGCTGCATTGTTTACATGTTTTGTGTTTTTAAACTTACCTGCAGGTGACAAAATATAGAGGCAAACAGATGTGAGATTGTTGTTCATTCTCCCAGGTACCTGCCGTGTAACATGAACCAGATGCAAGGGCTTCTGTGACTGTTTCCTTGACAGTACAAGTGGTGTGGGTGCACGTGTGCTTAGTTACTCAGGTGCAACTAACCCTTTGCGACCCAGTGGACAGCAACCCTCCAGGCTCCTCTGTCTATGGGATTCTCCAAGCAAGAATACTGGAGTAGCAAGCTGTTCCCTTCTCCAGAAGATCTTCCCGACCCAGGGATTGAACCCAGGTGTAGGGTCTAATTGATGTATTCATGTGTTCATTCTGTAAATTAGTGTCCTCCAGGCACTAGAAAAAGAACATGAATGGTGCCTGTCCTCAAGGGGTTTCAGGCTACTGGATACAAATGGTGAATCTAAAGGTAATGACTGTAAGAAAGTATGGAGGGGAAGGGGAGACCAGCTTCCAGGCTCTGTGACATGCTGGTACTGACTCCACAGTAACTCGTGGGGTTGGGGACAGGATTAGGGGAGAGATGTAAAACAAGAGCACCCTAACAGGTAATCAATAAAGGTTCCTTCCTGGTCCAGATGATACTCTTAATTAGTTGGCACTGCATTTTTACTTCTTTTTTATGATGTTTCTCAAATGGATTTTTAATATTTCTGTGTCCCTTATTTTAACATCCTGGCAAGAGGAGGCTGCAGGTTTCACTTTTCTTATTAAATCTTTTACTTCAGTGCTTTAAAAGTTAAGCTCTGGGCTCTGACTTCCTTACTTAAAATGCCACTTGTGTCACCATGGGCCATTTGACCTTGAGCAACTTGTTGAACCTCTGTGTCTGTGTTTCTATTTTCGGAAAATGAGAATAATAAATTTGCCTACTTCACAAGATCATAGCTGGCTGAAAAGAGAAGTGCAAAGCACTTAGCTGGACAGAAATATTCATTGTCTCTGTTATTATTATTATTTACTCTCTTGCCCTCTTTATGATATAAGAAATACTGAGAGACCAGAAGGTCTCTTTGGGGGCACTGGTGACACCTTCTGCTTTTGTTCTCTTATGTCTGGGAGGATAGCAAAGTACCGCTTGTAGATCACGTTCTAGGGTTAGGCGGGGGGTGTCCAGCAGAGTCACGTCTGCCTGCTATACCCACACAGAAATTAAGCAAGCAGTATCTTTGATTTCGAAAAATCCTCTACTATGCTATGAACTCCTTAAAATCTGGAGTTAACTTTAGTTATTCTTGTAACTACAATGTGTAGCATGTTCCCAGGAACCTGCTAAGACCTTGAATAATTTCACATAGACATTTCATCATAGGTGTTTAATAATATTGGAGAGTGAATGAATGATTGAATTGGAGATGGTTATCATCAAACCACCATCCTTTGAGTCTGGTAGCTCCTAAGACGACTCACTGAATCCCCTCACCCAAAAAAATCTCTGCTAAAAACAGAAGTTTTCCTCGGGACAGAGAATCCTATGAAAAGCTGCCAGATATGTTACCTGGTCAAGAGACATAAAATTTAAAAAAAGAACATATTGATGAGGGAAGAAGAAGAAGAAGAAGAAACACTGGTCCCACGGAGCAAGGTATAGAGTAATGTGAACTCTTAAATCAGAAAAATCCTGATTTCTATCTTGGCTCCATTCTGTTGCCGGTATCTTGAGGAGACGGCAAAAATCTGATACTCTTGTTTCCTCATCAGTGAAGTGGAGACATTCAAATCTGCCTTAGAGGACATAATAAGAATCAAAAAGAGTATGCCAAGTGATAGCATAACAATGGGGACTAAGCACTTGGCCTCTGGGGGCCCTGATTATCTGAATTTAAATCCCAGCTCTGTATTTTAATAGCTGTGGGCATACTGATTTCAGCTCTCTTGAGTCTCAGTTTCCTTGTCTATAAAATGATGATAATAGTTAGGGTTGTTATGAGGATTAAAGAGGTTAATACATATTAAAGTGCTTAAAAGAATATCAAGCACATAGCAGGGCCATTTATTTGCTATTTTTTTTTGAGTAATTTGACATACTGTATTTCCATTTTGTGTTCTACCTGGGCTGCATCTTTCTCGATCTTCAAGTGAAAATAAGATTCCTAGAGGAAAAAATGTCCATTGTCTTTGAGTCTTTAGACTACCAAGTCAGTATTAAGGATCTGTAATTAGTTACCAAGGCCTCCAATAATCACTAACATTTGGATTTGACTTTGAACTATTTTTCCATTTTGTTTTTGGTGCAAGAAATTTTATAAAATCTTATGCTATCATTTATTTAAAATAAATGACAAATTAAGAAATGCAACACCCAGTTTGGCACTTAAAGTACTCTAAGCTACTAGGGTGAGGCATAGGGTAGGGTGGGACTAGGGAAAAATACTTGAGGAAGCTAGAAAAGCGCTATCTACTTTAGTCCAAGCATGAGGGTATAGAGTGTGGAACATGTTGACTCCTATCACATTTATTGCTCTCACCTAACATCTTGTCATGAATTATTTTGTTTTTCCAACTAGTCCCCAAACTCAGATAACACCTGTGTGTCTTAATAGACGTGTTTCAGGTAGAGATTGCATAAGTGCAATGGGATGATCATCAAGGGAAATTTCAGGCACGTTGAAGACTGATGCTATTGAATAGATTACAGTTCCTTGCTCTTTGTTATGTCTATTATAATCTGTTCTGTTGATGTGGGGAACTGGCCATCCTGCATTATAGTATTCACTTTGGGAATTAAAAGAAGAGAAATCCATCTGTTGAACCTCTGGAGTATTTAGGACCCTACTAGGTTCTTCAAATATATTTTTACATTTAATCCCATAAAACCCTGTACAGTATGTATTAAATTTCTAATTTTCAAGATTAAAGGAAACTTAAACTCAACAATATCAAGTAACATATTCAAAGTTACAGCATGTGGAGAATTAGAAAACAGAAAACAAATGCGTAAATGATGATAATTAACTATTTGAACTATAGAGATTATTATGTAGAATCTGACTGTGTTCAAGGTCCAGGGTAGAATTGCTCAACTTTTGAGGTAAATTGAAACAGAAGCAGGGGACATCTCTCCCTACAGAAAGTCTTTTGATGTCACTAATGAAAGCAATTTGTTGGTTTATATCATATGCTGGGCTCAAATATAGTTTATTGTACTTTATAATACAAGAACATTGAGCATCAAAATTTTCACTGTTGATCTATATTTGTCATGTGTTGTAATTTGGGTTTTGGGTTTTTCATTTTTTGTGGTGGGGCAGGGGCTGTACTGTGCAAATTGCATGATCGTAGTTCTCCAACCAGGTTTTGTACCTTCCTTGGCCAAGGAAGCAAGGAATCTAACCACTAGATCACCAGGGAAGTCCCTACTGTTTATAATAATCATTTGGATTTGACTTTGAACTATTTTTCCATTTTGTTTTTGGTGCAAGAAATTTTATAAAATCTTATGCTATCATTTATTTAAAATAAATGACAAATTAAGAAATGCAACACCCAGTTTGGCACTTAAAGTACTCTAAGCTACTAGGGTGAGGCATAGGGTAGGGTGGGACTAGGGAAAAATACTTGAGGAAGCTAGAAAAGCGCTATCTACTTTAGTCCAAGCATGAGGGTATAGAGTGTGGAACATGTTGACTCCTATCACATTTATTGCTCTCACCTAACATCTTGTCATGAATTATTTTGTTTTTCCAACTAGTCCCCAAACTCAGATAACACCTGTGTGTCTTAATAGACGTGTTTCAGGTAGAGATTGCATAAGTGCAATGGGATGATCATCAAGGGAAATTTCAGGCACGTTGAAGACTGATGCTATTGAATAGATTACAGTTCCTTGCTCTTTGTTATGTCTATTATAATCTGTTCTGTTGATGTGGGGAACTGGCCATCCTGCATTATAGTATTCACTTTGGGAATTAAAAGAAGAGAAATCCATCTGTTGAACCTCTGGAGTATTTAGGACCCTACTAGGTTCTTCAAATATATTTTTACATTTAATCCCATAAAACCCTGTACAGTATGTATTAAATTTCTAATTTTCAAGATTAAAGGAAACTTAAACTCAACAATATCAAGTAACATATTCAAAGTTACAGCATGTGGAGAATTAGAAAACAGAAAACAAATGCGTAAATGATGATAATTAACTATTTGAACTATAGAGATTATTATGTAGAATCTGACTGTGTTCAAGGTCCAGGGTAGAATTGCTCAACTTTTGAGGTAAATTGAAACAGAAGCAGGGGACATCTCTCCCT
The DNA here is from genome assembly GCA_022376925.1 of Tragulus kanchil. Lineage (NCBI taxonomy): Eukaryota > Metazoa > Chordata > Mammalia > Artiodactyla > Tragulidae > Tragulus > Tragulus kanchil. The sequence goes on along the minus strand of JAIOJX010000026.1, from coordinate 258,515,686 downwards.
ACAGAAAGTCTTTTGATGTCACTAATGAAAGCAATTTGTTGGTTTATATCATATGCTGGGCTCAAATATAGTTTATTGTACTTTATAATACAAGAACATTGAGCATCAAAATTTTCACTGTTGATCTATATTTGTCATGTGTTGTAATTTGGGTTTTGGGTTTTTCATTTTTGGGGGTGGGGTGGGGCAGGGGGCTGTACTGTGCAAATTGCATGATCGTAGTTCTCCAACCAGGTTTTGTACCTTCCTTGGCCAAGGAAGCAAGGAATCCTAACCACTAGATCACCAGGGAAGTCCCTACTGTTTATAATTGTAAGAGCCCCCTTCATACAGTTTCATTTCTTATTTCCGAAATGGATTGTGTCTACAAGACATTATGAGGACAGTTGGTTCATTTTGAGCAAATGAATCTGTAAATTCACTAAATATTGTATCAGTATTAATTTTCTGACTTTTATCATTGCACTATGGATAAGTAAGGCAGTGTTCTTGATACTTTCATTTTTTTATCTTGAAATAACCGAAGACTTATTTTAAGACTACAAAATCATAGACAGAATTCTTATAAATCCTATACTTAGTTTCCCCTAATGATAACATCTTACCTAAATAAAGCATATTTTTTTTTACAACTTTTTTTCTGTAAACCGGAAAACTGATAGAGATTTAATACCATTAACTAATCCATAAGCCTTAGCCAAAGTTCATCAATTGTCCCTTTAAAGTGCTTTATGTAGTCCTGATTACAAACTGATATCCCACATACACTGAGGAGTCATGGCTCCATATCTGTAGTCTCTGAGTAACTCATGGTGTTGAAGAGACCTGGCCAGTTGTTTTGAAGTCTTTCCCTTACTTTTGGTTCCTCAGGTGTTTTCTCATAATTACATTGAAGTCAATGTATTTTTTTGTGCGAATAACACATAAGTGATATTGTGCCCTTCTTACTGCACCATATAAAAAGATGCATGAATATCAGTATTAGTCATTGTAGGAGATGCTAACACTGATCACATGGCTAAAGTAATGTCTGTCACATTTCTCCAATGAAGTGTTTACCTTTTATACGGAGTTAAGAAAATCTCAAGGTTAAGCTCCTAGTTGTCTAGACTAACATGTCCCCCGACACTAACTGCAAAGAGTTAGCAAGAAAGCAATTTGTTGGTTTATATCATATGCTGGGCTCAAATATAGTTTATTGTACTTTATAATACAAGAACATTGAGCATCAAAATTTTCACTGTTGATCTATATTTGTCATGTGTTGTAATTTGGGTTTTGGGTTTTTCATTTTTGGGGGTGGGGTGGGGCAGGGGGCTGTACTGTGCAAATTGCATGATCGTAGTTCTCCAACCAGGTTTTGTACCTTCCTTGGCCAAGGAAGCAAGGAACCCTAACCACTAGATCACCAGGGAAGTCCCTACTGTTTATAATTGTAAGAGCCCCCTTCATACAGTTTCATTTCTTATTTCCGAAATGGATTGTGTCTACAAGACATTATGAGGACAGTTGGTTCATTTTGAGCAAATGAATCTGTAAATTCACTAAATATTGTATCAGTATTAATTTTCTGACTTTTATCATTGCACTATGGATAAGTAAGGCAGTGTTCTTGATACTTTCATTTTTTTATCTTGAAATAACCGAAGACTTATTTTAAGACTACAAAATCATAGACAGAATTCTTATAAATCCTATACTTAGTTTCCCCTAATGATAACATCTTACCTAAATAAAGCATATTTTTTTTTACAACTTTTTTTCTGTAAACCGGAAAACTGATAGAGATTTAATACCATTAACTAATCCATAAGCCTTAGCCAAAGTTCATCAATTGTCCCTTTAAAGTGCTTTATGTAGTCCTGATTACAAACTGATATCCCACATACACTGAGGAGTCATGGCTCCATATCTGTAGTCTCTGAGTAACTCATGGTGTTGAAGAGACCTGGCCAGTTGTTTTGAAGTCTTTCCCTTACTTTTGGTTCCTCAGGTGTTTTCTCATAATTACATTGAAGTCAATGTATTTTTTTGTGCGAATAACACATAAGTGATATTGTGCCCTTCTTACTGCACCATATAAAAAGATGCATGAATATCAGTATTAGTCATTGTAGGAGATGCTAACACTGATCACATGGCTAAAGTAATGTCTGTCACATTTCTCCAATGAAGTGTTTACCTTTTATACGGAGTTAAGAAAATCTCAAGGTTAAGCTCCTAGTTGTCTAGACTAACATGTCTGCCCAAGACTTCCGACACTAACTGCAAAGAGTTTATCAAACTGCAAAGTCTGAAGGAAAAGTTCAAACAAAAGCTGCCTTCACATCAGATCAGCTGGCCATAAACTTAGGAGTTCTCAAGAATACCCTCAGGTTAAATAATTTACTATATAGATGCCCAGAACTCACTGAAAGCTATCACGCATATATAGGTTATTATAGGCAAAGAATAGAAATTAGAACCAGCAGGGGCAGAAAAGCTTAGGGCAGAGTCCAGAAGGGTCTAAACAAAAAGCAGGGAAGTGTAACAACACAGAGTGTGCTGCCAACCAGGGATGCTTTTGAAGCTTCACAGTCCAGAGTTTTTACTGAGGTTTTACTCAGTAGGACTGACTGAATCATTGCACACATGGTTAAACTCAGTCCCCCCTCTCCCTCTGATAATCACTTAATTGGTCTTTCTGGCTGTCAGTCCCCACCCTGAATCATCTTCTTGTTAGTGGTAGGCTCTCACCCAGAGTTACCTCATTAGCATAAACTATCTAAGGGCCCAACATGAAGAACAAGTACATTCTTATTGTTCAGGATGTTCCAGAAGTTTATTAGGTTACCTGCCAAGAACCAAGGACAAAGCCCAGACCTTTCTTTGGATTGAGGCAGAATTTCTTTGTTAAGTATCCTTTGATTCCTAAATGTCTTATGGGGGATATTATAGATTGGGTAATCTAGAGGAAGTCAAAGTGTTAGTCCTGATTACAAACTGATATCCCACATACACTGAGGAGTCATGGCTCCATATCTGTAGTCTCTGAGTAACTCATGGTGTTGAAGAGACCTGGCCAGTTGTTTTGAAGTCTTTCCCTTACTTTTGGTTCCTCAGGTGTTTTCTCATAATTACATTGAAGTCAATGTATTTTTTTGTGCGAATAACACATAAGTGATATTGTGCCCTTCTTACTGCACCATATAAAAAGATGCATGAATATCAGTATTAGTCATTGTAGGAGATGCTAACACTGATCACATGGCTAAAGTAATGTCTGTCACATTTCTCCAATGAAGTGTTTACCTTTTATACGGAGTTAAGAAAATCTCAAGGTTAAGCTCCTAGTTGTCTAGACTAACATGTCTGCCCAAGACTTCCGACACTAACTGCAAAGAGTTTATCAAACTGCAAAGTCTGAAGGAAAAGTTCAAACAAAAGCTGCCTTCACATCAGATCAGCTGGCCATAAACTTAGGAGTTCTCAAGAATACCCTCAGGTTAAATAATTTACTATATAGATGCCCAGAACTCACTGAAAGCTATCACGCATATATAGGTTATTATAGGCAAAGAATAGAAATTAGAACCAGCAGGGGCAGAAAAGCTTAGGGCAGAGTCCAGAAGGGTCTAAACAAAAAGCAGGGAAGTGTAACAACACAGAGTGTGCTGCCAACCAGGGATGCTTTTTGAAGCTTCACAGTCCAGAGTTTTTACTGAGGTTTTACTCAGTAGGACTGACTGAATCATTGCACACATGGTTAAACTCAGTCCCCTCTCTCCCTCTGATAATCACTTAATTGGTCTTTCTGGCTGTCAGTCCCCACCCTGAATCATCTTCTTGTTAGTGGTAGGCTCTCACCCAGAGTTACCTCATTAGCATAAACTATCTAAGGGCCCAACATGAAGAACAAGTACATTCTTATTGTTCAGGATGTTCCAGAAGTTTATTAGGTTACCTGCCAAGAACCAAGGACAAAGCCCAGACCTTTCTTTGGATTGAGGCAGAATTTCTTTGTTAAGTATCCTTTGATTCCTAAATGTCTTATGGGGGATATTATAGATTGGGTAATCTCCTGTACAAATATCCTGTTAGTCATACCTTTGCCCAGTAACTTACTATTCATTTATGATTCTTAACTGCAGTAATTATTACCATGAAAATGTTAAAGTGAAAGTCGTGTCTGACTCTTTGTGACCCCATGTGTAGCCCACCAGGTACTTCTGTCCATGGAATTCTCCAGGCAAGAATACTGGAGTAGATATCCATTCTCTTCTCCAGGGGATCCTCTTGACCCAGGGATCAAACAAAGGTCTCCTACATTGTGGGCAGATTCTTTACTGTTTGAGCTATCAGGGAAGTCACATTTATTACCATGAAGTCTGCCAGATGATGAAAGCCCATGTTTTAAGAAAAACAAAAATGGAAGATTTAGGAGTAAAAAGGCAACAGATCTGCAACTTACTCTCAAAATATTAAAGAAAATAATATGCTTATATTTTGTATGCTTAGTTGCTCAGGCTTGTCTGACATTTTTATGACCCTGTGGACTGTAGCCTGCCAGACTCTTCTGTCCATGGGATTTTTCAGGCAAGAGAGGGTTGCAGGGTTTCCCTGGTGGTCCAGTGGGTAAAGAGTCTACCTTTCAGAGCAAGGGGCACTGGTTTGATCCCTGACCTGAGAAGATCCCACATGTAGTGGAGCGGCTAGACCAGTGTGTCCAATTAAGAGCCAATGCTTTTGGAGTGCAGGTGCCCAGAGCTGGAGCTCTGCAACGAGAGAGGCCACTGTGGTGGGAGACCCACAGAAGCCAGAGAATAGGGATGGGTGAAAATAAATGGATGAAAAAATCAACAAAAAGAGGCTGAGGTTTTAAAAAAATATATTAAAATAAATAAATTAAAAATAATAAAAAAGAGAGGGTTGCAATTTCCTTCTCCAGGAGATCTTCCTGACCCAGGGATCAAACCCGTGTCTCCTGTGTCTCTTGCATTGCAGGCAGATTCTTTATGTGTTGGTCATATATTTTACAGAGATAAAAAATAAATGGGAAGTTAGTGCTTGTGGAATGTAAGTAAAGGGTCTCAAGCATTGTCTAAACTACTCTAGACCTTTTCTGTAATTCTGAAATTATGTGAAAATAAAAAGGTTTCTAATAACTTTATTTTTATATGAGTAGTATGCTTGATTGAGCATATTTATGCATTGAAACAATAAATATATGCACTGACTTCAAAGATAATCTTCAAATTATGGCTGGTAGTAATAAGTTATCAATTTTTTTTCTAAACTTATTAGAGTGTTTATGCCCAATTCTCAGGGGGAAATATGAGAGTAGTAGAGGGTTTAGGTGCTTGCCCTGTCTATTTAATATTATCCTTATTTGAGTTGTCCTAGGCTTTGTTCAGGGAACTTATGTAGTAATTCCAAGAAATAGTGAATTGTTTTGGCTCCAGGGTTTTTAGAAAATGCCCAACTAATGCTTATTAAACCTTGTTAAAAACTCTTTCATCAAACTAAAAATTGTGGATGCTCCATTATCATAATTAATGGATTCATAGACATATAGAAAGAATAATGAATAATGATAAAAGTCATCAATTTTTATAACTATATTTGCAAAAATAGCTCTCTAAAATGATCAAAAGACATTTTGGTGATAGAAAGTAGACTCAGGCAAGAGAGGGTTGCAGGGTTTCCCTGGTGGTCCAGTGGGTAAAGAGTCTACCTTTCAGAGCAAGGGGCACTGGTTTGATCCCTGACCTGAGAAGATCCCACATGTAGTGGAGCGGCTAGACCAGTGTGTCCAATTAAGAGCCAATGCTTTTGGAGTGCAGGTGCCCAGAGCTGGAGCTCTGCAACGAGAGAGGCCACTGTGGTGGGAGACCCACAGAAGCCAGAGAATAGGGATGGGTGAAAATAAATGGATGAAAAAATCAACAAAAAGAGGCTGAGGTTTTAAAAAAATATATTAAAATAAATAAATTAAAAATAATAAAAAAGAGAGGGTTGCAATTTCCTTCTCCAGGAGATCTTCCTGACCCAGGGATCAAACCCGTGTCTCCTGTGTCTCTTGCATTGCAGGCAGATTCTTTATGTGTTGGTCATATATTTTACAGAGATAAAAAATAAATGGGAAGTTAGTGCTTGTGGAATGTAAGTAAAGGGTCTCAAGCATTGTCTAAACTACTCTAGACCTTTTCTGTAATTCTGAAATTATGTGAAAATAAAAAGGTTTCTAATAACTTTATTTTTATATGAGTAGTATGCTTGATTGAGCATATTTATGCATTGAAACAATAAATATATGCACTGACTTCAAAGATAATCTTCAAATTATGGCTGGTAGTAATAAGTTATCAATTTTTTTTCTAAACTTATTAGAGTGTTTATGCCCAATTCTCAGGGGGAAATATGAGAGTAGTAGAGGGTTTAGGTGCTTGCCCTGTCTATTTAATATTATCCTTATTTGAGTTGTCCTAGGCTTTGTTCAGGGAACTTATGTAGTAATTCCAAGAAATAGTGAATTGTTTTGGCTCCAGGGTTTTTAGAAAATGCCCAACTAATGCTTATTAAACCTTGTTAAAAACTCTTTCATCAAACTAAAAATTGTGGATGCTCCATTATCATAATTAATGGATTCATAGACATATAGAAAGAATAATGAATAATGATAAAAGTCATCAATTTTTATAACTATATTTGCAAAAATAGCTCTCTAAAATGATCAAAAGACATTTTGGTGATAGAAAGTAGACTAAAATTTGAGATAAATGCTCTCTGGTGAAAGAAAAATTGGATAGAAGAAGGAATATGTGTGAGAAATCTATAAGTCAGTTCTAATTTGTAAATTTGTTTGCTGGTTATATTGGGGTTTTGTGATGAGCAATTGCTATCCTGATACTAAACACTAGTTTTTTATAACCATGACTACATTTTTTCCCCTGTATCACCAAATTACCTAATGAAACGGTGTGCCTTTGAGTAGTGTGGGCTGCATTTCCACTGCCAACTGCCAACTGACTATAATCCGCCAGTTCGCTGGGACCAGTCCCGCAGTCAGAGTTTGCCAGGGTGCTGGGAGAGGTCCAGCAGCTCTTTGGAGGTAGAATGGCTTTACCTGGAAGAGCTCTGGTGGTCAGGACATAGCAGTGCCCTGAGCCAAGCTCAACAGCCTATGGACATGGGTTGAGAGAGTCTGCTGCTGACAAAGACTCAGGTGAATTCAGAGTAGCTTGCTAGGGACAGTTCAGCAAACCACTGAGAGAAATTCACTGGAGAAAGCCTGACAATAAATTAAAGAAGAAGTTAATGGCAATATTCCAAAAGCTATAAAAGCAACCCATTAGAAATTAGAGGCATAGCACAGATCCATAAGGAGAATTCTTGGCAGTCTGGTAAGTAGACTAATTTTTTTCCCATCTTTTTGTTGTTGTTGTTGCAAAACAGCATCTGAATGGTATAAGAACACTAAATCAACTTTTAAAATATATACTGTATAAAATATATTTATACATTAAAATATACACCCTTATTATCTCCTGGACTTATAACAGTGTGTATTGCTCAAAGCTAAATAGTATGGAAACAAGCTTCATTTATATTTTGTATCCTCACTTGTACAGAATGATTGACGTTGGAGGGAAGGGTTAAGACAATTTAATTATGAAATTATTTTATGAATAAAAATCAAACCAGTTTTCAATGAAATAAAAAAAAACATTTGCATTAAATTGATTTCATCAAACTATTGTGGATGCTCCATTATCATAATTAATGGATTCATAGACATATAGAAAGAATAATGAATAATGATAAAAGTCATCAATTTTTATAACTATATTTGCAAAATAGCTATCTAAAATGATCAAAAGACATTTTGGTGATAGAAAGTAGACTAAAATTTGAGATAAATGCTCTCTGGTGAAAGAAAAATTGGATAGAAGAAGGAATATGTGTGAGAAATCTATAAGTCAGTTCTAATTTGTAAATTTGTTTGCTGGTTATATTGGGGTTTTGTGATGAGCAATTGCTATCCTGATACTAAACACTAGTTTTTTATAACCATGACTACATTTTTTCCCCTGTATCACCAAATTACCTAATGAAACGGTGTGCCTTTGAGTAGTGTGGGCTGCATTTCCACTGCCAACTGCCAACTGACTATAATCCGCCAGTTCGCTGGGACCAGTCCCGCAGTCAGAGTTTGCCAGGGTGCTGGGAGAGGTCCAGCAGCTCTTTGGAGGTAGAATGGCTTTACCTGGAAGAGTTCTGGTGGTCAGGACATAGCAGTGCCCTGAGCCAAGCTCAACAGCCTATGGACATGGGTTGAGAGAGTCTGCTGCTGACAAAGACTCAGGTGAATTCAGAGTAGCTTGCTAGGGACAGTTCAGCAAACCACTGAGAGAAATTCACTGGAGAAAGCCTGACAATAAATTAAAGAAGAAGTTAATGGCAATATTCCAAAAGCTATAAAAGCAACCCATTAGAAATTAGAGGCATAGCACAGATCCATAAGGAGAATTCTTGGCAGTCTGGTAAGTAGACTAATTTTTTTCCCATCTTTTTGTTGTTGTTGTTGCAAAACAGCATCTGAATGGTATAAGAACACTAAATCAACTTTTAAAATATATACTGTATAAAATATATTTATACATTAAAATATACACCCTTATTATCTCCTGGACTTATAACAGTGTGTATTGCTCAAAGCTAAATAGTATGGAAACAAGCTTCATTTATATTTTGTATCCTCACTTGTACAGAATGATTGACGTTGGAGGGAAGGGTTAAGACAATTTAATTTATGAAAAGAAATTTATTTTATGAATAAAAATCAAACCAGTTTTTCAGAACTGAAATAAAAAAAAAAAATACCAATTTAGCATTGAAATTGATTTAATTTTGTTTGTCTTTGGACAAAAACACTATTGATTTTTAATTTAGTATTAATAATGAGGAAAATTCATCCTCAACACTTTACCATTGCCTAAAAAGTCAGTTTAGTCATTACCTCTCTATTTATATCAATCAGGGTTTAGTGAATAAAATTTGAGTTTATACTACTAATAGATATTTGTAGAATTATATCTTTATCATGGTAAATAAAGAGAAAAGAAAAATTACCAAAAACAACAAACATTCCTGTTGTAAATTTTAACTTTTTTAATAGTACTTCTCATTGAAGATGTACTATCTGACTGTTGTTGATCTATAGTTCAGTCAAACAAGTACTAACCTGTATCAGTTGTCTGACTAGTATTTAAATATTGTAAGAAAGCTACAAAAAAAAGGCAGGAGGCATAATCCTTACTCTGGAAAAGCTTACATTTGAAATATATTTGAATTTCTATATATTTTATTCATAATCATATTAAGAAGGAAATCATTGCTATTGTGCCCTAAACCCCAAACAGCTGTATTTTTATCATATGTTCTTCTTTAAATAACTAGTAGTTGATAATTACAATAAAAATGGCCAATTTTTTTAAAGCATAAAACAAAAAATGATTTTATGTATAATAACATTTGAATCAAAGTTTACAATAGAAGAAAGAAATATAAAAATTGGAAAATAAACATAAAAATGGAATAAAATCTTTCATCAACAATCTTTCAGATGTTCTTTTGGAATCTGTGTATGCTATAGTATTACGTTATTTGTTTTAAACAATGCACAGTGAAAAGAGCTTAAATGTTATAAAGAATAAGACTAAAAAGAGATAAATTTTCTTGCATGTTTGGAATGAAACTATTTTAAAACTAACCAAACGACCTTTCTGATCTTTGGTACATAGGACAAGGGAGGTAGGAGCTTGGTATTTTCCCTGGAGTGTTTTGTAGCACACTTTACATTTTGGGACAAGGACACAGTAACACTATAATTCGGTTGCTTTCAGGAAAATCTGTTTACCAGTTGAAAATTGCGTTATGAGATAATAACAGGGTAAAATTTACAATGCTTGCAAAACATGTATTGATATTTAATCAAGCTGTTGTTTAAACAGCTGATCCTATGAAATTTTACACAAATATTGGATTTTTCTGGTATTATTTTAGACATACTCAAAAACTCTTCCATATTACTTTTCAAGTAATGGTATCAAAATAGTATGTGAGGTGTATATATTCAGTGCTTACCTTTAAAATGTCAGCACTTGTGCTCTTTTGGAATAACCACACCGAATCCAGAGTTTTATGACATTACAAATAAATCATCTCCAGATATCCCCTTTGTTATTTTGTCATCATAAAAGATGAACATTAATAGGTCATTATAATAGTATATGATCTGAAAATAAAATGGTGCATTATTTGTTTATAGTGAAGTGTATTTTGCTTAAATATGTTACTTTATAATCAAGTTTATTTATGAAAATAAGTAATTAATAATACTCTTATGGAAGGTCTCTGTTGCTTACCATTGTAAAGCTACAAAAAGGCAGTGAAGAAAGCATAATCCTTACTCTGGAAAAGCTTACATTTGAAATATATTTGAATTTCTATATATTTTATTCATAATCATATTAAGAAGGAAATCATTGCTATTGTGCCCTAAACCCCAAACAGCTGTATTTTTATCATATGTTCTTCTTTAAATAACTAGTAGTTGATAATTACAATAAAAATGGCCAATTTTTTTAAAGCATAAAACAAAAAATGATTTTATGTATAATAACATTTGAATCAAAGTTTACAATAGAAGAAAGAAATATAAAAATTGGAAAATAAACATAAAAATGGAATAAAATCTTTCATCAACAATCTTTCAGATGTTCTTTTGGAATCTGTGTATGCTATAGTATTACGTTATTTGTTTTAAACAATGCACAGTGAAAAGAGCTTAAATGTTATAAAGAATAAGACTAAAAAGAGATAAATTTTCTTGCATGTTTGGAATGAAACTATTTTAAAACTAACCAAACGACCTTTCTGATCTTTGGTACATAGGACAAGGGAGGTAGGAGCTTGGTATTTTCCCTGGAGTGTTTTGTAGCACACTTTACATTTTGGGACAAGGACACAGTAACACTATAATTCGGTTGCTTTCAGGAAAATCTGTTTACCAGTTGAAAATTGCGTTATGAGATAATAACAGGGTAAAATTTACAATGCTTGCAAAACATGTATTGATATTTAATCAAGCTGTTGTTTAAACAGCTGATCCTATGAAATTTTACACAAATATTGGATTTTTCTGGTATTATTTTAGACATACTCAAAAACTCTTCCATATTACTTTTCAAGTAATGGTATCAAAATAGTATGTGAGGTGTATATATTCAGTGCTTACCTTTAAAATGTCAGCACTTGTGCTCTTTTGGAATAACCACACCGAATCCAGAGTTTTATGACATTACAAATAAATCATCTCCAGATATCCCCTTTGTTATTTTGTCATCATAAAAGATGAACATTAATAGGTCATTATAATAGTATATGATCTGAAAATAAAATGGTGCATTATTTGTTTATAGTGAAGTGTATTTTTGCTTAAATATGTTACTTTATAATCAAGTTTATTTATGAAAAATAAGTAATTAATAATACTCTTATGGAAGGTCTCTGTTGCTTACCATTGTAAGAATAAGACACAATTCTATTCTGCATGGGGAAGTTGAGTCAATGAAATAATGACAATAATAATATTTGTTTAGCATCTTATATTTTATGATATATTCACATACATTTTCAAACTTAATGTTTATGACAAATCCGTGAAATACTGAGGGAAGATAATTTACCCCCATAGATAATCAAAAAAACAAAAACTCACTATCATTGACTTTTATGAGGTAATAATTAGTAATCTGCAGAGAATGGAAATCAACCTAACTCCTCTGATTTCAGTGCTTACATTATTTCCCAACAGACAATTTTGCCACTCTCAAAATTACTGATTGGTGGACATTAATATCCAGATGGAAGTTATGCATATCTAAGAAACTCTAATTTTGAGACATACTCATTAACTTGGTAGAATTAAGACATAGATAAACATGGACATTCTAACTTTAATTACTTGAATTCAGAAAAAGAAGTTTGGAGGTTTTAATGTAAGTAGCTTTAGGAATAGTGCCACTGCCACTGCCATTTTAAACAGGCTGACTTCTTGTTTCCTCATGCTCATGCCTCCTTATCACAACATGGCTGCTGTAGCTCAGGACATCATCTTTGCATTTCCATGTTCCAAGCACAAAGAAGAATACCAGAAATGCACATTTACTTTTGTCCCAAAATAAAATTTCTCTCAGTATATTTCCATTTCTATCTCAGTGGGTAAAATTGGATCACATAATCACTCCTAGCTACAGAGAGATTAGAAAAATGAGTACAAGGCCTTTGCCAGTCCCTAAAGTGGTAGAAGAAGAAGGGAAAAGAGTGTGGGATGATTGAGGGCTGGCCAGTTACAGTGTCTGCCACACAGTTGTTCAGTGTCTCAGTCGTGTCTGACTCTTTGCATCTCCATCGACAGCAGCACACCCAGCTTCCTTGTCCTTCACCATCTCCTGGAGCCTACTCAAACTCATGTCCATTGACTCAGTGATGCCATCCAACCATCCCATCCTTGGTCTCCCCGTTTTCCTCCTACCCTCAATCTTTCCCAGCATCAGGCTCTTTTACAGTGAGTTGGCTTTTCACATCAGGTGGCCAAAGTGTTGGACTTTCAGCTTCAGCATCAGTCCTTCCAATGAATATTCAGGGTTGATTTCCTTTAGGATTGACTGGTTTGATCTCTAGGCTGTCCAGGGGACTCTCAAGAGTCTTCTCCAATAACACAGGAGAATGTCAGAAAAAAACTAGAAACTATTGCTGCTCTCAAGAGGCTCACATTCTAGTACCAGAAGTAAAAATACATACATAAGTGACTGGAACACATGGTGGGATCAAAGTGTGCATTTCTTACAGAAATGGTAAAATGTTAAACTGTTCTAAGTACTTAGAGAAGGAAACAGTTATAACTCTCCTTGATTATACCTTATTTTTTTCTTACTTTATGACCTATTGTTCTAATTAGTTGCTTTAAACAGGACCCTTTCTATAGCCAATGGCAGTAAACTGAGGAAAAGAAAGGAATGTGCACGATCAAGTAAACAAGAAGCACAACCACAGCTGGATCCAGCAAACTAAACCAATTTCATCAGAGTTCAGCTCTGCTTTTTCTGAGCTGACTTCATTCGCAGGAATGTTGCTCTGTTGCAATTACGAAAACTTCATATGCTATCCCTTATCACAAATGGCTGCTGTAGCTCAGGACATCATCTTTGCATTTCCATGTTCCAAGCACAAAGAAGAATACCAGAAATGCACATTTACTTTTGTCCCAAAATAAAATTTCTCTCAGTATATTTCCATTTCTATCTCAGTGGGTAAAATTGGATCACATAATCACTCCTAGCTACAGAGAGATTAGAAAAATGAGTACAAGGCCTTTGCCAGTCCCTAAAGTGGTAGAAGAAGAAGGGAAAAGAGTGTGGGATGATTGAGGGCTGGCCAGTTACAGTGTCTGCCACACAGTTGTTCAGTGTCTCAGTCGTGTCTGACTCTTTGCATCTCCATCGACAGCAGCACACCCAGCTTCCTTGTCCTTCACCATCTCCTGGAGCCTACTCAAACTCATGTCCATTGACTCAGTGATGCCATCCAACCATCCCATCCTTGGTCTCCCCGTTTTCCTCCTACCCTCAATCTTTCCCAGCATCAGGCTCTTTTACAGTGAGTTGGCTTTTCACATCAGGTGGCCAAAGTGTTGGACTTTCAGCTTCAGCATCAGTCCTTCCAATGAATATTCAGGGTTGATTTCCTTTAGGATTGACTGGTTTGATCTCTAGGCTGTCCAGGGGACTCTCAAGAGTCTTCTCCAATAACACAGGAGAATGTCAGAAAAAAACTAGAAACTATTGCTGCTCTCAAGAGGCTCACATTCTAGTACCAGAAGTAAAAATACATACATAAGTGACTGGAACACATGGTGGGATCAAAGTGTGCATTTCTTACAGAAATGGTAAAATGTTAAACTGTTCTAAGTACTTAGAGAAGGAAACAGTTATAACTCTCCTTGATTATACCTTATTTTTTTCTTACTTTATGACCTATTGTTCTAATTAGTTGCTTTAAACAGGACCCTTTCTATAGCCAATGGCAGTAAACTGAGGAAAAGAAAGGAATGTGCACGATCAAGTAAACAAGAAGCACAACCACAGCTGGATCCAGCAAACTAAACCAATTTCATCAGAGTTCAGCTCTGCTTTTTCTGAGCTGACTTCATTCGCAGGAATGTTGCTCTGTTGCAATTACGAAAACAACTGGCAGCTCTAGGTTTATTGTCCTTTCATCTTATTAATTGTAATCCCAGACGAGGTAAAAGTGCATGTCTTTCCTGTAGCTGTCCCTAGTGAAAGCCCTGGGGATGCTCTGACCCCGTTGGCTTGGTCACAGGTCTATCTGTCCCGAACTGATCACATCACTATGACCAGGTGTGTGGGGAATCTGATTGGCAAACCTGAATCAGGTGATAACTTCTGAGTTGGGGAGTAGAGGGTGGAGGGAGTTTGCAGGATATTAACAGCCACTGATTAACCACTTCTATGGAAAAGATTCTAAACAGACAGAAAATAACAAATATCCATTACAAAATAGGTACTATCCACATTCTAGAAATACAGAGTTTTCACCCACCTGAGTTTCACAGCAGAAAGATGGTATCACAGACCTGTTTGGTTAACAGGATAGTAATTGCATCAACTTATCCCCACACTGCTGATGTCAATTGCATGTTGTCATTCCTGGCAATTACCTCTAGAAGGAAAGCAGAGGTCTAAATTTTGTCATCTATCAAAAATACATCCCTTGGACATCAGACTGCTGGGTGTCAAAAGGATTCACAGTACATTGAAAAATAAATGTATCTAATGCTTTTAATTATAAAACTCTAACATGCATTATATTTGCCAAAATGGTGTGTTCCATATATTCACGCCAGATGTTTGATTTTCATTTGATCACATTTGGTAGAATGCGTTATTTATCCTGAACACACACACAGACACTTAATTCTACAACTTTTCTTGACCCTAATTTTCCTTTTCCTCAGATGAGTGGGCTATTCCTGCGGCCACCATTTATCATAACCATTTTTCTTCATAGATTTTCATAATGTGTCTTCAATTCTTAATGCTCTCGTGAAACTTCATTCTGCAGTTCACCTAATTCCATGGCCCCATCTCAGTCCAAATTTTCTTTGACCTTTATGTGGCTTTTTTTTTCCCTTTTAATCAACTTTTCCTTCTTTCCTCTATTGGTTTCCATTATGGTCCTCCAGAATTTGACTCTAAATTACTGATCCCACAAGGTGACCAACTTCTCACTATTTGAGAAATAAACTTTCTTCAGAAAATTTTTGCTGAATCTTCTGTTCAGGAATATGATCTCCGATCTGTATTCTCCCTTTCCTTCAAGTTTTACCTCACAATCTACCAAACATTCCAGTTGGCAATAATTTTTCTCTTGACTGTACTCCTGTTTTTATCAGTATCTCTCATTTTGATAATTACTTCATGAATATTTTCTGATTATTGACATAGTCTTTTTTTTTTTTTTGGAGGGGGAGGGCGGTTTGGGGAGGGAGAGGTGCGGGCAGGCCACTTCTATTGGTCTTTCATTTGTCTGTTTTTCATCTAGCTTTGTTCTTTAGCCCGTGTGGGCCTCCCATCACAGTGGCCTCTGTTGTCGCAGAGCACCGACTCTGGGCGCATGCGCTCCAGAGCCCCGGCTCGGTAATTGGACACATGGGTCCAGAAGCTCCGCGGCACGTGGGATCCTCCCAGGCCAGGGATGGAACCGGTGCCCCTTGCACTGCAAGGCGGTGTCCTTACCCACTGGACCACCAGGGAAGCCCCTCAATTTTTTGATAGTAGAAAGATTTTATTTATTTTCTGTGCTATTCCTTCGTCATTGTTGAGCACATCGTAAGTACATTACAGAAATGTTTCAAATTAGTTTTATTCTCTAAATAAGCTTTTTTAATATTTCTGTGAAACCACGGAAACTCCATGGGAGAAGCAGAACATGTTTTAAATTTACAAGTAAAAAAATGAAAAAAAAAAGTCAGCCACGTAAATTAAACTCTCATGTGTCTAAATGCAAAATGTCTTAGAATGAAAGGTATGTAATGGCATATCTCAAGGGATGAATACATTCCAGAAACATCAAAGAATAACACTTTAATCTTTAGAGCAATTAATATCTATTTCAAAACTTAAGCCTTCCAAAATTAATAGTAGTATTACATCTTACAGACACTTAATATTTTAACATTTCTACATTTTAATAAGATTTTAACAATATGAAAATAAAGCCATTAAAAAGAGTTTATATTCTCACTAATTCTGCATGATTTAGACTTTCATATATAGCAAAAGCTAAAGGATAGAGGGGATTAAAAGATAGAAGAATCTTAATTAAAAGCAAGTATCCAAGCAAAAAAGAATGCAACTAAAATTTGAATATCTCTGAATATATTAATAGAAGTAAAAATTATTTCTGTTAGTTAAGTATGTCTGATTAAATTTGCTTTGAAATACAGCATTTCTTGAAACAATCTGCTTTTACAGATTTAAAGATACCAGGCCTCTCCTTGTCTAGTGTTTCAGTGATTGAAAAAGTCCAGTTCATATTCTATGCCTGCGTTGTGATAAAACACAACCATCGTTGTTTCAAACCTCAGCTCTTAAATTTCCTTCTTCTTCCTTTACTATTTTGTGCATTTTAAATATGTAACAGGGAGCATTCTCTTAGCCTAAGCTCCTGTGACTTTTGAATGCAGGTTATCCTCATTTGCTATTTAAGCCATCCAAACTCGGATTGCTTCCTATTTTACTAAACTGCCCTTTCAAAATATTTATATTATACATGAAGCTCACTGACAACCTTCACTGGAAGTATTTTAAAAGTAAATTTCACATGTTATCATTTTATATAGTAGTTTCAGATTCTACAAAATAATCTTAGTTTTCTGTGATGACTACCTAGAGCCAAGTTTGTTTATTTTTTTTTTTTTTTTACAAAGCCTCCTAGGAGTACTATTGAAAGTAGACTGTTTTTAAAGGGTTTCTCTCAGCTTTTCATCAAGTTGCCTCTTAACTGAGAATCAGGAAGACACATCTCTCTCCAAATCTTTCTGTTTCTCAGTTCTCCATTTATATGAAGTCTGTTTCTCAGTTTTATTATTTAATTCATGTTTGAAGGGCAGTTATAAAAGTAGATTTGCTTAGTAACTAAAAGAAATAAATATTCAGCTGCGGTAATCAAATTAATTCAGTGTGCTCACATCTTTGACTAGAAACTCTTTTTTATTCATTTTTTTTTGAGGGGGGAGCACTTCTATTGGTCTTTCATTTATTCTTTGTTCTTTGGCCTGTGTGGGCCTCCCATCGCAGTGGCCTCTGTCACTGCAGAGCACTGGCTTGTGGGCGCATGCCTGCCAGAGCTCCGGCTTGGTAATTGGACACACAAGTCCAACAGCTCTGCCGCACATGGGATCCTCCCAGGCCAGGGATCGAACCGGCACCCCCTGCACTGCAAGGCGGTATCCTTACCCACTGGACCACCAGGGAAGCCCCGAAACTCATATTTTTTAATCACTTAAATTTCTGAAGCACTTCTGGTGTGTTTTCCACTGATCCATCTTTTTTTCTTTTTTGCTATATATACATAGTTTTTTTCTTTCACCGTGTTGGGTCTTTGTTTCAGCACACGGGCTTCTTTACTTGTGACACACAAGCTTAGATGCTCCGGGGCATGTGGGATCTTAGTTTCCTGATAAAGTCCAGTTCATATTCTATGCCTGCGTTGTGATAAAACACAACCATCGTTGTTTCAAACCTCAGCTCTTAAATTTCCTTCTTCTTCCTTTACTATTTTGTGCATTTTAAATATGTAACAGGGAGCATTCTCTTAGCCTAAGCTCCTGTGACTTTTGAATGCAGGTTATCCTCATTTGCTATTTAAGCCATCCAAACTCGGATTGCTTCCTATTTTACTAAACTGCCCTTTCAAAATATTTATATTATACATGAAGCTCACTGACAACCTTCACTGGAAGTATTTTAAAAGTAAATTTCACATGTTATCATTTTATATAGTAGTTTCAGATTCTACAAAATAATCTTAGTTTTCTGTGATGACTACCTAGAGCCAAGTTTGTTTATTTTTTTTTTTTTTTTACAAAGCCTCCTAGGAGTACTATTGAAAGTAGACTGTTTTTAAAGGGTTTCTCTCAGCTTTTCATCAAGTTGCCTCTTAACTGAGAATCAGGAAGACACATCTCTCCCCAAATCTTTCTGTTTCTCAGTTCTCCATTTATATGAAGTCTGTTTCTCAGTTTTATTATTTAATTCATGTTTGAAGGGCAGTTATAAAAGTAGATTTGCTTAGTAACTAAAAGAAATAAATATTCAGCTGCGGTAATCAAATTAATTCAGTGTGCTCACATCTTTGACTAGAAACTCTTTTTTATTCATTTTTTTGAGGGGGGAGCACTTCTATTGGTCTTTCATTTATTCTTTGTTCTTTGGCCTGTGTGGGCCTCCCATCGCAGTGGCCTCTGTCACTGCAGAGCACTGGCTTGTGGGCGCATGCCTGCCAGAGCTCCGGCTTGGTAATTGGACACACAAGTCCAACAGCTCTGCCGCACATGGGATCCTCCCAGGCCAGGGATCGAACCGGCACCCCCTGCACTGCAAGGCGGTATCCTTACCCACTGGACCACCAGGGAAGCCCCGAAACTCATATTTTTTAATCACTTAAATTTCTGAAGCACTTCTGGTGTGTTTTCCACTGATCCATCTTTTTTTCTTTTTTGCTATATATACATAGTTTTTTTCTTTCACCGTGTTGGGTCTTTGTTTCAGCACACGGGCTTCTTTACTTGTGACACACAAGCTTAGATGCTCCGGGGCATGTGGGATCTTAGTTTCCTGACCAGGGATTAAAACCCAAATCCCCCTCATTGGAGGGAAGATTCTTAACCACTGGCTCACCAAGGAAGTCTGTGCTGTGTATACGTTATTTGAAGAACATAATCATACCTAAAAGTTCATCTCAGCCTTTCCATATCCCTTTACCACAGTGCCCATACATTTCACACGGTGTTTGTTTGATGAGTGAATGAACGAACACAACTTTCTCATTGAGTTGTCTGAAATTACTTAAATATTTCATTCATTCCAGAAATGACAGAGCTATACTGTCCTAAATTCTGCTATGTTAATAACATCAAAAATTCCTAAGAAAATGTTGGAGACTCAAGAATAGTGATGAGCAACATTTTTTTTTTTTAATATTTATTTATTTATTTATTTTTGAGGCGGGTGGGTTGGGGAGGGAGAGGGGCGGGCAGGCCACTTCTATTGGTCTTTCATTTGTCTATTTTCATCCATCTTTGTTCTTTGGCCCATGTGGGCCTCCCATCGCAGTGGCCTCTTGTCGCAGAGCACCGGCTCTGGGCACATGTGCTCCAGAGCTCCAGCTCGGTAATTGGAGACATGGGTCCAGCAGCTCCGCGGCACGTGGGATCCTCCCAGGCCAGGGATGGAACCGGTGCCCCTTGCACTGCAAGGCGGTGTCCTTACCCACTGGACCACCAGGGAAACCCAAGCAACATTTTTTGACAAGGAAATCAATTTAGGAAATTGAAAAAATATTTGCAACTATACTTTGTTTATCAAAAAGTGTTTTGCTATTCCTGTTCTTAAGTATTCATTTATTATTTACCTGACACAAATGTTTCTTTTCCTTTTTAACTTAAATGTTGGTATCTATACAGCTGGCAGCTCTAGGAGTGACTTTTTTCAATAGTATGCTGTTTAACAGATTTAATTGTTTAGTAAAATATCTTTTAAGCTAATAACTTTTGGCTATTTTGACTTAAAGATATTTTATTTTTTAAAAGAAATTTATAATATATTCTTTACATAAGGTATTTTCAATGAAAATGAGTAAATAGTATACATCTGCTGTAAGAAGTAAACCACATCCCACTTTTTTTCAAAATATGCAATTTTCACTGCTCATTATCTTGGCAACCATCTTAACAAGAATTTAAATAGAACATTAAAGAATAAATATTATAGCTAATAGCATCATAGCCGACCATTTAAAAATTTTCTTTTGGGCAGTGACTTAAGAGATTTAGTGTTTGAAGCAGTGTGTCATCAAAATGGATCAGAAAGCAGAAAGAAAATAACAGTAAAGCAAGCTATGGAAAACTAGAAAATACTGAAAACTTAAGAAAAGTTTATTTGCATTGTAATGAACACTAATTCATATTTATTGGAGTCTTAATACATGCTGAGTTTTCTTATAAATCTGTCATATAGACTAACTTATTTTGTCTTCAGATAACTTTATGAGAAGGGACAACTCTAGGTTAGAATATAGCTTGAAAACCCTTAGAATCACAGAAACAAGAACTCATACTCTCTCATAAGCTGTTGTCTATGGACCTCCATCAAATGTTCACAAGAAAAATTTGAAATGAGGGCAAAAGATCTAGTGAGGTGTGTAGAAGGTGATCAGCAGCTGTAGGGGAACAGGCATGAAGGTAATGGCGGTGTCCTTACCACTGGACTCACCAATTGGAGACATGGGTCCAGCAGCTCAGCACGTGGGATCCTCCCAGGCCAGGGATGGAACCGGTGCCCCTTGCACTGCAAGGCGGTGTCCTTACCCACTGGACCACCAGGGAAACCCAAGCAACATTTTTTGACAAGGAAATCAATTTAGGAAATTGAAAAAATATTTGCAACTATACTTTGTTTATCAAAAAGTGTTTTGCTATTCCTGTTCTTAAGTATTCATTTATTATTTACCTGACACAAATGTTTCTTTTCCTTTTTAACTTAAATGTTGGTATCTATACAGCTGGCAGCTCTAGGAGTGACTTTTTTCAATAGTATGCTGTTTAACAGATTTAATTGTTTAGTAAAATATCTTTTAAGCTAATAACTTTTGGCTATTTTGACTTAAAGATATTTTATTTTTTAAAAGAAATTTATAATATATTCTTTACATAAGGTATTTTCAATGAAAATGAGTAAATAGTATACATCTGCTGTAAGAAGTAAACCACATCCCACTTTTTTTCAAAATATGCAATTTTCACTGCTCATTATCTTGGCAACCATCTTAACAAGAATTTAAATAGAACATTAAAGAATAAATATTATAGCTAATAGCATCATAGCCGACCATTTAAAAATTTTCTTTTGGGCAGTGACTTAAGAGATTTAGTGTTTGAAGCAGTGTGTCATCAAAATGGATCAGAAAGCAGAAAGAAAATAACAGTAAAGCAAGCTATGGAAAACTAGAAAATACTGAAAACTTAAGAAAAGTTTATTTGCATTGTAATGAACACTAATTCATATTTATTGGAGTCTTAATACATGCTGAGTTTTCTTATAAATCTGTCATATAGACTAACTTATTTTGTCTTCAGATAACTTTATGAGAAGGGACAACTCTAGGTTAGAATATAGCTTGAAAACCCTTAGAATCACAGAAACAAGAACTCATACTCTCTCATAAGCTGTTGTCTATGGACCTCCATCAAATGTTCACAAGAAAAATTTGAAATGAGGGCAAAAGATCTAGTGAGGTGTGTAGAAGGTGATCAGCAGCTGTTGGGGAACAGGCATGAAGGCCTTACTTCACTAGACCATCTCTAATAAGAAACAAAAGCCTTCTCCTTTGGGAGTGGGAAGCAGCAAGCCCTTTCACTTGAACTTCCCAGCTCCCAGGAAGAATGCACTGCTTCAGGGGAAGGGGTGGAAAGAAAACCCATGTGCCACAGGAGTAAAGTAGGACATTCCTTTATTACACAGGATGCAGAAAAATCCTTTGCTTCTAGAGAGGTGAAAAGGAAAACAGAACTGTCCCTGGGAGAGGGGTAGAAAACTATATTAAAGCCCAAGATGTTGCCTGCTATGAGGAAGTCTTTTATCCAAGAGCAACAATGGACTCATTTACCTGAAACAGACTGCCAGATATTTCTCCAGCAAAGACGGGTTTATTCAGGATCAACAGGGAATTTTAATTCAAGGTCTGTAACCATGCGAGTCGGGTTCAAGTACCTGCATGCCAAGGGAAGGAAAACAGGTTTACAGAGAGGGGAAAGGAAGTTGGGAGGATTCATAGTAAACAAAGTATCCAAGGCTTTTCATTGCCATGAAAGAAGAGTCTTCCTTCTTCCTGTTGGGCTCCACTATTGTCTCAGGGCATGAGAGCTCCCCCTTCTGGTCTCCCAAGTCTATTTAATGGAAGTTTCTGCTTATTAATGTTTTACAGGCATGAGGTAGGGTTTTAATTTTACAAGCTGGATGTACAGGAATTCAAAGTAAGCCATACCTTCAAAGTTTGGATACAGAGGAATGGAGTTAGATACCAGACAAACAACACCCATTTACACATGGCTGTCTTGGTCTAGAGCATTTTTTAGGAATAAGAGATTGTTTTAAAATCATAGGGAAATTTTTAAATTTGAAGAACTAAACCCATGTTGCCGTATTTTGCCTCTTAAGTTTTCATAAACGTTTAATAATATTTTCAAAGCTAGATAAAGATCAAAGAGGGTATTTGCTAATCAAGGGCTATAAAATTAAATATTTTCAAATATGATAAGTTTTATTTCAGAGGGAATGTGTTTACATACATTATGTTATCCAATGCTCAAAGATAACCCCACTGGGCAGAGTGTTTTTTTAGGAAAGACAGGAAAAAAACTGGATAGGGACTCAGGAGATATGGATTTCAGCCTTAGTCTATACTAACAAGCACTATCCAATGTCAGCCTACATTATTTGGAGATTTTATTTCTGTAACTAGAAAATTAAAAGTTTAAACAAGCTTAAGCACGTTGAACAGTGCATCTCAAACTTTTATAGAGAGAAGAACCACTGAAAATAATTATGAAGAATGCAGATTGCAAGGCTTTCATATATTAGAGATTTTTAGTCAGTAAGTCCTGCTATTGTTCAAGTAATTTAACACAGGTGGTCTTAAGTATTGACTTGGAGAAAGATGCCTAAACTCAGCGATTCCTGATACCCTTTTAGGTTCCAATGGTCTATGAATCTAAGTGGTACATATATTAATGTCATTACTTTCTAAATCAAGTTAAGTAACCATGTTAAATAACCAGGTTAGGAGTCAAACTAATGTCTTCGTATTCTAGCTCAGTATTTTGCTCTTAAGTCGTTTGTACATCATGACAGAGACGAGTGAGATGCATACTGTTGTGTTCCACTTTTTTCTACTTAAGCATGTAGAGACACTAGATTTCCTAGTCAGCCATATGACTAAAGCTTAACCAATAGAATGTGTGGGCAGAAGTGATAACCTCCTATTCTTTCTTACCTATGAAAACCCCCTGTCAGAACCCTCTAGACTCTTCCCAGTAGAGAATGACTGGAAGGCATAGAGTCACAAAATGGAATGGACTTTGGCTTCTAGATAACTGCCTGGTGTTCATCCCCTACCAGACCAGCAGTGGAGTGTACTGAGACCAAGAAATAAATTGTGTTGTTTGAAGCCACTGGGAAATTAGGTTACTATTTTGCAATTAGTCTACAATCCATAGGGTCACAAAGATTCAGATACAGCTGAAGTGACTGAGCACGCACTATCAGATGTATAACCCTCCCGCATTATACCTCCATAGAGATATAAGAGGACAAGAGCAGCCAACTTTGAGATATTAACCTGCTTCTTTTTCAAACCCCTTTAGTTTCTGTTTTGTCCTCCTTACCACTTTTTCTTTACTTCCTGCAATGAGCATGGCCTCAGGATCAGAGAGTGCTATGAGTTGAACAATAAGGCAAATTAGTTTGTGAGTCTGCTTTGTTTTACTTACAAAAGCTTAGGTCAAAATGAAGAGAGAGTTCATGAATATAGGCAAACCATCACAACCAAAAACAGGAAGGAAAAAGTCTGTCCCCCAAATTAGAAAGGACTAGGCTGGGGCTGTAAGAAAAATGATGCAAGGTTTGGCAGAATTATTTTTCCTGCTCTAATTCTTCACCCTTTCAATGAGCTTTAGTTGTTTAGGAACTGCCAAGGCCCACATCTTTGTATTACCTGGAGTCTTGTTTCTTCAGAACAGAAAACCTCGTGAAGAAACCAGACAGGAAGCATAGAGAACCCAGCCTGCCCCAAGAACCTTATAGAGTCTTTGGTTTACTAGTCTTTTTCCTTTTATCTCCTGAGCATTTTACAGAATCTTGCAGGAGGCTGTGTGGAAATACCCCAGGTCCCTTTCTCTTCTCAGGATTAATTTTTTATCAGCATTTTCATGTAGGGTGAAATTCCAATCTTTCACTGGCTTAATAATACATAGGCTCCAGGAGCAGAAGGGGCTCACATCCCATTTCTTGAAGAAACCAACAGTGATGTGGCAAGAATTTTGTGGTATATGTAAGGAAGCAGAGTTATAGACAAATTCAAAACCCATCCATGCCCAAGGATTGGCATCAAAGTTGCAGAAAGCTAAAAGACTGGAAATGAGTCATCTCAACGTGATGGCTCAGCGACTTTACATGTGCACATAATATAATGTGCCTGCATACTCAGTTGTGTCTGACTCTTTGGGACCCCGTGGACTGTAGCCAGCCAGGATATATTCTGTCCCCGGAATTTTCCAGAAAACAGTTGGTAACCTGGATTCAGAATTGGTTTTTTCCCTGCGATACCCCCTTACCTCTTCAGAGCAGTCCTCAGAACAAGCTGAGACTGTCCAGGGCTGAAGTTCTCAGAAAGTATCTGATGAGCAAAACATAACTATCAACTTGTAGGCTGTGTATTTTTTTCAGTCAATAGGGTCATTTATGCCACTGTCTAAAGTGGAGTAAGAATGGAAAGAATCCCCCAAAAAACTGATTAAGTTATGTCAGTTCACTGGCTAAGTGCTCAAAGACCGGGATTAAATTTTATGAAAAAATTATATATTATTAAAGAAAGTTATATTTCTTGCACCTAAGTCTGACAATTAAGACTCACATCTTTCATGATACTGTGGTATATTGGATTATAATTTTCTAGTATTCAGTCCTACCTTTTTCTATACAACGTTTCACGCATCCTGTGGGAAAAGTATTAGTTCTTGCCTTTGTGATCTGGGGCTTTGATCAATGACATATTTTGAGCAATAGAATATGAATAGATCTATCAAATGTCATATCTGAGCGGAATATTTAAGAGGAATTGTGTGTTTCCTCTTAGGAGCTAGTCTTTCAGCTTGAGGAGACATGTAGAGCTCAAACCAGCTGACCTGGAACATATATATATATATATAATGTGAATGAGAATAAATGGTTGATGTTTTCAGCCACTGAAATAGAAGCATATTGGCACAGTGAATGTGACCAACACACATTGTTGTTTTTGTTGTTCATTCTCAAAGTTGTGTCTCACTCTGTGACCTCATGGTATGCAGCATGCCAGTCTTCCCTGTCCTTCACTGTCTCCCAGAATTTACTCAAATTCATGTCCACTGAGTGGACTATCTAACCATCTCATCCTCTGCTGCTCTCTTCTCCTTGTGCCTTCAACCTTTCCAAGCATGAGGGTCTTCTGCAGTGATTCAGCTCCTTGCATCAGGTGGCCAAAATATTACAGCTTCAGCTTCAGCATCAGTCCTTCCAATGAATATTCAGGATTGACTTCAGATACAACCCAGGAGACCTGGGTTCTATCTCTGTTTGGGAGATCCCCTGGAGAAGGGAGTGACTACCAACTCTGGTATTCTTGCCTGGAGAATTCCATGGACAGAGGAGCCTGATGGGGTATAGTCCATGGGGTTGCAAAGAGTCAGACACAACTGAGCAACTGACTAAGACACATACTAAGGGAAAAAATCAGATGAAGACAACTGAAAGAGCTGCAGTACTTCTTAAGGATGGAACAAAAATTCCAGTTTATTGTTCAGTGTGGTTGATATTCTATATACAAAGTCCATCAGTGAATGTATGTATTTCCTCTCTGAAATTCCAAAACAGTTCCACTAACAACACAATGGACTATATCAATATGTGAGGATGGGGGAGAAGGAATGCAAAGGCAAACACTATTTTAAAACTTTCTGTGAAGAAGTTTTGATCTCATTATCATGAAATGTTGGAAGGCATTCTCTTTTTAAATGATTGTAAAATTTAAAATGTAAGTTGGGAATTCACATGAATGCCTAGAACTATGAGTCACTGAGAAATCCTGGAAATGCTGTTAAAATAGTTCTATACTCCTCCTTCCAGCTAAGCCTTTCTCAAAGCATCCTAAATCTTTGAATTATGAGGTGTAGGTGGAGACAGAGAGGAGACTGTTGAGTTCTTGTTTGGCATTTGTAAGTCTTCATGAGCAATCTTTATCCCTCTTTCTAGGATAATATCTTTCACATTCACTTTAAAAATTAGAAAAATTTTCAGGTAACAGATGAATAAGTAGTTGAGTGTAGAAAGAGGAGCATATATTCTTTTATGCCATAAGGATATTACTTAGTGCTGGGTTTAAGCCTGCACTTGCTAAGTGATACTTCCATGGCTTAAAGAGAAGCAGTCACTTTTCATTTTCTTCATGTGAATTGTTTGTGCTGTAGTTTAAACGTGCCAAATTTTGTTTCTAGTGTGTTGACATCACATGAAGTGTTTAGCTTTGTATATTTTGTATATATATGTTTTATTGACTTATTGGCACACATAATTTTAAAACTTACAACCTTAACCAACTCCTGCTACTCATCCAGCTCCAGAAAAGCTTCAATAAAAGATGGAAATATTTAATAACTTGCTTAATGCGTTTTCAAGAAAATCACTGAGTTTTTCCCATAACTGTCACTCTCAGCTCCAAATCTGCCAACCTCGTCCTCTGATGTCTCCACTAGCACAACAAGTACAGTATCCATGCTCTTAACTAGAACCAGCCCCTCTCTGGCCTGTATCCCAGGCCTTCTTGATATTTTGAGGATCTTTTTCTAGTGGCAATTATTCTGAAGTCCTCAGTTTTCCTCTTTTCACCTACATGTTTTTCATCAGCAAACAACATAGACATAAGCTCAGGGATGGGACCTGGTACTTCGGATATGACACACTGTTCGCTAGTCACCAAGCCTATATTGTCTTCTTCCAGTGCGCACAATTAGCCTACGTGTTCCAGCCCCACCTATACATAGGAGCGATTACTAAATTGTAGTTCAATAAAATACAAGCAGGAGTTATGTCCACCCACAAAACTTCATTCTACAAAAACCTGCTATGTGTCATCTTCCATGATGTTTACCTCCCCAGATTATTATAGACAACAAAGTAATGTTGGCAGTGCTTTTTTAAAAAATAGTAATTCTTTAAGAGCCCCTAAATGCCTCCTAAGAGAAGATCTGCTCACCAATCAAGATTAACTGATTTAGACTGTACATGAACAACAAAGAAATTAACCTAGTGTGAAGACAGAGATTTGGGGTTAGTCTAATAGAGAAACCTTGGTAGCTCAGACGGTAAAAACAAAAAATCTACAGTTCAGGAGACCCCAGTTCGATCTCTGTGTCAGGAAGATCCCCTGGAAAAGGGAATGAGTACCCACTCCAGTATGCTTGCCTGGAGAATTCCTTGGACAGAGGGGCCTGGCAGGCTACAGTCCATGGTGTAACAAAGAGTCAGACATAACTAACTGACACTTTCAGCTTTTCTTTAATAGAGAAGCTAGCAATATATCTGCTGACCTAGGTATCAAGAATGGAAAGAGGGAGACCAGTTATGAGGTTACTGTGATGCTCCATTTTTCTACTCCTTTTTTTTTAAACCAAACTCCTCAAAAGAATTATCAGTCTTTCTCATGTCAATTATAAAACATCTCTTGACTTCCATAATGCTAAATCTTACTGATTCTTAGTCTTAATTTTGCATCATCATCACTAACTCAGGATTACGTCATTCTCTAGGCATAAATGTTCATTTCAAATTGCTTTCTCTTTATCATTGTCTCTTACCCCACAGATCCAATCATCCTAAACATCACTGCAGGATCTCCATTATCTTCCTGATTTGTACATGTTTCAGTGACCTGGGGTTCATGGACCTCTTCTCTCTTCTCTTAATCCCTTCATATTCCATACAAGCACCATATATTTTATTAGTATTCCCAAAATTGTAACTCTTGGTTGCACCTCTACCTGGCATTCTGTGTATCGATATCCATTCACCCACTAGGAGATTTATTGTGCCTCTCCTCTCCTCTCCTCTCCTCAGACTTAACACATCCAAAACCAAACTCTAATCTAACCTCTCATCTGTAACTATCCTAATGGTCTTCATCTCAGTAAACAGGAGTTCCATTCTTTAGTTACCCAAATCAGATAGTTCTCTGATTTTCCCATGTCCCATATATAATTTTCTAGAATAATCTATTATCTTTACTTTCAAAGTATATCTTGAACCCATCTCTTCCCCAAACTGTCATCATTGCTAAACTACTTTTGGTTATATTCACTAATTTGTTGTATTATTTTAGATCCCATATATAAGTGATAGCATACAGTATTTGTCATTCTCTGTCTAATTTAATTAAGGGAGTACCCTCCAAGTCCATCCATGTTGTTGCAAATGATTAAAAAAAAAAAAAAATCTTCCTTTTTTATGGCTTAGTAGTATTCCATTGTGTGTGTGTGTGTGTGTGTGTGTGTGTGTGTGTGGTGGTGGTGGTGGTGGTGGTGGTGGTGGTGGTGGCGGCGGTGGTGGTGGTGGTTTAGTTGCGAAGTCATATCTGAATCATGTGACCCTATGGACTGTTGCCTGCCAGACTCCTCTGTCCATGGAATTCTCCAGGCAAGAATACTGGAAAGGGGTGCCATTTCCTTCTCCAGATGATCTTCCTGACCCAGAAATCGAACCCAGGTCTCCTTCATTGAAGGCAGATTCTTTACCAACTTGAGCTACAAAGGAAACTCTTTGTGTGTGTGTATGTGTGTGTGTACACCACATCTGTATCCATTCATCTGTTAATGGATACTTAGGTGCTTCCCTGTCTTGGCTATTTTAAATAATGCTGCAATGAGCATTGGGATGCATTATGTTTTCACATTAGTATTTTCATTTTCTTTGGTTATCTACCCAAGAGTAGACTTGCTGGATTAAATGATGCTTCTGTTTTTTGTTTTTGACATTCACACTGTTTTCCACGGCAGCTGTACCAATTTACATTTCCATCAAATAGTATACAAGGGTTCCCTTTTCTCTAGAGCTTCACTAAAAATTATTATTTCTGTTGTTTTTGATGATAGTCATTCTGATAGTGTGAAGTGATTTCTCATTGTGGCTTTGATTTGTGCCTCTCTGATCACTGCTATCTTAAAATTTAAGTCATCGTTATCTCTTTCCTATATTATTTGTTGTTGTTGTTTAGTCACTAAGTTGTGTTCAACTCTTCTTTGACCACATGAACTATAACAGTCAAGCTCCTACGTCCATGGAATTTTCCAGGCCAGAATACTGGAGTGGGATGGAATTTCTTTCTACAAAGGACCTTCCCCAACCCAGGGATCAAACCCACGTCTTCTGAATTGGCAGGCAGATTCTTTACCACTGAGCCAGCGGGGATGTCCTGTATTGTTTACTAACCACTAACTGTCTCCCTTACTTCCACTCATGGCTTTCTAGAATCTGTTCTCAAAATAGTAACTATGGTGATGCTTTTGCCACATAATTTAAATCATTTGTTCAAACCCTCCAATTGCTTTCCATCCCCTGTTGCTGTTCAGTCGCTAAGTCAGGTCTGACTCTTTGCAACCCCATGGACTGCAAAATGCCAGGTCTCCCTGCCCCTCACCATCTATTAGAGTTTGCCCAAGTTCATGTCCATTGAATCAGTGGTGCTACCAAACCATTCCCTACATAATGTAATTCTGAGTTTTTATCAGTCTACACGGTCTACCTATATACTGACTTTTTGGTTCATCTAAAGTTCAATTATTACTCAGTCCTGGCCTTCAGACATGTTGGCTCCCTGATAATGTCCAAACACACCATGAACTTGTTCCCTCTGTCTGCTCTCTCCCTTCTATTGACATGGTATTACTACATTTATTTGTGTTTCTCTCCAATAACTTCTTTTCAGAGAGTCTTCCTCTGATTCACTGATCTAGAAACAGTTTCTTTCTCCAAATGATGACTCCCATTGTCTTGATCTACATTGCTTCTTCTTGAGAGCACTTCTTACTACTTGACCTATAATTCATTTGCTTGTTTATTATTTGTGTCTTCTCCCTCTGGAATGTAAGCTTCATAGACCTGAGATTTGATCTCCTTTTGTTTTGCTGTTGTGTATCCACAGAATCTAAAACAGTGACTGAAATATTGTAGGTATTCAATAAATATTTGTTGAGTGGACAAAAAAGTGGAATGAACTGGATGATAAGAGAAAAGTGAAAACAAATCAAACTATATTATGTAACACCAATAGACCTTTGGTTTCTTTAAAAAAGGCATCTATATTGCTATCTTATTTTCCATTAGTTCTAAGGACTCTCAGATGTCAATGTTCATTAGATGTATACTGTGTGTCAGATGCAGCTCTAGGTCTTGGGGATTAAAGAGTGAAATAATTCACAAAAATTCCTGATCTAAAGCAATTTATACTACAGGATCTCCTTGTGATTTCAAGTTAAATTTCATTTTCTTACTTTAGCTTATTTTTAAATTTTTTAAAATGTGCATGTTACTTTACAATGAGAACTTAATTTTTATAATAAGACAAGATAAATAATGAAAATATTTTAAAGTACAAATAAATATCCAAATGTTTGAACATAATAATAACTCAGTCCAAACTAAACATATATGACTTTCATTTCTGCCATTGGAAAAGCCTCACTTCAGCTATTCTCCCTAAATGTGAGTCTTGATTTACATGGTTTCATCCAATTTAATTTTATATTGTTCTGTTTTGGGTAACCATTAAAAATATTTTCTGGAATTAGGATATAAATAAAACATAAATTATACAAAACAGAACGCTTACACTTTAGGACATACCAAGACTTACTGCAACACCCTCACTAAATCCCCTGGGAAAATTTATCCAGTCAGGCACAAGCAAGCCAAATATAGCATTTTTTGTCTTATAACTTCCATAAGTAGTTCTTGAACCAAGTAAGCAATGCATGGGAATTAGCAAAAGTTCTTTGTGTTTCTCTCCAATAACTTCTTTTCAGGAGTCTTCCTCTGATTCACTGATCTAGAAACAGTTTCTTTCTCCAAATGATGACTCCCATTGTCTTGATCTACATTGCTTCTTCTTGAGAGCACTTCTTACTACTTGACCTATAATTCATTTGCTTGTTTATTATTTGTGTCTTCTCCCTCTGGAATGTAAGCTTCATAGACCTGAGATTTGATCTCCTTTTGTTTTGCTGTTGTGTATCCACAGAATCTAAAACAGTGACTGAAATATTGTAGGTATTCAATAAATATTTGTTGAGTGGACAAAAAAGTGGAATGAACTGGATGATAAGAGAAAAGTGAAAACAAATCAAACTATATTATGTAACACCAATAGACCTTTGGTTTCTTTAAAAAAGGCATCTATATTGCTATCTTATTTTCCATTAGTTCTAAGGACTCTCAGATGTCAATGTTCATTAGATGTATACTGTGTGTCAGATGCAGCTCTAGGTCTTGGGGATTAAAGAGTGAAATAATTCACAAAAATTCCTGATCTAAAGCAATTTATACTACAGGATCTCCTTGTGATTTCAAGTTAAATTTCATTTTCTTACTTTAGCTTATTTTTAAATTTTTTAAAATGTGCATGTTACTTTACAATGAGAACTTAATTTTTATAATAAGACAAGATAAATAATGAAAATATTTTAAAGTACAAATAAATATCCAAATGTTTGAACATAATAATAACTCAGTCCAAACTAAACATATATGACTTTCATTTCTGCCATTGGAAAAGCCTCACTTCAGCTATTCTCCTAAATGTGAGTCTTGATTTACATGGTTTCATCCAATTTAATTTTATATTGTTCTGTTTTGGGTAACCATTAAAAATATTTTCTGGAATTAGGATATAAATAAAACATAAATTATACAAAACAGAACGCTTACACTTTAGGACATACCAAGACTTACTGCAACACCCTCACTAAATCCCCTGGGAAAATTTATCCAGTCAGGCACAAGCAAGCCAAATATAGCATTTTTTGTCTTATAACTTCCATAAGTAGTTCTTGAACCAAGTAAGCAATGCATGGGAATTAGCAAAAGTTCTTCCTTTAAATCTGTCTCTGCCAGTGTGAAAAATATTTTGAGGGCTTCTCCTACGGGCACTTTCTGTGCAGTTTCCCCAGCCTGCTCTTCCATGCCCACCACAGTCACCATTGATATTCTGATCACTTCAGATGTGTGGCTCTGATGAAGACATCTCCTCTGGAGCCCTAAACTCACATATCTCCTTGGAAATGTCACAGATATCTCCAATTAGATGATGCTAATACTGACCTCATTTGCTCCTCCCCTGCCCAGCTCAATTTCTTCCTGGCTTCCCTATCCCCCCTCCAAAATAGGATGTTGCTATCCATTCGTTTGCCCAAGCCTGGAATGCAAATGTTCCCTAACCTACACTCTCCCCCTGACGAACCATAGTATCCCTTCCTGTTATGTGTCCCTTCCAAATGTCTCATGTGTATCTGTTTCTTTCCATCCTCCTTTCCACCACCCTATTCACCCTCCCTTCACCACCCAACTGCCTTAAACTGGTCTTCCTCTCTGCATCTTTTCTTCATTCCAGACTATGAACGTAGCAAGAATGTCTTTTCCAGCATGTAAATCTCACCTGCTTAAACATCAGTACTGGTGCCCTAATTCCTGAATATATCTTACACAGCCCACATTCGATTGCTTCTGATTATCTCATCAGCCTCATTTTTCACAATATACTTCTCCTCCACCTCAATCTGCTTCTTACTTCAACAATTTGTTTATTCTAGAAGCACATCATCAAGCCACAATCATATTGTGGTTCTTCCTTAAACATACCACACATCTTTCACCTCTGGACTTCTCTACATGCTGTTCTTTTTTACTTGATGTGCTGTTCTCCATATCTCATGATACATTAGGTTTCATCCAATTTAATTTTATATTGTTCTGTTTTGGGTAACCATTAAAAATATTTTCTGGAATTAGGATATAAATAAAACATAAATTATACAAAACAGAACGCTTACACTTTAGGACATACCAAGACTTACTGCAACACCCTCACTAAATCCCCTGGGAAAATTTATCCAGTCAGGCACAAGCAAGCCAAATATAGCATTTTTTGTCTTATAACTTCCATAAGTAGTTCTTGAACCAAGTAAGCAATGCATGGGAATTAGCAAAAGTTCTTCCTTTAAATCTGTCTCTGCCAGTGTGAAAAATATTTTGAGGGCTTCTCCTACGGGCACTTTCTGTGCAGTTTCCCCAGCCTGCTCTTCCATGCCCACCACAGTCACCATTGATATTCTGATCACTTCAGATGTGTGGCTCTGATGAAGACATCTCCTCTGGAGCCCTAAACTCACATATCTCCTTGGAAATGTCACAGATATCTCCAATTAGATGATGCTAATACTGACCTCATTTGCTCCTCCCCTGCCCAGCTCAATTTCTTCCTGGCTTCCCTATCCCCCCTCCAAAATAGGATGTTGCTATCCATTCGTTTGCCCAAGCCTGGAATGCAAATGTTCCCTAACCTACACTCTCCCCCTGACGAACCATAGTATCCCTTCCTGTTATGTGTCCCTTCCAAATGTCTCATGTGTATCTGTTTCTTTCCATCCTCCTTTCCACCACCCTATTCACCCTCCCTTCACCACCCAACTGCCTTAAACTGGTCTTCCTCTCTGCATCTTTTCTTCATTCCAGACTATGAACGTAGCAAGAATGTCTTTTCCAGCATGTAAATCTCACCTGCTTAAACATCAGTACTGGTGCCCTAATTCCTGAATATATCTTACACAGCCCACATTCGATTGCTTCTGATTATCTCATCAGCCTCATTTTTCACAATATACTTCTCCTCCACCTCAATCTGCTTCTTACTTCAACAATTTGTTTATTCTAGAAGCACATCATCAAGCCACAATCATATTGTGGTTCTTCCTTAAACATACCACACATCTTTCACCTCTGGACTTCTCTACATGCTGTTCTTTTTTACTTGATGTGCTGTTCTCCATATCTCATGATACATTAGCTTATATATCACCTACTCTTTGTCTATTATGTCACCTGTCTTACAGAGAATTACCTTTCTATCTGAGATATAGTTAGGTATTCCTTCCATGCAAGAAGCAGCTTTGTCCTTGACTACTTTCATGATGGAATTCCCTTCCTTGTGAGATCATAAATTGTGGTTGAGTGCACAGTTCTTGGGAGGTACTTGAGAGATGTTGCATAATAAATATTTATTGGAATTAATGAATAAATAAAGAATTGAGTGAGTAAGAAATAACAAAAATGGTGTGGGGCACTTGTGAAAGACCCGAAATCCAACATAGATGAGGGGGGAAATGAATATAATTTTGTGTTGAAAGGGCAAGATCACCTCTGGAGAAACTTTTTTTTTTAATTTTTTTTGTTTTTGGCCACTTCTATTGATCTTTTATTTATTTATTTCCATCCATCTTTGTTCTTTGGCCCATGTGGGCCTCCCATCGCAGTGGCCTCTCTCGTTGCAGAGCACAGGCTATGGGTGCATTTGCTCCAGAGCTCAGTAGTTGGACACATCGGTCCAGATCTTCCCAGGCCAGGGATTGAACTGGCGCCCCTTGCACTGCAAGGCAGTGTCCTTACCCACTGGACCACCCGGGAAGCCCTAGAGAAACTTTTGAACTGACTGAAAGACTGATGACAATCACCTCTGGAATGATTTCTAAAAAGTGATCCCTTATCCATGGGAAAGATTTTGAGTTAAAAGTAAAGAAACAGCAATTCAAAGCATTTTCAGGTGAGGCTATAACAATATGAAGAAATTGAAGATGATGTGTTGGTAGGTTTAGGAAAGCAGAAATTTACCAGTAATCATCAAAGGAAGATTATAAATTGAAAGATCTACATCTCAGTCTATACAGCTTTATACTATTGTGATTTGGAGACTATGCAAATATATAGTATATCCAAAAATAAATTTTAGAAACATTAATTATTTGGAAATTAAGTTCAATATTTACCATTCTGAATTTAATATAGTACCAAAGCAATAGAAAAAAATATGAAAGTTGCTAAGAAAGTAGATATTAAATGCTCTTATCACAAGAAAAAAAAATTGATGGGTGATAGATGTTAATTATGGCAACTCACTCCAGTATTCTTGCCTGGAGAATCTTGTGCACAGAGGAGCCTGACAGACTAGTCCACAGGGTCACAAAGAGTCAGACACATCTGAAGTGACTGAGTATGCACACATGCACATTAAATAAGCTCAGTTGATAATCATTCCTCAATATATACATATATCAAATCATTATGCTGTACACTTTAATACAATGTTATATGTCAGTTATTTCTCAGAAAATTGGAAAAAAGATAAATTTTAAAAATAATTTAAAATAATAATAGAGATAAAATACATTTTATCTAAAGGAAATATCAATAAAAAGTTTGAATGGGAGCATAGGAGATGAAAAAAGAGTAACTTATTAAAGTTGCCATAAAAAAACTAATGAAGTCATCACAGAATATTCTAGAGATAATTATCTGGGTAATCGTGAATGTTATATCAGTAAGTGGAAATAAGTCATCAAAGACAAACATAAAAGTAAATGTATTCAGGTATTATCTATCTGATTCCACTTCTCAGCCTTCATAATTTGACCTGACTTTTCATTTGTTTAATTTGAAAAACTGTTTTTTCTTTTAAATTTTAATGTAGAAAAGTTGTATATTTTAATGCAGATATTAAATTCTAACAAGTGTTTTTTAAATCCGAGTTTGCCCCTTGAGCCTATTTATTTTTTAAAATACTATTTATTATTTTTATAATTACATAGTGAATGTATTTTATTATGGATACACTAGAAGATAATCAAAAAGAACAAACACTTAAAGCAGCAGTAATACCGCCAACTCCATATTAGTACTTATATGTAGGCCTGTATTCAGTAAGAAAGCACCAGAAAAGCTAGCCTGGTTATTTTGGGGTTGTGTCTATTTTCATGTTACTCATTTTTCTTATTACTATTGCTTGTACCTGTTTTCAGAGAGAAAGTAGCCAATACCTCAGTTCCTTGAAGAATCTATCTAATAAGTAAGGCAGATAGAATTTAGTCCATATTCATTTTTAATGCTACCAATATAAAGTAGGGGAGAGATAAAAAAAAGTCCCAGTGTGTAGTGCAGCGAGGATTAGTGGTATATGGAATTATCAACTTTTCTTATCTTTTAATATGAAAAAAGGAAGTAATGCTAAAACCACTGAAAGGTGTTCAACTGTGCCACAGAAGATATTAAAGCTGAAGCTCAGTTGATAATCATTCCTCAATATATACATATATCAAATCATTATGCTGTACACTTTAATACAATGTTATATGTCAGTTATTTCTCAGAAAATTGGAAAAAAGATAAATTTTAAAAATAATTTAAAATAATAATAGAGATAAAATACATTTTATCTAAAGGAAATATCAATAAAAAGTTTGAATGGGAGCATAGGAGATGAAAAAAGAGTAACTTATTAAAGTTGCCATAAAAAAACTAATGAAGTCATCACAGAATATTCTAGAGATAATTATCTGGGTAATCGTGAATGTTATATCAGTAAGTGGAAATAAGTCATCAAAGACAAACATAAAAGTAAATGTATTCAGGTATTATCTATCTGATTCCACTTCTCAGCCTTCATAATTTGACCTGACTTTTCATTTGTTTAATTTTAAAAACTGTTTTTTCTTTTAAATTTTAATGTAGAAAAGTTGTATATTTTAATGCAGATATTAAATTCTAACAAGTGTTTTTTAAATCCGAGTTTGCCCCTTGAGCCTATTTATTTTTTAAAATACTATTTATTATTTTTATAATTACATAGTGAATGTATTTTATTATGGATACACTAGAAGATAATCAAAAAGAACAAACACTTAAAGCAGCAGTAATACCGCCAACTCCATATTAGTACTTATATGTAGGCCTGTATTCAGTAAGAAAGCACCAGAAAAGCTAGCCTGGTTATTTTGGGGTTGTGTCTATTTTCATGTTACTCATTTTTCTTATTACTATTGCTTGTACCTGTTTTCAGAGAGAAAGTAGCCAATACCTCAGTTCCTTGAAGAATCTATCTAATAAGTAAGGCAGATAGAATTTAGTCCATATTCATTTTTAATGCTACCAATATAAAGTAGGGGAGAGATAAAAAAAAGTCCCAGTGTGTAGTGCAGCGTAGGATTAGTGGTATATGGAATTATCAACTTTTCTTATCTTTTAATATGAAAAAAGGAAGTAATGCTAAAACCACTGAAAGGTGTTCAACTGTGCCACAGAAGATATTAAAGCTGAATCTAAGTTTTAACAGATAGAAAGAACCCCCTAAACATCTATCCATTCATTCAGCAGATAGTCAGCTATTGACCACCCACTGTGACCCAGTTACTATCCAATGCAATGAAGAGATGTTATTCTTAACTCGGGGTCAACCTGAAGAAATACCTTAATGATATCACTAGACAGTGAGCTTTTGATGGTGGATATATGTGTTAATCTCAACACCTAGTGTAGGGCCAGATATCAGAGTTCTCATTTGAAGAAAATCTGAAGAACACATTTTCCACAGAAGTCAGTTTCAAGGCTGATATCATTTATTCCTAATAATTGAAGCCAATCATAGCATAACTAAGGCTTTGTGCTATGTGTCTATAGATATTATTTCATATAACATTCCTTTAATTTTTAATAGCATCTATGAAATAGCTGAGGGTTCTCAGCAGGCCCTAATGGTAAAGAATCCTCCTGCTAATGCAGGAGATATAAGAGAAACAGCTTTGATCCCTGGGTCAAGAAATTACCCTTGAGCTAGGCATGCCCACCCATTCCAGTATTCTTGCCTGGAGAATCCCATGGACAGAGGAGCCTTGTGGGCTACAGTCCCCAGGGACACAAAGAGTCGGACACGACTGAGACAACTTTGCATGCAAGTATTAACCCCGTTTTAAATATGTGATAGTTTAAATGACTGGTTCATGTCACATAGCCAGTGGCCACAGAGGCACATTTTGAGGACATACTTGTTAGACTTCAAAGACTGTATTCCTCCCATGATCTCGTACTGTCTTCTTGCTAATCTTCAAAATTTGTAAAATATCAGAGACTTTAAGACTATAGGCTGTGACATCAACCTAACAGGGTTTTTGTTTTGTTTTGTTTTTGGCTGCACCACACAGCTTCTCAGATCTCACTTCCTCCTCCGGGGATTGAACCCAGGCCATGGTAATGAAAGTGTGGAATGCTAACCATTAGGCAACCAGGGAACTCCCAACCTAACAGGGTTTAAATTTCAACACTAAAAAAAATTTTTTTTGAAAAAGGAAGTAATGCTAAAACCACTGACAGGTGTTCAACTGTGCCACCGCAGATATTAAAGCTGAATCTAAGTTTTAACAGATCGAAAGAACCCCCTAAACATCTATCCATTCATTCAGCAGATAGTCAGCTATTGACCACCCACTGTGACCCAGTTACTATCCAATGCAATGAAGAGATGTTATTCTTAACTCGGGGTCAACCTGAAGAAATACCTTAATGATATCACTAGACAGTGAGCTTTTGATGGTGGATATATGTGTTAATCTCAACACCTAGTGTAGGGCCAGATATCAGAGTTCTCATTTGAAGAAAATCTGAAGAACACATTTTCCACAGAAGTCAGTTTCAAGGCTGATATCATTTATTCCTAATAATTGAAGCCAATCATAGCATAACTAAGGCTTTGTGCTATGTGTCTATAGATATTATTTCATATAACATTCCTTTAATTTTTAATAGCATCTATGAAATAGCTGAGGGTTCTCAGCAGGCCCTAATGGTAAAGAATCCTCCTGCTAATGCAGGAGATATAAGAGAAACAGCTTTGATCCCTGGGTCAAGAAATTACCCTTGAGCTAGGCATGCCCACCCATTCCAGTATTCTTGCCTGGAGAATCCCATGGACAGAGGAGCCTTGTGGGCTACAGTCCCCAGGGACACAAAGAGTCGGACACGACTGAGACAACTTTGCATGCAAGTATTAACCCCGTTTTAAATATGTGATAGTTTAAATGACTGGTTCATGTCACATAGCCAGTGGCCACAGAGGCACATTTTGAGGACATACTTGTTAGACTTCAAAGACTGTATTCCTCCCATGATCTCGTACTGTCTTCTTGCTAATCTTCAAAATTTGTAAAATATCAGAGACTTTAAGACTATAGGCTGTGACATCAACCTAACAGGGTTTTTTTGTTTTGTTTTGTTTTTGGCTGCACCACACAGCTTCTCAGATCTCACTTCCTCCTCCGGGGATTGAACCCAGGCCATGGTAATGAAAGTGTGGAATGCTAACCATTAGGCAACCAGGGAACTCCCAACCTAACAGGGTTTAAATTTCAACACCAGCACTTGCTTTATACACTTCGAACAGTTACGTAACCTTTTTAAATCTCAGTGTCCTCATCTATAAAATGAAAATGATAGTATCTATCTCAAAGGACTAGTGTGAGTATTAAATAAGGTAATTCATATGAAAGAACTTAATATGTAATAACTGCTCAATTGAAGTGAGCTATTGTTAGTGTGAAGATTCTAGCATAGTTCACTTTCTTTAAATTGATTGCTTAAACAGGTATTGTACTTTATATTACATATATAAATACATATTACATATATGTGTGTGTGTGTATATATATACATTTATTTATTTCTAGAGAGGTCAGGCAAGAATTCTACAGATAAACAATATACTGGCATAGGGGAAATTATATACTCATAATCTCATAATAAAAACTGGAGGAGTCAAGATGTAGAACAGGTGCCTACTGTCCCAGTGCTTCTTAAACTATCTCATACTAACTTTGCATTAAATGAAATAAGAGAAAATCTGTTCTATGTATGGGAAAACTGCTCAGTTAAGTCTGAAAAATATCACTAAGGAAGGTGTATGATCCCCAAGGTTTCTTTTCACAGTAACATGTTCAATTTGTGATGCCTTCAGTATTCAGTGATTGCATGCAGTCGGTTGAACAAGATCACTCACTTCCTGTGTGTGTGTGTGTGTGTGTGTGTGCACGTGTGCACGCGCGCGTGCCTGTGCTGAGTCCTGTCTGTCTCTCTGCAACCCCATGGACTATAGCCCCTTAGGCTCCTCTGTCCAAATTTTCCAGGCAAGACTACCTTCTAATTGTGTAAATTTCTAAGACTACTTTAAAAACAAACAACTCTGTATGTCCTTTTAAACTCTTGCTGTTGTGAGCCTTAAAGTCAAACCAGGGAAGTTTAAGGCAACTGCATTATCAAGACGAATGAATGAGGCAACAGCCCATACGCTGGCCCATCTTCACTCCTGTAAATTGCATTCCTGACAAGCGAACTGGCATATAGTGTAGGCTCCCTGTTAGGGCAATGGATTTGGAAATGGAAACTGCATTGTGATTACACAGAAAAAATCCCTGACCAATAGCAAAAGCTGCCACAGAGGCACATAAATAACAACAGCTAGTAGCAATATAAGAGACACTCTTACTAACTTCAGAGCTTCTAGAGATTAGATATTAAGTTCATGAGCACCAGGTGCAAAAGCTCAAGATGTCAATAGGATAAGTGAGGCTGGGTAAGCTATCTAATTAGAAGAGTAGGTCATTAAGTTTCAGTTGGTTGTTTACCTTAGTGGTTTTTACATGCTAGTTTTCTCTAGATCCTATATCCATATCTGTTGTCAGACAAAAATCTACTTTGTGAAAGATTGGTATTTTTTTGCATCTAGTCATGAATCATGGGGCTTCCCAAGTGGTGGTAGTGGTAAAGAACCCCCCTGCCAGTGCAGGAGAGGTAAGAGACATGGGTTTGATCCTTGGGTTGGACAGATTCTCTGGAGGAAGGCAAGGCAATCCACTTCAGTACTGATTCCTGGAAAATTCCATGGACAGAGGAGATTGGCAGGCCTGTGTTCTATAGGGTCGCAAAAGGTCGGACATGACTGAAGTGACTGTTAACATGCACACACAGTCATGAACCATATACACACTAAGTGTTTCAAGCTATTTTGCTCATGAGATCAATGGTGGTACCCACTGCTCAGTAATTTCAATCTGAGGGATTGGGGGCATCCCTCACCCCATGCCTTATATGGATGTCAGATACTGGTATGTGTTCTTTTTTCCCAAGTCTTGGGTGGGGAGCATGTTTACCAGAAGCTATTATGCCCCACAAATACAGCACTGTGTTTCTTTTAAAGAGAATAGAAAATTATCCCTGTTATTAGGGGAAAAGTCGATATTTTGAAATAAACAGAAGTTTGAAAAATTTCATGGTACATCTATAATGTGGAAGCAGTGTCATTTTTTTGTAAATACTTTTGATAAATGACTTATCCATGTTGATTCTGATCCTTTTGTTAAGTATAGAATAGTATTTGGGCTTCCTTGCTGACTCAGATGGTAAAGAATCTGCCTGAAATGAGGGAGACTTAGGTTTGATCCCTGGGTCAGGAAGATCCCCTGGAGGAGGGAATGGCTGCCCACATTCTAGAGATAAATAAGTTTAAAAAATCTGACCAATAGCAAAAGCTGCCACAGAGGCACATAAATAACAACAGCTAGTAGCAATATAAGAGACACTCTTACTAACTTCAGAGCTTCTAGAGATTAGATATTAAGTTCATGAGCACCAGGTGCAAAAGCTCAAGATGTCAATAGGATAAGTGAGGCTGGGTAAGCTATCTAATTAGAAGAGTAGGTCATTAAGTTTCAGTTGGTTGTTTACCTTAGTGGTTTTTACATGCTAGTTTTCTCTAGATCCTATATCCATATCTGTTGTCAGACAAAAATCTACTTTGTGAAAGATTGGTATTTTTTTGCATCTAGTCATGAATCATGGGGCTTCCCAAGTGGTGGTAGTGGTAAAGAACCCCCCTGCCAGTGCAGGAGAGGTAAGAGACATGGGTTTGATCCTTGGGTTGGACAGATTCTCTGGAGGAAGGCAAGGCAATCCACTTCAGTACTGATTCCTGGAAAATTCCATGGACAGAGGAGATTGGCAGGCCTGTGTTCTATAGGGTCGCAAAAGGTCGGACATGACTGAAGTGACTGTTAACATGCACACACAGTCATGAACCATATACACACTAAGTGTTTCAAGCTATTTTGCTCATGAGATCAATGGTGGTACCCACTGCTCAGTAATTTCAATCTGAGGGATTGGGGGCATCCCTCACCCCATGCCTTATATGGATGTCAGATACTGGTATGTGTTCTTTTTTCCCAAGTCTTGGGTGGGGAGCATGTTTACCAGAAGCTATTATGCCCCACAAATACAGCACTGTGTTTCTTTTAAAGAGAATAGAAAATTATCCCTGTTATTAGGGGAAAAGTCGATATTTTGAAATAAACAGAAGTTTGAAAAATTTCATGGTACATCTATAATGTGGAAGCAGTGTCATTTTTTTGTAAATACTTTTGATAAATGACTTATCCATGTTGATTCTGATCCTTTTGTTAAGTATAGAATAGTATTTGGGCTTCCTTGCTGACTCAGATGGTAAAGAATCTGCCTGAAATGAGGGAGACTTAGGTTTGATCCCTGGGTCAGGAAGATCCCCTGGAGGAGGGAATGGCTGCCCACACCAGTGTTTTTGCCTGAGAATTCTATGCCCAGAGAAGCCTGGTGGGCCACAGTCCGTGGGGTTGCAAAGAATCATACAGGACTGAGTGACTCACACTTTCACTTTTCAGAGGAGTATTTAAATCTCTTAATATTAGAGAAAACAAGATTGCAGTGTTTCTTATTCAGCTACCTTTCTATGTTTGACTGGTAGATTGAAGTTTACCTGGCATCAGTCTTTCAATAGATTGAAATTAATGTCTCTAATTCTGACTCTCACTGAGGGGTTTGCTGTTATATGAAGGCATGTTAATAGTGCTGCACGCGAATTGTAAGCCTGTCCCCTCAGCCTGGTGAGTTCATTAGGCTCTCTATGAGGTGCAGAAGAGAAGCAGGAAGCCCGCGCCAGTTATTCATTGCCTTACGACTCAATTCTAATCACTTCACCCGGTGTGACTGACAGAGAAATGCTCTTCGCGGTGATTGAGGGTATTGATTTCTCAACCCTTTTCGGGGCACACTGAGAGGCACAATCAGAGGCTTTGGCTTTCAAAAGAAAAAAAGCACCTCTTCATCTGCTTTAATCATCTGATCAATAATCAGCATCAAGACTAGGGATCTTCAACAAAGCTTCCTCCAATGTCTTTATTTTCTTTCTTGCATTGGCTGCGGATCTGCTGAGTCAAGGTGATCGTAATAGATCAGAAAGTGAACAGTAAGCAACAACAGTAGCAGCTGTTAGTGACGGATGTTAGATCTAAAAGTTCCCATTATATACAAAAAAAAAAGTCTCCCTCTTCCTCCTCTCCACCCACACCCTTCATGGACCATTGGCTGGCATGTTTACCAGAAGCTATTATGCCCCACAAATACAGCACTGTGTTTCTTTTAAAGAGAATAGAAAATTATCCCTGTTATTAGGGGAAAAGTCGATATTTTGAAATAAACAGAAGTTTGAAAAATTTCATGGTACATCTATAATGTGGAAGCAGTGTCATTTTTT